>CM060985.1:122084547-123284547 GCA_030765065.1 Deroplatys truncata
TGCTTTAAACTCGTAAAACTGCAACAGAAGCCTATGAAATGTTAAGAACAGCTTATGGGGAAGAAGTTATGGGCAAAACTCAAGCATTTGAGTAGTTTACGAAATTAAAAGTGGTGTAACATCAGTTAAAGATGCAGATCGTTTGGGGCGACCCTGTTCCAGCAAAACTGATGAAAATGTCAATCAGGTGAGGGAAATGGTCTTAAATGATAGGCGCATTACAATAAGAGAATTTTCTGACTCACTAGGACTCTCTTTTGGAAGTGTTCAAAGCATTTTGAAAGACAATTTGGACATGAGCAGAATTGCTGCCAAGTTCGTGCCTCGCCTGCTTTAAAATGACCAAAAGGAAAGCCGTGTGATTGGCTGCACAGATCTTAAAGAACAGCTACAAAATGACCCACAGCTTATGGAGAAAATTATTACTGGTGATGAAACATTGATTTATGGCTACGACCCAGAAACGAAGCAACAATCTTCACAATGGAAGAGTCCTTCATCTCCACGCCCGAAAAAGGCCAGACAAGTTCGATCCAAAGTGAAGTTAATGATTGTGTTTTTTGACATTAAAAGCATTGTACATGAGGAATTTGTGCTACAGGGTCAAACAATGAATCAAGTGTTCCACAAACAAGTGCTGCAAAGAATGTGCGACGCAAACGGCCGGAGAAATGGAGGAGTGGTGACTGGTCCCAGCATCATGACAATGCGCCCGCGCACAAAGCCCTTATTGTTCGCCAATTTTTGGATAAAATAGGATGAATACTGTTACCCATTCCGCCTATTTTCCAGATTTGGCACCAGCGGGCATTTTTTTTTCCCACGACTTAAAATGCGGCTCCGAGGACACAGTTTTAGGACATTGATGTCATCCATTGCGAATCGCAGGAGGCTCTGAACATGTTGAAAGAAGAGGACTTCCAAAGGTGTTTCCAACAGTGGCAGAAGCGCTGGGACAAGTGTATCAACTCCCAAGGAGACTACTTCGAGGATAACTTGCAGATTAGATAAAACAAACTGTTGTGTAGTATTTAAGACGTCATTCCGGAAACTTTTTGATCATACCTCGTATCTCTTTAAAACACAATTTATTTGAAATATGTTTTTTTTTGTGGCATAAGCCATTTCCGAGATATCCGTTATTAATGGTTCGAATAGTTCAATACTTAGCCATTCTTTTCAAGTCCTTTCGATATTCAGTTGTTTCTCGCATTGCATGGAAAGAGTATGGATTTTTAGGACCAGCGTAAAGCCTCCAGTTCTTAAACATTTGACTATCGCTGTTCCCCTTGTATCTATAATGAAATGTTAGTATAGCTATTTCTGCAACGTTTATTTCAATTAAAAAGTAGTTAACAGAAAAATCTGATGTGTTACACTCACATGACTTTCTCTACTCTTGTTCAAACTATATTTAAAACGCTTATTCTCCATATGCTTCATGTTAATCGAGATGTTAATCTTATTGCTAATTTTCTTGTAGGTGCAAGGGGAATTGGTAGACTTTAAGCGATAGTCAAATATTTTAAGAGCTGGTTGCTATGTGGATCATTCCATTCTCTTTGCATTACCAGGACAAAAAAATGAATATCGAATTTGAGAAAAAGTATAAGTATTGGAAAATTTAAGGGAATAACAAGGAATATCTCGAAAATGGTTCACTCAACAAAAAAAATGTACATGACATAAATTGTGTATTTTAACACGATCTACATTTTTTGTGTAGTAAACGTTTGTCTATCTCTTATGGTTTACCAGTTATGCAAAATTCGTTCACAATGAAGAATACTTTTGGAGACATTCCCAGAAAATTCGAGATATACATTTCATTTGTCATAAAAATATCTTAAACATATGATATTTTAATCAAAATCGTTAGAGCCATTTTTGAGAAAATTAAAATTTTCGAAAAATGTTCCATGTAAAGGGTAATCTGGTGTGGGGGAATTTTCTTGAAAACCTTCGTGTCGCATCTCTGGAAGATACTGAATCCAAATATCAAGTTTGGTGTTTATCCGACTGTTCGTTTCTGAATTATGCTGTTCACAGACACACACACGGACATGTTTCCAAAAATGCTTTTTTTTGGATTCAGGGGATTTCAAAACATGTATTTTCGGTGAAATATCGGTATCGAATTTTTGGGTGGAATGCAATACTTCACCTACTTACTATACGTAGTAGAGAAAGTAAAAATAAGCTTTAGTAAGACTAGTTTTGTATACCCACTAATAAACTATAGAGTGTAGTGAGAGTCATGTGAATATATCATTAGATTTTTTTAATACAGGAAATCAATAAATGAGACACACACATAAATAATAAGTGCAATGCACTATTTGGGGTATTTATATGCATACCAGTACTGTTATTCATAATTAAAAGACAAATACCAAAGATTTAGAGCACCAGTGCTATAACTGATTTAAAAATATCGTCATCAATTTTTCTTTGCTGCTTCGATTTTTCACACAGTCATACACTAGTCAATTATATGCACTAATCAGAGAAATGCTATTAACCTGTTGCCGTCTGAGCCTTGCAATGATAGAAATGGTTGTGTAATTTTAGAGCTTGGATTGCCTTGTGCACACTGGGAACACTAATTATTTAGGCCTACTTCATCATCGTCATCATCAAAACATACAATCTGGGGAACAATGACTTTGTCCGAGCTTATTGTTAGCACGTGTGCAACAATAATGCGTTCCGAAAATATTGATGCCTCGCCCAATATGCCTACTGTTTTGTGCTGCAACAGCAGAGGTTCGTTATATAGAAACCTTGCATAAAATATCTTAACGTAACGTAAACACAACACATACGAGTAAGTTAGTATGCTCCTTACATGGGAACCAGAATGTATAACCGAAAAAACTTATTGAGCTAAATATTAATGGGCAAACTTCGGTACCTAAATAATTTAACGTATATCTGCAAAGAACGTAAAAGTGAATAACGTAACTAAAATGAGGTTCAACTGTATTTGTATAGAAACAGTTGATGCTATTGTTGTTTTCTCAAAAATACTGTAACCATCTTTATTAATATTGCTTTCCCTATGACATACATAGTACGAGGTCAGTCCCAGAAGTACCCGACCTGACCATAGATAGTGGTTGTTGTTTCAAACAAATGACTATGGTAAAAGTACCAACCGTCTAAAGCTTAAGTTTGAAGTTTGACAAAGCTACATTGCTGCATTGTTTGGCAGCCATCAATAGTGAATGCTCTCAGTAAATTTGTAAACATAGATAAAACTGGTCATCGTTATGTGATACAATATTTTCATTTGAAAGGTCTTAGTCCAACTAATATTAAAGCTGAGCTAGATTCTACTCTGGGGGAGTCTGCGCCTTCATTTACAACAGTAAAATACTGGGTGACAGAGTTTAAGCGAGGTCGTGCGAGTTTAAAGACGAACATCGCAGTGGTCGACCAAATGAGGTGACCACGCCAGAAATTGTGAAGAAAATCCACAAAATGCTATTGAATGACTATCGACTGAAAGTGCGCGAGCTAGGAGATATCGTAGGCATTTCAAAAAGTGCTGTACATGGTATACTGACTGAAAATTTAGACATGAGAAAGCTGTGCACAAGGTGGGTGCCGCATTTACTCACAATGGAACAAAAGCAGCGTCGTGGGGATGTTTCAGTCGAGTGTTTGGGATGTTTCGCTGAAATAAAGCCGAGCTTTTGCGTCGATCCATATCCATGGATGAAGCATGGGTCCATCACTTCACACCTGAGACGAAGGAACAGTTAAAACAGTGGATTGAAACAGGAGAATCAACTCCAAAGAAAGCAAAGACAGTTCCAGCTGCAGGCAAGTTCAGCGTCAGTTTTTTTGGGATGCGCGTGGGATAATTTTCATTGATCATCTTCAAAAAGGAAAAGCAATCAATGGTATTATGCGAACTTATTTCAGCGTTTGAATGATGAAATCAAGCAAAAACGGCTGCATTTAGCGAAAAAGAAGGTTTTGTTTCATCAGGATAATGCACCAATTCACACATCCATTATCGCATGGCCAAAATCAATGAGTTAAAGTTCGAATTGCTTCTTCATGCACCCTATTTGCCAGATTTAGTCCCCTCTGATTATTTTTTGTTTTATAAGTTGAAGAAATGGCTTGGTGGTAAAAGATTTGCCAACCATGAAGAGGTGAAGTCTGCAGTTGATGGCTCTTTTGCAGAACTCAACGGTTCTCACTGTGAACAACTTTTGCATAACTGGTAAACCATAAGCGATAGACAACATTTTACTACACAAAAAATGTAGATCGCGTTAAAATGCACAATTTATGTCATATACATTTTTTTTGTTGAGTGAACGATTTTCAAGAAAATTCTACATATTAAGCCACCCTTTACATCAGAGGTCGGCAAAACTTGTGTCAACGGTTGTCACTGTAAGCAGGGTATCGAAGCGATTGAACATCACTGTGAAAAGTGTGTCGAGCTGAAAGGAGACTATGTAGAGAAATAAAGATGTTTTTTCCCAAACATTTTGGTGTTTTCTTTCTTAGATCGGGTACTTCTGGACAGCGCTCGTAGGTACATAAGCTAATGCATTCCAACCAAAAATTCGATACCGATATTTCACCGAAAATACATGTTTTGAGGCCCCTGAATCCAAAACAAGTATTTTTAAAACAATGATGAAATTATCAATTATAATTATCCCACGCACATCCCAAAATAACTGACGCTGAACTTGCCTGCAGATGGAACTGTCTTTGCCTTCTTTGGAGAAAATTAGCAATAAGATTAACATATTGATATCTCGATTAACATGAAACCTATGGAGAATAAGCGTTTGTAAAAATAGTTTGTACAAGAGTAGAGAAAGTCACGTGAGTGTAATACATCAGACTTTTTGTTTGGTTTTCAGAGGACGTTATACGCGCAGAAGGTCTAATGTTGTCGGAGTTTATAAACTGTGTTGCACTTAAACTTTTAGAAGTGTATTATCCGCCTCTGGTTCTTTAATTTCATACTTTGAGCCCTTGGTCATAAAAAGTATGGTCTGTATATTGTCACAGATTAAGTAAGTTCCTGGTTGCCTCTTGCACGATACATCTAAGATGTTTTACTAATAATGATACCTTCTTAATGTGGGTACCGAGCGAGAGTGATCCGCGGTAACTTTTAAAGCATTATTCGGTAGGTTCCGGTTCGATTCCCGTCAGCCCGGCCACTCATCTGGTTTTCCCTGGTCGGTAGGTGAATGCTGGGGTGGTTCTCCTTCTAGCACAATTTTTCTCTCCATTTAATTTGTTTCACCTCATCTGTTTCAGGGTTTTAGGACCAGGCGCCGGGGGTAGGTGTGTTGCGGCTGGACGGTGGAATTTGCGCTATGGAAGATTTCACCCTGAGGCTTGGCGGGACTACTGGAGCACAAACGACCTACTATAGTATACATGTGGTCCTGTACTTCATATGTTTCACGTGCACATGTGAGTATTATACATATAATTTATTACCATTTTTGTTGTACACTAAAAGTGTGGAACTAATCTGATAGCTCTGCTATGTGAGTATCAAATAATTTATTGTGCTATTAATAGCGTATGCTAACCCTGTCAGACCCATTTATAAGCCATTTATCTTTATACAGAGTAACATTATTTGACGTATATGCGTACCAGATGGGAAATGTTGGCCTGCAACTATTGAACTTGCTTTTCACCTTACAAACTATGCTAAATAGTTGCCGATTTTAAAGGCGTAATGAGGCTCCTTTAGATTTTCTCTGAACTAGCGGCAATGTAATTGAAAACGCTTCGTGTTCTCTCCTTTTGGAGGGTTGTCTACATTTGCTTTCCAGCCGGCGCTAATGGGCCACCTGCGATATTCCTATCAGTTAGCCGTAAGGGATCCTGTCGCCCTTTCCTACCTGATCCCTTACAAAACAAATCTCCACCTTAAGGGCACTCTGAGTGCGTCATTAGTTAGTGCTTCGCCGTTGCGTGCTTACGTAATAGTTGCACATCGCATCGATAGGATGTCATCGCATCCTCCTATGGGCTACAAAATGGATACTACTGTAGTATAAAACAATTCAGACAATTTGTATATACAGAGCCTTCATATGCCTCGTTCATTTAAAAACAAATAAACAAAATTAACTGCCATTATTGTACAAAGTGTGACGTCATCGATAATATTTCAACATTATTACTTTCTCTACTACGTATAGTAAGTAGGGGAAGTATTATATTCCACCCAAAAGTTCGATACCGAGATTTCACCGGAAATACATGTTTTGAGATTCCCTGAATAAAAAAAAGCATTTTTGGAAACATGTCCGTGTGTGTGTGTGTGTCTGTCTGTGAACAGCATAACTCAGAAACGAACAGTCGGATAAACACCAAACTTGGTATTTAGGTTCAATATCTTCCAGAGATGCGATACGAAGGTTTTCAAGAAAATCCCCCCACCCCAGACTACCCTTTACATGGAACATTTTTCGAAAATTTTAATTTTCTCAAAAATGGCTTTAACGATTCTGATTAAAATATCATATGTTTAAGATATTTTCATGACAAATGAAATGTATATCTTGAATTTCCTGGTATTGTCTCCAAAAGTGTTCTTCATTGTGAACGACTTTTGGTAAACTGGTAAACCATAAGAGATAGACAAAATTTTGCTACACAAAAGATCTAGATCGCGTTAAAATACACAATTTATGTCATATACTTTTTGTTGTTGAGTGAACCATTTTCGAGATATTGCTTGTTATTCCCTTAAATTTTTCAATACTTATTTTCTGAAATGGGAACTCGTTATTCATTTTTTTGTCTTGTATATGCAAAGAGTATTAATCTGTAGCAAAGGGAATTGTGTTGCACCTAGCAACCAGCTATTAAGAGATATGTATGTGCTTAAAGGCTACTGTATTTGTATATTGCCCTTGTAAATATATATTCCCGTTACATCTACAAGGAAATTAGCAATAAGATAGAGTGTGCAAATGTTTATCTCGATTAACATGAAGTAGATGGAGAATAAGCGTTTGTAAAAATAGTTTGTACAAGAGTAGAGAAAGTCATGTGAGTGTAACACATCAGATTTTTTTAAAATTTTTTTCCGGAAAGGTAAGTTATCTTATTTAGTTGCATGAATAATTTCATTGGTCGCATAAAAAGGTTTAGTTGCTATGGGAAAGGATCTCTCTTCACTTGTATGAGAGGAGATAAATCACTTATGAGAACAGTATGCTATAAGGAACAGCTTAGAATGGAAGGAGACAAGACTGGCAACGAAAATCAAGAGGGGGCTGTAGAGAATAGGGATGTGTAAGAGAAAAGGAGAGATGGAGAAAAATACAGAAGCGACTGAAAGATATAGATCGACAACAGACGCAGTCACGATGTAATGAGAGAGTATCATTAAGCTTACAGTTGAAACTAAAAACAGAATGGGGTATAGAACAATTTATTTTGTCCAGAAACAGAGCCAGCAAGGGCTCAGACTGGAATCATGGCGAGCGATCAAATTCATTAACGAAAAAGGCATAAGAAGGCATAAGGTCTCTGGTGTAGAGAGGAAGAAACTTGGGTTCATATTTTGGCGCATTGTACTAAGACAGAACAGTTGAGGGGAAAGTATCTGGCAGGTTCCTTTGTTACTCAAGGAGACGGTTATAAGCTTGTTGGACCTTGCTGACCGGGAGGGGGGAATGGAGAAGCAATTGGTACATTTTTACAAAAGGTTATGCAGCTAAGATCGGAGTGTAAGGAAGAAGGTCAAGGATGGGAGGAGGGGTTAGTAGCTTAGGGGCGAGTATTTGTTTTGTAAAAAAGTTTTTTCTCTTCTTATTCTTCGTCTGTTTTGTTTGTGTGATTTTTTATTGTTAGTTTACCTGTTTTTTCTTTTCTTTTCATTTGTTGTAAATATCATTAACTTTAAAGTTGAGTGTGGTAAATACAGTCTGAAAAATATGTACTACAGCGTACTATATAAACACGTATGGTCTATCTGACCCATACTATATGTGGGTTTGAACATGTAAAATGTTTAAGACTAATAAATACATCACTCTGCTCTACTTTTTATGGGGATATTTGAAATGTAGTCTTTGTTATGAGGCCTGCTAATATGGAGGACTTAAAACTAAGCTACAGGAAATAATGCAGATATTTATCACCAGAGTGATTGATAATGTTCAGCAAGAATTCATGTTTCAACTTAGCCACTGCCAGATTGTAAATGGGGAGCATTTTGAACACCTTATTAAATAAATTAGAATTTAATTGTTTCAGTAGTCGTGTAAATTGTGGAGAAACTGTTAAAAAGCCACAATTACACTGTTCCCGTAGCAATCAAACCTTTTGCATGAACAAATGAAATTGTTCATACAACTAAATATAACAAATTTTACGAAAAAAAATGTTTCCATTTGAAATTTTTCGATGACTTCACAAACCGTACAATAATGGTTTAAAGTCTTATTTATTTTTTTGTAAAATTTCACCAGCAAAATATTGAATTAGATGTGTCCGAATTTTTTTAATATTTAATTTAAGCTTTATTTTCATTATTCATTATTACGAAAGCCCTTGTAGTTATACAGGGTGACTCAAGTTGAGACTGTACATCTCCAAAACTAAGCTTTGTACAATTAAATGTCTTTAGTAATAGTTGCTTGATATTATGGGCGAAAGTAGATGCCATTAGTCGTGTTTTATTTGGATTTTATTTGTCAATTTAATTTTTTTAACCGGGATCCTACAATTACGGTCAATTTAAATTGAGGCAGTATTTTATATCACTACACTGTGAATGCCAGAGTGATTGTAGTGTAAATTAACATTATTGTATGACAATGATTTGAGATGTTTGTTATTTATAAGCATTGCTAGGAAATAAGTTTACACGGCCTCACTGAAACTGACAATAAGAGCGGATAACAATGACACGAGGGGGTGAGTTGTTTATCAATTAGAAGAGACAAACAAATGACGTCAGAGTAGCGTGTCTTTCTTTAGAAATGGAGGGAATATCTTCCCTAGAGCATATGTGTTCGTAATTTTGATTGGATATAAAAATAGACGCTAATGTTGGCGCGCTTTATTGACCAATAGCAGCTCTGTTATAATGTTTAGGCATATCGGGGTGAGGGAGTATAAATTATGAAGCCAAAGACAGGTAACGCGCAGTTTAACAGAATCATTCACGAGTTACACGTCGCGCAGTTTAACAGAAGCATTCACGAAGAAAACGTTACGCAATTCTACAGAATCTCTTGCGTCGTAAAGTTAGTTACAAAATGTGAAATACTCGAATTAATAATGTGCAGCAAATAAGTGATTATAGTTACATTCGAAAATATAACAGTTTCCGTCGGGCGTGTATCAAGAGTAAATAAGTGAAATTAATGAAGTGTGACGGCAATAAAAGTGTAAAAACAAATTCTTTTATCAGTGTTATCTTTTAGTAACAACTCCTTTCCGTTTACACACCCTGTTCAAGAGATTTGCTCGACTGAGTAATAATAGCTAGCCGGATGACAAAGAACCCAAAATTCAAAATAGTAAAACAATAACAGGTGCGCAGCAAATAAGATAGTACGAACGATACCGCGACAAAATTTACCCTAAAATGACCAACACAACGTACTCCAAATAAAACACGACTAATGATATTTATTTTCCCCCATAATATGAAGCAACTTTTATTAAAGACATTTCTTTCTACAACGCTTAGTTTTGGAGATATTGTAACAGTCTCAATTTAAATGGTCCACCCTGTATATTATGATTAGCATGACATGGGAAGAAACATGTTTGTAGAACCGCCATGAAATTTTAGTAGAGGAAGTCTTGAAGGTTTACATACATGGTATCTTGCATAATTTCTGACAATGTTAAGATGAGTACTTCTGCTAATTGTTAACTCACACAAGCCGTGTGTAGGCTAAGATTGGAAAGGTAGAAGGTAGAACTAAAAAATCTTATGTATTCACACGACTTGCTCTACCCTAATCGCTTATTAGTGGGTATATACAAATTATTCTTAGGAAATATTATTTTCCTACCTACTACATTTTAATTGAGATAAGCTTCTCCAGAAATAGCTGCGTTACACATTTCGTTATAGATACAAAGGGAACAGAGATGGTCAAATGTTTAAGAACTGAGCGCTATACGCTGGCCTTAAAATTACACACTGTTCCATGCAAACATAATGACAAAGTATTTAACAATTCGAACCATTGACAACGGGTATCTCGGAAATGGCTGATGCCACAAAAAACAGTTATTGGAAATAAATTGTGTGTTTTTGTGTAGTAGTCTTTACGTATCACTTAACGTGTAGCAGTTATATAAGATTATACAAAATTCCTTCCGAATGAAGAGGACTTCGCAGGCTCTCCCCAGATATTCAAGATATACATTTTATTTGTAACGTGAATACGATTAATATAATCTATTTTAATCAAAATCATTTGTACAATTTTTTAAAAAACAAATGTTGAAAAATAGGGTTGTTAGTGTGGGGATTTTCTTGCAAACTCTATCACATCTTTGATTGGTACTGAACCCAAATACCAAGTTTCGTATTCATCCAGCTTTTCGTTTCTGATTTATGCTGTTCACTGAAACACATATAGAGGAAACTTTTTCTAAAAATACTTTTTTGGGTTCAAGGGGCCTCAAAACATACATTTCCGGCGAGATTTATGTATCTAATTTTTGGGAGCAATGCAGTAACTTCCCTAATTATTATGTACGTGGTAAATAAAGTAAAATGGAATGCCATACCCGGGATTTAAACCTCATATCCTCGACTTTACTTGTAGTTGCTCTACCCAACTGATATAACATGGCAATATACCGCTACAACATATAACTCCCCATTTGATTCACATTTCTGCTTCCAAATCATGAGGCATTCTCAAATTCATATTGAGATAAATACCACAATGTCGGCTTGCTAACTCGTTTCCTAGTTAACCATGATTATGTCAATCAGTGATCGTCATGGAGAATTTATTGTCCTATCGGCATGTTGCCAGTATTTCAGTTGGTCAGATCAATGGCAAGGAAGACCGAGGAACCATGGTTTAAATCACGGCTATGGCATTGCATTTTACGGTCTGATAGTACCTTTCCAACCTTAGCCTACACAGCGCTTGTGTGAAAGAACATAATCATCACTGATGGGCCTGATACTGTCCATTCCAAACCAGAGTGCCTTTCACTGAAAACGAACTCTTTGTATTATCCGCGCGAAAGTAGTTCGCAATCCGCGCCCCTAATGGCTGCTTGTTTAAGCTTTTCTCATGTGCTTGTTGAACACTGTTTAAATCTATAAAAACTGGTCCTGTGTGAGAATCATAGTTCAAAATGCAACTTGAGATAACAATCGATTTTATAAGTATGCGGCAATGAACATTTTACTTACGTTAATCACAATCCTCGGGCAAAAGTGCAACCCCCAACTTCGAAGATGACTCATATGCCATATTGGAATCAAAACTACTCTCCAAAATACTGACAAGCTTATCCACAATTCCACAGCACTTTCGCACTTAAAACAAGTTCCCACATTTTATCCTTTTCTATGTTGTATTATGTTTGTTTATATTCCCTGCTCGCTTTGGTTACACTTCTCACTCAAACGGCTGTAAAATGCGATATTAGTTTCGTAATATGTACTAATGCAAGTGTCGGGTATTTTTCTAATAGTGAGTTGCATATATGAAGTATTGTTTGTTTTTCGCCACTTATTAACTGTTTCTCACTTTTGTGTTTGAACAGTTTATTTGCACTACACGCACCTTCCTCTCCCATGTGAACTCAAACACCAACTGCTAAATCACAAGATTTGATCTGAGCATATGTGTGTTACCGTATTATGAATGACTGTTCGCTTATCATATTTCCTGTGTTAGTCAAAGTGTTTATTCAATACCCAGATAGCATCTCTGGGAATTCATTGCTGCATTTCTTGTATATGAAGAGAGTGGCAGTCATGTATACGTTGGTATTAACAAGCAAGATGCTCTCGGCGTTAGCGCAATAACAGACGAAAATCATATTTTGTAATCTCTTAACAGCTAGTATATATCCATTACTCTTAACATTGAGTTCTTATGTTAACCGCAATAAAATGTGCTGTTCTATACCTTTGCTGCTCTAATATTTCATAATATAATACATGTATTAAGGAACTATTTCCTTGGCGTAAGAGTGTGTTCTTGGGTTCGTGACAAAATCCGAAGATCCATGGTTGAAATCTTGGCTATAACATTGTATTTTTCACGCTAATTTTATATTTTTGTTTTTCTTTTGGAATTCCCTCTTGGGGATAAACACGCCCAATATACAGCACGTCATATCTGAGTTACCATGCTAGCCTCTAGTTCCCGAGATCGCGGGCTCAAACCCGGCGGAGGGCGATGGATTTTTTTTCGGGCGTAAAAATCCTTAGCATGGCTTCCTTCGGAAGGAAAGTAAAGCCGGTGACCCAGTGTCGTAGATTTACGGCACGTAAAAGAACCTCAAGCCTGATAAAGAGGCCTCTGAGCAAAATTACCCGTCTTTCACGCCCAATATGGAATAGGACGCTAAGGACCACAGCAGTTAAAGAGCGTCCATAAATAAAACTCAATTTAATTTGTAATATCTGAGTCCAATTCGGGGAATGGGGTAGTTTATTGTCTTCTAATTCAACCTGGCCTTAAGAAATAACGTTGCGAGGGTTCCTTCGTTCAGGCATTTTCTTGTAAAGGAGGCAACTTTAGGCACCAAGGATTTCAGATTCTTTTAAGTCGTCATTAATTTAATACGCTATCCCAAAAGCTGCAGCAGTTGGCATCGGACGTCAGAAGCGAAACTGGAGGAGGACTGTCAGGAATGGAAAGTTTGAATTCAGAGGATAACTTAAATAATTTAATTAATGAATGAAAAATTAAAGTAGGGCAAGAGAATTGGAAACGGAATAAGGGGCTGGGGAGAAAGAAAAATTGGTCTAATATTAAGTGAAAGAAGAGTTCTAAAGGCGTATGCAGGTATTTTTAATTCTACTCCATTTCTAATCTTAATATTCTGATTTTAAATTTCTGTACAGCTAGATTGCATTTGACACTCTGTGCTGCTTGCAAGAGCAACTACAGATAACAGAAGAAAGAAAATAATATTCTATATGTCGGCCACGATATGAGTGCGTTTGGGGAAAGTCACCACTGTTTTTGTTGACAATGCGAATGTCATCAAGACTTGGGGTCAGAGAGGAGTGAGGGGAAAGGCGTTAGGGGAATGTACAGTTGCTACAAACACTACTACATTTGCAGGCCTCAGCCTCGCTAGTAAATGCAACTCGGAACTGCGGATGTTTTCTTTACCTGACTGTCCTTCCGATGCTCCGCTCACTTCTACCGCACGCATTCATATCGTAGCCGACTAGTATTTTTAAAACCAGCAGAACCCGGAACTCTGTTTACGTTATCAAAGTGATATGGTATTCATATACGAGGGCGGATTGATACGTCCATATGTCCAAAATCTCCATTAGGCGAGGGATAGCATTCTAATCACAGGTTTCCTGTTTGCACCCACATCTTACATATATTCTGGGTATAATCGCAGAAATTCGTCGTCATTTGTTTCTTAGAACATTGTTGAGAGCGTCTAAAATAAGCAGATGTGTGTTACTTCGTAGAAAATTGAGAAAAGTGAATTTCGTGTTCTAATAAAGCACTACTTTTTGCGTGGTGAGACGGTAAAGGAAACGGAAGAAAAGCTGAACAAGTATTATGGGGACCCTGCTCCATCACGTAACATGGTTCACAAGTGGTTCACAGAATTCCGTTGTGGCCGTTCGAGCACAAGAGATGCCGTCCACATAGGACGGCCTGTTGAGGTCACAGCAGAGGAAATGGTGAACAAAGTTCACGATATTGTGTTGGAAGACCGCCGAGTGAAAATCCGTGAGATAGCCAAGATTGTAAACTCTCGAGTGACCGGGTGTATAACATTCTGCACGTATTTTTGGGTATGAGAAAGCTGTCGGCAAGATAGGTGCCGCGACTGCTCCGAGTTGAGACCATTTCACAGGGATGTTTGAACTTGTTACAGCGCAACCCAAACCAAATGAGTTTTTGCGGCGTTATATCACGGTTGATGAAACTTGGATCCATTACCATAAACTAAACAACAATTGAAGCAGTGGATTTCCATCGTTGAACCTTCTCCAAAACAAGCGAAAACCATTCCGTTGGCAGGAAAAATCATGGCAGCTGTCTTTTGGGATTCACAAGGGGTAATAGGCATCCATTAGCTGGAAAAGGGTAGGACGATCACAGGTGCATATTATACCGCAATCCTGGATCAGTTTCACAAGGAATTGTTAAAGAAACGGCCCTATTTGGTGAAGAAAAAAGGTTCTCTTTCACCAGGATAATGCACCCGCACACAAGTCAACCATTGCCATCGCAAAATTTGTGGAATTGGGTTACGAACTGCTACCTCACTCACCATACTCTCCAGATTTGGCTCCGAGCGACATCTTCCTCCTCGCAAACCTGAAAAATTGGCTCGCTGGGAAGAAATTCACGTCCAATGAACACATCATGGCAGAAACAACCTCATATTTTGCAGACTTCGAGAAATCATATTTTGGGAATGGTTAAAAAGTTGGAGAAACGTTGGACAACGTGTATTGAATTGAAAGGAGACTATGTTGAGAAATAAAATTGATTTTTTGAAAAAAATTGTTATTTTCTTTAAAACTCACTGACTTATCAATCCATCCTTGTATGTTTTTGAAATATGTGCCTGTTTATGTAGAATTTCTAAAATGTATACGTGGATGCAAGTAATAAAGCTCTAAAATTTGTTTTTAGTTTCTAATATTGTATAAGCAGCCGATGTTAACGTGTATATTCAGGCAGTATTTTTTAACACTTAAATGATATCAGTCTAATTATATAATATAAAATATAACAGCCCGCCTTAAAGCAATGTGTATAATAATACATAAAGTGCATGAAACAGTCATTGTATTATGTTTATATTATTATGTACATGTATAATAATATTATGTGAATGTATTATTTAGTATAACAATGTAGAAACTGTGAGAATAGAAGCAAGCTGCTTTTCGTAGCAAACATAATTATAAAGTAGAAGCCGAAAGTTGCTAACAATTAGGTAACAATGACGTAACCTTGTGGCAACAATAAATTAGAAAGTTTAATAAAGACTTAATAAAAGATAGTAATAATTCTTGGAACAATAATGTAATGTTTAAAACAGTTTATAAATAGCCAATAAAACTATAAAAAGCTTAAATTAAATAAAAGTATTTTATTGGAGTAGGCTTAGCCAATCAGAGACTTGAAATAGAGGAAATGTGCAAATTCAGACGGGAGACGCTACAAGATTGCGTACCCGAACAGTCAGTTAGATATGGTACGTGTTCAGTGAGAAACATAAAAAATTCATTGCGGAAAGAATAATATAAAGTTTACGTGTTTAAAAGTGCAAATAACAATAATCTCACAGCTTTACAGTAGGGTATATCAGTGAAGTGTTATTTAATCGTGTGAAGGATTAATAAATAAAGTACAATACAATTATAATTTGTGTAAGACTTGTTCTTTAGCCACACCAGCCCTGCTAAGAGATGCGTGTTCTGAAAATTACTACTGACGCAGCCCAGGCATACATGTATAATATTTAAATAAACATTAAAATTACAAATTCGATTTTTAAACGTGGGGCGAAGGCCACCGGAAACATTGTACCGTACGTGGGGCGAACACTCTAAAAAGCAATCTGCCGCAAATTGGCATCCATTACGTGTGTAGTCTAAAACAGCTTCAAGTTGGTATACCATACGTGTTGCAACAACTACAACAATTAAACCCTTTCAATATATAGTGGATTATCCTAAAGCAAATGGTGAAAATGTGAGTCAGTGGGGAATTTAGAGCCGTGCCAGCATGTTGCCATGGTAGTTCAGTTGGTTAGAACAACCGGAAGATCCATGGTTCAAATCCTGGTTATGGCATTGAATTTTTCGGTCTGATATACCTTTCCAACCTTGTCCTGTGCTTGTGTGAAAGAACAATTAATTACAGAAGAAACATTGTTAATTTAGGCGAAAATAGATTAAATTGAAAACCCTGCCCCATTCACGTTGCATGATGAAGGTTATACTGTTTGATATGTTTGCAACATCAGCAGAAAGGGACCCGAAGAGGAGTAAGAAAAGTGCCTTTGCCAGAGAATAAGGCCGCACCCAAAGAAAAGGATGCGTGCACAACTTCAAGTTCAGACGAGGGAGGGCAGCCCCACATTTAAAACGGAGGGGGACTGAAGGAGGTTTACCTTCCTTCAGAACAAGGAAGATAATGCTATGCATGTAGTTTCATTATCGGAGCGCATTCAATACCCCAGCAGCCCGGTCTTTAAGCCTTGGCTTTACTGGTTCCTTTACTTGGCTTCATGTATTTTTAAACTCCTTGTTAAAACAAACGAAACCGAACTCTTGAGCGGGTACGCTCTTGCATACGAAGGTGGAAGAAAGGGCGATTCAGAGATAGGTTAACGTATCGCGAGATACTTCCGGTTGCTGACAATTGCAAATTGTGAATAAATATTTCATATACCGATTATACTACATTAAGGTAACACAGAAGTGAAAATTTAGAAAAAATTCTATATCCATCTAACATGTTTAACATTTATACTGTAAACTAGCATTGCTTTATGAATAACTATACCAAAATTCAGCTTTCTGCAAGCTGTAGTTTAAAATATTTTTATATAAATCGACATAAAATTTTACATACCATATTGTACAATAGTTTTTTAATATTTCAATTTTATTTTTAATTTCTATACCACATACATAGTAGGTAGAGAAGATATTTCATTCCACCCAAAAATTCGATACCAAGATTTCACAAGAAATTTTTATTTTGAGACCCTCTGAATCTAAAAAGAAGCTTTTTAGAAAACACGGCCCGTGTGTGTGTGTGTGTGTGTGTTTCTGTGAACAGTACCTTGCAAAGATGCTACACGAAGATTTTTAAGAAAATTCCCCACCCCAAACTATCCTATGGAACATTTTTCGGAATGTTTTTAATTTTCCAAAGAATGGATTTAACTATTTTTATTAAAACACCATATGTTAAAGTTATTTACGTGACAAATAACATGCATATCTTGAATTTTCTGGGAATAGCCCGTGAAGTCGTCTTCATTCGGAAGGAATTTTATGTAATTTTGAATAACTGGTAAACGTTAAGCGTTAGATGTGAACTTACCATACAAAAATGTATATCTTCTTAAAAAATCTGACGTGTTACACTCACATGACATTCTCTACTCTTGTACAAACTATTTTTACAAACGCTTATTCTTCATCTACTTCATGTTAATCGAGATAAATATTTGCAGACTCTATCTTATTGCTAATTTTCTTGTAGATGTGAGGGGATAATATATTTAAAGGGCAATTTGGAAATACAGTAGCCTTTAAGCACATACATATCTCTTAATAGCTGGTTGCTAGGTGCAGCACCACTCCCTTTGCCACAGATTAATACTCTTTGCATATCAAAGACAAAAAAATGAATAACGAATTCCCATTTGAGAAAATAAGTATTGAAAAATATAAGAGAATAACAAGCAATATCTCGAAAATGGTTCACTCAACAAAAAAATGTATATGACATGAATTGTGTATTTTAACGCGATCTATATTTTTTGTGTAGTAAAATTTTCTCTATCTCTTATGGTTTACCGGTTATGCAAAAGTCGTTCACAATGAAGAACACTTTTGGAGACATTCCCAGAAAATTCAAGATATACGTTTTATTTGTCATGACAATATATTAAACCTGTGATATTTTAATCAAAATCGTTAGAGCCATTTTTGAGAAAATTAAAATTTTCGAAAAATCTTCCATGTAAAGGGTATCCTGGGGTGGAGGGATTTTGTTGAAAACCTTCGTCTCGCATCTCTGGAAGATACTAAACCTAAATACCAAGTTTGGTGTTTATCCGACTGTTCGTTTCTGAGTTATGCTGTTCACAGACACACAGACACACACACACACACACACGGACATGTTTCCAAAAATGCTTTTTTTGGATTCAGGGGGTCTCAAAACTAGTATTTCCGGTGAAATCTCGGTATCGAATTTTTGGTTGGAATACAATACTTCCCCTAATTACTATACGTGGTAGAGAAAGTAAAAATACAATGTATTTCAAATAATTTTTTTGTTGCATCAGCCATTTCCGAGATATTCACCATTAATTGTTGGAAGTGTTCAAATCAGTAATTCTTGTAAAGTCCTGTCTATTTTCAGTTGTCTCTTGATGTCGTGGAAACTCTATAGAATTTTAAGGCCGCGAATAGCGTCCAGTTCGAAAACATTTGAATATTGCTATTCCCTTTGTATCCATAATGAAATACGTAATGCAGCTATTTCCGGAAAGGTTTATCTCGATTAAAATGAAGTACATAGAAAAATAAACTTTCGTAAGAATAATTTGTATACCGACTAATAAGCGATAAAGGATAGAGGGTCATGTGAATGTAACACATCAGCATTTTTAATTTAAGAGAGTAATGATAAGTATGCGTAAATAAAGTGGAAATGAATTAAAAATTAATTTCATATTTTTAAAAAATACTAAGGTTTCTATATAACTCCAAATTAGAATAAGAAGAATTGTAGAACAAGTGTAACTAGTAAGATTGAATAAAAAAAATAGCTTCTGTCCTGAAAGTATAACGGTTGTATTAAAAACATAGCTGTTGTGTGGGGAGCGTTTTAAAATATAGGAAAATGTCAGAAAATTGAAAGCGGAAAAATCAACTTTGAAGTTTTGACTTACTGTTCAAAGTGTCAACAACGACCATTTAAATCGTCACGTTACAGAATTTTCCATTTAAATGGAAAACGTACACTATGATGTTATAATAAATATGTAACAAGAAATTTTTCATTTTTTCTTGTGAAAATTTCACTTCTGCCTCATCTTCAGTGGGTCACGCCTTCAGGAAAATTGCAGATTCCGGAAAGAAAACATTGTAAAAGACGCAGAAGAGTATTTTCAGAGTGAGAATAAGGTTTTACTGTCCTGATTTTTGTGGGAAATTTAATATCCCTTATAACATTTCAAATATTCAGAGACAATCAACATAAGATGGTGATTAATAATGATGCTCAAATGAGTGAGTGTGCCAAGCGATTACAGTTATCCAAACCGATGTTAGTATTTGGGTTTTCAGTTTTAATAGGCAGTCACGATGTGCATTACACCATAAAGCTGAATCCTTATGCTGAATAATAATAATAATAATAATAATAATAATAATAATAATAATAATAATAACACTAATCTGCATTTTCAAAATTTATGTCAGATCTTTTAAAAATAGGTGTTCTTGAATCAACTTTTTATGCTGATTCCAGAAATAACTTCCGTTTTTTTCTATCACGTCAGGTTTTTACACAAAATAAGTAATGTTTTGACAATTTTACTAATGAGCGTAGAAAAGTATTCAAATGCCATTTCACACAAGGTAAGTTTTTATTCAAGAAACATTTTTAGAATACTCTCAAGAACTCCCCTAATTTATTTCATGACTACATTTTAACAAAACAAGAAGGCAAAGTGTTTCATTTAATTTTTTTCAAACTTCTCTTCTTTGACTTCCTTGCAGATCCTTGCAGATGACTGTCCCTCCTCAACATCCAACAGTAGTCGGCCATCATAGTTTCATTCCATTTCCCCTGGTACCTCCTCTCCATTTCCTTAACAACTTGGTGAAAACGTTCACCCTGCTCTTCACTATAATGTCCCAGATTTTCTGGAAAGCAGTCGATATGTGAATGCAGAAAATGCACCTTTACAGTCGTGTTACAACCCATATTCTTGAAATATTCCAACATTGTTTCGACAATGGCCTTGTAATTAGGATCTTTGTTATTGCCTAAGAAGTTTTCAGTAACTGATCGGAAGGCGGTCCATGCTTCTATTTCTCTCTCATTCATTGTCTTCTCAAAATCTTCATCCTTCATCAATTTCTTTATTTGAGGACCAACAAAAATTCCAGCCTTTAATTTGTCTTATGTAATGAAGGGAAATTTCTTGGAAAGGTACTTGAAGCAGGGTCTATCCTGTGGTAGAGCCCTTACAAATTGCTTCATCAAGCCCAATTTTATGTGTAGTGGCGGAAGCAATATCTTTATATCTCTATATTTTTGAAGTGAAATTGTGAAAAAACTGTACGTGATAGAAAAAAAATTATAAGCGGTTCTGAAATCAGTATAAAAAGAGAGTCAGAATCACTTAGTAGTTTTCAGTCATACGATATCATGCAGACTTGTGTAATAGTAATAATGGTAATGAATAACAACAACGTATAGTCGGGTACACACTGGCGAGCAGGAGAAACCACTGCGCAGAGAGATAGAGGCTGTGCATTGTCTCTTTCTTTCATTCTCGCTCGCTATGCGCTGGCAGGTCACGTGACTCAGGGTAATGTTAATAGGGAAACAGTGTAATGGAAGTTCCCAAGTGGCCGATTTTACACTAATTAAAGTACTGTCAGTAAAGTTGTTTTGAAATAACCCAAATTGATTAAATCATTTCTAGCGATACTTATATGAGTACTAAAACAATTCGAAATGAAAACACAGTGTAACATAACGGCCCCCACACAATCAAGGATGATTTGCTTTAAACAGTTGCAAGATAACGCCTGTAGCGTCAACGTAAGAGCTGTAATAAACACTAACTACGGCCATATCTTTACCATGCGTGTGTTTTAGGAGCAGTTGCGGTGTCAATGGTATAAATAGAATGTGACCAAAAGTAATCAGCAAATATGTCACGGCAATTCCAGTAGCTTAGTTCTCTATACTGCGCTTCCTGCACTCACCTGCCTTAAGGTGTACTATAGTCATATAGACAATAAAACTAGAACAGAAGTTTTCTGAAAGTTTTCGATTTTGAGTGTATAATTGATACTAAGGTATAAGATGGGCTAGCTTGAAACCAGATAATGCACTTTTGAAACTTTTGTTTGTACGTGTATACGTGCTTGTGTGTTTAATACAATAATGGCCAAACCGACTGTTAAAGAAAATAGACTATATGGCATCTTTTACTCGTACTTTGCTTAAAGAGGGTAGGTTCTAACGCGGGACAGATTAAGCTTTTATTTTTTTTTAAAAACGTTAAATTAAAAATGTTTGTAAGTATAATGTTTCTAACAAATGTCGTTATTTACAAGATTTCGATAACATGAATATTTAGGAAGTTGTAACAATTATTTTTAACTGGTTTATCGTGGATGTAAACCAGTTATCAAGAGAAGTAGTATATTTCCGAACACATCGCAAGCACACAGAAGACATAAAAGTTTGTTCCCTGTTAAACCATTTACTTATGTTTCAAGCTTTATTAACACCACAGGAAAAACAATTTATTACCGGTTTTCAAAATATCGTAAGACAACTAAGTTGCAGAGAAAGGAGAGAGAGGGGGCATGGCAGTGATGGGGGTGAAGAAAGTGAGAGACAGAGGGAGAGAGAGAAGGAGAAGAAGCAAAATGCATTGCTGGAAAGGACAGGGATGGAGACGATATAGAAAGAGTGAGTGAGAAACAGATAGGGAGAAACAGTGACAAAGTGGGGTAGAGTGTAAGTGAGAAATAGATCTGTATTTAACACAGGTCGTAACAGATCTGCAGGTATGCTGTTACTGCTAATAAAATAATTGACTTTAGTGGTTTAATGTTAAAATTATCAGACACTATTCCCTCTTTTGATAAGCTTAGGATGTAACTTAACTTTTTCTGCTTCTTCTTTATTTGTTTAAAGGGATGGTCATTTTACCCATGTACCCAATAACCCATTTTACCTATATATTTACTGTTTGAATATATGTCGCCATTTGATTTGACAATCCGGAATATAACATACAAGTTATAAACACCAGTTTCTTACGCTTTCATACATGAATATAACATAATTAAATAAATAGTTAGCTGCTATGATGTTTAAACCACCAATTATTTTCCTTCACACCACCGGTCCACTAGACCACAGGAAACTGTCCCAAGTTGTCTTTAGAAATAGATAACCCACTTTTAGATCTCTAAGAAATTACCAATAGCGGTAAAGTATAGAAAGGGGTACATAACTACAAAAACAAAATCTGATGTGTTACACTCACATGACTTTCTCTACTATTGTACAAACTATTTTTACAAACGCTTATTCTCCATATGCTTCATGTTAATCGAGATATCGAGATGTTAATCTTATTGCTAATTTTCTTATAGGTGCAAGGGGAATTGCTAGGCTTTAAGCGATAGTCAAATATTTTAAGAGCTGGTTGCTATGTCGAGTATTCCATTCTCTTTGCATGTCCAGGACATAAAAGATCTGATGTGTTACACTTAACATGACTTTCTCTACTCTTGTACAAACTATTTTTACAAACTCTTATTCTCCATCTATTTCATATTAATCTAGATAAACATTTGCAGAAACGATCTTTTGACATGCTAAGAGAATTACATTTTATACATAGCGACCAGTTCTAAAAATATTTGACTATCGCTTAAGGCCTACTACGTTCCCCTTGTTTTGTATTTGCAAGGGCAATATAGAAATACAGTAGCCTTTAAGCATAGACATATCTCTTAATAGCTGGTTGCTAGGTGCAGCACCATTCTCTCTGCCACAGATTAATACTCTTTGCATATCCAAGACAAAAAATCTGATGTGTTACACTCAGATTACTTTCTCTACTCTTGTACAAACTATTTTTACAAACGCTTATTCTCCATATGCTTCATGTTAATCTAGATGTCAATCTTATTGGTAATTTTCATGTAGATGCAAGGGGAATATGCTGGGTTTAAAGCGATAGTCAAATATTTTAACGCTGGTTGCTATGTGGCGCATTCCAGGACGTGAAAAAAAACGAATAACGAATTTGAGAAAAAGTATAAGTATTGGAAAATTTAAGGGAACAACAAGCAATATCTCGAAAACAGTTCACTCAACAAAAGAAATGTGTATGACATAAATTGTGTATTTTAACGCGATCTACATTTTTTGTGTAGTAAAATTTTGTCTATCTCTTACGGTTTACCAGTTATGCAAAAGTCGTTCACAATGAAGAATACGTTTGGAGACATTCCCAGAAAATTCGAGATATACATTTCATTTCTCATGACAATATCTTAAACATATGATATTTTAATCAAAATCGTTAGAGCCATTTTTGAGAAAATTAAAATTTTCGAAAAATGTTCCATGTAAAGGGCAGTCTGGGGTGGGGGGATTTTCTTGAAAACCTTCGTGTCGCATCTCTGGAAGATACTGAACCTAAATACCAAGTTTGGTGTTTATACGACGGTTCGTTTCTGAGTTATGCTGTTCACAGACACACAGACACACAGACAGACACACACACGGACATGTTTCCAAGAATGCTTTTTTTTTGGATTCAGTGAGTCTCAAAACATGTATTTCCGGTGAAATCTCGGTATCGAATTTTTGGGTGGAATACAATACTTCCCCTACTTACTATACGTAGTAGAGAAAGTAAAAATGAATAACGAATTCCCATTTGAGAAAATAATTATTGAAAAATTTAAGGGAATAACAGCAATATCTCGAAAATGGTTCACTCAACAAAAAAATGTATATGACATAAATTGTGTACTTTAACGCGATTTTCCTTTTTGTGTGTAGTAAAATTTTGTCTATCTCTTATGGTTTACCAGTTATACAAAAGTCGTTCACAATGAAGAATACTTTTGGAGACATTCCCAGAAAATTCAAGATAAACATTTTATTTGTCATGAGAATATCTTAAACATATGATATGTTAATCAAAATCGTTAGAGCGATTTTTATAAAATATAAATTTTCGAAAAATCTTCCATGTAAAGGGTAATCTGGGGTGGGGGAATTTTCTTGAGAACCTTCGTGTCGCATCTGTGGAAGATACTGAACCTAAATACCAAGTTTGGTCTTTATCTAACTGTTCGTTTCTGAGTTTCTTAAACAGACAGACACACAAACACACACACAGGATTCAGGGGGTCTCAAAACATATATTTCCGGTGAAATCTCGGTATGGAATTTTTGGGTGGAATACAATACTTCCCCTACTTACTATACGTAGTAGAGAAAGTAATAAGGTCGATGTTTCTTACAAACCACTACGATACGAAAACCTTACACGTAACAAGAACAAGGAGCATTAACGTCGCAGATTTACTGGTTTACAGTCTGGTATTCAGGGTACACTAAGTCCTAAATGTCTAATACACTAATGAATTAAATACTGAGTCCAGTTTCGTTTTGTCGCGCACCTCACTGCAACTGGCATAGCTCCTGCTACACGCGCCTGAAGTTTTGCGCCTAAATTGGGAATTTGCATTAAGTAATCTGATTGCAATTGTCTTCGAGTTCATTTGAACAGTCATTACCGTGCTTATCAGTGTTGTTAATCTTTGCTTATAGTTTTCACAATGTCTCCACATATATCTTTACATAAAGCAGTTTTATTCATGATAGATGTGTAAAAATACAGTCTTTCTGAGGAATCAAAAGGCGAGTTTTACAGTAATTTCAAGCTGCACCTGTTCCATGCAGCAATGCGGCAAAAACTTGCCAACGTATTTAGAGATAAATAATTCGTTCTCGGAGAGAGAAAAGAGTAAGGGGAAAAGATAATCCAGTTGAAGTTAGAAACGAAGTTCCAAACATTTGAAGTTGCAAATATTACATGGGAAATTGACTCGGCTTCGGAAGAGGAACTGATGCCTGAGAATGACAGTTTAGTTAAAAAAAACAGTCATGTGTGGATGTAGCATGAAAACATTTAAAATATCCGTTTATAAGATATACAATGCGTTCCTTATATTACCGGATCACGGATCCGCGCACTATAACATTATTTACTCATGAGCGATAGTGAGATGCACTAGACTGAGTACTAACATTGTTATAAGTTATGTTGAAAGGGTGTCCATTTGCATTGAGGCATTTCTAGTAGTCAAAGGTTGTAATTCATAAGCAATAGTCACTCTGTAGGGTTACAATTATTTTAAAAGTCGCAGCTCTATAAGTAGAGGTTTTTGAAACACCCACTTACTGTGAAACATGTCTTAGAGACTTCTTTGGAGAGCTGTCGAATGATGCACCAATTTCATCAATAATTTCCTCTGCTAGAGTATTTCTTGTTCGCTTCGTTTAACGTTTTAGCGATCCGTTGTCCAGACTTATTGAGAATACATCCAACAGTTTCTCTATCTGGAACTGAAATACCAGGAAATTTCTCCTGACATTGTTTACACACCTGTCTACATGATTCTGGTTTTACCTATGTATCGTACATAAAAATTCTTTGTTCAAGCGTGAATTTTTCGGTAGGTATTTTAGTGGACTAATAAGAATAATCTATTATAATTTGCACTCAACACAGATGTATTGAATAAACGCTCACTGTTGAGATACACAATGAACAAACACTAGTCTTTACAGCTATACTGACACAGTATAACACAGCTGATAAATGTAGCCTTGAGAGGGACATTCCCACTAGTGCGCTGCGGAAAAATACCGAGGTAACTGTAGTGAAAGCGAGCTACACATATATGCGATCTATGGGCCGGTTAGTTGTAATTGCAAGAACTGTAATCAGTTGGGCGATATTAAATCCAATTCGCCGGGAGGTATCACTCTGCCTCCCACCTAGAGGCTAACGTGAAACGGGCAATGACACTAAAAAAAAGATCCTCTGGTATGCTGTGCAACTATCAACATTTTGTTAGCTGATTTCTAGCCTTAATGGATTCCAAAAACAAGTCCAAGCACACTACAGAATGCATGCGGGGCTTCAAATTTGTGCTACTTAAGGGCCACATTTATACTACAGACAGGTTCGAGGGTAGCATATGAGAATATAAAACCCTCATAGCCTCTCCATAATCGCTAACATCAGTGTGACAGTTTTTATGAGGTTAACTTATCTTGTACTGTAGCCTGTTTATATTGAAGGAGAGAGGTTGGGTCCAGATGTAAACAACGGGGGCGTGGTTGTAGTGCTCGTACAGCTTGTATTAAAAGAACACGTGGAGATTGTTGAAAGTGAACGTTCTCCGTCTCTCAAAAGCTATATGGTGAGGAACTCCTTTCTACATCGGAAGAGGTAATAGGTGCATACGAATAATACACTTATATCACTGTCTGATATATTTCTAACTATGTTTGGAAAGCGGAACATCCTGCCTACTACATTTCTTTAATCAGAGTCCATACCCAGGGGACACGTGCCAAGACATTATGATCTCTGCATTGGTAACTTGAAATCACGACCAGTTCACTCTAATCCGCTCTCTAATAATAACCAATTAATATATTTTTGCCGAAATAGAAACTAACACACAATATGGCGTCTATAAAATCTTATCATATACCGTATATCTTATCTAATAGTTGTTTAGAGAACGAAAACTTATCCACTGGGTATTGAGTTGGGCAATATGGATATCGAGAGAGATAGCTTCTTGGACGTGTGAGGTACCGGGGTCAATTCCTGGCGACCAGCTAGTCCGGTGGTTTCCCCGGATCGATAGGTGATTAATGGGGTAGTTCCTCTTCTACCACGACTTTAAAATATTATCCATCTGTTACGTATGGATCAATAAACTTGTTTATTATTAAAGATATAATTATATAACTACTGTTATTACAACTATAGTGATAATAAATATGGAATGATCCTGAAAATATATAAGTTGTTCTATTAAAGGGACGGTGGTGACGGCCATTACCTAGGGTCCTAGTCGAAATACACGGGGAGTTACGTGGAAAGGAACTGGAAGGAAGTGTGGCGTTGTTGTTTTTACTTTCTCTACTACGTATAGTAAGTAGGGGAAGTATTGTATTCTACCCAAAGATTCAATACCGAGATTTCACCGGAAATACATGTTTTTAGACCCCCTGAATCAAAAAAAAAGCATTTTTAGAAACATGTCCGTGTGTGTCTGTGTGTCTCTCTGTGTGCGTGCGTGTGTGTGTCCGTGAACAGCATAACTAATAAACGAACAGTCGGATAAACACCAAACTTGGTATTTAGGTTCAGTATCTTCCAGAGATGCGACACGAAGGTTTTGAAGAAAATCCCCCCACCCCAGACTACCCTTTACATGGAAAATGTTTCGAAAATTTTAATTTTCCCAAAAATGGCTCTAACGATTTTGATTAAAATATCATATGTTTAAGATATTTTCATGACAAATGAAATGTATATCTCGAATTTTCTGGGAATATCTCCAAAAGTATTCTTCATTGTGAACGACTTTTGCATAACTGGTAAATCATAAGAGATAGACAAAATTTTACTACACAAAAATGTATATCGCGTTAAAATACACAATATTTTTTTTGTTGAGTGAACCATTTTCGAGATATTGCCTGTTATTCTCTTAAATTTTCCAATACTTATACTTTTTCTCAAATTTGTTATTCATTTTTATGTCCTGGACACGCAAAGAGAATGGAATGCGCCACATAGCAACCAGAGCTTAAAATATTTGACTATCGCTTAAAACCTACCATATTCCCCTTGCATCTACAACAAAATTAGCCATAAGATTAACATCTCGATATCTCGATTAACATGAAGCATATGGAGAATAAACGTTTGTAAAAATAGTTTGTACAAGAGTAGAGAAAGTCATGTGAGTGTAACACATCAAAACTTTTTATTGAGTTTTAATTGGGTTTTATTTGCATAATTAATTGATTTGTCCGGAGGTTTGCTGTAGTTATTGGTTGTCTGGGTGTACTCTTTAGCAATGATTGCTGCTCATTCTCTCTCGTTGTCTGGAGTAGTAGTCTTCTGGGTTGTGCTTAATGTAGGTTTCGAGGAAATGAAGGTTACGTCATGCACGCTCCCTCCGAGGAGAGAGCGGCGAAGTGTCTGCTGGTGTAGGTTATGAGTACTGTGGAGTTGTAGAGGTATTGGAGACGGTCTGATGATCTAGCAGGTCGTGAAGTTGTGTAACACGTTCCTCCGGTGATTGGAGAACCGAGTGGAGCTGATTAAACTTGGCGGTGAATATTGTGGTTTGTGCTTGGAGATCCTGAAGAATGGTTTCTATGTGGTTGAGCGGCGGAGACGGGTTTCTGTGTGCTCTTCTGCGATGAAGGATGTGATGCGCTGCACTTCTTCAGCGACGTTTCTGAGCCGGCTGCCTATCGTCAGGACCTCGGAATGTAGGTCCTGGACGGCCTCTCGTAGGCGCTCCTCAGAGGTGCAGTGCAGGTTGTTCAGGTTCCGTTGATGGAGACGGTTGCTATGGATATTGCACGGAGTTGTGGAATGCCTGTGGTAGTGCTGGTAGAGCTGATGGAGATGGTGATGTAGTCCTCAGAGGACGAGGATATCTTGGGCATTGTGCCTGACCTGTGGTGTGGCTGAAGCCAATACAGATGGCACAGTACCAGCGTCGTCTGCGTAGATCATGGACTCTGTATTCAGTAGTAAGGCTGGGCCAGCCTACAGTATTATACAAATGTGTATGGAGATGCATGACTCTGTCTGTTTGATTATACCTGCGATGTAATGACTCTTAGTGAGTGTTGGTTATTCGGGTTCTGGACTTACATTTAATAGTCTTCATCCTTGAAAACAATTTGCTCATATACATAGGTGTTTCCAGGAAAAGGCATCATCTTATGAGTATGAGAATAACTGCATAGAAAACGGGACCCATCAACATATTTTGAATACAAATCATTGACTCCTATATCACTAAATTTTAATGTTAGGACAATTACTCTATATGCCTATTAATTACTTTAAATTGTCACCACGAATATCAACAAGTAGCACACTAAGAGAGCAGTGAACATCGTAATTTATTTTTAATGTGATTTGATATCTGAAAACCTATTTCGGAATGCAGCTTTTAAAATGTATTTCACAGTGCTAAGAATAGCGTTAACACTTAAAAAATCTGATGTGTTACACTCACATGAATTTCTCTACTCTTGTACAAACTATGTTTATCAACTCTTATTCTCCATCTATTTCATATTAATCGAGATAAACATTTGCAGAAACGATCTTTTGACATGCAAAGAGAATTACATTTTACACATAGCGACCAGTCCTAAAAATATTTGACTACCGCTTAAGGCGTACTATGTTGCCCTTGTTTTGTATTTGCAAGGGCAATATAAGCACAGACATATCTCTTAACAGCTGGTTGCTATGTCCAGCTCCATTCCCTTTGCCACAGATTAATACTCTTTGCATATCCAGTACACAAAAATGAATAACGAATTCCCATTTGAGAAAATAAGTATTGAAAAATTTAAGGGAATAACAAGCAATATCTCGAAAATGGTTCACCCAACAAAAAAATATGACATAAATTGTGTATTTTAACGCGATCTACATTTTTGTGCGGTAAAAGTTTGTCTATCTCTTATGGTTTACCAGTTATGCAAAAGTCGTTCACAATGAAGAATACTTTTGGAGACATTCCCAGAAAATTCGAGATATACATTTCATTTCTCATGACAATATCTTAAACATATGATATTTTAATCAAAATCGTTAGAGCCATTTTTGAGAAAATTAAAATTTTCGAAACATCTTCCATGTAAAGGGTAGTCTGGGATGAGGGGATTTTCTTGAAAACCTTCGTGTCGCATCTCTGGAGGATATTGAACCTAAGTACTAAGTTTGGTGTTTATCCGACTGTTCGTTTCTGAGTTATGCTGTTCACAGTCAGATACACAGACTCACACACGGACATGTTTCCAAAAATGCTTTTTTTTGGATTCAGGTAGTCTCAAAACATATATTTCCGGTGAAACCTCGGTATCGAATATTTGGGTAGAATACAATACTTCCCCTACTTACTATACGTAGTAGAGAAAGTAAAAAGTATAAGGTATTTGGCAATTTAAACTAATAAAATGATTAATGCCACAAAAGATGAATTGTGTTATAATGCGATCTACATGTTTGTGTAATAAATTTTTGTTTATTCCTTACGGTTTACAGGTTTACAAAACTCGTTCAAAATGAACAGAGCTTCAAGGCTATTCCAAGAAAATTCAAGTACCTAATACTATTCATTTTCATAAAAATATCTTAAAGATTTGGTATTTTAATCAAAACCATTACACATATTTTTGAGGAAATATAATATATAGAAAAAATTTCCTTTAAAGAGTAGTTAGGAAGGGGAGATTTAGTTGAAAATCTTTGGGTCGCATCCTTGGATGACGAACTTGAATATCGAATTTGGTGTTTAACTGGATTTTTGTTTTTTAGTTTTACGTTTCAAACACATACACGCACAAAATACACATACACACATACAGATCTATCTTAAAAAATCTGATGTGATACATCCACATGACTTTCCCATCCCTCTTTAGTTTATTATCGAGTGCATAATCTATTCTTAATAAAACTTAGTTTTATATCTACTACGTGTTAATCCAAATAAAGCTTTGCAGAAATAGCTACATTATTTCGTTATAGATACAAAGAGAACGACGATAATCCAATGTTTAAGAACTGGACTCTATATGCTGGCCTTAAAATTCCATACTGTTTCCATGCAATCGCGAGAAATAACAGTGTGTGAAAGAACTTTAAGAAAATGACCAAGAAATACTCAATTCGAATCTTTAATAACGGATATCTCAGAAACGGCTTATGCCACAATAAACTTATTATAAATAAATTGTGTACCTTAAAGAGATCTATATTTTTTGAGCGGTACGTTTTCGTCTATCGCTTAACGTTTACCAGTTGAGTATAAGGTTATATGAAATTCCTTCCTAATGAAGAGGACTTCAAAGGCTATTCCCAGAGAATTAAAAATAGGCATTATATTTGTAATGTAAATGTCTTTAATATATAATATATTGTAATCAAAACCGTGAAAGTCATTCTTTAGAAAATAAAAATGTTCGAAAAATCTTTAATGTAATTTTTTTATTCATAAAGCCTCGAATTAAAGACCCGTATTATTGAAGAGCACTGCCTCATGTGGTATATCCGTGTCTGTTACATACCCCGGAAGAAACATACATCACACCCAACTGTTGCAAAATTCTTCTCCCACCGCAACGTCAACCAAAAAGCTCAGCAATGTGGACGTGATCAAAAATAAATCACATTAATATTGTTTCCGTTGTAACGAAATGTTTTGTAAACAAGATACACTGACAAGTGATTGACAGCATTCGCGGAGGCTTTATAATCGATTTTACATTCATTTGTCTCGATACGCAAACAAAGCCGTCCGGAAATTCTATTACACTCGGAGATCACATTCTTCATAAACATGATTAGCGTACGTCGATGTAGCAGTAGTTAATTCAAATGGGTAAAAGCTATATCACGTAGCAAACAGATGTACTGATTGAGAAGACGTAATTTACTGAGTGAGTTGGTTCCAGTATCATTTGAGTATATTTATGTCTTGCCATTACCTGGCTTGTAATGTTAGGGACCAATAGAGTGGAATGCAAGGCTTTCAGGTTACCTGTCACCTTGACAGAATGCATGTCTATGTAGCCCGCTAGACAGGAGTGAACGGGTTTATATACTGCAGTGTAGTCAACTTATATTGCCGGTTTTCAAGTTTACAAACCCAGTCATTACTGTTATGTCTGACATATACTAGGTGGCCCACACAAGGCGTCCTTGAAGTTAGTTTATACCGGATAGCGCGGATGCCAAAAGGTTTGCCTAAGCAGAACTGCAAAGGGGACTCCATAGCGACAGAGAAGAGAGCTCTAAATGAAAGACTAGTACCTGCATTACCCCTTTGAACACCAGTGATGCGGCGACTTACTTTGCGGCTGTGCATGCAGGAAACATAAAACTGCAAAGGACGGCTTGTTTGGGCCACCTGGTATATCTACAGGGTGTTCTGAAATTCCCCTTACAAGCTTCTGAGACTTGTAGAGGGGACTGAATAGACCATATTTTGAATAGGAACCATATCCGGAAACGTAGCACTTCTGTGCTACAAACATTTCAAGTCGGTTTGCCTAGTATGTAACCGGTTAGTCACGATGATTAGTACTTATGTTAGACGAGGAGCTGCTGTCATTTGACCTCTATCATCTCTCTACCCTGGTTCGAGCCCTGTATATTCAGAAGAAGAAATTTTGGCACGAATTGTGGTCGCTGCACAATAGATTGCAGAGATACCAGGAGTGATGGAGCGACTTTACCAGAACATCATTCGTAGGCACCATGTGTGCAACAACTTAAGTGCTGGTCACATTGAACCGGAGTGGTAGCGGATTGGAATAACAACCAGCCTTTGACGTAGAGAAATACCTGTTCAGTTTAACTGTAAACTGTGAAACGTGATTAAATTTACTTTTTGTTTCTTAGATATTTTTAGGTTATTCAGAAAGAAGGAGCAGACTTTAAATATTTATTTCTAATGAACGACAATAGATAGTTACGCATACGAAACATCATTGAATAGAGGAAGGTTTAAAGTTTTAAACCCTACCTATTAGTTCCATTCAGTGCCTATAGCGGTGCTGTGTTTGTTTACGAGAAAATGGCGACACAGGAAAAGTCGTTTTGTGCGCTGCATTATGCAAAGAGTGAATCCATAGTTAAAATTGATACAATAAATTTGTAGAAGATGGTTGCGTATGCAAATGGAAAAACACTAGTCGTCCTCGCATAACAAATGGTGCTCATTTTGAACACATAAATTAAAATTTTGAACTTTTCGCTATTCAGTGATGTATTGCATGTGTGGCCATCTATTGTTGTTCATTAGAAATAAATATGTAAAGTCTGTTCCTTCTTTTTGAATAGCCCTATATTTCCTAATGGCTTGTAGAGAATCGGAATGGTAAGATCGTGTGAGGAAGGCCAAAATAGATTGTTAGTTTAACTGTAAACAAAAGTATTTGTGAAAATTCATTAAGTTTCCTGTTTATCTCTTTAGTAGTATTAACTAATGAGTTGAATTGTAAGAAAAGTGATGTTCTGAGTCACGCTTAACTAAAGTACTTAAGTAAACGTGGTCACTTTGAACACCTGTTTTCAAATGGTTCTAACACGAAAACGGTACGTTTCTGGGCATGGGCTCCTATTCGAAACATGATTCGTTCAATCCCCTCTACGAGTCCTAAAAATTGTAAGGAGAATTTCCAAACATTATATACTATATATATGAAACTTATAAAATATAATCTCTAATAAAATCTAAAATAAATGCTCTAATAATAAAATCAACACAATGTAATCTCAATGTTCATATTTATTTTCTTAACATTGCAAAATATTCAGTAACATCAAATAGAGTCAAATTTGATAGCAACTGCTTTAAGAGCACTTTAAATGCATTCAGCTTTAGATCTGGCAAAACGTAAATTTTATTCCCTAGTTCATTACCGACACAGGTACTCGAGGGCGTTTAGGCATGGGTTTCATGAACGGAAGGTCGGTGGCTCAAATCTCGCCAGGATCGTTCCCATGACTGAGGTTTTATCCAGGTTTTCTTGTCTCATAATCATAACTGGAAAATGCTGCGAAGGTACCCTAACCTTAGGCTCGGAACGCTTCTTTCCCAAATTAGTTTTCCCAATTATTATCATTAATTCATAGTGTCAGCCAGTACTGCTGTATGTGGTAAGAACGTGCGTTAAACACAGTTCAAAACATTATCTAGTTTGTTGAAGGATCTTATACAGGGTGATTTATGAAGAACTGACACATTTATTTCTTTAATTGTTTCAAAAGGAGTTATGCTAGCGATAACTTATTATGCCCGAAATGCAGAGGAATTTTGGGAGAATATTTACCTCTATAACAAATGTTGAAAATGTCCGCCATCCTGTATAAGGCACAACCCAACACGTCGTTCCATATTACTGGCCACTCTTTGGAGGACTGTGCTGTCAATAACTTGAATCTCATGTAATGTTGTAGTTCAGATCGTCCAATGTCTCGGGACGTGTGGCATAAACCCTGTCTTTTAAGCAACCCCATAGAAAGACTTCCGTCGATGTCAAATCCGGAGATCTCGGTGGCCACAGGTTCTTGGAAATTATTCGGTCGTCAAAGAAACTTGTAATTAGTGCCATGGATTCATTTGATGTATGGCATGTATAGCCGTCCTGCTGAAAATATCCTTGACTCAGCTCTACATCGTCTAGTTGCTCACAAAACTCCATGAAAATCCCTCGGTACTCTGCAGTGTTCACTTGTTTTTAAAAAAATGGTCCTAGTATTCTCTGTGCGGATATTGCGCACCAAGCTCCGATTTAAACCGGGTGCATAGGTGCTTCATGAATAAAAGTGGATTTTCCCTGGTCCAATAGCGTGAGTTATTTGAGTTCACATAGCCGAATAAATGGAACCATGCTTCATCTGTGAACCATGTGATGGACAATATGGCAGGATTGTGCACAACGAACGCCTGAAACCAACGACAATAATTCAAGTCGTCTATTCCTTATCTGGTTCCTATAACTGATGGACAACCGTAATCCTATACGGCTATAGGCCTGCACTTTTCACAGCTCTCCGGCACGTTGAGTGCTGTACCCTGTCTCCTGCGACAAACATCTTAATGATTTTTTTGGGTGACTGATCCAGTCGTGCTCTTCGTCAACCACCGTGGAAAGTCTAGATGAACGAGTTTTGCCTTTTTCACTCCCAGAGATCCAGTTGTTTCCAATTTGTTTACCAGTCCCAGTACTGTGTTTCTTTGGGGAGGATTCCGAACACCAAATTCTCTCTGGTATGCCCTTTGAGTAGCTGTAATTGAATTCGTAATCCAGTATTGCTTTACAAGGAAGAGTCGTTCATATAATGTGTACTCCATTTTAACGTTGACTAGAACAAAATCTCAAAAACAATAAAACTAACAATTACGAATAAATTATGAACATTTGCGCATCTAGAGACAGGCAATCGAAACTCCGGAACATTCTGCTTAATTTGGTGCTAAAATTGGGGCATTGAGTGAGTTTCGAACAGAATAATTAAAGTAAGCAATGTGTCATTTCTTCATAAATCAGCCTGTATATGTTCTATATCTATTTGAGTTATTTGTGAGAGCATTATATTGTCTGGTCTTGTAACTATACTACAAACTGTTTATTGAAAATGTATTAAGTGTTTTTTGCATGCATCAAACATCCATTACATATAATGACTGACTAGAGATAGACAAAATACGAGATTCCATGTCAGCTAGCACCATGTGTACATTTTTTTACAAAGTTGTAGCGGATGTATGTGCTCGCACGTGAGTATCACATGCTATATCATGTAGATGATGTCTCGGATCTTCGAAGCTTCTTTGAAGTTCTCTGCCGGGTGCTGGTCGTAGAGTTGAGGAGAAATTCCTATTCTAGCTAGCTAATTTGTTCCTTCTCAGGATTTTATGTAGGTGAAGGCATATAATAAACTTACTTTCCCTTAAACAGCTTAATTTGCTCACAATATAATACCATTGAGGCGGCTAGCGACTTTCCCTTAACTAACACAAAATTATACAAAGCTCTACATTTAACCTTCCTGCTACTGTTAATTCTTTACGTGGACCTATCTAATTGCGTCACACGATATTTTCCCACCCACATACACGTACAAAATCTTCCGCTTGTAATCACATGTGTTACATCGTGAGAGTAAAATCAGAGAGAGTGTAACTTGAGGCCTGTTTTACCTTCTACTATGACGCTAGGATTTACGCCTTTATATGTAACAACTGCTCTAATTGGTTATCCACTTAGCGTGCTATGAAAATAAAATGTTTCAATTTTAGCAGCCATGCCTCCCTTTGACTTCTCTGGTAAAAGCCGCTATCTCCATTTCACTTTACAGCTCTCGCTTTTCTTTCTGTTTTTCCAAATCCCCTGTCTTCCAGGAACTGTCTCACACTAATTTCGGACCTATCTCTATTTTCTGTGACTTTGTCTAAACCCTGTGTGCATTAGCGTGTATGTGCATGTGTACTTTACCCCTGTTGCTCGCTCGCCCGGTAGTTTCTAATGACACTGTTTCTTACATGCTTGTTTTCACATTAATCACATTCTGAGGTACAAGTTATTTTACAGTAAAGCTATTTCTCTGTATTATTTCACATTATCAGTTATCTCTATTATTTCGGTATTCTATTGGGTATATCTCCCCTTACAAAGTACAGCATGAAGAATTCAATTCGCGCGTTAACATTTTCATATTTCGTAATATTTTGTAAAGGCTTTGTATTTCATATAATTTTATATTTTGTAATATTTACAATCTTACGGGCGGCGCCGTGGCCGAGTGGTTAGACCGCTCGCCTCCCACCGAGGCGGCCCGGGTTCAATCCCAGGGACCTGCATGTGGGATTTGTGGTGGACGAAGCGGCGTCTGGGCGGGTTTTCTCCGGGTTCTCCGGTTTCCCTCGCCATTCATTCCACCAACTGCTCCATCATCACCTTTCTACTTCCTTCATCTCATACCAGGCATCGGGCTGATCACCCATCCTGGATGCTCTGTCTGATCCATGAGTGTCTGCTCCTCGACGGGCCTCTGACCCCAGGCACCCGCTTGTAAGTCCTGGGGGTGTAAGTCCTACACAAGAGGAGGGTAAAGATAATGAATGAATACAATCTTACGCTATTAAAGTGTGTCATATTATTTGTGCTCTGCAATATTTTCTTCTCCCTCATTAGTATTTCCATTAGCAATAAACATACCTTTCCAGATGTATCAAGACACATTTCTGTATGAGGTGGTCTGAGGTCAAGAAGTGTCTGAAATTCCAGGAACATGTGAAACGTCCAATGAGCTGGATTTTATTTACTTCTGGAACACAACCCACCTGTTAAGTTAATAAGAGTTTGACGTTTAGATAAGCGAAATACTATGAGTTATTAAGCTAAAAAATATGGCATGATGTAGATATTCTACATTCTGTCATATTGTGGGAGATATTTACTTTCTCTACTACGTGTAGCAAGTAGGGAAAGTATTGCATTCCAACCAAAAATTTGATATCGAGATTTGACCGAAAATACATGTTTTGAGCCCTCCTGAATCCTGTGTGGATGTGTGTCTGTGAACAACATAACTCAAAGCAAAAGTCGCATAAATACCAAACTTGGTATTTAGGTTCAGTATCTTTCGAGGATGCGACACGAAGGTTTTTAGAAAAATCCCCCCACCCCAGACTACCGTTAATGTAGAAAATGTTTCGAAAATTTGATTTTCTCAAAAATGTCTCTTAACTATTTTGATTAAATATTGTATATTTAAGATATTTTCATGATAAATAAAATGTATATCTTGAATTTTATAGGTAGGTCCCCAAAAGTCCTCTTCATTCTGAATGCTTTTGCATAATGTGTAAACCGTAAGAGATAGACAAAGTGTTTCTACATAGAAAATGTAGAGCTCGTTAAAATGCACATCTTTTTGTCGAGTGAACCATTGCCGAGATATTCTTTCTTATTAGTTTGAATTTTCCAATACTTATACTTCTCAAACGGAAATCGTTATTTTGTTTTTTATATACTGGACATGCAAAAAGAGTGGAATGCTTCACATAGCAACCAGCTTTTAAAAGATTTGACTATCGCTTAAAGCCTAGCATATTCCCCTTGCACCTACAAGAAAATTAGCAATATGATAGTTTCTGCAAATGTTTATCTCATTTAACATGAAGTAGATGGAGAACGAGCGTTTGTAAAAATAGTTAGTACAAGGGTAGAGAAAGTAATGTGAATGCAACACATCAGATTTTTTTACTCAGTGTTAGAGTTACATGATGCTGAAATATTGTAAAACCACAGTTTTATATTCTGTTTCATTTGGTGTCTTGCAATTAATTTTGGACAAACCTTATTCTCCAGAATAATGATGTAAACTTGCTCGAACCCGTTTCGGAATAAATAGATGGACATAAAAATATCTATCTCATATTTTGATTACTTTTCTATTTTGGGAAAGCGTTTCATGTTTCGGTACATTTTTTCTTCGAAGCTTTTATCTAATGATGATACAAATCTTAAGATGTTCAGTATTCTAATAAAGATTTAGAGTGGGTTTAGTTTTTAAATTATAGATCCATTCTATGTCTGTTTTTTAGTACCAATACTTTATTATTTATTTTTATTTTTATACAAATTTATGAGCAGTTGTGGGACTTTAAAAGCATTCCTCAGGTTATTCGCTTCCACTTGATGATAATATTTTGTAGATAGCTACTTTCCTTACAGAATGGAACTTTAAGACGCCATCTTTCTTGTTAAAACTATAGCAGATTTGCAAATGTACTAATTGAATTTCCTCATGGAGAAGGGTTGTTAGTGTAACATAATTCTTTTTCAGGAAAGCCATAAACTGTTTTAAATCAATATCAGTGGAACACATCTGTTCGTCGGTTTATTACTTTCTCTACTACGTATAGTAAGTAGGAGAAGTATTGTATTCCACCCAAAAATTCGATACCGAGATTTCACCGGAAATACATGTTTTGAGACCCCCTGAATCCAAAAAAAGCATTTTTGGAAACATGTGCATGTGTTTGTGTGTCTGTGTGTCTGTGAACAGCATAACTCAGAAACGAACAGTCGGATAAACACCAAACTTGGTATTTAGGTTCAGTATCTTCCAGAGATGCGACACGAAGGTTTTCAAGAAAATCCCCCCACCCCAGATTACCCTTTACATGGAACATTTTTCAAAAAGTTTTATTTTCTAAAAAATGGCTAACGATTTTGATTAAAGTATCAATTGTTTAAGATATTTTCATGAAAAATTAAATGTATATCTCGAATTTTCTGGGAATGTCTCCAAAAGTATTCTTCATTGTATACGACTTTTGCATAACTGGTAAACCATAAGAGATAGACAAAAGTTTACTGCTCAAAAATGTAGATCGCGTTAAAATACACAATTTATGTCATATACATTTTTGTTGTTGAACCATTTTCGAGATATTTCTTGTTATTTCCTTAAATTTTCCAATCCTTTTCCCCAAATGGGAATTCGTTATTCATTTTTTTATGTCTTGGACATACAAAGATATTGGAATGCGCCACATAGCAACCAACTCTTAAAAGATTTGACTATCGCTTAAAGCCTACCATATTCCCCTTGAATCTACAAGAAAATTAGCAATAAGATTAACATCTCGATTAACAAAAAGCATATGGAGAATAAGCGTTTGTAAAAATAGTTTGTACAAGAGTAGAGAAAGTCATGTGAGTGTAACACACCAGATGTTTGTTGATTTAATGCGATTGTGTAAGCACCTTACTATTTCTCTTATATCAGGTGAAACACATGTCTCGAGGCTTTTAAATTTATGCAACCCGATAAACGACAGAGGTGCTTTTGCTCTCTGTCGCTGGCTTTACAGCTTATTTACTTATTTAGACAAATGCTTCGCAGTAAGTGAAAAAGGCTTTTAAGGAACGAAAGTTATTCTGAGGTGAGGTCAATCTCAATGACTTTAGACTCTTCCACTAGAGTTACCCCAGCTTTCTAGCCAATTTTACTGTACAGGATACTTTGCCATACACCTCCGTAACATATGGCACTAGTCAGCCAAAAAGATAACGGTGGATGTAAAGAATTATGCTTCTAGTGAAGCTATAGGCTACTAACAAAAGCACGTCTGTACCCAAAGTACATTGTATTACTTTCTCTACTACGCATAATAAGTAGGAGAGGAATTGTATTCCACCCAAAAATTGGATATTGAGATTATATCGTAAATACAGGCCCACTGAATAAAAAATCTGAAGTGTTACACTCACATAACTTTATCTACTCTTGTACAAACTACTTTTACAAACCCTTATTCTCCATATGCTTCATGTTAATCGAGATGTTAATCTTATTGCTAATTTTCTTGTAGATGCAAGAGGAATTGGTAGGTTTTAAGCGATAGTCGAATATTTTAAGGCTAGTTGTTATGTGGAGTATTCCATTCTCTTTGCATTACCAGGACAAAAAAATTAATAACGAATTCCCATTTGAGAAAAAGTGTAAGTATTGGAAAATTTAAGGGTATCTTAAAATGGTTCACTCAATAAAAAAAATGTATATGACATAAGTTTTGTATTTTAACGCGATCTACATTTTTTGCGTAGTAAGATTTTGTCTATCTCTTATGGCTTACCAGTTATGCAAAAGTCGTTCACAATGAATACTTCTGGAGACATTCCCAGAAAATTCAAGATATACATTTTATTTGTCAGGAAAGTATCTCAAATATGTGATATTTTAATCAAAATCATTTGAGCTATTTCTGAGAAAATTAAAATTTTCGAAAAATGTTCCATGTAAAGGGTAATCTGGGGTGGGGGGATTTTCTTGAAAGCCTTTGTGTCGTATCTCTGGAAGATATTGAACCTAAATACCAAGTTTGGTGTTTATCCGACTGTTCGTTTCTGAGTTATGTTGTTCACAGACACACAGACACACACACGGACATGTTTCCAAAAATGCTTTTTTGGATTCAGGGGGACCTCAAAACACATTTCCGGTGAAATCTCGGTATTGAATTTTTGGGTGGAATACAATACTTCCCCTACTTACTATACGTAGTAGAGAAAGTAAAAATGTTTCTAATAACTGTTGCCCTTAAAATGTTATATTACTCGCTTACACAAAAACTAGCAGAAAAAAATTTCTACTAACATAATGTGGCATAAAAAAGGAAAAAGAAAGAAAAAAAGAAAAGGGGAAAAACGAAATAGAATGACGTAATAAACCAATGCTTCTTTATAACTTAAAATAAGTGAAACTGTTCTTTCGCTTTAAAGGGAATTAGATTAATAAGAAGCCGATGAGCAGTTACAATTCTCTTAAAATCTAACGCTTTTGAATACATAGGGTCACTTCAAAAGTTTTGAGAATGAATGCAATAAAGTATTAAAATTTAGATCTGATCATTACATCTCTTCAAAATTTTCTCCATTGCATTGTATACACTGTCTCATCCTTTAAAGCAATTATTTCAAACCAATTTCGTATCTGGACTGTAGGGAGGATGGGACAAATATCTGACTGCAGAAATTGGGTTGTTTCTTCTGCAGTGCAGGCAGAGGCATTGTCATGGTGCAATAAAATTCCATGGAGACCAGTCTTAGGACGCTTTCCTGGGAAGACCCAGATCGATGACTAGTTTCTGGATCTACTGATAAATCCAGTTCGTCACATATTACAGTGCTAAATGTGTTATTGGATATTCCTTCATTGAGTATTTCAATCATTTCCTGGCAACATTGCACACGTGTTTGTTTCTGCTCATTTATCCAGGGACTCAGAACTTCCTGACGTCAAGATTTTCTTCAGGAATGTTTTTACTGCCCCCGATCCAATTTAGGGTTTCTTGAATCTGACCATATGTGCAGCGAAGGTCTTCCGTAACGTGTGCTTTTGGTTTCACCACATTTTCATCCATTGTTGCTGTAGCTGGCCGTCCTGCTCTGTCTTCATCTTCGAGGGAATCCCTTCCTCTTCTAAACTATGCATACCGTCGATAAATGGTGGGAAGATCAAAGCTCCCCAAATGCACGATGCAGTCTTTCAAGGCATTCTCTCTCCCCTAAACCACTTTAAAGTCATAGAAAATCATAGCACTGAAATGCTCTTGCTCTGAGATCCATCAGGCCCAATTTGGAGAATGTCATTTTATATATACTGATAGGTCTAAGACTGATGTTGGAGTAGGATGTGCCTTTGTTTTTGGTGAAAATAGTTTTAGCTTTCGTTTACCTGGGCATTGTTCGATTTTTACCGCCGAACTTTTTAGTATTTTTCAATCTATTTTATACATTCAGCGGCACGGCTTACGGCACTGTGTTGTTTGTACGGACTCTCTGAGTGCCCTACTGAGTATTAACGCGCTGTACAATTACTACCCCCTCGTATAGCGCATACATAACCTGCTGCACTCGCTTGGTGCCTCTGGCATCCGCGTCTCTTTCCTGTGGATTCCAGGTCATATGGGCATCTCAGGAAACGAGTCTGCCGACTCCGCTGCCAAATCGGCAATTTTATCGCCCAGAATGTTTACCTCTGTTGTTCCCTCTACTGATTTCTATGTTATTTTATGGCACGCATCCTCTCGCTTTGGCGCGATGAATGAACGGCCCTCCGGGGGAACAAGTTGCGGGAGGTTAAACCTCTCCCGGTTGTCTGGGCCACCTCTTCTAGTACTTCTCCCCGGGAAGAGGTCATTTTAACACGACTTCGAATCGGACATTGCTTTTATAGTCATAGAAACTTGCTTAGCGGTGACCCCGCACCACTCTGTGAGCGGTGTGATGCGCCCTTAACGGTGCGTCACATTTTAATGGAGTGTCAGGTTTTAGCTCAATTGCGCGTTCCTGTATCTCTGCCTGTTGGTTTAGCCAACGTTTTGGCAGACGACGCGCATACTGTAGAATGTCTTACGTTTTATCACTGAAATTGGTTGTAGCCGACGCATTTGATGCGCTGAGCGTCTTTTAGTTTTGTGACTTTATACTGTGTGTTTTTAATGGGGATTCTTCTCCCCGGCAGAGATATGGCGCTCTTGTCCCTTGCGTTCTACAGTTGCGTCGTTTTACTCTTGTGTTGTTTTATTTCCCATGTTTTTTTGGTGGTTTTTAAATTCGATTGTTTGTTTTATAGTGTTTTTGTCTATGCGGGTTTTTACCCATATTTTATTTTTGGACTTTAAATTTTATACTTTGTAAGGGCGCTGATGACCATAGCTGTTTAGCGCCCTTAAACCGCATCTCATAATCATCATTGAGATCCATCCTAGCGTATGGCGTAGCAACACCTGCTATACATACACACGCGGTGTTGACGATGCATATTGTTGGAGCTTGCCCAGACTTGCACATGTTGCTCTCTGAACTTAGGAAATAGCTGCTTTGGCTTACCAGTACTCACTGTTGTCCATTCTCAAAACTTTCAGAGTGACCCCCGTAATCTTTCTATTTCTACATTTTACCTTATAATGTGCTAATAGTACACACTGTAAATCGCTTGTGTCAAATTTTACTTAAAAAGGATTTGTACACTATGGAGTCGTGACTAAGTAATATGAATGATAGAAACAGAAATTCTTTTTTAATAATTTAAATACTCTGATAGAGGATTTTCAGGATTAGTAGGCATTTATGAAAACAAGAACAGACAGCTCAATAGTCATTGTTGCATAAATTAATAGTTTCTAACAAAAACAACAAATAATTTTAAAGTATTTCGTAAACAATATGAGTTTCTTTAAAACTAGTGTTTATCAACCTCTTTTCTTGTTTTGATAAGTAATAGGACCCCCTTAAATTAGTTATCTTTGTCGTCTTAGATTATACTCGTTACGTCACGATAAGGAGTTTATCTTCCCTAGTCTGTAATACGCCACTCGCTTGCTTAGTACCATGCATACACGATGACTTTGAAAAGAAAACCTATTAATTCCACTCTCTTCTACCCCTTCTTTCTGAGTTGTAGTCCTGGGCCAGCATGCAAGTGAAGAGGAAGGTTTATTTATTTTCTATATACTTTCGACGAAAATATCTCCAATGGGGACTGTGACATCAATAACACAACCTCTCCTTATTCCTTATAGAGGACATTTTAATTTTGTTTGTACAAAAATTTAGACGTTTTGCATTTATTGGGCTTTTACGGGTATTTAATGCAGTTCAGGTTTTATATACAGGGTTATTCTAAATTAGTTACCTGAAAATATGAATGAATTAATTTGAAACTGTTGACGGAAATTTATTCCGATGCTCATCAAACCTTATGTCATATCATCAAGTTTTAAACATGGTCGGCAAACTTCGCTACATGCACTCGCTCGCTCGTCTGGCGGGGAAAATGTGAAGCACTAGCAACACTTGGAACCTAGTAAGCAGGCGCCATGGAGTTTTACAGTGCGGAGCGCGCGCAGTGTTGTCTGTGGTTTCATGAAACTAAATCGCAAAATGCCACACAGAGAGGTTTTCGTACAATGTATCCAAAAACTCCCCCGCAGTGAAAACTATCAAAACATGGTATGATCGATTCGTAAAAACAGGTTGTGTGGGACACCGAGAGAAAGGACAGGGACGCCCTCCTGTAGCAGGCCACGTTGTGGAAGCTGTGAGAAGAACTTATGCACGAAGTCCAAAGAAGTCTACAGCTAGAGCAAGTTTGGAGCTTACCATTCCACAACCTACGGTATGGAGAATTTTACGACGACTGCAGTGTAAGGGGTACAAGTTGCAACTGGTTCAGGCATTGAGTGCTAATAACAAGCTTAAACGTTATGAGTTCTGTGTGGACATGCTGAAAAGGATGGAAGAAGACGATAGTTTTCTTAATAAGATTGTGTTCAGTGACGAGGCAACTTTTCACCTTAGTGGTACAGTTAATCGCCACAATGTATGGATATGGGGTACACAGAAACCGACGGAATGCCTGGAACATACACGTGACTCACCAAAACTGAATGTGTTTTGTGCTCTAAGCTCTGTGAAAGTGTATGGACCATTCTTTTTTATGAGAAGACTGTGACTGGCATCACATATCTAGATATGTTAGAAAACAATCTGATGCCACAGCTGCAAGAAGATATGAGAGATAATTTCATTTTTCAACAAGACAGAGCACCTCCTCATTGCCACCATGAGGTCACTACGTACCATCCCACACCACTCCCGCTTGGATTGGACGTGGCGGGAACATAGCTTGGCCTCCACGATCTCCCGATTTAACACCGCTGGATTTTAGTCTGTGGGGTTACATTAAAGATAGCGTGTACAACCCTCCACTGCCGACCAATATCGATGAGCTTCGTCAACGAATTAACGTAGCGGTAGCTCGGGTAGATGCGGACATGATCACGCGTATCGGGGATGAACAGTCGTACAGGTGGGATATCTGCCGAGTGACAAAAGGGAGTCACATTGAACACTTGTAAACATTGCAAATAAAACTTAATGTTAATGTCAATGTATGTAATGGAAATGACAAAAGGGAGTCACATTGAACACTTGTAAACATTGCAAATAAAACTTAATGTTAATGTCAATGTATGTAATGGAAATGGAAATAAACTACGTAAGATAACTATGTATAATTTAGCTTTATTATCAGGTAACTAATTTAGAATAACCCTGTATGCTACCAGCTCATTCAGCTGAAAACTAGACGCTTGTCCCTCAAACGTGATCAGTATTTTGATTTATACTTCATTTGTGAAAACAACTGCTCACACAAACTGCGAGTAGTACATGCTTGTATGCCTAACATCGGATGAATGTTTATATCAATACCAGCTTTATTCTAGTACAGATGTTTCGAAAACATTTATCATTTTGACGGGGTATTTATTCGTGCTGCATATCAAGAACCACAAGAATAGTAGCAAAAATAACAACTGGGGCTCATCCATTCCTAATATCATACTCCTTTTCATGCCTATCACGTCATGCGTTGTAAATTATGTTTGTCAACACCATTGTAACATGATATGCAAATCAAGGTTTACCATGTTTGATGCAACTTTTGTATCGGAAGTACCGCAGCTTGTGTTGTCGACAATCGTGACCGCGCTTGCCGATTTTTTCATCGTACTTTGCTGGTGCTGCTTCCTTTCTTCAGCGAGCTGTCCCCTAAAGAACGTATTAGTGTTTATTTAATGCAGGATAGTGCAACAGCGCATACTGAAATCTGTTTGACGACATACAAACTTTTTACAAACAGGAAATACTCATTTGCCAGATTAAAATTCATGGGAATATTATTTACATGGAATGTTGAAAGAACAGGTTCTATGGAAGCCTTCTCTATAATCCAGCAGTTGGATTGGATGGGATTGTGAAGTGGAGGGGATCAGCACCAATCCAAGAATGAGGATATTGTACCGATGCCCCACGAGGGGGCGCCCCAGGGAGGGAGAGGGAGGTGAAAGGAGGAACCGGGCGGTCGGAATAGAAATGGCGGCACAGCAATGACAGGGTCCTTACAGCTCACAGATGAAGATGCCCTGGCAGTCGGACAGGCATGTAAGGGTCCTCCACACAATGGGCCAACGCCCCTCGAGGGGCGATCCTTATACTCTGCAAACAAGCCGAATGCCGAGGGACGGAAAAAGTTCACAGAGAGCAACCTTTTTCCTTGACATGCTGCACCGAAACACCATCGCTGATACTTCCAACCCTGAAAAAGATCAAACAAAATGGTTAATGGAGCGAACTAAAGGACAGGAAATTTGGGGGATGAAAGAAACCACTCCAGCATTAGCCTGACGACCCGGGAAATCCCAAAAAAACACACGGGTCAGAATGGGTGGTTGTTGGGAATCGAACCCGGAACCATTTGCGGGCCACAAACGTTACCGCCTGGTTACTCCAGGAGTTGTGAAGGGCTCAATAATGCAATTAGCAGGTGTAAGTTTGTAGAAGCACTTTCAACACCCTTTATGACTAGGAGTAAACTTTCTATACGCATAACCGAGCGAGATGGTAACGTGTAAACCTCGCATTCGGAGGTCTCGGGTTCGATTCGAATCGGCCACCCACTCTGACCTTGGTTTTTTCGTTGTTTTCCCTGGTCGGTAGGCGGATACTGGGGTGGTTTATCTACCAAATTTCCTTTCCATAATTTACGTTTTCTTTTCATGCTGCAGATGTACTTTTAGGTTTCGTGGCGTATGGCGGTGCCGGAGGACATGGAGGGCTGTTTGCTGATGGGTCGTTCATCGCCCTGTCTGGACAGCTGCAGTAGTGGGACGGATCTTCGAGTCAGGAACTGTTAGGGTAAAGGTAAAGGCGCGGAAGAACTTTGCTTCTACCGTGATTCTTCGGGAGGGAGTGAGGGATGAGGGAGGAGACCAGATCCGCTTGACAACGGGTGCAGGCCTGGACGGAATCCCTAACGTTTTCAGATTGAATGCATCTGACGCCGCTCGGGTCCACTCAAAAGCCACTGAAACCTTGACGGTCCAGTGGTCCACTCGGCGGCGAGTCCTAACTAAGCAGTTCCCTAACGACACCAGAAAAGAAACCTCTACAGGGTGCACAGCCCCGGTCAGCCGCAACCCACCGAACACCATCGCCTGGTCTTAAAACACTGAAATAGATGACAAGGTAGATTATGGGTACAGGAAATGAGGGGCAGGAGAGAAGTGGTATGAGATGAGCCATCTCAACATTCGCCTGTCGACCCGGGAAAGCCACGAAAAACCCATGGCTCAGAGTGGGCGAACGCCGGGGATCGACCCCGGAATATCTCGAATGCGAGTAGCACACGTTACCGCGGCGCAACCTCGCTCGGTGACTTGTCTGCCTGCGGCCTGCAGCCTCCTGTGTTCCCTCACTTCATCCCTTCCTCCAAGAACGTGGTAGCCGCAATAAATCTCCCGTAAGTTTCAGCGCGCAAGGTGTCCCCCTCCGTTGCGTACTCTATCTATACTATATCGTATCTCAATTTGCGCAGTGCTCAGGGAAGAAAAGAGGAACCATTCCTCTACAATCAAGGTAGATTAAGCTAGAAGTGCCTCGGGAGTTGCAGGCTGTTGGTTGCATCTTGTATAATGAATCGATATTTAAAATACAAATAAATTCGATACTAATAAAATACATTTTTGTACCATTATATTTTCTTTATATTTTCCCGATAATATTTACACAAATTAAAATTTAGAATTGCAGCACATGAATTCATTTCCAAGAAAATCCAACTAACATAAATGTGGTGGCTGTAATATAGCATATACACCTAGGCGAGAAATAAAATACACTTGGATCCTTAATTTAAATATTTTAATAATCAGCAATAACGCTAAGGTAGAATAACTTATATTATTTCAACATAACTAAAAATAACTAAGATAAAACCTGAACGAGTATTTCATACCCCAGTCTAGATTTTACAGGAATCAATGACGCGTACCCAATTTTACATGCCTCTTCAATGTCTGTGTCTTCATAATCCAGGTGTCCGTTTAAAGTTTTCTTGGAATACTGGATGTCTGTTATCGTCTATATTATTATTTTCAAACAACTCGCTGCAATTGTTGCAATTATGTCTCAGGAGCTAATGGAAGCGAACGGGAATTTCATACCCAGACGTTATTAATGTATTGCCGCTGAGAGACAAGATTTTCAACTTCACTTATAACACAGCATAGTGTTCCGTTGTTGTTGTTATTGTTATTATTATTATTATTGTTACTTTCCCATTTAGGCATTAGTCGAAAATGTACATGTCTTTTCAGACCTAATTCTGATTTTTTTTCGAAATCGAAGTTTACGGTCAAGCCCATCACAGAGGTATAATTATAGATCATTTAAAATGTATAAAATATAGGATATTGCAAAAATAGTAAGCGATACTTATACGCTAAGTGAAAAACAGAATTTCGGAAATTGAAAATTCCTGCTTGCGCTTCTTTTTACTTTCTCTACCACGCGAGGCAGTATTTTTAACACTTAAATAATTTCAGTCTAATTATATAATATATAAATTCAATAACAGGCCGCCTTAAAGCAATATGTGTATGTAACAGTATATAAAAATGTATGTAACAGTCATTTTGAATGTTTATATTATTGTATCCATGTTTAATAATGTTATTGTATTACCTAATTTAATAATGTAGGAGCTGTGAGAATAATAGGTTAAAAGTTGCTAACAATGAGGTAACCTTGAGGCAATAAAGAGTAAGAAAGTTAATAATGCTACTAGCGATTATTGTAGCAACAATAATGTAAATTTTGAGACAGTTTATAGAATAGCCAATCAACAACCAGAAAAAGCTTTAGTTAAATTAATGTATTCTATTGACTAGGATTAGTCAGTCAGAGACTTGAAATACAGAAATTTACAAATTTTAGGCGGTTGAAATCAAGTCAGTTGCTTGTAGACAGTGCTCATAACTGGACGCTTTGGTTGTCCTCAAGAAATTTAATACGTATTTGTGTGAGATGAAAATAATTTACGTGTTAAAATGTGCAAATAATTAACAAAAGAATCTTACAGCTCTCTATATCAGTGAAGTGTTTTTAAATCGTGTCAAGCATTAATAAGTGGAGTGGAGAAAAACTTATAATCTGTGTAAGCCTACAGTCTTCAGTCGCACCACAACCCTGCAAAGAGAAACATGTCTCTAACAATAATACTGACGCAGCCGAGGCATACATAAATATATAATATTTAAAGAAACAGTCAAAATTACAAAATTAATAATTTTAAAATAGAGGCAAAGGCTACCGGGTACCATACGTGCGGTTACTCCTACTTCAAATTGGCGCCCAAAACGTTGGGCAAATAACAACATAAAAATAATAAAATTTGAAGCAACAAAAGTACTTCACACGTAGGTACATAGTAGACAGAAGAGGTGCTGCATTCCATCCAAATATTTGATACCGGTGATTTCACCGGAAATACATGTTTTGAGGCTCTCTGATTTAAAATAAAGAATTTTTGAAATTTTTTGGGAAATTTTGATTTCAGTATCTTCCAAGGATATGACACTTAGAGTTTTAAGAAAACCTCCCCACCCCAACTACCATTTACATGGAACATTTTTCGATTTTCCCCCCAAAAAGGCTATAATTTTTATTAAAATACCATATATGAAATATATTTAGATGACAAATAAAATGCTTTTCTGGGAATAGCCTACATTCGGAAGAGATTTTGTATAAACTTGTGTAATTGGCAAACAACCGATAAACGAAAACGTGCCATACAAAAAAATGTATATCTCTTTAAAATACACAATTTACTTTATATAAATTTTGTGGCACAATCCTTTGCTGAGTTATTCATTATTAAAGGTTCGATTTGTTCATACTTTATCATTCGATATTCAGTTGTTTTATCGCGATTGCATGGAATTTTAAGAGCAGCATATTGCGTCCAGGTCTTAAACATTTGACTATTGCGTCGTCCTCCGTGGTGTAGTGGTTACAATGCTAGCCTATAGTTCCCGAGTTTGCGGGTTCAAACCCGGCGGAGGGCGATGGATTTTTTTTCGGGCTTCCTTCGGAAGGGAAGTAAAGATTTATGACAGGTAAAAGAACTTCAAGTCTGATAAAGAGACCTCTGAGCAAAATTATCGGTCTTTCACGCCCAATATTGAATGGGACGCTAAGGACCACAACAGTTAAAGTGCGTCCATAAATAAAACTAAAAATAAAATGACTTGCCGTGTCTATAATGAAATGTGTAATGCAGCTATTTCTGCAGAGGCTTATTTGGATTAAAATGTAGTAGATAGAAAAATAATCTTTAGTAAGAAGAGTTGGTATACGCACTAACAAAGAGAGGTGGTAAAGTCATGTGAATGTATTACATCAGATTTTTTCAAAATTTTTCTTGAGTTTTATATTATTTATTTGCAGTATATGTATCCCAATATATTTATTTGAGAGCTTCTTCCATTAAATTAAACGGTAGTAACGTTACAAAAATTAAGTAAATTCAATCTAAAATATGCATTTGAAGTTGATAAAAAGGTGAACACTTAATTAATGAGTAATATAAAATGTCTATTAGTTAACTACATGCACAAGAAAACAAGCTGAATACAATCATTATATTTTGGTCTACATAATACGCGTTTTAGTTGTAAATCATTCTTAAACTAAAAGTGCTAGAAAATAAAATTCCTTGTCAAAAGGCTCCATTTCTCTGCCATTATACTTTCAGAATTGTGCTTTAAAAATGCACGAGAAAACTAAAGCTAAGTGTGCCGATTCTCGCCAAGCAATTTTTCCTTGCTTGGAGCTTAAAAACATTTTATCTGCTTACAGTACTGGACGTTTCAATCCCCCTCCCTGTTTTAGATCATTTTGAGTATTACAAATTTTTTTGCAACACTCGGAGCTCCGCATTATTGTATTAACTGTAGAATATTTTCTCTCCCCCTTTCTACCTCTTTCTCTGGTTGTCCCTTTATCCGTCTCTGCTTCTCCGTCTCCCTCTCCCACTTTCTTCTTTACTGTCTCTCATCTTCTATCACTTTCTCGTCCTCTCTCGCCCAGCGTAGCCCTTTTCCACCTCTCATCCTCCCTATTCAAGGTACATATCACGTGATAAAAACTACAATTTTCTCTACCTTCTATCGCTTATTAGTGGATATACAAATTATTTCTACGAAAAATACTTTCCTATCCAATTCATTTTAATCGAGATAATTCTTTCCGAAAATAGCTGCATTATACATTTGGTTATACATACAAAGGGATTAGCGACAGTCAAATGTTTTAGAACTGAACACTACACGCTGGCCTTAAAATTCCACATTTTCCTTGACATCGCGAGAAACACGAAAATCGGCAGGATATCTTAATAGGGGATATATTGGAATGGCTGATGCCACGAACAAGTTATTTGAAATAAATGGTGGTTTAAAGAGATCTACGTTTTTGTGTAGTACGTTTTCGACTATCGCTTAACGTTTACCATTTATACACGATTATGCAAAATTCCTAACAAAATTCATAGACTATTCTCAGAAAATTCAAGGTGTATATTTTATTTATCATCTAAATATCTTTACTATATGGTATTTTAATCCAAATCGTTAGAGCCATATTTAGAAAACATAAAATTTCAAAAAATGTTTCACGTAGAGTGTAGTTTTGGGTGGGGGATTTTCTTGAAAATCTTCGTGTAGCATCTTTGGAGCGTACCGAACTTGAAGACTAAGTCTGGTATTTATCCAACTTTTCGTTTTTGAGTTACGCTATTCACAGACACACTCGTGGACCTTTTTCTAAAAAGTGTCCTTTTTTGATTTAGGGGTTCTCAAAACATGTATTTCCGTTGAAATCTCTGTATAGAATTTTTGGGTAGAATGCATTACTTTCTCTACCTGCTATGTGCATGATAGAGAAAGTAAAAGTAGATAAATAGTTTTAAATGTTTTAAAAATGCCACCCGAAATTTTTAAATGAATATTTTTACTTTCTCTACAACGTATAGTAAGTAGGGGAAGTATTGCATTCCACCCAAAAGTTCGATACCGAGATTTCACCGGAAATACATGTTTTGAGATCCCCTGAATCCAAAAAAAGCATTTTTGGAAACATGTCCGTGTGTGTGTCTGTCTGTGAACAGAATAACTCAGAAACGAACAGTCGGATAAACACCAAACTTGGTATTTAGGTTCAGTATCTTCCAGAGATGCGACACGAAGGTTTTCAAGAAAATCCCCCACCCCAGAGTACCCTTTACATGGAACATTTTTCGAAAATTTTCATTTTCTCAAAAATGGCTCTAACGATTTTGATTAAAATATCATATGTTTAAGATATTGTCATGAGAAATAAAATGTTTATCTTGAATTTTCTGCGAATGTCTCCAAAAGTATTCTTCATTATGAACGACTTTTGTTAAACTGGTAAACCATAAGAGATAGACAAAATTTTACTACACAAAAAATGTAGATCGCGTTAAAATACACAATTTATGTCATATACATTTTTGTTGTTGAGTGAACCATTTTCGAGATATTGCTTGTTATTCCCTTGAATGTTTCACTACTTATACATTTTCTCAAATGGGATTTCGTTATTCATTTTTTTGTCTTGGATATGCAAAGAGTATTAATCTGTGGCAAAGAGAATGGTGCTGCACCTAACAACCAGCTACTAAGAGATATGTATGTGCTTAAAGGCTGCTGTATTTCGATACTGCCCTTGTAAATATATGTTCCCCTTGCATGTACAAGAAAATTAGCAATAAGATAGTCTGCAAATGTTTATCTCGATTAACATGAAGTAGATGGAGAATAAGCGTTTGTAAAAATAGTTTGTATAAGAGTAGAGAAAGTCATGTGAGTGTAACACATCAGATTTTTTTTTACTTTCTCTACTACGTATAGTAAGTAGGGGAAGTATTGCATTGCACCCAAAAGTTCAGTATCGAGATTTCACTGGAAATAAATGCTTTTTGGAGGTCCCCTGATTTTAAATAAAGCATTTTTGCAAACATGCTCGCGTGGTGTGTCTGTGGACAGCTTAACTCAAAAACGAAAAGTCGAATAAATACTAAACATGTAATTTGAGTTCAGTATCTTGCAGGAATACAACACGAAGATTTTCAACAAAAATACTCCCCACTCCCAACTAACTTTTACATGGAACAGTTTTCGAAAATTTGATTTTCTAAAAAATAGCTCTAACGATTTTGATTAAAATACCATTTATCAAAGACAGTACATGGCAAATAAGATATATATCTTGAATTTTCTGGGAGTAACCTGTAACGTCCTCTTTATTGGGAAGCAATTTTGTATGATTTTGTATAACTGGTACACGTTAAGCTACAGACGAAAACGTACTACACACGATTTACTTCAATACGTTTTATTGTAGCACAGGTTCCAAAGATCGCGGGTTCAAACACGGCGGAGGGTGATGGATTTTTTCGGGCGTAAAAATACTTAGCATGGCTCCCTTCGGAAGGAAAGTAAAGCCGGTAGTCGTAGATTTATGGCACGTAAAAGAACCTCAAGCCTGATAAAGAGGCATCTGAGGAAAATTACCTGTCTTTCACGCCCAATATACAATGGGATGCTAAGAACCATAGTAGTTAAAGAGCGTCCATAAATAAAACTCAATTTCAATTTACAAGCCATTTCTTTTATATCCGTTATTCATGGTTCGAGTTGTTCATTTCACTCCTTTCAACCTTCACTTGTTTATCGTGGAATTTTAAAGCCAGCTTGTAGCATCCACTTCTTAAGGGGACAAGCTACTCTGAAATAGTCAAACATCACATTTTTTGTTTTAAGCACTAATAAAATCTCTATTATTTCCAGTTTCACAAAATATATACTTTTTGGGGGTTAAGAGGTTTTTAAGACATTTAAATACCATTTAAATGCTAGTGTACATTCCTTTAAAGCTATCATGCAATACCGGTTTTTATAACATTTTCGTATCTTTAAAAAACGAAGGACTATATCATGTTGAGTAATTAACAAAATAGACTAGGACCAAGGAAAGGCAATAAAAAGCTGAAGCAATCCAGGGATGAAGGTGCAGATGATTATGACCCTGGAATGTACTGAAGTGTGTCAGAATTTTTACGTTCAAACTTTAAATTTAGTTTTCTCAAAACAACATTTTTGGATACTTATGTACCTTTTTCTCAGAAAGTATGAAAAGTAGAGAACTGAAATTTTCAGCACGAGTATACAACACGTAGTTATACATTCTGAACCACAATCATAATTTTATAATGTATATTAGTGATATTAAGAAAGCAACACCATTGCAAATTTTCCACATTTTTACTTTGCAGTTAATTTTTTTCAACTTCTAGAGAACTGATATACATAACTAAATAATTGAGGTTCAGAGGATTATGCTAAGAACAAGCATGCAAAAGTGTGATTCTGTATTGCAAATAGTATCAGAGAAAAATGTACATGAATTCAAATGTTTTAAGAGTAAATTTTATTATTTTTCTGTTGTTTGAAATAATTTTTACGGAATCAAGTACATAAGCTATCACTGCAACCATCCACTTGAAATAATTGTCATAATTTATAGAGTAATTCATAAAAAGGTCAGGAAAAACCATTAAGAACTGTAAGAGCCGTGGTAATTTAACACACTTAAGGTGTAATTTCCATGTGCTCAGACTACCTTGTCCCCTTAAAAACCCATTTTCTAAATTTTTTTATTTAGGGACCTCAAAACATGTTTTCCGGTGGAATATCGGTATGGAATTTTTGGGTGGAATATAATATGTTCTCTACCTACTAGGTACGTGGTAGAAAAAGTGAAAAATGACTACGTGCGTCTCTGTATTTTCGTTATTTTTCTCAAAAAATAAAACGTCACAGAAAATTCACAAGGCTAAATCTTTCGCTGTAAATTAACTCGTGTATGATGTATCGTTTCCGAACAATAAAGTCTTGTTTATTTTTGTGGAGTTAATTGAATTTTGGATTTGGTATGTGGTATGGCGGACTAGCGAGCTAACTTGCCGACCACTACATCGGCCGTGTTCGGAAGGCGGCGGGTGTGTTAGTCGGCCAGGGTTCTCGCGCCGTGCATCAGTTTCGATCCAACCGGCTGTGAGAACGCAAGTGGCACCGCTGTAGCACCGAGAACTGTTTGATGAGGCATCCTGCAGGTGCCAAAACGTGTGTGGTGCAAGGTAGTGGTGTAGTGCTTGCCTTTGGTGACCTCCACTTCCACCAAGCGTGGCTGGTGAGTTCTATCAGCAAACAAATATGTGTCTATTGAATGTGTAACGTCACACAACAACAGTCAACTGTTTATAAAACAAGCCAGTATGTTACGTTAGCCATGAGCTTTAGAGAAATAAAAAAATGTGGCATAATATTTCACCACACATTAACCTCTGAGAACATATAAAGAACAACAATGAAAATTTGGGATTTTTATTAAGAGATGTAACAAGTTGAAAGTTTTAACGATACCTACTTTTATAGCCTTCCAAATTTATTAAAAAATTCTGATGTACTGCATTCACATGATTTCCCACTCTCTATTCTACGAACTATTATTAAAAAAACTTATTCTTCTATCTAATTCTAATAATCGATAAACTTTCATGACACATTTACGTACAGCGGTAGTCAGATTTTGAAAGAGCGTGTCGCTCTGTGATGGCTTTAAAATTTCACGCTCTTTGCATGAATAACGGCTTCCCATTTGAGAAAAAATAACAGAATTTGAAAAATAAAACTAATAACAAGGAATATTTCGGAAATGGTTAACTCCACAAAAATTTTAACTTAAATTATGTGATTTAACGAGATCTACATGTTTTGTGAAAAAGATTTTCTCCATCGCTTACGATATACTAGTTATACAAAATTCATTCAGAATGAAGAGGACTTCAGAGGCTATTCCTAGAAAATTTAAGATATATATTTTATTTGTCATGAATGTATCTTTAACATATGGTATGTTAATCAAAATCGTTGGTGCTATTTTTGAGAAAATGAAAATATTTGAGCATTTTCCATGTAAAGGGTAGTTTGAGTTGGGAGGATTTTCTTGAATATCTTCGAGTTGTATCTTTGGAAGATACTGAACTAAAATACCAAGTTTAGTATTTAACCGACTTTTCGTTTTTGAGTTGTGTTGTTCAGACACACGCGCACACATGCATACACACAATAACACACACACATTTTCCTATTATTATTATTATTATTATTATTATTATTATTATTATTATATTTCCAGAAGTCTCAAAATATACATTTCCGTGAAATTTCGAAATTTTAACTGGAGCACAAAACTTCCTCTTACTTGCTATAGGTAAGCAGTGAAGAAGTAAAGATCAGGAAGATCGTGAATTGCAGATGCATTAATTTCGTGCCGAAAATAACACGGCAACACAGATAAATTTTTTATTTTGGATATTTTTGGGAAACTTTCCTAACATTGTAAAGTTTTAAAACAGTCTGCATATAAGCTATCCTTGATTTTGTAGTGATTTAAAATGTGCAAAAGTGGAAGAATGTTCTTCACCTTCTCATATATACAATTTCTGCTCTTTATTTTGCAGTATTTCACTTGAAATTTGTAAATTTTAGGAATTTATCAGTTTTATCTACCTTAGATTTCCACTAAAGTCGAAATATAACGACGAAAATACCTTATGAAGTTCAACATCTTATCTTCAAGCGTGCTTAAATTTCACGCATGCAGACGACAGAGCGAAAGTAGGTACCCCGCTATAGGAACTAATCACACACACATATATATATATATTATATTATTTTCATTATTTAATTTTTGGCGGCTTTAACTTTTAAAGCACCTGGGAACGTTATGATATTCCCTTACATTTAGGTATTTTTCAAACACTTGAATTTTATTGTTTTAAACATTAAAACACACTAAAACTAACTCGTTCATTGATGTTTTCCAGATTTTAGGGAGGTTGAGAATGATTCTAGATTTAAAAAATAGGGAGTAGATCCCAGAACCTTAGGCTTTAGAGAATAACATGCGGAATTCTATAGACTACAGAGGCGATATGCGTTTTTTAGGCTATGCTGTTCACAGATACACGCACAAATGGATTCGGGGGTCCCGAAGCACGCGTTCCTGATGAAACCGCGATATGGAGTTGAGTGCAAAACCGCCTTCCGTATAAAATGGAAATTTTGTTTTGGAAAGGAGTGCTTTATCCTTCATTAAACTCAGTTTTAGATACGATAAATGGAGTGATGGTGATTAAGAAGTGCTCAAATGCTCAGGATCCAAAGACATGAGAAATATCTAGTATTTCTCTCTGCAGGATGGGGAAATCGCAGAATAAACCTAATCCACACAGCTCATTGTAATAATATTCGAACTCGGGCACTTAGTATTGCAGTCCATAAATGTGATATTAGGGTGGGAAAAATTCAGTAAAAATAATTGTCTTGCAATCTCGCAAGACGCTTAACTTAAACACCAAACGCGCATATTCATTTTCCCTCTGTGTTCTTCACTCATGACGTGAATTCAGAGGATCTTGAAACGTGAATTCCTGATTAGAGCTAATATCGAATTTTATATCTCTAGAGAACTGTGCCACTTATACAATTTCGGGTCTAAAGAGATGATAAATAAATAAAGCCGTCCATAAGCTGTCAGGGACACGTGTCGGGGACTCTGGGTATATGGAACCCCAACAGGGGTTAGACAGTAAAATGAAAGAACTGTAGATATAGCACTTTATTATTATGAATGTCCACCTTCGTGGTAGGGGCAGGGTATATGTCCCTATACCCCTTCGAATCTCCTTTAGGGTGAGTTGCCTGGATAAGAGGGTTTCCTGGATTTTAAGGGGGTATGTGTGAAATTTCAGACCTTTTCTGTAAAATGTTTTTTACGTGAAAAAATACTAGACACATCAAAGTACATGTATGCATGACTTCAAAGTTCTGTGACGTTTAAAAGTGGTTTTAATTACATCACATTTAAAGGTCTGCGCCATTTAAAATCAAACTACACGAAAACTTTACATTTTTCCAAACTCTAATCTTTATAACGTTTCTGCACATTCAAAACTTAATGCGATCTACAAAACACATTGCTAGCAAGCTGAAAACATTACTGCATCTTTTCAAAACTGTTAACAAAAACTAAGCACGTAATTATTTATTAGAGCATTACTTTTGAAATAAAAAAATAAAATGTGTGCAAAAACAGTAAGAAATTTTGCTTTAACAATGGACGTAAATTATTTCTCTTTGCAATAAAGATATTGAAACTCCGAAGCTTGAAGATTTTTAATATGCTCCTAAGGTATTGACAAAAATGTTTAATCAAAGTTTTCAAAAACTGAATAGAAGAATTTTTTTAATCAATATTTTAATAAGTCAAAACCTATTTGACTTGAAGAAATAAAATTTGACAGAACACACATTTATATGTCCCTGCTGTGTGTTCAAAATATGAAATCTCTAGCATCAAAGTTTGGAAAACCTAAATTTCGCCCATTACCTCCCTTAAGAGGAGATTAAAAGCCCTATTGCTGCAATGTTAAATTTTCTAAATTCATTACCCATTTTATCTTAGAAACTGTCAGACTGACAGTTTTACAGGATATGGATGCATGCCTTAAAGTTCACTGATTTTTTTTGTACAATAACATGGTTCATAAAGAAACTGATGGAACGCACTAGAATGCTAAGAAAGATTTTAGAGTACAGCCCAAGAAAGAAAATAAAGAGTAGGACGCCCATATCTGAGATGGAGGGCAGAACAGTTCAGTCATGCACTAAACCATGTAGATGATTATGGTGATGATGACTAAGAAAAATAGGATTTTTCTTAATTACATATCTTTATTAAACTTTATCAGTAATTAATTTTAAAAATAATTAATGTATAAAATAAAAATTAATTAATTTTTGGAATTGAAATTGAGTTTTTTTTATGGACGCTCTTTAACTATGGTCCTTAGCGCCCCATTCTATACTGGGCGTGAAAAACTGGTAATTTTGCTCAGAGGCCTCTTTATCAGGTTTGAGACTATTACGTACTGTAACTCTACGACACAGGACCGCCGGCTTTACTTCCCTTCCGAAGGAAGCCATGCTAAGGATTTTTACGCCCGAAAGAATCCATCGCCCTCCGCCGGATTTGAACGCGCGACCTCGGGAACTAGAGGCTAGCATGGTATCCACTACACCACGAAAGTCGACTAATTAATTTTTAGCACCAAAGTAGGTCAGTGACATATTCAGCTGTATTTTTATCACATCAAAATTTCACTTAGGTATTTTTAGTATTTCCTGAGAAAATGGGTCATTTATATCAGATAATGTCACTGAGATAAAAAAAAATGTTCAACCCTAAAAGATGAACTAAGATTCTGCCCTCTATTCCAAAGAGTATGGAAAATGGCAGATGCAGTATCATTTTTAAAAATACATTTAAAATATAAGTAAAAAGAAAATCTCAATTTCAAATACTGCACAAAAAATAAAACCATATTTTTTTGTCATTAGTTGCCCTTTAACCTAACCTTATACGACAAATGTCGATTAACTCTCCTCATTTTCTCATATTTCCATCCATTTTATTCACCATTTCTGCAAAGATGGTGAAAATAAAACAATATGTTGTTAGTTATTTACGTAACTTTATAGGAAAGTGAGCTTTTTTAAGCACGAGTAAGATGTTTACGGCCTAAGCGAAGTCCAGGCCGGAATATCGAAACGAGTCTTGAAATGAAAGAAAGAAAGAAATAAAGAAAGAAAGAAAAACTTTTGCTGCAGTTACGTACAATATTTTATTTCATAATATGTCGAAATACTTTATATATTGGTTAAATATTGTATTGCATATTATGTTGGACGCAGTCATGCGTTTCATATGCTCATTGCAGGGCCAACGCATTCATATGCGGAAATTAACTGAACGGAAAAGTTCAATTTCACGTACTGGTTTGGAGACGGAAAAACATGAAACTCCAGATAGTGTGAAACAAATATTATTTTATACTATTCTCTCCCACCCATACATAACTACTTTTCCATTACTTACAAACTATGTGGAACTCGTTACACCACGGAAGCGAGGTTTATGATTTTTCGGTCATATAAAAGTTAACAAGACCATTTGTCATGTCACTTAAAGAACCGTCTCAAATAAGCACTCCAGTACCGAAAATGATATTTATATTACACTTTTAGAGCTATGCTGTTCACAGACAGGCGGAAACAAATGGATTCAGGGCGCCTCGAAACATGCTTCTCTGATGTAATCTCGATATCGGCTTCCTGGGTCGAGTACAATAGAAAAATTGCAAATCCCACTAACAGCTTTTAGCTCCATATAAACCCGATTTTCCAATTCAAAAGGTCTTGTGGATTTTAGGTCACTATGTGTAGTCCTGCAGCATTTTCACATCATCGTTATGATGTAGGGGTAATGCTTTTACCTCCCACGCTACTATCTTGATTGGATTAAGGGTTTTCATCAATGTTTAGGATGGATATCAGGTAGCTATAGGTATCAAGAGTCATTACGTTACTATTTAATCAGTTTTATCGTCCAATTTGACGTGAACTATTAAAGAATGTTAAAATATAAATGAAGGCTTATAAGTAATTCAATGGGACACGTAAAACAATTCAAATAGAGAAATGAAAAAACCAGCTGGATCATCTAATAATTATTTATCTGCAATGTAGACGTATATGAAATTATTTTCACTTAAGAAAGATACAGCACTTCACTTCAGCGAGGATCATGGATAAAATTTCTATTTTATAAATTTGTTGTGCTATAGGCTTAATTTTTTGTGCACATTATTTACTCCATACGATTTTGGTCTATTTAACACTTTCTGAATTATTGAAATCTTTTTTAAAAAGTTCTAATGTCTTAAATGTGCATGCATTTCACAACTGGCTATCATTTATTTATTATCTCGTCTACAGACTATATCTACTAAAGCTTATTTTTCTATCTATTTACGTTAATCGAGATTAACGTTTGCAGAAACGTCATTATACACTTTTAGATACAAGGGAGATAAATAGTAGGAAGCGATAATCAAATGCTTAAAACGCCAGTAGCTATATGCTGAGTTTGAAATACACTTTTTTGCACGAAATTACCAGAAACAGAAAAACGGTGGCTTAGAACGTATAAAAATACATGGTAATAAAACTTATTCAGAATGAAGAGAACTTTAGAGGCTATTCAAAGAAATTTATAGATATGCATTTTATTAGTCGTGGAAATATCTTTAATCAGAAGAGTTAACACCATTTTTACTTTCTCTACTACGTATAGTAAGTAGTGGAAGTATTGTATTCCACCCCAAAATTGGATACGGAGATTTCACCGGAAATGTATGTTTTGAGGCCCCCTGAATCCAAAAAAAGAATTTTAAGAAACATGTCCATGTGTGTGTCTGTCTGTGAACAGCATTACTCAGAAACGAACAGGCGGATAAACACCAAACTTGGTATTTACGTTCAGTATCTTCCAGAGATGCGACGATGTTTTTAAAGAAAATCCCCCTACCCCAGATTACCCTTTACATGCAACATTTTTCGAAAATTTTAATTTTCTTAGAAATGGCTCTAATGATTTTGATTAAAAGATCATACGTTTAGGATACTTTCATGACAAATAAAATGTATATCTTGAATTTTCTGGGAATGTCTCCAAAAGTAATCTTCATTGTGAACGACTTTTGCATAACTGGTAAACCATAAGAGACAGACAAAATTTTACTACACAAAAATGTAAATCGCGTTAAAATACACAATTTATATCATATACATTTTTTATTGAGTGAACCATTTTCGAGATGTTGCTTGTTATTCCCTTAAATTTTCCAATACTTTTTCTAAAATGGGAATTCGTTATTCATTTTTTATGTCCTGGACATGCAAACAGATTGGAATGCTCCACATAGCAACCAGCTCTTAAAAGATTTGACTATCGCTTAAAGCCTACCATATTCCCCTCGCAGCTACAAGAAAATTAGCAATAAGATTAACATCTCGATATCTCGATTAACATGAAGCATATGTAGAATAAGCGTTTGTAAAAATAGTTTGTACAAGAGTAAAGAAAGTCATGTGAGTGTAACACATCAGAGTTTTTAGAAAATAACCAATAACGAAACACTTCATGTTTGCTCGTAGATGTATTTTCTGATTATAGGTTATGTTAACCAATTTTGCAATATTCATTATATATAACACATTGTTAAATATATGTTGGAGTTGGGGTTTTCTCGAAAGAAACTTCGTGTCCCATACTTGGAAGATTTTGAAGCTAATATCAAGTATACGTACGATACTACGCACGGAAGGAGGGAAAATAATATAGTTCTGTGAAATTCTACATATTAAAGTTTTGAGTGAAATGCAATACAACCTCTAGTGGTAGAGAAAGTAATTTTTGTAATGTTATCTACTACTGAAATATAAACCAGAGTCCTGAAAATTGTTGTATCATATTTGACGTGCTGTTTTCTTTTACTATTGTATAATCTATAAAACATCTGAAATTATCTGGTAAATACTAAGTTTATAGTATCTAGATTGTACATGTTTTTAACTCTTTAGCTTTTGAATAAAACGTTTAGGGCAGTCCATAAACATTGGTTCCTAGCTTAAAAATGCAGCATCCTACAGCTTTTAAATGCAAGTAAGCGTTGGAAAAATGCAAAAATTCCTTTAAGAATCATAGATGCATACGTATTTAAGTGTGACGTGATTAAGGGAACTTCGAAGCACCGTACGACTCCAAATTTTGGCCATAGATTGGTATTGATTTAATGTAATTAATAATTATTCTATGAGAAAATTTTATTTGTTTTGCAACACCCAATTACCTACGGTATTTCCACTTCATTTCAGGCTTTTATACCAGCAATAATTAAATATATATTCCTTGATTAGAAGTGCCAAACATATTTGAAATGAAAGATAGGTTACTGGTCTTCCTAGTTTATATAGGGAATTTTTTTCCCACAGTACCATTGTTTGCGTGTGGGTATTTAATTAATTTTCACATAAATGTTTCTTTAATATACTTGCTACTGAAGCTTTCATATATTTTCCGTTCAGTACCAGAGTGGATAAAAATCCAATAGGACCTCTGCATGAAATTTCCTGTTGCTTCATGTAGAAGCGCACACACAGGTAAGAGCAGCCTCTGCTCCAATTGGATGTATAGGTATCTGGTGTCACCGTGGAGAATACTAATGGCCTCACGAGCACTTGTACTTGTCTCTTAGCAACCAGTCTCTAGATACACCGCCTACGACCTCTAACTACAGCTTGAGCGCGTAAAGTGGATGTTAGAGTGTGTTACGTACAATATACCTATAAGCCACATCAAAGCGTACATGCACACTCCGAAAATACTACTCCAACCGCCCTCCCTTGAAAATTAAAATCTAGTACGCCAGAACCAATAATTTCGCAAAGGAATCAAACACATTACTCTGACCAAAAGTTACAGTACCTGGCCTCTTTGTAGTAGGTAATTGAATATTGTCATCATATTATTTGGGTATCCTTATTCCTGTATACAGAGTGAAAAAATCGCAAGCTCTTTAGAAATTATTCTTGTATCAAGGAGAAGGACAATAAAAGCTGACTAAACATGGGCCGTAAAAGTAACAATTTCTTTAAAAATTTATATGTACAGTGCTTTTCCTTCATACTGTGTTCACTGCACGGCGGCTAGCGCCTCGGACTCCGCGAAACAGTTATAATATCCTCACAGCTGCCGCACGTTCTCAGAATTACAATTACAATGATAATAAGCACGTACCTTATCATAAGATATGTTGGAAATGTTATCTTTCTCTATCCGCATATTTTTGGTATTTTTTTCAGGAAATGTTCATTCATTCGAGAGTCCAATATCCTAAATTGAGTGGATTCCTCGCCTGATGCTTTTTTGTAGTTTTAATAATGTATGGGGTTTGTTGCACACACTTTCTTTTTCAAATTCCGCCATAGATAAAAATCAATTAGTTAAATCAGGAGTTCGTGAGGGCCATAATTATTTACTAATTACCCTATCTTCTTTCCTGAATTAAATTTAATGACCCAGCGGCTGTATGCGCGTTGGAAAAATACAGACTGACATTCAACGCCAATCAGCGTTCAAAATGGTGTAAGTCATTCTTGTATCTGCATTCATTGTTTTTTCAAATACACAATTCTTATTATTTGTATGCATTTACTGCATACTAATTTTCGCATCGTACATGGGAATCTCGTGTGTTAAATGGGTTTTTCTTACTCCAATATCTGTTATTTTGTGACGAAACATAGCCGTATAAATGGAACCATGAATTCGTCAGAGAAGAAGGTCGGCGTGAGTAATTACTCTTATCATTTCGCATAATCTAATTACAGAAAGTTACTCGCTCTGTTGAGTGGGGTAGATTTCCCGACAACAAACCCCATGCATTGTAAGAACTGAAAGAATCAGGCGGAAAGTTCACTCAATTTCGGATATTGAACTCTCGGGTGTGAATGATAACTTCCTGAGAATATGCCAGAAATTTTTGGATAGGGGACAACATCCTAACATCTCTTGTGGTAAAGTATGTGCTTATTATAACTATAATTGTAACTAGGAGAACGTAAGACAGTTGCGGAGTAAGGCAGTATTTTTAACATTTAAAATGATTTCAGCCTAATTATATAATAATAAATTCAATAACAGCCCTCCTTAAAGCAATATGTGTATGTAACAATATATAAAAAGTGTATATTACAGTCATTATATATGTTTATATTATTGTATACATGTATAATAATGTTGTGTGAATGTATTACATAATTTAATAACGTAGGAGCTGTGAGAATAATGGGTTAAAGGTTGCTAACAATGAGGTAACAATGAGGTAACCTTAAGGAAATAATGAATTAGAAAGTGTAATAATGCTACTAGTCATTCTTGGAGCAATAATAATGCAATTTTTGAGACAGTTTATTAAATATCCACTCAACAACCAGCTTTAGTTAAATGAAGGTATTCTATTGGAGTAGGAATAGCCAATCAGAGATTTGAAATACAGAAATTTACAAATCAAGTCAGTTGGTTGTAGACAGTGTTCCTAACCGGACGTGTCCTCGAGAAATTTAATACGTATTCAGTGTGAGATGAAAAATAGTTTACGTGTTAAAAAGTGCAAGCAATTAATAAACAAATCTCACAGCTCTCTATATCAAGGAAGTGTTATTTAAATCGTGTCAAGCATTAATAAAGGGAGTGAAGTAAAGTTATAATCTGTGTAAGCCTACATTCTTTAGTCGCACCACTCCCTGCTAAGACATTCATGTCTAAAAAAAAACATAAATACTGACGCAGCCGAGGCAAACACAAATATATAATATTTAAAGAAACAGTTAAAATTACCAAGTTAATATTTTTTAAACATTTGGGGCAAAGGCTACCGGAAAGTACATTTAGGACGAAGGCTACCGGAAACCGGGTACCATACGTGCGGTTGCAACTACTTAAAGTTCGGCTCCCCAACATAAGAACTACAATACAACTCCTACTTCAAATGGGCTTTGCATACGTGAAGCAACAACCAACTTCAGGGGATACTGTACATATTTACATGAATTATTCCATTCATATTCCATGTACTTGGTATTGATTGATAACATTTAATAATGCCTCGGCAATATGCTTGCAAGGATACGATTTTATGGTATAAAATGTCAGCTCCTTACTGAACCGTTATAGTATCAATATGCTTCATAATCCATCTCGTCGTTCATCAATTCTGAACTAAGCACTTCAGTCCAGATTCACTTCAGTTTTCATTACCGCAGCACTTTGAAAACGGTGTTTTTAATCGAAGTACTTTCAAATAGTGTCAATTTCCAAATATATTATGTTTTGAAAACCACTCATCTTTATTGTGTACTGATTTTAGCTTATTTTGAGGATAACTATTTTTACTTTCTCGTACGTATAAGTAGGGGAAGTATTGCATTCCACCCAAAAATTCGATACCGAAATATTTAGAAAAAGATCCGTGTGTCTGTGAACAGCATAATTCAAACACGAAAAATCGGATGAGTACCAAACTTGTTATTTAGGTTCAGTATCTTTAAAAAAATGCGACACAACTAACGTTTGCATGGAACATTTATCGAAAATGTTGATTTTCTCAAAAATAGCTGTAATTATTTTGATTGAAATATCATATATTTAAAATATTTTATGACAAATGAAATGCGTATCTTGAATTTTCTGGGAATGTTTCCGGAAGTCCTCTTTATTCTCAAAGGCTTTTGTATAACTGGTAAACCGTAAGAGATAGACAAAATGTTGCTACACAAAAAATGTAGATCTCGTTAAAACACATACTTTATACCATATACATGTTTTCTGTCGAGTGAACCATTTCAGAGATATTCCTTGTTATTTGTTTGAATTTTCGAATACTTTTTCTCAAATGGGAATTCGTTATGGTTTTTTTATGTCTTGCACATGCAAAGAGAATGGAATGCTCCACATAGCAACCAGCTATTAAAAGATTTGACTATTACTTAAAGCCTACGATATTGCCTTGCACCTACAAGAAAATTGGCTATAAGGTAGCTTCTGCAAATGTTTATCTCGATTAGATGGAGAATAAGAGTTTGTAAAAGTAGTTTGAACAAGAGCAGAGAACGTCATGTGAGTGTAACACATACGATTTTTTCATTCGCACTGTTGGTAGCATTTCTTAGTATTTCTTAAGACATACGGTTGTTCACTTTTGCTGCAACCTGGCAGCCTGCACAATGATGATTTGACTTTAAACAACACAAATAATTATTACTTATGTAACATGTTGTATTGTATTCATGGAATAATCTTAAAAATACCCACTCGAGGCTATGAGTTCCAACAGATAAATTTGTAACCTCTCGTGGGATTATCTAAGACAAAACAGGCCGAGAAGGATCCCAAGCCGTAGCTCCCCATGGGACAGAACGCCAAAGGCAAGTAATATGCGAATGTCCAAGGGGACCTCCATGTTCCATTGGTCTTAACAACAGCTGGAAGCTTATATTGAATTATTTAATATGTTACCAACCTCAGTAGGTTTCTAGGAATTTATGTACAGATGTGGTTTGCGTGAGAGCAATTGCAAGGATCGCTGTAATATTCCTGTTATATTGACTACGAAATCCACATCTCCGCTTGCGTTCTTGATCTAAAATATTTTCTCTCTCCCTTCCTCTCCTCTCTCCCCTCCCTCTCCCATCCCCTCTCTCCCTCTCCTAATCTCTAACTCTCTACCCCACTGTCATCCCCTTCTCCTCCTACTCTGTATATATGCACATAAATATAACATAATGTTTTGAAAACCTACAAGGGATGTTTTTTTAGTTTGTTACAAATTAAAACACAAGTAAAAGCTTTATTAATACACAAACTTTTGCCTGTTCCGTATGCTTGTTGTTTAATCAGAAACACACTGTTTTCCATTGCAACTGGTTTACCTACAGGGATAAAAAGTAGTTAATGGAAAATTGGAATATTCAGTAATCAAAGCTTTATAGACAGCAAAAGTTGACAGAAATGGTACTTATACCAGGTAGCCCAAACGAGCTGTTCTTTGCAGTTTTATTTTACCCGCATACATATGTGCAAAAGAAATTGCCGCATCACTGTCGTTCAAAGGGGCAGTGCAGGTACAAAGCAAAAGGTCACTGAGGTAGTGCTGCTGTCTGCAGGTGTTTATGTGGTAGTTTCGTACTGATAAAGCGTCGCGTGGTCGCCTGTATGCAGTTCAAAACCAGGTGATTCAGACAAAAAGTTGACGATCACACAGATATGGTTACGATCTGTGCGGGGACGCGCCGAAATGAAGCTGAGGCTCGAAGTCTGTGTTCTGAACATTTTCAGACGCGGCGTCTGTCTTCTTTACACGTTTTTTTTACGTAGAGAAATAATATTAAGAAATTATGCATAATTTCGGGTAGATCATGGGCCTAGGAAGCCCTTACATGAATTTGTCCACCAAGGCGGGCATATTTTTGCACATGATTATTATGAATAATGCACTAATAGAAAATAATTTAATAATTAACGCAACTTTAAGGGTACATAAATGGAATAAAATAGAATTTTGTTTAAACTTGATAACATAGTTGTACTGATTGTAGAATAACTGTCATTGTAACTAAATGATTTAACATGTGTGCTCAGGTTGCGGCAATTCTGAATTCTTCTTAGTGAGTGAATTGCTTATTAAACCGACAACACCCCCCCCACACACACACACACACACACATACAGGTACCCTCACATTCAAATACCAGACTCTGGACATACCGTGAAATGTTTTTGTTTAAAGACAACTTTCTGGAGTCCAGCCGGGAATTGAACCCGGAATACCTTATATAGCAGGCACTTTCCCTACCGAATGAGTTCTGGGGCGACCAGTAATAGCAGTTAGTATTGTTTTCTAGCATTGTTCTCTAATTTAGCGTTCTCCTCTCTGTCGGTGTGGAGTCCTCTTTGCAGATCTGCTTAGGCAAACCATTTGGCATCTGCGCTCTCCGATATAAACTAACTTCACATAAGGACGGCTTGTGTGGGCCACCTGGTATATTTTCATTAGATAACATGTTTAAAAACCTCGAAAATATGCAAAATATTCCGTATTCATGATTATTCATGTTTGGGGAAAGTAAAAATTCCATATTCCATTCTCTAAGTACAATCTAAGCCGCAGTCGAGTGCACGAAACGTGCTGATGCATATGGTTTCTTATAGTATTTTCCTTTATTTAAAGTTAGCAGAAATCCCTTATCTGTATTCAACACCATTGATGAGCCAATCTTATTGGTTTGAATTCTAGTCCGACATACACATTAGCCTATGAACAAAAATCAGGCCTAGGTGAATGGCAAAAGGGGAGGAGTACAGAAAGTACTCCTGAGTGGTTAGAAGGCAAACTTCGCACGGCGGTCTACACCACCTCCTAGATGAGCCCATCAAGTATTGGTTGGATGTCAAAAGTCTGGCATCCAAACATTCAGATATGAACAGAGGTCGCTTTCAGGCTCAGGAGCGAAAAAAGGGAAAAGAGAAACTTTAAGTAGAGTGCGGTGGTACTGGGTGTATCAAAAGGGGTTTTGTATTTTCTTACCTACATAAACCACTGTGCTTTATACCGGCACGATTCCATGCATTCCACTGTAGATTATATACCAGATTTCATAACTATCGGTATGGACATTCTCGAGGGAAACGTAATATGTGAACATACGGGCATTGCATAACAAGTGAATCTAAATACGAGATACAGGTCTTGCTCGTAATAATCCTTGCAACGTAGTGTAAAGAGTATAATAAATGTAAGTAATACTGTATCTATTTTGTTTGTTGTTTGAACGGCAACTTTACACGTGTGTGTTATGACATCTGCTGAAATTCTCTGAGAGAGACAAACTTATAGCGAAATTGTTCACGCGGAAACTTGTGCCAACATTTATTACGAAAAAAGAAAAAAATTTGAACAGCTTCGTTTTCACCAAGACAAATGTTCTTCAGTGGAGGCATCATTCTTCAAGATAAACAATACCCAACAAATTCCCCTGCCTTCATACTCTCCTGACTTGGCGCCAAATGGTTTCTGTTTCTTTTTCTGCTGTGAAAGATAACTGCAGTTTCCAGAAGTTCAATCATTTGCCAGAGATCAGGGCACCTTCCAAGGCGTGTCTTCGTAAGTCCTTGAAGTATTATGCCAAGGATTAGGAAGAAAAGTATAGAAACATGCCTTTTTCTCTCAGTGGAATTTTCATAACTCAGTTGTCACTCATTTGCATAAAGTGCCAATGGTTATTGAGAGAGAGAGAGGACTTCTGCAGTCACATTCTGTCTGGAAGTTCATTTCGAAAAAATCTGATGTGTTACACTCACATGACTTTCTCTACTCTTGTACAAACTATTTTTACAAACGCTTATTCTCCATCTACTTCACGTTAATCTAGATAAACATTTGCAGACTCTTATCTTATTGCTAATTTTCTTGTAGATGTAAGGGGAATATATATTTACAAGGACAATATAGAAATACAGTAGCCTTTAAACACATACATATCTCTTAATAGCTGGTTGCTAGGTGCAGCACCATTTCCTTTGCCACAGATTAATACTCTTTGCATATCCAAGACAAAAAAATGAATAACGAATTCCCATTTGAGAAAATATGTATTGAAAAATTTAAGAGAATAACAAGCAATATCTCGAAAATGGTTCACTCAACAAAAAAATGCATGACATAAATTGTGTATTTTAACGCGATCTACATTTTTGTGTAGTAAAATTGTGTCTGTCTCTTATGGTTTACCAGTTATGCAAAAGTCGTTCACAATGGAGAATACTTTTGGAGACATTCCCAGAAAATTCGAGATATGCATTTTATTTGTCATGAAAATATCTTAAACATATGATATTTTAATCAAAATCGTTAGAGCCGTTTTTGAGAAAATTAAAATTTTCGAAAAATCTTCCATGTAAAGGATATCCTGGGGTGGGAGGATTTTCTTGAAAACCTTCGTGTCGCATCTCTGGAAGATACTGAACCTAAATACCAAGTTTGGTGTTTATCCGACTTCGTTTCTGAGTTATGCTGTTTACAGACAGATACACAGACACACACACACGGACGTTTCCAAAAATGCTTTTTTTGGATTCAGGGGGTCTCAAAACATGGATTTCCGGTGAAATCTCGGTATCGAATTTTTGGGTGGAATACAATACTTCCCCTACTTACTATGCGTAGTAGAGAAAGTAAAAAGGGGAAAATTATGATTTCCAAAATGGCTATTTTGTGATAAAATTCATTGTAATTCGAACTGACGAGGGATGTAAAGGAGGTGCATGATTAAAAGCATTTCGCACCACTGTCCATCTTCTTGAAGCATCAATAGTTAGTCGCAGTTAGTACTATATAACTTGCATAATCTTGCTTTTGTTTTTGAATTGATCAGGAAAATAACATTTAGTCAGCAGGATTACTAGAAATTGTAATTAATGTAGTTACGACATTTTTAGATGGTGTTTAATGCCCGCTATTACTGCAGAACAGCACGACAGAAGGTGGGCACTGTTTATAATTTGAAATGAAATAATTCGAAACGGAAATTTGGAAAGAAGACGTTGCAGTCCTAAGTTTAGGTCCTTGGTTATGAGAGCTCAGTAAAACGGATTGGAACCGCAGACCTCCCATTCATGAATCCGTGCTTTAATGACCTCGGCTACCCGTGTAGGTACAGGAAATATATGCTTAGTTTTATCATGACTGCCTAATAGCGTGGAGAAGAAAGTGTTAAGACTTGATTTCCGACCAAATAAAAGTCGCACAACTTCCCCTACATACTATCATATATTTTCATTATGTAAACTATTCTAAAAACGCTTGTGTTTCTATTTCATAATAAATGTTTTTCGAATTGGTTTTAATGCACATTCTTTATAGTTACATAGAAACTACAGGGCGCTGTTGCGATGGTCGAGTGTTCTGGCTCACTACATGTGAGCTGGACTTGATATTTTGAGTACTCTTTGCATAGCCTGATAAGCCCCCCCCCCAAAAAGACACAATTTTAAAAGTGTATACTGGAAACTCTGGAAGAGTCCTATAAAAACAAGAGGAAGTACTTTACAAAGGGTTAAATTTACAAAAAAAAGAAGTGATTTGACACAAATTTCATTCTTTACTCAAGCAAGTTTTTATCTATTCTTTATTGCTATTTTTACTCATACACATTTTTGGAGTTAAGATCACAGAATATTCAGTATACCTACATATATTTTTATGCCAGTATTGCGACTTTGTTCAATTTTTCAACTATCACTCTCTCAGGTCTCTCTGTCATTACTCTTAAGCTCTTATCTGGTTAAACTTCACTGAAAGTTCACTTTGTTCTCGCTATCACTTCACTAAGGTGAACTCACTTCACTTCACTTCACCTCACTTCCTTTATGACGTAGCCTCTTCACTCCGGACGGTTCACTTCATTCAGGAGTCGAACACAAGAGCTCCACAAACAGTCGCAGTAGCATTCGCTGCACGTTACAACAGCCGTCACCAGCTCGTTAGGAGAATCGCTGTTGATGTCGCACGGCAAACTCGCCCGTCAACTCGCTCACTCGCTGACTGAACGTCTAACTCAACTCGACTCTCGCGAGAGCGCTTCCTTATATAGTCAGTGGAATCTTTCCACAAGGTTCTCGAACTTTTTCACACACTTTCTGGACGAAGGGGGAGAAGAAGCTTCCTGAAGATTTGTTTATGTGCTGATAGCGCGATCGATGTTTACCTGACGAGCGGCAGTTATGTTTACTTCGACCACTTCACCTTCCGATATCTTTGAGCCATAGCCATTGCGTCAAGTATGTTCAAACTTATTTTAATTAAAATCGTTCAAGCTGCTTTTGAGAATGTGAACATAACGAGCTTTGCTTCATGTAAATGGTAATTTGGGAAAGGGAATATCGTGAAAATCTCCTTCTTTGGAAGATTTGGACTTAATTTACAAGTCTGCTAGCCATCCGACTATTCGTTTTCGAATAATGCTGTTCACAAACACGCACCTAGTTAAGCGTTAGAACGTGTGAACATAGTAACAATATAAACTGCAGTTATTGAAAACTGCAAAATATTAATGTATATGGGGAAAACATTAAACTAATAAATTAAGTTGAGTTAGACTACAAACGCAAACCTGTGCCTCCACCAAAAAGGACTCTTGTAAAAAATAGGTAGGTGGTTAGGATGGGACCTAGTAAAGGTACTCCCTCAGATTTTGAAATAATAGTAAAAGGTGGGGTAAAGCAACTCCTATACTGCAGGATGGCTGAGAAGTCCCTTCCTATTTTTATACACACACTTTGGTCATATTGTTTACCATTAATGAACAACAGTTACAACTTGTGTCTCAGAATTTTCAAGACATTTTATCAAATGGTATGACACGGTACATTTTCCGGAGCTTTTCTTAAATATTCGGCGAGTATGGCAGCTGTCACTCCAAGGATCCTATCTTCAAGGTTATCAAGATTTTGAGGTTTACTCCAATACACTTCGTCCTTGGCCCACTTCTATAAAAGGTGATGTCAGATCTGGACTTGCTGGCCATTCTGTGGGTCCCCGACGGGCTGTCCTGGAAAGTGTTCATTGAGCCACCCCTAACATCAAGCAAAAATGTGGAGGAACACCGTCTTGCATAAACAGCAGTTCATGTACTTGGTTCCGTGCAGAAACTCTACGCCAAACAAAACGTTGAACATTATCAAATAACGTTCACAGGCATAGTGTCTCGCAACAGATAGGGTTCAACAATATGAGAATTTATCCCTCACCACATTGTCATTTTCGTCAGTTCTACATTTTATGATCAGTCTCTTTGGGATTAATATGTATCCAGTAATGCCATTGTGCTTATTAGTCCTTTCCCCTACATAAAACAAATCATCATTGCTCCAAATATTGTCATGGAACAGGTTTGTGGATCTTCATTCCATACGAGTATAATTTCAGAAAATTCAACACACTTTAACTGTGCCATTTGTGCCTAAAATGTGCCATTTTAGAATTAAAGAACAACGTGTAAAACCAATCTCTGTTTCAGCCTGTCATATGGAAACGCTTGGCTTGAGAGCATCTATCTCAAATTGTTCACCTTTTCCAACGACAGCCTGACAACTTGACGGATCTATTACTATCCAGGACACTGCCTGTAGTCATTGATTTTCTGCGGTAACTTTGTATGATTTTTGAATTCAGAAATATGTCTGCCATGTTGTACACCCCACCACCATTGCACCTGAATTACAAACTGCCACACTCCATATCTCGCAGGAATTTTAGCCATGTACTCAATGCTCAATTGCGGTGGCATTTCGGAGTTTCAAGGAATGCTGAAAAAAATAAGCACCAAAGCAAAATAAGGCGGAAAGTCCATTGCAGTATCTGCAGCACTTCACAGAAATAGGTGTTTAAAATTAGAAATGAATTCTCAACTATCCTGGGTGTGTAAAGTATGAAATTTTAATAAGTTTACTAAAAATGCAGAATAGTTAATGCCAACGGAAATACCATATTAAAAATGTGATATACATTCACATGAATTAGTCGGTATTAAAATTATTCTTAGAAAGTTATTTTTACTATCTATAGGAGTACGTCATTCTAATCGAGATAAATATTTTGGGAAATAGCTACCTTACACATTTAGTTATAGATACAAAGGCAATAGCCAAATGTTTTAGAATTAGAGCTACGCACTGGCTTTAAAATTCCACATTCTTTTCATGGCATAGCGAGAAACAACTGAAAATCGACAGGGCTTTAAAAGAATGCCTAAGTATTGAAACAATTGGAACCATCTGTAAACGGATATCTCGGAAATGGCTGATACCACAAAAGAGTTGTTGTAAACGAATTGTGTGTTTTAAAAATATCTACATTTTTTGTGTAGTACGTCTTCGTCTATCACTTAACGTTTACCAGTTACACAAGATCACACACGATTCCGTCTGAATGAAGACGATTTCACACGTTATTCCCAGAAAATTCAAGATATAAGATTTATTAATCATGTATACATTTAATATATGGTGCTTTAATCAAAATCGTTAACGCCATTTATAAGGAAATAAAACATTCCCAAAAATATTTCATGTAAAGGGTGATTGGTGGTGGGGGTTTCTTGAAAATCGTCGTGTTGCATTTTTGGAAGGTACTGAACCTAAATACCAACTTTGGTATTTATCCGACTTTTCGTTTTTGGAGTTATGCTGTTCACACGCACACGTACACACGGACCTTTTTCTAAAAATGTTTTTTTTTATTCAAAGGATCTCAAAACACATAGTTTCGGTGAAACCTCGGTATCAAAGTTTTAGGTGGAATGCAATACCTTTACTACCTACTAGGTATATAGTAGAAAAAGAAAGAAACGAAAAAATCTGATGTGTTACACTCACCTGACTTTCTCTACTCTTGTACAAACTATTTTTACAAACGCTTATTCTCCATATGCTTCATGTTAATCGAGACATCCAGATGTTAATCTTATTGCTAATTTTCTTGTAGAAGCAAGAGGAATATGGTAGGCTTTAAGCGATAGTCAAATATTTTAACGCTGGTTGCTATGTGGAGTATTCGATTCTCTTTGCATGTCCAGGACATAAAAAAATGAATAACGAATTTGAGACACACAGACAGACACAAACACGGACATGTTTCCAAAAATGCTTTTTTTGGATTCAGGGAGTCTCAGTATCGAATTTTTGGGTGGAATACAATACTTCCCCTACTTACTATATGTAGTAGAGAAAGTAAAAAAACCATCATGTCCGTGTGTGTGTGTGTCTGTGAACAGCGTAACTCAGAAACGAACAGTGGGATAAACGCCAAACTTGGTATTTAGGTTCAGTATCTTCCAGAGATGCGACACTAAGGTTTTAAAGAAAATCCCCCCACCCCAGATTACCCTTTACATGGAACATTTTTCAAAAATTATAAGTTTCTATAAAACGGCTCTAAGGATTTTGATTAAAATATCATATGTTTAAGACATTTTCATGAAAATGAAATGTATATCTCGAATTTTCTGGGAATGTCTCCAAAAGTATTCTTCATTGTGAACGACTTTTCCATAACAGGTAAACCATAAGAGATAGACAAAATTTTACTACACAAAAAATGTAGATCGCGTTAAAATACACAATATATGTCATATACATTTTTGTTGTTGAGTGAACCATTTTCGAGTTATTGCTTGTTATTCCGTTAAATTTTCCAATACTTATACATTTTCTGAAATTCGTTGTTCATTTTTTTGTCCTGTTAATGCAAAGAGAATGGAATACTCCACATAGCAACCAGCTCTTAAAATATTTGATTATCGCTTAAAGCCTACCAATTCCCCTTGCATCTACAAGAAAATTAGCAATAAGATTAACATCTCGATTGACATGAAACATATGGAGAATAAGCGTTTGTAAAAATAGTTTGTACAAGAGTAGAGAAAGTCATGTGAGTGTAACACATCAGATTTTTTAAGAACTGGACGCTATGTACGCGTCGCGAGAAACAACAGAGTATCCAAAGGACGTGAAAAGAATGACAAATGTATTAAACAGCTCGTGCCATTAATAACGAATATATCGGAAATGGCTGATGCCACAAACGAGTTATTTGAAATAAATTGTGTGTTTTAAAGATATGTACATTTTTTGTGTGCTACATTTTCGTCTGTCGCTTAACTTTTACCACTTATACAAAATTATACAAAATGAACGGGATTTTACAGGCTGTTCCCAGGAAATTCAAGATATACATTTTATATGTAATGTAAATATATTTAATATATGGTATTTTAATCAAAATTGCTAGAGCCGTTTTTAGAAAACAAAAAAAATTTCGAAAACTAATGCATGTAAGCGTAGGTTTGGGGTGGAGGATTTTCTTGAAAAGTTCGAGTCGCATCCTTGGAAGATATTGAGTCCAAATATCAAATTTGGTATTAATGCTGCTTTTTGTTTTGAGTTATGCTGTTCACACACAGACACGCACTACACTGACCTTTTCCTAAAAATGCTTTTATTTTGGATTCAGGGGGTCTCAAAACATATATTTCCGGTGAAATCTCGGTATTGAATTTTTGGGTGGAAAACAATACTTCCCCTACTTACTATACGTAGTAGAGAAAGTAAAAAGTAGCACAGTAAGGGTGCTTAATTTAATTAGTTCCCAAATTTATAATGGCCTGAATTATCGCTTACTGGATTAGGTTAAATTTCCATTAAATGAATTTTATTTATAACCATGCTTTAAATATGACTTCGTAGCATTTGTCAAAACGAAACTTTTATGAACAAAGTAAATGAAAAACTGCAGGACATCAGCTAAAATGAGTTAAAGATCAATAAAATGAGATGAACCTAAACGCAATCTGAAATATTCATAGACATTATAGGTATATTGCAAAATATCTAATAAATTAAAATGAGATGAACAGACAATTATTGCAAATATCTAAAATTCATCGCACCTTATAATATCCTTATGATTATTTATCATATACCAAAGAAGAGAGAAGAACAGAAAACGCATAATGTTAATTCGCTTTTTACTTTGTATTCTATGTATTTACAGTAGATAAGTAGAGGAAGTATTGTATTTCACCCAAGAATCAAATGTGGAAATTTCACTGGAATATATATGTTTTGAGATCCCCTGAACCGAAAAGTGTTTTTAGAAAAAGGTTTGTAATTGTATCTGTGTGTGTGATTGTCTTCTGTGAACAGCATAACTTAAATACCAAGTTTGGAATGCTATCGGACTTTTCGTTTTTAAGTTCAGTGCCTTTCAAGGATGGGACAGTGAGAGTTTCAAGAAAATATTCCCACCCCAGATTACCCTTTACATGGAAATTCTGTCGATATTTTGCATTTTTCAGAAATGACTAATGTATTCGATTAAAATACCAATTTTAAGATATTTACATGTCAAAATGTATATCTTGAATTTACTGCAAATATCCTTTGAGGTCCTCTTCATTCTGAATGGCTAGTATAATTAGTAAACCGTAAGAGATAAAAACAAAATCTGATATAATACATTCACATGACTTTCTCTACCCTCTATCACTTATTGGTAGGTATACAAACTATTTTTACTAAGACTTATTTTTGTATCTGCTATATTTTACTCCAAATAAACATTTGCAGAAATAGCTACATTACACATTTCATTACAGATTCAAAGGGAACAGTGATAGTCAAATTTTTAAGAACTGGACGCTATGTGTTGACCTTAAAATTCCATACTGTTTACATGCAATCTCGAGGAACAACTGAATGTTGACAGGACTTTAAGAGAATGACCAAGAAATTAAAAATTCGAACCTTTAATGACGGAAATCTCAGAAAGGGCTTACGCCACAGAAAACTTGTTTGAAGTGAAGTTGTGTTATAAAGAGATCTACATTTTTTGTGTAGTACGCTTTTGTTTATCGCTTAACGTTTAGCAGTTGTAAAAGGTTATACAAAACTTGTTTCTACTGAAGTGAACTTTACAGGCTATTCCCAGAAAATTGAAGATAACAATTTTATATGTAAGTAAATATCATTAATATATGGTATTTTAAACAAAGTCATTAGAGCCATTTTTTTTTAGAAAATTCAAAGTTTTGAAAAATATTCTATGTAAAGGGAGTTTGGGGTAGGAGGAAGCTTCTGGAATTTATCCGACTTGGTTTATTCTGTTCTCACACACGGATTTATTTTCTAAAATGGCCTTTTTGGATTCAGGGATCCTCAAAACACGTATTTTCGGTGAAATATCGGTATAGAAGTTTTGGGTGGCATACAATACTTCCACTACTAACTATACATAATACATACATTCTTACACTCCAAAAATGCAGATCTCGTTAAAATACATATTTATGTGGAATTCAACTCTTCTGAGATATTCCTTGCCATAGGTTTGAATTTGCATATATTTATACTTTTCTCATCTAGGAAGTCGTTACTCTTTTTGTTTTCTCGTGGTCATGCAAAGAGGATGGAATTTCAAAGCCTTCATATAGTGACATGCTGTTGAAAAATTTGACTATCGCTTTACCTACTGGGCTCGTACAACGAAATGCGAATTGAAAGTTTATCTGGATTAATAGGAAATATTATAATAAGCTTTTTACTTTCTCTACTACGTATAGTAAGTAGGGGAAGTATTGTATTCTACCCAAAAGTTCGATACCGAGATTTTACCGGAAATACATGTTTTGAGACATCCTGAATCCAATTTTTTTTTTTTGGAAACATGTCCGTGTGTGTGTCTGTGAATAGCATAACTCAAACTAACAGTCGGATAAACACCAAACTTGGTATTTAGGTTCAATATCTTCAAGAGATGCGACACGAAGGTTTTCAAGAAAATCTCCTCACCCCAATTTACCCTTTATATGGAAAATTTTAATTTTCTCAAAAATGGCTCTAACCATTTTGATTAAAATATCATATGTTTAATATATTTTCATGACAAATAAAATGTATATCTTGAATTTTCTGGGAATGTCTCCAAAAGTATTCTTCATTGTTAACGACTTTTGCATAACTGGTAAACCATAAGAGATAGACAAAATTTTACTACACCAAAAATTGTAGATCGCATTAAAATACACAATTTATGTTATATACATTTTTGTTGTTGAGTGAACCATTTTCGAGATATTGCTTGTTATTCCCTTAAATTTTTCAATACTTATTTTCTCAAATGGGAATTCGATATTCATTTTTTTGTCTTGAATATGCAAAGAGAATGGTGGTGCACCTAACCAGCTATTAAGAGATATGTTTATGCTTAAAGGCTACTGTATTTCTATATTGCCCTTGCAAATACAAAACAAGGGGAACATAGTACGCCTTAAAGCGAGAGTCGAATATTTTTACAACTGGTCGCTATGTGTAAAATGTAATTCTCTTTGTATCTCAAAAGATCGTTTCTGCAAATGTTTATCTCGATTAATATGAAATAGATGGAGAATAAGAGTTTGTAAAAATAGTTTGTACAAGAGTAGAGAAAGTCATGTGAGTGTGATACATCCGATTTTTTTAAAAATAGTTGATAGAGGAGTAAGAAGAGAAAGTTATGTGATTGTAACGCGTAAGATCTTTTCATTTGCAATACGGTAGATGCTGTTTTCGAAATAGTAACGCAGGGTTCTAAGTCAATGTACCAGGTTATTAAAATTTCAGATATTGTTGCAAGCTTTCCCGGATTCCAACTGTATTGATAAACCATAGCTTACAGGTTTTACTGTTTGTACACGTTTTCTCTTGCCGTATTTAAGGACTGAAGCACTCAGGTGCTGTTTGCTTTATTGATCTTAGCTAAAACTTTCGCACTGTCAGAGATTAGCTCCGCTTCTGTTCCCTAGTGCACCAGCTGAGGTTCTGCCACGCATTAAACATTGATGCGCTTCAAAATGGAAATCCATATCGATTCTTTTCGCAGATAATATTCTACACAAACACACTGCGAGTCATATCTCAACTAACCGTATCACTTTAAACGGGGAGTATATCTCCGCAATAAGGGCAGTTGACGCAGCATCAACTGAAACAAGAGGGAAGGAACCTGAACTGAAAGTTTTGTTTCGTTGTTGAATATCTCACATTCAGGAAATTATTTCGGGGCCGGTCAACCAGATCATTAGATGCTCTAGAGCAGTGATCGCCAACCTTATGAAGCTTCTGAACTACCGTACCGTATTAAATTCTACTGTGAGCTGCCAAAAGAACCTAGGACAGAAATAAGAACTTTTAAAAAGTCTTACATTTGTTTATTGCCTATAAACTTAAATTTCTAGTAAATGTGAAATGAATTTTAATTAAACTGTATATAAGAGAAAGTAATTGAAATGGGATTGCACATAAGAAAGAAATTGAAGTATAGTTTAATAATAAATTACAAATTTAAGAACAGATTTTTTCAGGCTTATTAACTTTATTGAAAATGGCACACATTTTTGTCATCAACGAGGTTTTCAATGTTGGGAGAGTCATTCAAATGCAATTGTCCAAGTGTTCATCAGTAAGTCTGTTTCAGTACTGGAAAAAGAAACCTCACACACATATGTAGAGCGGAATATTGCATTCACTTTGAGAGCAACCTGGACCTAATTTCGATATTTTTATTTAAGAACAAGAGACCAAATATTTTCAGAGCTTTCAAAGCAAGCGATTTTAAAGATAAATAATTTTGAATACCAATCAGTTTCAACTCACTGCAACATTGTCGTCTTGAATACCAAAATGCTTCATGACACAAGTAGAGAACTCTTCAGCATGAATCTCTATAAAATGCGATTTGACAAACTGTGCAACAGTTGAAATGCTTTTGAAATCTTGGAAGCGTTTGTTGAATTGAATTCTCAAATTGAAGAAGGTATATTGTTTAAGTAATTTATTTACATAATTTATTAGCTTCACGCTTGTGAAGCAACTTGAAGAAGGCATTGTTCTTCAACTTGTTTATTTATTTAGCTCCACGTATGAACGTCAATTTTAGAAAGAGTTTTGTTGTTGAAGTTTGCAACACGCTTTGGGCGTTAATTTGAAGAAGATTGTTTGTTACGTAATAAGCTGTTACGTATGAGAAGCCGATTTGAAGATGTATTTTTGTTGTTACGCTCCAAGTTTAAAAAATATTTTAAATAGTATTTATGTTTGTATTTGCCTCGGCTGCTTCAGTATTACTTTAGAGACACGTTTCTCTTAATTAGGGCGTGGTGCGACAAGAATGTAGGCTTACACAGATTTTAAGTTTAAATTCACTTCTTTTTATTTATCCTTGACACAAATTAAATAGCACTACACTGATATTAAGAGCTGTGAGATTCCTCAATTTAATACTTGCACTTTGTTAACGCGTATACATATTTTACGATTCACACGAATACGTAATATTTATTTAGAGAACACTTCTTCCATCCGGTCACTACCAAGGTCTGCAGGCAACTGAACATATTTCAACCGGTAAAACCCGTAAGCTTCTGTATTTCAAGTCTCTGATTGGCTAATCCTAGTCCAATAGAATACCTGCATTTAATTAAAGCTTTTTCTGGCTGTTGATTGGCTATTTTTAAACTGTCACAAAATTTACATTATCGTTTCTCTAATCATGACTAGTAACTTTTAAACTCTCAAACTCATTATTGCCTCAAGGTTACCTCATTGTTACGTCATTGTTAGCAACTTGAAACATATTATTCTCACAGCTCTTATACTATTAAACTACATAATGCATTCACATAACATTATTAAACATGTTCACAATAATATAAGCATTTGCAATGACTGTTACATACATTTCTTTTACAAATGATTACATACATATTGCTTTAAGGTTGGCTGTTATTGAATTTACATATTATAACATTTAATTGAAATTATTCAAGTGTTAAAATACTGCCTCAAAATCTGAAAGAATTTCAACGTATTGTTTGCTGTTGTAAGGGGGCGTTGAAGAGCCTTGCTTGTTAAGGGTTTGTTTCAAACAGGTAAAGTGTTTGTATTCAACTTGGATGAGAGTTTTGTCCCATAGTTTCAGCTTTTTTGAGAATGAAGCAAGATTTTTGCAGCAATATCTTTATCCTTACCTTGAAGCTGCAAGTTAAGGATATTTAAATTTTCGGTGAGGTCTGTGAGAAAAACAAAACCCTGCAGCCAAACCGGGTCTTCTAGTTCACGCAAGGATTCGCTTCGTTCTTTCAAAATTTCTAAAGCAGGAAGAAACTTTTTAAAGCGTGGTAAAACTCTGCCTCTACTAAGCCAACGAATTTCCGTATGAAGCAGAGATCACTACTGGCATTCTAGTTCATCAGTCACTGCTCTGACCAAAGTCTCTGAATTACATGTGCTCTAACTTTGTTCACTACTTTCGTGACTGTCTTCATTACATTTTTCATACTTAAAACTTTTCACACAAGACTGCTTGTTATTACACAATGATAAGACAGAAATTTCGAAAGCTGTTGTCTTTACTACACAAGGCTATGAATCCGTTCTCTCCTCCTATCATCGCAGGAGCTCAATCAGTTGCTAAGTTCGCTAATGACCTAGCAGTTGAGTGCCCTTAAACAAAACAAAGTTGCTAAGTCCACTAACTTCTTTACAGGAATATTTTCAGAGTTGATAAGATCCTTAACTGCTAAAAACATGTCCTGTCCTACGTACTGTTAATGGTATAATCTTTACTTTCAAAAAACATTCTTGCAAAAACGACCAAGCTGTCTCTGACATATATCAACTGTATTAGTTGACCTGTAGGTTGTAGGGAAAAATAGCTGCGGCGATTAAACTCAGTTTTAAGTTGTGAAGTAACGTCAGAACACATAACCTCAACCCTCCTCATTGCTTATTTGCAGAAAGCTGTACAGATTGAGTAGCAGACATTATCTCAGTTCTATTTTTAAAACTATCAAAACATGAATCTGCAGCCTCTAAAAATGCAGTTTTGATCAATTCACCGTCTTCATACGGTTTCTTATTCTGTGCAAAAATTTTTGAAACACCAAATAACGCCTCAGTTTCTGCTTTATTCTTGTCTAATGGTTTTTAAAAAGTTGATTGTTGAACATTAAGTTTGGATTTTATCTGCCTTACCTTTATTTTCCTTATAGCAGAATCCAATGGGAAATCCTTTTCAATTCCTGGGTGGGTTTTGAAGTCTTCCCAACTGATACAATTGCATAACACAGTAAACACACACATTAGTCCTTTACGTGGGTAAAGAAGTAATCGGTTTCCCATTCCGAATGATATACAGCTTGTGTAAAACGTCGTGAGTCCCCCATTCCTGAAGCATAGGTGCGCAATAGCAACGGCCAGCCCACTTGCATAATAAGTGTGGTGGGGTCAGTGTTCCACCTGCTGTGAGTGTGGTATTGTAGGCTTACACAGTAGTTTACAATGCGTTGTGTAATTGTGTATGTGACGGCCTTCGAGTTCTGATATTACTTCTAGACCCCCTCACCACTCTCGCCACTTCTCGTTTGTTCTCTCTTGCGTAAATGGAGTGTCACGATGTTTTACACAAGCATGAAAAACATAACGCGCACAGCCTCACACGTATACAATCAACTATGTGGCTGACAAAGTAGTATTCTTGACTGGCAATGGCAGTTGCACAGCAGAAACAAGTAGTTGTCGTGAGCGCGGTTTGAGCCAGTGGAGCAACCACAGGTTAGCCAACCTGAGCGTCACCGCGATCTACTGAAAATGTCCCCGTGAGCTATTCTACTGGAAATCCATCACGTGTTGGTATAACCGGCAGCGAGACCGCAGATAAAGAGGCAAAAGAAGCCATCAGACAGCCCTCAGATAAGGTAATAAAAATTCCTCATCAGGACTACCAACTATCCTGCAACAATGGAATCGTGATTGGTACTCTATGGCTGCCAGCAAGCTCTGCAGCGTATGTCCTACACCCACGTCCAGTTTTCCTTTTCAGCACTTTCCATGAAAGGACCAAGTTGTTCTCACCAGACTCCGCATCGGGCACACGACATTAACTCACAGGATCTTCTATCTCACGATCTTCCACCTACATATGATCAGTGTCAAGTCGCATCCGAGGTCCAGCATCCAATTGCGAGTGTTCTCGGCTTGCCATTCAGAGATTCAATAATGGGTTCCTAACACTCTGTGTGACGCTCTTAATGAACCATATTTATGTAACATCCTACAGTTTATGAAAGATGCTAATTTATGCAACTGTTTGTAACTGAATGTTTATAACAACACTGTAAAATCAATGTATATGTTGTAGTCGCGATATGACCTGTGGTTAAAGCTACTTAAATAAATAAATAAATAAACAAATAATATATTGAGATAAAATTGTGTTAAGTGTATTATTGGAGAAAAAGGAAATGTATTAAAATAAAAGACGTCAGTTCTCTAATTCCGAGATTCTACAATGTACTTAACGTATGTGTATTGTATACTATTATTTTTGACGGTAATGAATAATATAAATATTTACCAAAAATAAAATTGATTACCATCAGCTGTTCAAAATCAGTATCAAGATCAAGTACCGCGCTAGCCTCTGCGAGCTGATGATCGATAGTCACACTCGGTAGTGTTGACCAAATCAACAATTGAAGATGACATGGTTGCTTGCGCCGAAATACTTAGTTTCAATCAAATCGTAAGTACAGGCGGTAAAGGATAATATTCAGTATGTGGAACGGGACCCCTTTCGCTATTAAAATGGAATACACTCACTTACAAGGCCATATTTATTAATTTTATAGCAAGAATACATATAAAAGAAGACTAATGTACTTTGTGATTAGCATATTTAATGATTTCTGAAATATATTGCCACTTTTGTTCCATTTTCACTGTTACACAAACCGGGCATTGCACGCATCTCAAACAAGGCATCATGGGAGCGTTGCTGCTGTTGTGCTCCTACTGCCAACATTGCAACATTGAGGGCTCAAGGCGCAAAACGTAGCCGAGGGTGTTTTTTTAGGAGAAGAGTGGAGTAGTTGTGGAGGCCAACTGCGGAGCGACTGCAGTGCGTAGCCGTAGGTTCTGCGCGACTGAACTCGAGAGTTCATTGTACAGTTTCATTGTTTAGGGACATTCCGTTAGCCACTTTTTTAACGTAGGTAATATCTCCAGACAAAATGTCCGCCGTGACCACTATACCAGGTGAATCAGCTGCCCCTAGGTATTCGTATCTGTGGAACCCGGAGTTTATAGTCTAATGTGAAAAAACTGACCCTTTTAGCAAACAAACTCTTACTGTAGCTCTGCCCTTCTATTCGGTACTATATACGCAACCAGCATTAATGATATAAGACCTGAATGAGAACCAAGGAGTTGCGAAAGCCTTAAAAAAAGACGGCTTTTCATGGATATAAGGTTTGAAAGGAGGTAGAGGTATGTTCTCCCGAAAAGCGGGACAGAATACATGGGTGCTGGGAGTGGGTTAGTTGCCGGATTGTGGTGAAGCAAAGGTTAGCTTCGGAGGTTCGAATCTAGTACAAACATCGAATCGTTTTGGATTTTTTTCTTTCTGTTTGTGTTAATTTTCTGTATTTTAGTATGCTAATTTATATACTTTTGTTATTGGCTCTCCTGTAAGCCAAAGCCACAAGAATTACAAAAGATAATTGTGTATCATAGATACCGTAATAAGCTTTACTGTATCTAGTTGTAAACCGTGTTATGTAGTTAGCTTTCATTATTTTCGGCGCATATCGACGATATTAAATCGAACAGTTTTTGTTTCATGTTTAAACCTTATGTTTCACTTCTTCTACTGACAAAGGAGTTGTAAATGTGCTAAGTTCATGGGTAAACAGAATAATAAATTGTGAAAGAGCCTGGATTTCATCAACGAAGTAAATGTTTAAAATGACGACCCCCTTCATCAATGCACATTGTGTGCGTTGCCGGGGAGACCTTGCATGCTGTAACGTGTCTGCATTCTTCACGTATGAGTGTCCGTAGATGATTTGGCTTTGCGGTGGAAAACATGGCGATTATACTATTTTGTACACACTTATAATGTTATCAAAATGTTATTTGTATCATAATATCGAATTGTAGGCCCAAAGAAATAAAACAAAAGGTAATAAAGGGTTTGAATTCAAGACGAAGGATGTGACTCGAACGGATGTGGCACAGTATTAAAGGAATCATAATAATACCAATAGCCAAGAGCTACCTTGCGAGTTGGGATTCAATACTTATTAATATTCGCAGAACTAGACACAACATCGAATCTTTACATGCCTTTTGCAGCTTCACACAGTGTTTTGAGGCTCGGTTTGGTAGTTTTAAACTCAAACAAACTGCATCAATCATTAAAATTACTGTATGATCTGAAATACGCCATGGTTTGTGACATGCGTTTGTGACATGAGAAATTATATCCCTAATACTTAGCATTTTTTGACAAAGCTGTACAACTTGACTGAGACTTAAATCTAATTGGTTGCACTGCGTAGATATGCCGTTTTGTTTTCTAATGGTTTTGTCAACCGATGCATGTGATAGGTTGTTCCTTCAGAGGCATTATTAAAGGTGTGCATGAATGTATGCTAAAGAATAGAAGTTTGTAGCATTGGTTAAAAGTGTTACTGCAGCTCCCAGTGTCAGGGCGAAATGTTTGTTTGCATTGACATACACAGCGATTGCATCTGCCTCATAAAACACTTATGCACTGAGTTACCTATCCTCCTATAAAGTGTTATGCAAATCAGCCATTAGAAGGCATTCAAGAAAGGCGTAAGTCAAATATGTCGCTCTGCACGTTGCATAAATTCAAAACTAAATAGGGGCAGCTGACTCGCCTGGTATAAGAACGGTCGCTTAAAAGGGTGATCGGGTGGGACCAATGATTTCCATGCAGCAACAATATATTTTATACCCACATACTGAATAGTATCGGCGGTAAGATTTAAATAGTAAAATTCACCTCTATCAAATATGAGTATTGTAGCAGACAATAGATGAACGTTTAAATACGTTTTATTAACGTCTGCTGTAAAAATGCAAAACGCATGGATTACAGAAATTCCAACTTTCTACGCGTGTTAGCATGAGGGAAGCGAATAAAAACACTATCGTCGAAAAAACTTTTCTATGCTTAAGTCAGCATTCACAGACCCGAATGATGTTATTCGTTTTCATTCGTACTTGTACTGAGACTCGTATCCTAAGACGATGTAAACTCACATTATTGAAAACGACCAGAGTTTCATTTATAACAGTCGTAAACGGCAGCACTTTAATTTACAGTTAGCAGCAGCGCGCTTTTCGGCAGGTAGTTTTGGCGCAGAATAGAACTAGTGTGATAGGAGCATCAGCAGCTATATCTACTATCGATGTGTGTGCCTTTGTGGAATTATCATTCGATAAATTATAGCTTCATCGCCATGATCCGGAAAGGAAATCGACAAATTCTCCATAAACAAAACAGGCAAATGCTATTCCATCTGTGGAAATGCAATGAAACTATGGAAATGGCTTATGAGGGAGCATGTAGAGCCATGATTCACAACAGTACCAATCAGCACAGACAACTCAGAAGGGATTCACCTGCAAACTGATCATGGATGGTGGAGAATTTGTCAGGTTAAGGTTCTTGTGGAATACTCATTTACAGCCATATTTCTATATGGTTGTATCGGTCCGAGCCGCGCTACCGTGCGAGTTTCATTTTTTTCTGCCTCACGCTCGCTGAGCGCGGTGAATGAAGAACAAGTACGCCTGCGAGAGTGACAGGAGTTCTGCCTGTTTTAGCTATATGAATGTACAGCTCTGAGCAAGTGTAAGGTTCATGGATTGTTGTACGGCCTGGGACTTTTACACCTGGAAATCTTTCTGCAAATCGTACGTTCACTTGGCGAGCTGACCGAGTTAACACATACAAATCATAAATAAATACTCGCTGGCAGTAGAAAACATATACTGAGCCATAATATACTTTGTGACTAAGCACAGGACAAAATAAATAACCTGTAATAACTGAACTACATCACATCACCGTTAGCTTAAACCTGAACTTCAGCTGCACATAAAAACCACAACAGCGTGACTTTGTTTATAGCAGCAGTGCGTTTTCATGTTTTTATCATATTTCCACACGCCCAGTGAAAAAACACCGCGCAGCTGGTAATATTGTTCATAAAATAAACCTCCGGGGTAACTTAAAACATAAAGTGTACAAGACCAACCCACACACCCTGGAAGAATTTAAACAATATATCCGTCAGGAAATTTCTCAACGTAAAATACGGCGAGTGATGGATAGTTTCCTTAAAGAGGTGTCAAAAATGTATGGACAACGACGGTGGCCAGTTTCAACATCTACTTTCATAAAATTGGTAATAAAGCATTTAAAAGTAGTTTTAAAAATGTTGCATGGTTTCATCCGTGCCTTTCTGTGATAGCGACAGACGCAACGAGAGCTGAGGACGTGGACAGGAGAAACACAGGTTCGGAGTCTTTTAGCTCACTCGTGTTTTGTATAATTGCTAAACCTAGAGCTCGTTGAAATATGCAATCTGTGCCACTAACTTCTTTTTTTCACACATGTATTCAGTTCTAAAAATATTATATACTATGTACGAACAGCTATGTTTTGTTTTCCTTATATGTACGACCAAGATCATATTATTTCTTATAAAATATATCTGAATTACGTTACGTATATGGAAGTGTCACTTTTAATTGAATACTATACATAATATATAAAGGATTATGTGAACTTATAACTTGGAGAAATTCATGTGACTGTAAAACATCAGATTTTGTGTATTACTCAGCTCACTTTGAATCCATCTTAAGCCCTGTCCACACTAATTAACATTTAACAAAACTTGTCAAGTGCAACATGTTGACAGTTTGCTTGTTGTCCAAATTTCGATTGCAGAATTGACTCAACATGTTGGATGTTTTCCGCTTTTAATGGAAAACTTGTTAGTCAATTCACTCTGTGTATGTGATTGGGTGAACTTCGGCAGTTTCCAGATTGTAATCTTGGCAACGTCGTCCTTCTGATTCCTTCACGCTGTTGTGTTCCGTAGTTCAGTGTTGACTCGTTCTGTGCTCGTATCCTTGATTTGGTTCGCTTCATGTGAAGTTATGAAATGGACGAAAGAAAAGACACTTTCATTAATAATATTTTTGTTGAGGCTATTGTTATGGAACATTATAATGTATGTAATAAAAATGGACAATTATACCAAACTATGTGTAATTTATTGTTGTTTCAGAGGCAATATAAAAAATATGATGTGTTACACTCACATGACTTTCTCTACTCTTGTACAAACTATTTTTACAAACGCTTATTCTCCATATGCTTCATGTTAATCGAGATATCGAGATGTTAATGTTATTTATAATTTTCTTGTAGATGCAAGGGGAAATGGTAGGCTTTAAGCGATAGTCAAATATTTTAAGAGCTGGTTGCTATCTGGCGCATTCCATTCTCTTTGCATATCCAGGACATAAAAAAAATTAATAACGAATTTCCATTTGAGAAAAAGTATAAGTATTGGAAAATTTAAGGTAATAACAAGCAATATGTCGAAAATGGTTCACCCAACAAAAAAAAACGTATATGACATAAATTGTGTATTTTAACGCGATCTAGATTTTTGTGTAGTAAAGTTTTGTCTATCTCTTATGATTTAACAGTTATGCAAAAGTCGTTCACAATGACGAATACTTTTGGAGACATTGGCAGAAAATTTGAGATATACATTTCATTTGTCATGAAAATATCTTAAAGATATATTTTAATCAAAATCGTTAGAACCATTTTTGGGAAAATTATAATTTTCGAAAAATGTTCCATGTAAATGGTAATTTGGGGTGGGGGGATTTTCTTGAAAACCTTTGCATCGCATCTCTGGAAGATACTATACCTAAATACCAAGTTTGGTGTTTATCCGACTGTTCGTTTCTGAGTTATGCTGTTCACAGATACACACACAGACACACACACGGACATGTTTCCAAAAATGCTTTTTTTGGATTCAGGGGGTTTCAAAACATGTATTTCCGGTGAACTCTCGGTATCGAATTTTTGGGTGGAATACAATACTTCCCCTACTTACTGTAAGTAGTAGAGAAAGTAAAAAATAGCCTCACTTTGCTAGAGAATTGCAAAAAATGCTCAAGTCTGGTAGCTGGAGTGACTGATTTCAAGTGTGTGTCGTTTTTATGAATTGTAGGTTGGAAACCTTGCTAAGAACAAAAATTTGAAGACTCTTTCACAAAATATTTTCACTGCTGTGCCGATCAACAAAATAGAGCCTCTTCACCTTCTACTTTTCTTTTTATTAAATATTAAGCACAGAAACAAATAGTAATATTCAAATCCTGATCACTGGAGTCCATTTTACTTTTTAGTTGAGAGATTTTGTTATCCCAAGTCAACTGGAGTGGATGGAATGTTAAACATTCACAGTTACAACATGTTGAAGACGTTTAACTTGTTGAATGAAACATTTTGTTAATTGTTGAATGTTAACTGTTGATATGTTGAACAGTGTTGAACTCGCCTTTAGAATCAAAAGTTAGAAAAGTTAATGATACTCGGCTGTTTATATGATATGACTCTATACAAATATTACACAGCGTATTTTACATACATACAACTCGATTAGTTATATCGTACAAGGTAATAGGAGCTTTAGAGCATCACGTTTGTTGTCAGCTTTAACTGTGCAACAGGACGATCTGCTATACTAATGGCGGTTGTAACATCAATCGTCAACTTTGAGTAACATAGATCGTCCCGCTGGACACCTAAAGTAGAGAAGTTGCCGACATATCAGGGGTTTAGAGTACCAATCTGTTAATTCTCTAAAGCACCTGTTTGCTTTAGGCTGCAGAACTTGTTTATACAGGATGGGTCATCGAAAACTTGATTGCAAAATTATCTCTGAAACAAAACTAAAAATTGAAAAATGACTATCACGGGCATGAAGGTAGAGGAGGGGCTCATCAAAGTAGATGATACAAGCTATTGAAAAATGTAAGCAAATGTGATTTTCAACATAAATTGTGTTTTTTTAATAGAAACCTCGTAATATTTTTGAGCAATTGATAACATGGAAAGTAACATTAATAATGGCATTTTTTGCATCCGATTAGGTCAATTACGTCCCAGTTTTATTACCTTGATTGCATTATTTGATTTTATAATCTCGAGATGTAGCTATCCGCCTTAGTGTATCCAACTCGGTCATCCAGCAAATAGTTTTATCCGTTTGACTGTTAGAGGACGTTAAAATATCTTACTTGTTTTCATCGCTTAATGGTTTTCGATTTGGGATGAATAAATATTATTTACGTGTACCCTGAAGCCAAGCCCAATTTAATAATTTGTCTTCGTTTGTTTATGTGTGTGATATTCTTTCACGAAAGAATGGAGAATGTTGTAAATATTTAGAAAATAGTTGAAATATAATCTTAATTACCCCAACTGCAGGGAGGATTCGAATGGGGCCCAAAATAAAAATCCAAAGAGCTAGCTTATTATTTTGTTTTTATGAAAATACATTACAAAACAAACTTTTATAATTATATTATTTCCAACAGGTTTTGTTATCTACAAAATTTCAATAGAATGAACATTTAAGCATTTATGGAAAGTTTTAGTTAATGTCATTCGAAAACGTACCAGTTACCATGAGAATCTTATGTGATATTAAATGTTTTAATTGTGTTTTAATTTTTAATAAGGCCCCAGAAGTTTCACTTTCGTTAAAAATAAACATGACATGTAAGCTATACATACATACACATACATACATACATAGATACATACATACATACATACATACATACATACATACATACATACATACATACATACATACATACATACATACAGAGAAAGAGAATGGGTGAGGGGATAGAGGGTAAGTCACTTATAGAATGGGCGAGAAAATTGAAACCGACAAATTGTATTGGGAGAGGAAAAACAGCCAGGGAGAGAGAGGAAGCAGATACAGTCCAAAAGAGTGTGTGTGTATGTGTTTGAAAAAGGGGAGAGGGTGAGAGAAAAAGTGGAATATTCGAATTTAACGCAGCAGCGTGAGTAGAGCAGCGGATTATTCTAATTTTTAAATAATTATTTATGTTTTTCATTACATAGTTAAAATAAATAAAATTAAAGTTTTTCTCAAAATAAATTATAAAGTTATAGTTATATTTATGCAGATAATGTTAGCGTATCAGAATACATTCCAAGAAGCGGGTCAAGGTGTGCCTATTTATCCGTTCAAACTTTTAAATCGAAGGAAAGCAGGTTAACAGTGAACGGAAACAAAAGTAACGAGAAGCCACAGGAAAGATATAATCTGACAAGGCGCTTTAAATTCCGAAGTGGCATTTTTTCCAAACGATCTCTCGGCTACGTGACCGCGCAAATCATATCGAGCAAACACCTTCACGCAGGAGTGCATTTTATGGTAGGGTAAAAATCCGTTTCCAGCGCATGAACCCTTGGAGTTTTGAGAAGAATAACTGGAAGTTGAAAAGAAACAAACAATTGGTGTGATAATCACTGTTTGACGAAGTCCCTGCTATATTTTTTAACAGACGTTATAGAATATATGCACAGTGGAGTGCATGGAATCGTGCCGATGAAATCGTTGTTTATGTCGGTAAGGAAATACTAAACCGTCTCTACCCAGCATACCTCGCCGCCCTTGCCTGGTACTCCCAATTTTTCCTTCACTCACTTCTAGGTCTGAAACTGACCTGTGTTTATAGGTTTTTGCTTTAATGCCAGACTTTTAACATCAAACCAATACGAGACGGACTTATCCAGCGGCAGGTCATTGCGAAGTATGTCTTCCAGCCATTAAGGTAAAATATTTCCACACTCCACCTTTCGACGCTCACCTAGGCCTCACCTTTGTTCATTGGCTAATGCAAGTGTGCCGGACTTTAATTCAGAGAGGAAGAAATTGGTGTGGATCACAGATAAAGACTCATAAATAAAAATATTATAGGAAACCAAAAGCATCGGCACGCTTCCGTGCTCTCGACCGTACGAGACTCGAATACTTCGTATTGAGTAGAAAGCGATCAAGTAACTTTTGTCTTTTTAATCCTAAATATATTCAGTAGGCAACAGCAATGAGTAATTTTGCTGTTTAGAAGTCAAAAATATCTAATGTGTTTTAGTCATATTGCGACTTTGTCCAATTTTCACTATCACTTCAAGTTACTGTCACTTAAATAGTGTGATATAGTTTAATTTTCCGTGACATTTCACTTTTCTTCGCGCAACTGTCGTCACAAAACTCGCTTATGGAACCGCACTTGATATTGCATAAGAAACCACTCGCCAACTCACTGTCTTAATTCGCTTTACTGCCTAGCTTATAAGCGAGTAAGCTTCTTAAGGGGGTCTGCACTGCCTGTTCAACACGTTGAGCTCAACAAGTTGACCATAAATGAGTGTCTCCACTGACCAACAAGTCTTGCGTAACATGTTGATTCAGCATGTCTTAGCTAAAGAAAATTGTTTTCCACCGGCAGTGGAAAGCATGTTGAGCGCAATATTGTTATATACCGGGGTAAGGCCAAACGGTTTGTAGCTAGATATTAAATCTAGATACCCAACATAAACATGGGAGACGTAGCTTCAGAGGCAGCAAGAGGACCAGGATCTTAACTGCATATTTCAGAGCAGGCGTGGGATAATTTTCACAAAAACACACGGGTTTTCACATTAGTGCATTACCTGTGGTTTATTGAATATTAATTCGGTGTCGCTACATCGTTCACAAAAGATTTAGAACCAGACATTGGAGGGAGATGTTTCACACTCACACGATCCACATACGCTTCCATACCCAACACTCGCCCTGAAGAAACTCACTACGACTGCCTGGCGATTGACTGAGGCCACGCTATCCATACAAAGAAACTGGTAACCCTTGCTTCCCTCCCTTTCTCTCTCCATCTCTGGCCGGGAGGTGGGGAGAGATATCACGTCAGACGAAATTCAAAACCCCAACCGAAAAGAATTACTTCAATGTCGCCGCTACAAAGCAGTAATGTGTCCGACGTGACAGTGCACACACATACGCGCTACAATATATATTCGGATAACTTCGTGCAGACGTGACTACTTCAGCCAGACCAGGTGGCCCAAACAAACCGTTCTTTGGAGCTTTGTTTCCCGCATACATAGGTGCAAAAGAAGTTGCAGAATCACTGATGTTCAAAGGGGTAGTGCAGCTAGGAAGCGAATCACTGAGGTAGTGCTGATGTCTGCATATTTTTACGTGGTAGTTTCGAGCTGGTAAGCGCGTATTCGCCTGCTTGCACTTCCAGCTGGGTCATTCAGACAAAAAGATAACGTTCAACAATAACGAGCTCACAGATATGGTTACGATGTGTATGGACACGCACAAAAATGCAGCTGAGGCTCGATGGCTGTGTTAAGACTATTTTAACATTTCTTCTGCGCACGCGTTTTTTTTTTTGAAGTTGATATTTAGAAATAATGGGTTATTCCAGGTAGAACGTGGACCTGAGAGGCCCTTACATCAATTCGTCCACCAAGGCAGTTATGTTTTTCCACATGCGTATTATGAATCATTCAATAATAGAAAATCATTTAACCTAACGCACCTTATATGTACATAAATAAAATAAAATAAAATAGAATTTTGTTTAATCTTGTTAACTTTGTGGCACCAACTGGTGCCCGATAGTTCTACTGTGAGGAATGTGGTTGGAGTTAAATATCTGACATATCCTGCATATTTTATAAGATAATCTGACTGTTGGGGAGCCGAACTTGTAGTAGTTGCAACCGCACGTATGGTATCCGGTAGCCTTTGCCCAAATTTTTTAAAAAATACTTAGTAATTTGACTGTTTTTTTAAGTATTAAATATTTATGTTTGCCTAGGCTGCGTCAGTATTATTGTTAGAGACACGTTTCTCTTAGCAGGGTTGTGATGCGATAAGAATGTAGGCTTACACGGATTATAATTTTACTTCACTCTTTTTTATTAATGCTTGACACGATTTAAATAATACTTCACTGATATAGAGAGAGCTGTGAGATGTTTTTATTAAATACTTGCACTTTTTAACACGTAAACTTATTTTTCGTCCCACACGAATACATGCTTTGAGGCCCCTGTGTGTATTTGTCTGTCTGCCTGTGTCTGTGAACGCATAATTCAAAACGAAAGGTCGGATTAACATCAAACTTGGTATTTAAATTCGGTACCTTCCAAGGATGTGACACGAAGATTTTCAAGAAAATCTCCCACCCCAACTACCCTTTACATGGAACATTTTGCGAAAACTTTGATTTTCTATAAATAGCTATGCTTTTGATTAGAATACCGTATATTAAAGATATTTACATGACAAGGTGTAGACCTTGAATTTTCTGAGAATAGCCTGTTAAATTTAAATTGAGTTTTATTTATGGACGCTCTTTAACTGCTGTGGTTGTTAGCGTCCAATTCCATATTGGGCGTGAAATACCGGAAATTTTGCTCAGAAGCCTCTTTATCAGGCTTAAGGTTCTTTTACGTGCCGTAAATCTAAGACACGGGACCACCGGCTTTACTTCCCTTCCGAAGGAAGCCATGCTAAGGATTTTTACGCCCGAAAAAAATCCATCGCCCTCCGCCGGGTTTGAACCCGCGACCTTGGGAACTAGAGGCTAGCACGGTACCACTAGTCCACGGAGGTCGACGTCCTTTTCATTTGGAAGGAATTTTGTATAATCTTGTATAGCTGGTAAACGTTAAGCAATAAACGAAAATGCAGTACACAAAAATGTATATCTCTGTAAACATTCAATTGTTTCAAATAAGCTTCTTGTAGCGTTAGTAATTTCTGAGATATCTGATATTAATGGTTCGAATTGTTCATTACTTGGTCATTCTCTTAAAGTCCTATCAGCATTCAATTATTTTTCACAGTTGCATGGAAACAGTACGGAATTTTAAGGCCAGCGTATAGCGTCCAGTTCTTAAATATTTGACTATTGCTGTTATCTTTGCATCTATAGCGAAATATATAATGCAGCTGCGAGAACGCACATTTCTACTGAAAACTTGGTATGAATTTTTGAGTGAAATGCAATACTTCCTCTACCTACTATAGGTGAGCGGTAGAGAAAGTAGCTCGCTGAAAACACCAGATTGTGTTCATTATACAGCTAGTTTTTTGAGTCAACGTTCGTATTTAAAGCTATATAACGGAATTTTGAGAAGAACAAACAGAAGGGCATAGACCAAACATAATTTCGCGCACTTACCACGCCCAGCATGGATGAATGATTAAAGGCACTTTCTGCAACTGTAAATTTTCTCTTCCATTAGTTCGGTACTATCGCACGGCCGGGCATGCGCAGTGTAAATGCGTACATGACAAATACAATAAATTTAAAGCCAGCACGACGGCGTAGGGAGGAAGGCGGGTGTATACGGAAGTTCAACACAGCCAACGGTTGTGCCACCATCAAAAATTTATTAGCTGGGGTCAAACCTGCGATTCACATCCGGTTTTATAAACTCATAAATATTAATCATGTCCGTAGTTAGGTAAACATAGGCGTGTTCGTCATACAAAACTATGAAATATCTCCAAATTATTCATATTGCATCCGAAACCTTAGAGCTATGCTGTGGGCAATATTAAGGTTCATATAAACAATATAGTAAACATAAACATAATATTAAATTCATTTGTTTTCGTTTTGTGGTGGAAATTATGTAATAACATAAGCAAAATACATTACTACTTTCATTACTAGTGAAATATGTTCTTATAGTATTAAATTTTCGTTACTTAATATAACATTATTTTTTCTACTACCTAATTCCACCCAAAAATTCAATATCTGTATTTAATTGCAAATACACATTTTAGGTCCCACGAACATAAACAGTTTTTTAGAATAAGATCTGCGTGTGAGTTTGTGTGAACACCATAACTCAAAAAACAAAATATATTAGCTATCAAACTTGGTGGAAGATATTTAAGTTAGGCATCTTCCAAGTATGTGGCATGAAGATTTTTAAGAAAATCTCCCCACTAAAAACTACCCTTTACATGGAACAACTTTTTTTCTCTCTAAATATTTTGATTAAAACCCTAATGTTTAAGATATTTGATTGATAAATAAAATGTATATCTTGTATTTCTGCGAGTAGCCTGTGAAGTCTCTTTATAAAGGAATGCATTTTGTATAAAAGGCAGACAAAATCTTCCTACATAAACAAATGTAGATCTCGCTAAGCAATTTTTGTAAAATACATTTTTGTGACATTAACCAGTTGCGAGATATTCTTTATTATAGGCTTGGACATTAAAATACTCAGCCCTTATACTCAAGTCATTCGTTTTTTCTTGCGGTCGTGTTAAGAGCAAGGAATTTCAAAATTTCAGTTTGAATCTATATCCCATAGCCATAACTATACCAAAGAAACATAACAAATTATAATAATATTATATCCTTGTCATGGTTCAATGGTCATGAAGGTTTACTAGGCCATGAAAGAGCAGAGGCCTAGCAAAGGTAGCTGCAAATAGTCAAAAAATTCAGTTACTCAAAATATCCAACATCACGTGTAAAGATAGAATATTGGAAGCTATTAACAGGCACTTGGAACAGATATTGGATAAATAGAACAAAAGGACATATCATTAAGACGTTTTTTTCCCCCGACTTAAATACTCGCTTTAAATGCAAGAACTTCCATCCAAATTTTGAATGCACACAGTTCATAAGAGACCATAGAAAATTTCAATATTACTTCAAAAGGTTCCGCATATGTTGGAAGTACTTACCAATGTCTTTGTGGCAGTGAACAGACAGGAAAAAATGTATTATTTGAATGTCCGATTTTCGAAATGAAAATATGTTTCTTTATTAATCATTCATTTTACTGTAATCAATTTTGTACACCTCTGTGTCATCTATATACAAAGCTATGCTGTTATAACAGTTTCTTATGTTTTATCTGACACATTCATGATAAATTGTAATGTTGTAGTTATTGTTGTCTATTATTTATTTTTTATTTTTGTAAACTATAATCCAAATAAATTTATATTTGAAATAAGGTTGGCAATTGTGGAAATAATAAAAAAAGAAATTACTCTGTATATCAACATGGTATCGGTATGTCTAGATGCATGATACTTCCCTCACCCCAGAAGTTGCAAGATTTTCCTTTGGAAGAACCTGCACAATTTCAGTGAGGTGGTGCGACGTCACACGTAATTTCTTCGAGAACCATGTCAGCCCTATTACGAGGGGATATTGCTTGGTCTCTCTGGTTCCCTGAAATGCTTAAGAACAAAAGCAACATGTTACAATGATTGTAATAATATCAACGATCCAGCTGCATTTTAAATTAGGTTATGTTACAATTCTAGGCATTTTGAAGTCATTAAAATATTAGCTGCTGTGACTGTTTTGTTGGATGTCTTTTTCTACAGACAGGAAAATTACAATCACACAAAGAGAAACTGGTAAGGATAGATAGCCACAGCTAAAGCCTTAGGTTTCTATTCGTTTCATTAGCCCTAAGTAGTATAACGTATCTATGTGTGAAACAGTTTTATAAATTATTACTTGTCGGCTCCTATAGTCGAACCAGACTTAGAACCATAACATTTTGTATCCCTCCGCGTTAGCCTCGTGTTCGTATCAACTATGAGAAACAAACAAATGCCACGTGAACCATAGACCGTGCACTCATATATCGTGTTAATGATACAATAGAACTGTGTACTACTTGAATAATAATAATAATAATAATAATAAAGACCGAAATGAAAGCTAAGTTGAAATTAAATACACTATTAAAATAAAGCTGATGTTAATCTGTAGCTGCATCACTATTGGGAGTGGTGAAGAATTTGGACATCCATCACATGATATCCTCTGTGTCAATAATTATATTAACTTTATTACTCTCCACAACACTAAATTTGCGTCGGTCCTTGCACTCCTTGCTTCGAAGACTGTGCCGTTGGTTGGAGTCCCGGGTTCGATGTCCGCGCGGGTTATAATCGACCGCGGTGCAGTGGTAGATACAGGAGGAGTAATGGTAAAATTCACCGTACCTGCTTTATGTCCTCCGTCCGACGTAGCTTCGTCTTCAGCAGGCAAATTCCGTAGAAAGGTTATTAAAATATACGGTAATTCTCGCAGTTGCCCTGGCTAGTTGATCTCAGCGGAGATGTACGCATGGACTTTGCCTGTTAGGATTACTAATAAGTTCGTTGACCTCGGTAGTGGTACAAAGGAGCTCTGAGGAGAATTTACTACTCATCACAATGTTTGGGTTACTGCAATTTATTGTCACTTTTCACTCTAAAAACACTACATAATGTTCCCGTTCACTTATCACTTTATATAGAACTTAGGAATCACAGATACATTGTTAATTAATACGTGATTAGTCACGTTTACACTTCCGCACAAAACGGGCACTATTTGCACGCCAACTTTGTCTTACGGAGTAGCGTGGATTCCTCGTCTGTAACTATAAGTCAACTCCTGAATGTTGGGGTAAATATCGACTATTTATAGACCACGAACCCCCACTTAAAATTTTAGGATCTGATTTCTCATTGGAGGAATTTTCGCGGTTCTTAGTGTGGCTAAATACTGTATATATATATATATATATATATCACATGACTTTTCCCGGCTTCTCTTGGTAATTTTCCGTTCTGTGTTACATTTCCCTCACTCCATACTTCCCGAGCGGAGACAAATAAAGTCACAAAACCTTACCCTCGAACCTAACACAAAAGATCCCAGCTTTCTCTGCACTTGGGAACAGCACATTTTCTACAAACTGGAGAGTATAATACATCCTAAAACTAATGAAATAGGAACATTACATATAAGACAAATATTACATTATACAAAAATGACTATTTACATGGTATCCACATTACATACATATATAAAATTAATCACTAAATAAATTAACAGATTATAAAATTAATTCGGGCACATTCTGTCTCAATATCAATCCAATTTATACCAATTTGTTGACAGAATTTAAGATTATGTCTAACGTTAGGAATTCGTTATTAAAGAAAAACTCGTGAACTTTTTTTAAGGTCATCTGCTTTTTCTAATTGTAATTTACGTCAGTTTGTTTTCTTCATTGGTGTTCGAAAAGTTCTTTGCGTGCATGCAATGCTCCGCACTAAACACCGGTATAATCTGCAGTTAATTTAACAATGCGGCTAAGAATTTAACAATGTTAATCACAACGTCAGTATGATTCTCCTACATTAGCGTGTTAAAACCATTCAACACAACTCGTTTCTTTCCACTCTTAACGGATTATCTTTAGAATGTTTCACACTATTTTACCCTTATTGTCACTTGTAGAAACATTTTATCGACTTACTGACTGCTCATTATTATCGTATGAATGTAGAGGCCTGGTGAGACACCATACATAATTGAACGGAAACTATAGCCTTCTTTAGTTTTACTATACAATTGTTTACTATTTCATATTAATCAAAAGTTCGAACCATGTTTGATTAACACACTGATGGAAAACCCACAGTCGCGCACATTTAAGGTACTATAGGGTAGTTAAATTATATTCGAACCCACTCGAGAGCTCTCTCTACTGCGCGAGATAACCGGCAGTCGCCGAGGAAATTACGCCGGCAGAGGCGCACTAAAATCCTTGCCTTATAATAGATGCTGGAAATGTTGATATTCTGCTCTCAAACAGGCAGCATATCTCTGTAAATATTCTCGCTCACTCTCCGAAGCTGAGGTAGGTGTTGTGTTGTATTTCGACTGTTGGGGAGCCGAACTTGAAGTAGTTGCAATCGCACGTATGGTAAAAGGTTTCCGGTAGCCTTCGCCCCAAGTTTAAAAATATTAACTTTGTAATTTGACTGTTTATTTAAATATTTATATATTTAATGTTTGCCTCAGCTGCGTCAGTATTATTGTTACAGGCATGGATTTCTTTGCAGGGAGTAGTGCGGCTAAGAATGTAGGCTTACTCAGATTATAATTTTACTTCACTCCTTTTATTAATGCTTGACACGATTTAAATAACTCTACGCTGATATAGAGAGCTGTAAGATTCTTTTATTAATTACTTTCACTTTTTAACACGTAAACTATTTTCGTCTCACACTTAATACGCATTAAACTTCTCGAGGAGCGTTTCGCGTCTCGTTAGTAACGCTGTCTGCTAGCAACTGACTTCTGAATTTGTACAATTTGCCCTATTTCAGTTTCTGATTGGCTAATCCTACTCCAATAGAATACTTTTATTTAACTTAAGTTTTTTTTTCTGGTTGTTGATTGGTTATTTTATAAACTGTCTCAAAAATTACATTATTGTTGCTCCAAGAATTACTAGTAGCATTTAAACGTTTCTAATTCATTATTACCTCGAGGTTACCTCATTGTTAGCAACTTTTAACCTATTATTCTTACAGTTATAATATTATTAAATTACGTAATACATTCACATAACTTATTAAACATGTACATAATAATATAAACATTAATACAATGACTGTTACATGCATTTTATATATTGTTACATACACATATTTCTTTAAGGCGGGCTGTTATTGAATTTTATATTATATAATTTGCCTGAAATCATTTAAGTGTTAAAAATACTGCCTCAAGCTCAGCAGCAGGAATTCTTGTGATTTCTTGCGCAATGTTTTCTTAAGTTCCTGTAGTTTGCGAGGATTGGAACGATACACTTAATACGCATTAAACTTCTCGAGGAGCGTTTCGCGTCTCGTTAGTAACGCTGTCTGCTAGCAACTGACTTATTTATGGGATTTTAAAGAATCCCATAAATAGAAATCACAACTCGTTAGATCAGAAGAATGGGTGGGGAGAGGGCACAAACCAACATTGATTATTCTGTCATAAAACACCTCTCTTATTGGATGTAATGATTGCATGTGTGCTTATCGTGGGCTAGTTAGTGTCTTCATGTGTTTACATCAAGTTTGGTTCTAAGAATGGAACGATAATAATTTGAGAAAGTCCGAGAAGAGCATATGCGCCAGGTAGTAAGTTTGTTTTATACGCAAGGATGCCCTTTCTAACAGTGTTTGCAGAGGAGATTCACATTGCCCCATGTTAAGTTGTACGACAAACAGAGTGACAACTTTTGGGATCTAATATCAATAACAGGCAACGTAGTGCCAACAATAGAAACGAAATTTACAAGTGGTGCTTGTTCTCGGTGTGGCTGTCGGAAATAATGCTGAAAGGAGCTACTTGTATAGAGTGTTCTAAAACAACACGGACTAAATGTAATGCATTCTGAACTTCCTTTCATTTCCGAGGGGAATTAAAAGTGATTGTTGAAGACAATTTTAATTAAACATGAAGTTTTAATTTAAGAGACAAACGTTCCTTATATGAAATTCAAATTGAAGTTGTAGCTTAGGTATTCGTGCCTCTAATTACCATAAATTGAATTAAATAAAATAAAACCTAAGCTATAAACGACAGATTAAATTGAATTGAGTTTTATTTATATACGGTCTTTAACTGCTGTGATCCTTAGCATCCCATTCTATATTGGGCATGAGAGACAGAAATTTTAATTAGAGGCCTCTTTATCAGTCTTGAGGTTCTTTTACGTGTCGTAAATATACGACACGTGACCAGTGGCTTTACTTCCCTTCCGAAGGAAGCTATGCTAAGGTTTTTACGCCCGAAAAAATCCATCGCTCTCTGCCGGGTTTGAATCCGTGACCACTTAAATGACAGAAGAGTTATTTATACAACTAGTGGGATACGTGTATCATTACCGCATCATATTATGTTTTGCAAGAACGATGCGTAAGCCGAGTTCTGTAATTATATGAGAGCGATAATTATGCTCATCCCACTAGTTGCATAGAGTGGATATTTTATCCGCGACCATTTAATAATGGCTACGTACCTTATCTGTGTTAATGATACCTCATTGATTTATAAATAACAATATCGATATTTAATAAACGTTGTGATACTCTGTGATGCAATGTAAACCAAGGCCTAGTTGATATTGCTCCGTTGATCATAGGAAAGGAATATAAAATGAAATGGCAAGATCATATCTCTCGAATGGAGAAAAGGGACTGACAAAAGAGCCCTTGCAATACAAAGCAGTTGGAACTAGAGATGTTGGAAGACCACACTACGCTGGGAAGATCTCTTCTGAGCCGAAACTAACCTAACGATATTAATCTGTTTCCGATAACAATAGAATGATGTATATTATCTACAATCGAAAAGTCGGCTAATTCTTTCCGAATGACTAATTCTGAAGAAAGTAGTGATGTGACGATACCGCTATTTCTGGATACTCGATTCTCGATACCAAAACTTGATACTCACTTAATAAAACAATCAATTGCTCACTGATTTATGTTCTTATTAGTAGTTTTATATATATAAACGCATGTAACAAATGTTGTACTGTGTGCTAATTCCGGAGTTGTTCCTATTTGATGTTCTCCAATTTGCAACGATCTTTTTCCACCCAAAAATTCGATATCGAGATTTCACCGGAAATATATGTTTTGAGACCCAACTGAATCCAAAAAAAGCATTTTTGGAAACATGTCCGTGTGTGTCTGTGAACAGCATAACTCAGAAACGAACAGTTGGATAAACACCAAACTTGGTATTTAGGTTCAGTATCTTCCAGAGATGCGACACGAAGGTTTTCAAGAAAATCCCCCACCCCAGATTACCCTTTACATGGAACACTTTTCGAAAATTTTAATTTTCTCAAAAATGGCTCTAACGATTTTGATTAATATATCATATGTTTAAGATATTTTCATGACAAACGAAATGTATATCTCAAATTTTCTGGGAATATCTCCAAAAGTATTCTTCATTATGAAAGACTTTTGCATAAGTGGTAAACCATAAGAGATAGACAAACGTTTACTAAACAAAAAATGTAGATCGCGTTAAAATACACAATTTAGTTCATATAGATTTTTTTTGTTGAGTGAACCATTTTCGAGATTTTTCTTGTTATTCCCTTAAATGTTCCAATACTTATACTTTTTCTCAAATTGTTTATTCATTTTTTTTGTCCTGGTAGTGCAAAGAGAATGGAATACTCCACATAGCAACCAGCTCTTAAAATATTTGACTATCGCTTAAAGCCTACCATATTCCCCTTGCATCTACAAGAAAATTAGCAATAAGATTAACATCTCGATTAACATGAAACATATGGAGAATAAGCTTTTGTAAAAATAGTTTGTACAAGAGTAGAGAAAGTCATGTGAAAGTAACACATCAGATTTTTATCTTAATGCCACAGGTTGTAATATATCCCCTACAGTAAATCTAGGCTAATAGTAATAATTTCTTTGCTTCCCTTTTTATAAACTATGTTTTGTCCGAAAACTTTCTTTTAAAGGATATTCTATCCATATTATGAAAATTAGTCGCACGGTATACCTGTAAGATACGCTCACGACCCGAGTTTGATTTGCGTAAACACAAGCTAACATATGCAAGGAAACAACAAACATCTCCATGCGCTGTATTATCTCAGTCAGCTAAATCAGCAGATGCACTAAGATACTGTGTTCCTCCCACGAGAATATGTCTTAAGAATGTGTTGACATCAACAATTCTGTCGCTGCCCGAGAAAGATTAAGGCTGTACTTTTAACATACAAATAAGAACTTAAAGGCCGCTTAGAAAACATAAGCTCTTCTGCTAGTAATGCTGAATGGCCTTTGTTTGCTTTCCTCGTCTCAGTTTTATCAACGTTAGCAACTATTTCTCGGGCTTGACTGTGTAGAGTTCTTCCTTTCTTATTGGGTATTGTAAATAACTTTATAAATCCCTGGAAAACACTTGCACACTGCTCCAAGTTAAACACGCTGGGATACTAACGTTGCGCGATGTTTTCTGTGTATATAGTAGAACTTTTTATGATACCATCGTTAGCTGTTACGTAGTACTATCCTACCTCACTCTTCCGGAGAGTAGAACATCCCGTAAACGATTTCTTGTCAGAGGTCTGCAGAGGTCATTTTAGTATGACTTAACGCTTCATGTTACATGAGTAATTCTACTCCTTCCCCCATTGTTTTACGTGTTTTCATTTAGGCACAGGAGTCTATGGAATGTTGCATGCAACACAGTCAAGGTCTATCAAGAACTATAATCCAGAAACTCTTTGGAGACAGTTGCAAGGTGGTGTGAAGAAGTCTGGACTCCTTTCATTCCTTATATAGCATAAAGTTAAACGCAACGACTTCCAATAATGCAAAACTAAAAATTAAACGTATGGAGAACGTATCGAAGGTTTATCTCAAAGTATTAGACATACCTCAATACCATCGAGTATCGAGGTGTATCTACCCCTAGAAGAAAGTACCCCTTCTTTAAATATTCTTGGTTGGAAAGATGATATAATAATTCAGAAGTACTAGGAAAATTCTACTTATTAATCATCATGTACAAAATTATTTGATGTGATATTAATTATGTAATTAAATAGTACAATGTTGTTGAAATTCTTATCTCGCATTAATTATTTTACTGCAAAATGTATGTAATAATAATCATCAAGATTTTTTCAAGAGTCTTTTGAATGTTAAGGTAGTGTATTAATTCATTACCATGGTAAGATGATGATGGATAAGCAGTCATTATTAAATTGTCTCTTTAATGAAAACATTGCTTTTTTATGTTTCATTTGTATAGTCTCCTATAACCTCTTTGTGCATATCAGAGACCTTGACTTGAGAAATAACTGAATGTGTTATTGCTCGTTGAACTGTAGGGTTTCTTAACTTTTTTATTTATTTATTTTCATTTTCAACCATTAAACACGCTCATATTCACTCCCACATTCATACTTCTAGAGCCTGTGGGGGGTAGGGAATGATTCTGATGAAAGAAAAATTCTCCACACCAGCCGAGAATCGAACCCGGGACCTATAGCTTGAAGTCGGAGCGCTGACCACTCGACCGCAAAGTAGTCGATGAAATTCTTATATCTCTAAATACGCGTACATTTTTTGAAATTATTCAGTATATTTCCATAAAGCTTTATTGAATTATACTGAATTTCATACCTAAATTCAAACCTAAGGGAAACTAACATAAACTTTTAGGTTCTGAAAAAGTAGAAACATGAAATTTTTTATAGAAGGAAACTTGATTTTAATTGTGGATGATGAAATTAGCATTAATAATTTTAACTGAAAACACAAGTTCAACCTCCAACTAGAACCGTGACCAGCCATTGCTAGAGAAGTGATAAAACCAAAACGATAAATTCCTAGCGAGAAATGTTAGCAAGAGATAGCTGTAATTTAACATTCCCTTCGGTTTTAATTGGTCGGAGGTAATATCAGTTCTATTCATGTTAATGCACTTCAATCTTTACGAACATTTCGTTTCAGACTTTAAAAGGACAAACTGGCGCCTAAAGGTGTCCAATTGTCGCCGAGAATAGTTAGAATAGGTGCCTTACCGAGCGAGTTGACTCCGCGGTAACGCTTGAGGCTGCCACTCGGAAAGTCTCGGATGCGATTCCCGTTGACAGCACCCTCCGAGAGGTTTTTCGTGGTTTTCCGTGATCGATAGGCGAATACTTGGGTGATTTCTCACGTAACACGATTTCCATTCCATTATTTTCCTTTCATTCCGTTTCCTTCTCAGCTTTCAGGTTTACTTCTAGCTTTCGTGGTGTATGGTGGGTGCCGGACAGATGGAGCGAATGCTTGCTTAAAGGAAAGAGTACTCTTCGTGGACACTAGAGGCCTGCTTGGTCGGGAGTTGTTCATCGCCCTCTCTAGGCAGCTCAGCAGTGCGACGGGTCTTCGAGCCTAAAACTGTTAGGGACTTTTGCGCGTCTCTGTGGTCCGTATGTCCTGTGTTTCCTTCACTTCATCTTGCAGGGTTGTAGCCACAATGGATCTATGGAGGTCGCAGTGCGCGATGCGTCCTCCTTTGTTGTATAAACTATATGTATCTATAGGTACGCTTCTGCAAATTATAAAGTCGTCATCCGTGGTGTAGTGGTTACCATGCTAATCTCTAATTCCCGAGGTCGCGGGTTCAAACCCTGCGGAGAGCGATGTATTTTTTTGGGCGTAAAAATCCTTAGCATGGCTTCCTTCGGAAGGGAAGTAAAGCCGGTGCTCCTAAGTCGTGTCGTAGATTTACGGCACGTAAAAGAACTCAAGCCTGATAAAAAGGCCTCTGAGTAAAATTACCACATATCTTCAGTTCTTCATGACAACGCTCTTCGTTTGAGCTACCAACATGTGATACCCAGAAACCCGTTAAACCCTTACGCGATATCAAGCCTTGGTAGCTCATTGGTATGAGCGTCAACATAGAACCGAATATTAGTGCTTCAGGTTCCGGTCATGCCATTGGATTCAACCTTATAACTTCCTGCTAATGTGGAAGAACGAAATAGAAAAAAATAAACTTTTCTTTACACTTTGCATTGTTTTCTTTTAAACATTTATTGACGCTCTTTAACTGCAGTAATCCTTAGCGTCGCATTCTATATTGGGTTTGAAAGACCGGTAATTTTGCTCAGAGGCCTCTTCATAAGGCTTGAGGTTCTTTTACGCGCCGTAAATCTACGACACGGAACCACCAGCTTTACTTCCCTTCCGAAGGAAGCCATGCTAAGGATTTGTACGCCCGAAAAAATTCATCCCCCTCCGCCGGGTTTGAACCCGCGACCTTGGGAACCAGAGGCTAGCACGGTACCACTAGTTCACGGAGGACGACGACCCAGGATGGGTGATCAGCCCAATGTCTGGTATGGCGTTGAAGAAGAAGGGAATGAAATATAGTGTCGCCTAGCGACAGAGGAAAACAGCGAAGAAACCTTGGGTCAGATTGCTTGGTCCCAGGTTTTGGACCCGGAACATTCCGAATGCAAGTCGCTCCCATTACCGCTGCGCCACCTCGATCAGTAAATGTAAGATTCTACATAGGTAAAATACAAGACCAATCCTCCGCTACTGTACGGATAGATTAAGGAAGGAGTACCGTGGGAGTTACGGGGAGACGACTGCGTCACATATGATAAATTCGTTATAAAACAAAGTTTCTGAGGTTTGTAATTGCATTTCTTGCAAAAGGTCCCTTATTAAGTTTATATGTAATAATTATTATAAAATAATAACAACAATAATAATTAGTAATAGTAATACATAATAAATAAACGGAAGCAGAAGAAAAGCTTTTCTGACTTGCGATTTAATTTCGGCTTGATTGTCATCTTGCGATAAACTCGTAACGCGCGTTCAGAATCTTTGTCAGAGATATTGGACGATTTTACACATCCTTTATAGAAGCTCCCTTCCCCTGTCTGCCGCACAAGCTCTGAATTCTCAGAAGGCTTTGAAATTTCTGCTCAACTGAATTCTCTCAGCTAGCTTCTCCACAAGTTGACTATTTGCTGAAATGACTACCTTAGTCAAGTTCATTCTCTTGGTATTCCTATAGGGTGATGCAAGAAAGTCACGGAATTTAATTACATTAACATAGAACCGCAATTCTTTTTTTTTAAAGTTCCATTTATACCCCGCCTTTAACTGCATTGGGCTTATCGGTGGCCTTTCCTTTGGAACTTATTGCCTTTTAGTAATGGTGTTAACTCGTGTAACTCTTGTCGTTGTCTTTCTTGCACTTTGGTTCTTAATCACACTCTCATTCATACTTCCAGACTCTGGAGAGGATAAAAAAAAGCTGATGTGTTACACTCACATGACTTTATCTACTCTTGTACAAACTATTTTTACAAACGCTTATACTCCATACGCTTTAGTTAATCGAGATATCGAGATGTTAATCTTATTGCTAATTTTCTTGTAGATGCAAGGGGAATTGGTAGGCTTTAAGCGATAGTCAAATATTTTAAGAGCTGGTTGCTATGTGGAGTATTCCATTCTCTTTGCATTACCAGGACAAAAAAAAATGAATAACGAATCCCCATTTGAGCAAAAGTATAAGTATTGGAAAATTTAAGGGAATAACAAGTAAAATCTCGAAAATGGTTCACTCAACAAAAAAATGTATATGACATAAATTGTGTATTTTAACGCGATCTACATTTTTTGTGTAGTAAATTTTGTATATCTCTTATGGTTTACCAATTATGCGAAAGTCGTTCACAATGAAGAATACTTTTGGAGACATTACCAGAGAATTCGAGATATACAATTCATTTGCCATAAAAATGTCTTAAACTTATGGTATTTTATTCAAAATCGTTAGTCATTTTTGTGAAAATTAAAATTTTCGAAAAATGTTACATGTAAAGGGTAATCTGTGGTGTGGGATTTTCTTGAAAACCTTCGTGTCGCATCTCTGGAAGATACTGAACCTAAATACCAAGTTTGGTGTTTATCCGATTGTTCGTTTCTGAGTTATGCCGTTCACAGGCACACACACGGACATGTTTCCAAAAATGCTTTACATGCATTCAGTGCACCTCAAAACATGTATTTCCGGTGAAATATCGGTATCGAATTTATGGGTGGAATGCAATACTTCCCTTTCTTACTATACGTAGTAGAGAAAGTAATAATGTTGACTAGAGAAGAATTCCCACTCGCCAGCCGGGAATTAAATCCGGGACCCCTAGCACAACAGGCAGGTGCTCTACCGATTGATCTACGGGGCCAGCCCGCAATTCTTTCTTTTCTTCATACCTTTCTCTCTGCAATTTATTATTTTCTGTAGCGTATCCAAAATTAGTTATACTGCTATCCTTTCTGGTTAATCATTATACTTATTTATGAGGTAAGCGCTATAAAGCACAGTTAATCGTGTGAGAATGCCGAGTTATAATGGTCCAACTGTGTACACAGTTTTAGAATATTTTGAATCGTAAATTTTAAAAAGGAAAGTTTTATTCCTCGTGTGCTTAGAATACTAATTGAGAAATATTTTGGTGCTTTCAAGTTGTAAGGAATGTAGCGGAATTCTGCTTTGATGTTGGCAACCATGTGTTGAAACCAAAATGCGTTCAAACCAAAAGTAGTTCAAAACGCGGAAAAAAATTGCTTACTATAAAGTTGAATCGAGATTTATTATTTTAAAAAAATTGAAATCAATTGAATCCCTGTTGAAGTTTTCCAAGAAGCAAACTCATACTTGTAAAATCGAGTGTTTGCTTTAATAAGCAGTCGTTCGCTTTTAATTTGGTTTGCTTGGTAATTCGCGGCCGATCTCGATATAATTTGTCAATAAACTATTGTCGTATCTTTGGCCCGGGTAGTGCTTACAGAGTTTCCCAACAGGTGCCACTTTTTCTGTCTTGCGAGGCTTGCTTCGTGTTGTCTTCAGAACTACAGAGCTACCAACATATGATTAATAAACACCGCTATGTCTAACAACCTGAATAGCGAATACTCCTTGCACCTCTTTATTTCCAGTAGCGGTCGTAGTATTACTACTCTTTACTTAGGTTAGTCAGCAACCAGCAGTTACACAAAAGCACGCTCGCTTCGCTCGCGTGCGTTCCATTAACAATGTTTATAATTCACTATTTATATAAGCTTAGGATGCTGATTCACAAAGGAGGTTAGGTTTAGTTTTTTTTATAAACTTAGGGTAATTAGCAACAAGTGGTTATACCAAAGCACGCTCGCTTTACTCGCGTGCGTTCATTATCTCCACAAACGATTTTCTTTGGTGTTAATGCATTATCAACACTATACCGCCTTAGCATTTACGTTTATGTGAGCGGAAAGCGAACAATAGGAAGAAGTAGAAAATCGAAACATCGGCAATCCAGCGGATTTGCCTAAATGTGATAGGTTGGCAATTGCATACGCGCATGCGCACTATCGACAAAATGGAGAAGTTTGTTGACGTTAACCAAGAATTTTACTATAAAAGAACAGGATCTTTAAAGGGGTGGATGGCTGGGTCACAGGTTCTAGAAGTGTCAACGTCTACTCCAAAACGCAATTTTAAGCTAATATTGCTAATTATTTTATCCTTTAAACGCTATTAAACGAGGCCATACGTACAATAGTTTAACTATGACAAAATAATTGTACATAAAATAATTAATAGATACAGTGTGCTAGTAGTGGGGAAAGGTATTTTGTAGAAAAGGAAAGAGAGGGTAGTGACATCTAGCGACATTATTATTATAACGGGTTAGCACCTAAATTTTACACTTCACGAACTCAGCACGTAAAATTTAAGTTTACATAGGTAGAGGGAGCTGTATTAAATAATCGTTACGATTCAAAATAATATAAATCTTAAAACATAAGTAACTACTTTCAGAATTGTATCGCATTTATTATATAAAACGCAACTACAGCCCGTAATGCTCTTGGGAGCTCTTAGCTTATCAACTCGTGCAAAATCGGGCGTTTATCCTCTGATTAATGCATAAAATAAGAATCAACCCAGATTACCAATATAAGACTACCTTTTAATATAAGGGGTTGAAAATTATACTCTCTTTATTCTAGCCAAGCCGTACACTGGATCACTACATTACAGACCACACAATGGGTTTTCTGCAGCCAAAATGTCGAAGAAGACACGGCAATAGACTCTTCTGATTCGTCGATCTGAAGGGGTTTGCTTTTATAACTTTTAGTTTTGAGTATCCCTTTGCTCCAAAACGCCATGGCGCAAGACAGAAAAAGAGGTTAGCTTATATAAATTTTTACTTTCTCTAGTAAATAGAGAAAGTATTGCATTCTACCAAAAAACTTGATATCGAGATTTCATCGAAAATACATGTTTTCCCCCTGAATCTATATAAAAACCTGTTATAGTAAGGTCCGCGCGTGACTGTGTATATCTGTGAATAGTGATTGTATAATTCAAAAACGAAATATAGGTAAATACCAAACTTGGTATTTAAGTAACTTTCGAAGACGCACACAAGATAAAGAAAATCCCTCATACCAAACTACCCTTTACATAGATAAATGTTCGTTATTTTTGTGTTTCCCAAACATATCTAACAAGTTTGATTAAAATGTCAATTTATTTAAGGTATTTACACCAAAATAATTTTATATTTTGAATTTTCAGCCTAATTTGGAAGATGGTTTGTGTAACTTTGTATAACTGATAAACCACGAGAAAGACAAAAACGTACAAATAAGAAATGCAGATCTCTTTAAAACACACAATTTCTTTAAAAAAAAACTTTTGTGATATCGAACACTTCCGATATATACTTCGTTATTGGCTTACATGTTTCATTTCTTCAATTGTTTCTTGCAGTTCATAGGAAGAGAGTGAAATTTCAAGGCTAGCGTATTATATTCCTATCATTAAACATTTGACTATAGCTTCCGTTTCCTACCATCTCCTTGTACCGTCAATGAAATGTGTAATGAAGTTTTCTATACGTTTATCTCGATTCATGTAAAAGAAAAGGAAAACCTTTGTAACAAATGCTTGTAGAAGCCGTATGAAAATAAATGTTATCAGATAAAGAGTGTTATGTGAATGTAAGACATCAGATTTTTCATATTCAGATAAGAGTTTACCGGATTCACCTGCCTGGGTTTTTGTCTGCATCGTATCAATAATATGGAATGAGTTTCACGAGTTGTCAAACCCATCATCCCTAACGCCAAATACAGAGTGGGAAACATTTCTGAAAATAGATTCTCCAATGCGATGTAAATTAATTGCCTTGCCACTGAAGATCTTCAAGTCATTTGCGATTTTTCTTTTCTTTTAGGATTTTACACAACATGGATACCAATCCAGCACTTTATGTACTCGTATCTTGTATAGCATTATTTACCACGAAGATACCTAGATACTATCAGGTACGGCCATTTGCATGGTTCGAAATTTTCGAAGCTTCTGAGAAATCAGAACTTGTGCGGTATACTATGTTCTATAAAAGCGTCCGATATCATGAAGTTTCGTTACGAGTTTATGAAAGAAGAATAATCGAGATTAAATGGAAATAAATTGAAAGTCAATTTCGTGCCCGATTCTGATCTCTCTGGCAAAAATTGCAAGGTTATCATACTGTGACTTTGTTTAGTTTTTCAAACTGTCACTTCTCACCATCACTGTCCTAAGTATTAATCTAGTTCAACTTCAATGGGCGTTCACTTCAATTAAGCCGCTTCACTAAGGTGAACGAGTTCACTTCCTTCGTGACATAGCCTCTTCACGTCGGACGGTTCGCTTCACTCGGGAGTTGAACACAAAACCTCCACAACCGTCGTTCCGCAGTAGCACACTGCACGTCACAACAGTCGTTACAAACTCGCTCTAGAATTGCTCTTGATGTCGCATCCGAAACGCATTCGCTAGCTCACTCGTTCACTAACTCAAGAAGTCTGGCTCTCGCGAGAACGCTCCCTTATATAGTCAGTGGAATCTTTCCACAAGATTCTCCAACTATTTCGACACATTTTCTGGAGGAGGTTGAGAAGAAGCTTCCAGATCTGCCGATACCGAGTCCTGTGTTTACATTGGCGAGCGACGTTATCGTTGTTTACTCCGACCGCCTGGTACCGATCTCCCAATAACCTTGGCCATAACCGCTGCGTCACAATATAGACTGTTACCCAAGGGACTGAGTGAGATGACTTCATGGTAGCGTGTGAAGCTCGTGTTCGATTTCCGTCGACTGCTCACTCTGACCTTGGGTTTTTCGTGGTTTTCCCTGGTCACTAAGCGATTTATTTTCCATTATTTCCCTTTCATTCCGTTTCCTTCTCGTTTTTCAGGTGTGCTTCTAGGTTTCATGGCGTATGGCGGTGCCGGACAGATGGCGCAGATTCATGCTCAAAGAAGAGTGTATTCCCCGGGGATACCAGAAAGCTGCTTGGTCGACGGGCCGTTCATCGTCCTTTTTAAGAAGCTCCAGCAGTGGGATGGGTCTTCGAGCCAGGAACCGTGAGGGTCTTCCCGCGTCTCTTTGGCCTGTCTGCCTGCGGCCTGTAGCCTCCTGTGGTTGCTTCACTTCCTCCTGGTTGGTGATAGCAACTATAGATCTATGTAGGTCCCACTGTGCGAGCTATCCCCCTCAGTTGTATAAACTATACCTATAATTATTATCAAAGACAGATTTGGTATACCAAATGCACACAAAGCTGAGAAAGCCAAGTTTGAACTCTAAGAAGATGAATGTAGGACAACCTACGAGCAAAGAAGGTTAAACCAGGACTTTTCTGCTACACTTGTTAGCTTTTCTTATGACTGGCAGGTTTCATTTGTGCTTCAACAGCAATATTTCAGGACAAACATTACGAAACGTGCTGTAATGCAGATGAATGTAAGGTTCTTACCTAGTGCTCTGGGAATTCTAATTCGCGCTCCGGCTGAGAGTTTTGATAAAATGATCTTATTTCCTTATTCTGACTCGCGAGTTTCGGGCCATCACTCAAACTTATCTAAAGAAACACTCCGCTACTTACCTAAAGCAAGGAAGCCATAAAACTGTCAAAGGAAATTCCGAGCAAGATTCTCATGTTTTGTAACGCAAAGTTGTGGTGGGATTTCGTATTTATTTCCGAGACAATATCTTATAGAGATATTAAGTTAAGAAATGAACTAATGTGTTTCTCTTTGCTATTCAAGGAGGAGTTAAGTTTCTTGCTTAGAATCTCGTCAATTGCGAAATATCAACAGAGTAGCTTGAAAGTCATAAAATTCTCAGATCGTTTCTCAAGTACGACCGAAATTATAGCGTCCACGATTATATTAGGGAGGAAGTATTCTAGTAAAGGAGACTGGAAAGTGAAAAATGGGATAATTTGGCAGTTTATGTCTTACAATCGATGTTGGCTGATGTGTTGTTTAGGAGCCTATAATTGAGTAGACAAGGTTCAGAGTTTGTATAAGCTCATTTATTTCTGTATGAACAGAATGAAAATTAAATGAAAATGTAATTCAGAGAAGGCCTTTAAAGTGTTCAGCTTCGAGCTTAATGCATTCAAATGCAGTGTGTATGCGTGCAAGTCTTACCTGCTGTCAATTATGTTTATGATTAGGAAGACTTTTATTTAAATATAGATTAAATGATTATTTTAAATTATATAAATATTATGGAATAATTATTTTTTGGTTCAATATGATATATACCAAAGTTAAAAAAACAAAATATTCATATATTTAAATATTAAATACATTATATTATCTAAATTAAATTTGTTTATTAAGACATCTTTAAATTTTTAATTTTTTTATTTGGGGTTAAACGTTTTCTTTTAAAGCTTTGGGTACGTACACAACACTCTTCACGTGCCTCCAAAGAAAGAAGTCAAGGTGTGTTAAATCGGGTGGTCGCTGCAACGGGTCCTCCTCTCCCTATCCACTTTAATCTGTAGGTGTTGTTCAGAAGTTCTACAGCATGGTTGAAGTGTGGAGGAATCTCATCGGGCAGGAACTTGCGTAGGAAGGGATACATTCTCCACGCACAGTGGCACTGATTGAAGGATTTAAAGGTACACAACTCCATTTAAACGTTGTGGTAGTTTATCTAGTAAGACGGTAGCAACTGTTGTATGCAGTAATCAAGTCAAACGGTGCGTAACTCGTGGAACGGGACGTTATAGAACACGGGTTGACTTCTAGTCGGCCACGATTTATGTACGCTTGGCGGAAGCGCCAGTTTTTGTAGTTGACGATGCCTCACGTCATCAGATCTAGGGATCTGTTGCTCAATAATGACTAGTAGCATTTAAACTTTAAAATTCATTATTGCCTCAAGGTTACCTCATTGTTACCTCATTGTTACCTCATTAGCAACTTTAGACCTATTTCTCACAGCTCCTACATGATTAAATTACGTAATACATTCACATAACATTATTACACATAGATACAACAATATAAACATATACAATGACTATAATATACACTTTTTATATTCTTACATACACATATTGCTTTAAGGCGGGTTGTTATCCAATTTATATATTTATATAATTGGACTGAAGTCATTTAAGTGTTAAAAATGCTGCCTCAATTGATAGGGATCTATGTAACATACCGTTATGTAAATAAATACACTCATTCATTGATTTCTACTAAAGGTAAGTAGTAGAGAAAGTAAAAAAATAAATTTGGGACCACATCACCCCATCTTGCGGTACGCTAGAATTTGCAACGATTATCTCGTGAGTGAAAAACTTCTTTAGAATACATCTGCTTCATTTCGAACAAGTTGTCAGTCAGTGTAGCAGTTTCTCGATCTTTGCAAGTGAAAGTTTCTGAAATCAACCCCTACAACTTCTTGTTTTGCGACGTTCGTTTCTTTACAACTTCATATCGCGACACGCGGAAACTTAGATGTCGCCGCCAATGTCTTGGGACATGTGCATCCTTCCCAGTACTGCCACTACATGTCTCCAGAAAAGAAAATGTTGTTCTGCAAGACTTTTTTGCAGTGCTTCGAAAGCTACTAATAAATGATTTCGTTTTACTGATAAATAAGAAACGCACAAAAGAGATTGTGATTTTCTTGAAACTGTAACCGAAACTCAAGCAAATGGCTCCGGAAAAATTGAGCTCCTTCACATATTCCTTAGTACAGTTGAAAGAAAGAGTGGCCGTTTCCTTTAAAGACGCGAAGCACAAAGCTCCGACATATTTTACGTAAAACATATTTTTTTCTCCAACTTTTTCATGTCTCGAAACGGATTGATACACATTCACAGTAATCTAAATTATTTGCTTTCGTGGACAAATACACACCAATACTGAGCTTAATTATTGCAGTTCTGGTACCAATTTAACAAGAATAAAAATTTGAGTTATCCTCTGCATGATTGAAACAGGTAGCTAAATTCAACTGCTTAGCCAGAGATGTATCATAAGAAAACAACATGAATATTAAAAAAATTCTGATGTGTTACACTCACATGACTTTCTCTACTCTTGTACAAACTATTTTTACAAATTCTTATTCTCCATCTATTTCATATTAATCGAGACAAACTTTTGCAGAAACGATCTTTTGACATGCAAAGATAATTACATTTTACACATAGCGACCAGTTCTAAGAATATTTGAATATCGCTTAAGGCGTACTATGTTCCCCTTGTTTTGTATTTTCAAGGGCAATATAGAAATACAGTGGTCTTTAAGCATAGACATATCTCTTAATAGCTGGTTGCTATGTGCAGCACCATTCTCTTTGCCACAGATTAATACTATTTGCATATCCAAGACAAAAAAAATGAATAAGGAATTCTCATTTGAGAAAAAGTATAAGTATTGGAAAATTTAAGGGAATAACAAGCAATATGTCGAAAATGGTTCACTCAAAAAAAATGCATATGATATAAATTGTGTGTTTTAACGCGATCTACATTTATTGTGTAGTAAAAGTTTGTCTTATCTCTTATGGTTTACCAGTTATGCAAAAGTCGTTCACAATGAAGAATACTTTTGGAGACATTCCCAGAAAATTCAAGATATACATTTTATTTGTCATGAAAATATCTTAAATATATGATATTTTAATGAAAATCGTTAGAGCTATTTTTGGGAAAATTAAAATTTTCGAAAAATGTTCCATGTAGAGGGTAATCTGGGGTGGGGGGAGTTTCTTAAAAACCTTCGTGTCGCATCTCTGGAAGATACTGAACCTAACTACCAAGTTTGGTGTTTATCCGACTGTTCGTTTCTGAGTTATGCTGTTCGCACACACGGACATGTTTCCAAAAATGCTTTTTTGGATTCAGGGGGCCTTAAAACATATATTTCCGGTGAAATATCGGTATCGAATTTTTGGGTGGAATGCAATACTTCCCCCTACTTACTATACGTAGTAGAGAAAGTAAAAAATACATAAATTCTACATACTTCTAGAACTATAAATAGAAACCAAAAAGCGAAAATGAGAACATAAATGACACTAAAATTTTATAAAACACCACCAGTGACAACTGCTGTGTGGAAGGTAGTCATAGACAACAACAAAGAAACAAGAGAAGCAAATAATACAAGCTGTAGAAATGAAATTACTGTGACAAATAAAAGGCTGAAGGTTACTGAAAAATAAGAAATATGGATACAAAGAACGAATTAAAACCTCTTTAGTATAGATCGTAACTGATAAAAAATTCATGATGTACGGACCATTTAAATAGAATGGTGGATGACAGAAAGCCCATATATTAACAAACTGAAAGCAAAAAAAACGTGGGGGAGACCAAGACCCCGATGGTAACCGCTAACAGGCCAAACTGCTTCACTCTAAATAAGGAAAGCGAAGTAGAAGAGGAAGAATAAAAAAAACTGAATTAAACTCTCATTTCTGTTCACCAAGATAATGTTAATATCCAGTTGCCTAACACGATAACATATCACATAGTGAGCATATATCCCTGAATCAGAGTACAATTGCTGGAGAAGATGGAACACACAATAAAATGGAAACCTATACAGGTGTACCATTTAAGCTAAGACTGTACAATATCTTCAAAACTAAGCGTCGTAAAAACTAAGCGTCTTTGATAAAAGCTGCTTGATATTATAGGGGAAAGTAAATACCATTAGTCATTTTAGGATAAGTTTAATTTTTTTTAAATGGGAACCTACGTTTGCATGTTCTTTTCTCATTCCTCATAAAGCACTAAACCTTTGTAAAAAGTATCTTGAAGTTATTCTTACCAACGTAAATAACAGATAATTCTGAATGACCATACTTAGATGGTCCAACCATTCATTTGCGCTCTTCGTACGCAGCCATTCATAATTGTCGTTGTTATAAGAAGAATTGCAAAGTGCTTTATACAAATGTTGTTTAGTTTTTTATGAGGAGTGAGAAAACAACATAAAAAATCTGATGTGTTACACTCGCATGACTTTCTCTACTCTTGTACAAACTATTTTACAAACGCTAATTCTCCATCCACTTGATGTTAATTGAGATAAACATTTGCAGAAACTATCGTATTGCTTATTTTCTTGTAGGTGCAAGGAGAATACGGTAGGCCTTAAGCGATAGTCAAATATTTTAAGAGCTGGCTGCTATGTGGAGCATGTATAGGACATAAAAATGAACAACGGATTCCCATTTGAGGAAAAGTGCATGTATTGGAAACTTCAAACAAGTAACAGGGAATATCTCGGAAATGCCTCACTGGAATAAATGAGAGAGAGAGAGAGAAAAAATGTACAGGAAATAAATTGTGTCTTTTGACGAGATCTATATTTTTTGTGTAGTAAGATTTGGTCTATCTCTTACGGTTTATCAGTTATGCAAAATTCATTCACAATGAAGATGGATTTTGGGGACATTTCCAAAAACTTCAAGATATATATTTCAGGTGCCATGAAAGTATCTTAAACATATGATGTTTATCATAACCGTTAGAGCTATTTTTTCGAAAATGGAAAGTTTCGAAAAATGTTCCATGTAAAGAGCATTCTGGGGTGGGGAGAATTTCTTTAAAATCCTTATATTCAGTATCTTTCAAAGATACTGAATATAAATACTAGGTTTGTTATTTATAGACTTTGAGTTTTTGAGTCATACTGTTCACAGACACACATCCTCACAGACACACACACACGTACCTTTTTCTAAAAAGCATTTGTTTAACATGTATTTCCGTTGAAATTTAGATATCGAATTTTTGGGTGAAATGCAATACTTCACCTACTGACTATACGTAGCAGAAAAAGTAAAAAGGTAGGTCCCCATTTAAAAAATTACATTGATCCTAAAATGACGATCAAAATGTCCTCCAAATACAAGACTAAAGGCATTTACTTTCCCCCACAATATCATGCAACTTTTATTCCAGACATTTCTTTCTACAACGCTTAGTTTTGGAGATATTATACAGTCTCAATTTAAATGGTTCACCTGTACACCTACAGAAGAGCATACAAGAAGCTACAGAAAACTAAATAACGAAATGAAAAGACATAATTAGGTGTAAGAAAACTGAACAGTTTTACTACTGAATGCTTGGTCTTCATAAAGAAGAATTTAAATTCAGTGTGACTATTTTAAAATTGAAAATAATGAAATAACTGTAACAATGGAAAAAAATATGATGTGTTACACTCGCATGTCTTTCTCTACTCTTGTACAAACTATTTTTACAAACTCTTATTCTCCATCTATTTCATATTAATCGAGATAAACTTTGCAGAAACGATCTTTTGACATGCAAAGAGAATTACATTTTACACATAGCGACCAGTTCTAAAAATATTTGACTATCGCTTAAGGCGTACAATGTTCCCCTTTGTTTTGTAATTGCAAGGGCAATATAGAAATACAGGAGCCTTTGAGCATAGACATATCTCTTAATAGCTCGTTGCTAGGTTCGGCACCATTCCCTTTGCCACAGATTAATACTGTTTGCATATCCAAGACAAAAATGAATAACGAATTCCCATTTGAGAAAATAAGTATTGAAAAATTTAAGGGAATAACAAGCAATATCTCGATAATGGTTCACTGAAAAAAAACAAATGTGTATGACATAAACTGTGTATTTCAACGCGATCTACATTTTTTGTGTAGTAAAATTTTGTTTATCTCTTATGGTTTATCAGTTATGCAAAAGTCGTTCACAATGAAGATTACTTTTGGAGACATTCCCAGAAAATTCGAGATATACATTTCATTTGTCATAAAAATATCTTAAACATATGCTATTTTAATCAAAGCCGTCAAATTAAAATTTTCGAAAAATGTTCCATGTAAAGGCTAATCTGGGGTGGGGGAACTTTCTTGAAAACCTTCGTGTCGCATCTGTGGATGATACTGAACCTAAATACCAAGTTTGGTGTTTATCCGACTGTTCGTTTCTGAGTTATGCTGTTCACACACACACACACACACACACACACACACACACACTCACAGACGGACATGTCTTCAAAAATTACATTGATCCTAAAATGACCATCAAAATGTCCTCCAAATACAACAAGACTAACGTCATTTACTTTCTCCCACAATATCAAGCAACTTTTATTCAAGACATTTCATTCTACAACGCTTAGTTTTGGAAATATTGTACAGTCTCAATTTAAATGGTTCACCTGTACACCTACACAGAAGAGCATAGAAGAAGCTACAGAAAACTAAATAACGAAATGAAAAGACATAATTATGTGTAAGAAAACTGAACAGTTTTACTGCTGAATGCTTGGTCTTCATAAAAAGAATTTAAATTCAGTAAATAAAATTCAGTTATAAAATTGAAAATAATGAAATAACTGTAACAATGGACAAAATATGTAAAACGAGTGATATTAATCATGAGATGACTGCAGAGAACGGAAGGAAACCAATAGAGAAGCTAACCTCTATGCCACAGGGCAATTTACAATTGTCTTAAGCTTCTTCTTCTTCCACTTTCCCTGCTGCCGTTAAGCGTCGGGTTCCTTCAGCCACTTTCTGTTTTCGATCCTATCCTGCGCCATCCTGTATGTTCCTCTCAATGTCGTCCCATGTCTGACTGCCACTCTTTCCATATATTATCTCCATTCCATCTTATGTCTTTCCATTCTTCTCTTCCCCGCCGCTCTTGCTCAAATATTCTTTTAGGTAATCTTTCTTCATTCATCCTTACTAAATGTCCCAACCATCTTAGTTGGTTTCTTTCCATTGTCTTTAGTATACTTTCCTGTTTTAGCTTTTCTCTTATTTTCACATTTCCTACTTTATCACTATTTGTATATCCGACTACTCTACTGTTAATCTACTTGCATGGGTATCCAATACTGTCCAGCTTTCACTCCCATATAATAGAACTGACTGGTATATCACCTTATATATTCTCATTTTATTTCTCTTTTAGCAATTATAGTGTTATTAATTTGGTAATATATATTTATTGCCTTCCTGATTCTATTGTTTATTTCTTGATCTATTCTTCCATTTTTAGTCAGACTCACCCCTAAATATTGAATACATGTTCTAATTTTTCACCTTTCAGAAAATTTGCATTTCTGTCTCAGTTTCTTCCTTACCAATTATCATTACTTTACAATTTTTTGCATTTAGATTCATACCTTTCTCTTCCAATGTACTAGCTCATTCTGTTATTGATTGTTGCAGGTTCTTTTGGTTTTCCGCCATTAAGACTATGTCATCCGCATAATTTAGAGCTTGCACATATACCGGTCTCATTTTCCAGTAACCTACTTTCATTTTGTTTGTTCTTCTCTTATGATGTCTAATTATTTGATTCATAAAGATATAAATTGTCTTAAGCAATGTTGTATAGTATGTTAACAATACACGAACCCAAAATTATGCTTGTATTAGGCTAGGTCCCAGTATGAACTTCCATTTTGCTAATGTGTTAGTTCTTTTCTCCAAAAGCGGGGTCTAATCAGACACCTATGTTTTTAGACTGCACTTAGAGTGCATATTCCCACACTGTTTAGTTACTTGGAATGCAGGAGGAGATAGGATCGTTTTTCCAACCTGCTCACCTTTATCGGTGCGGTTTATAGTTAATGGAATCTCTACTGCCTGAACAACAAACATTGACTTCTCGTTTAACGAAGCACAAACGTATCCACAGGAACACATTAATGATGTGAGACATGGGTCTAATTGAGGTCCATTAAGTTTGCCTTTATAGTAAGGAAGAACTGGGTAGCGACCTATGCACACAATTCATGGAAACTAATTCAGGAAGTGGGGGCAACTGAAGCATGGTACGTCAGCAAACCCTAAGATGTGATGCTGGGTGCCCACGTCCAGGCAAGCGGAACTGATCATTAGCTTGAGGGGATCTACAAACAGCTAACTGCCGTAGCCAGGACTTCATCACCAAGATAACAGTGTTGCTATCAAATCAGTGTCAGTAGACAAGACAGATTCGGAGTTAATGCGCGTGATGAGCTGATTGTGGCGATGGGCGACCAAGCCGGACAAATGGATCGTTCACATCTAGGCTTTGCAGAACATCTCTAGGAAAACAAACTATATTCTGAATAGAATATTTCAGAAACAAAGGCGTACTTTGAAAACAATGAAATATACGGGCCTTAAGCTCCTTGTACACGATCAAATTTTTGTAAAATTCAGTACTTTACAAGACTTTTCGAGAGCTGTCACAACTTCAACACTTTTCTTGTCAAATTGCTTCTAATACTTTTAAAGTCTTTGAAAGTTTTGAAAGCAAATAAGGGCATGTTTTAAACGTTCAAAGATTTGACAATGATTTGATGACTTTGACCAATGAAATGCAAATATTTACAGTGCGTCACGAAATCTACAGCATGGTTGAAATTGAAAAGTAAACAGGCTACACGGCCAGGGTATGTCGTATGGAACTAAGCTGGCCATATCTGTACAAGAGCTCCATGGATTACCACAAGATGAAGAAACAACATATGAAGAAACACTTGCCAGGCAGATTTCCGAACTAAGTATACATTAATGCAATGTTATATATAGTGTGGTTAACCTATCAGCTGGTGTTATTTCCATTGTATTCCATAATCGTAATATGATTTCATTGGATATAATACGTGAAAGTACTGCATAATATTAGTAAAGAGCAATGTTTCATTGTAAATTGTTATGCCGTGACATAAATAGTAAATTGCTTTGCTCGTGATAAATTATCAATGTGTTCTGAAGGGTTTCAGTTTGGCAAAGTGACAACTTGTAAATACATATTTATGAATTGTCAAGTCTTGTCAAGTCTTGTCCAATCTTGCCACATATTGAAAAACAATTGACAATTTTTCTTGTTAACTCTTGAATTGAAAAAAAAATGTTTGACGTGTACAAGAGACCTAAGTAAACATGCGTTTCAAAATGAAAAGATAATGTAACTGATGTGATTGGTTTACAGTCGAGTGCACGGAAACGTGCCGATATAATAAGCAGTGGTTTAGGTTGCTAAGGAAATACTAAACCATGTCTGCCACATCCAGCCCCACGCCTTTCCTGGTTTTAGCATTTCCCTTAAGTGTTTCTCTTATTCCCTCCCTTTTTTCGTCCTCAGCCTGAAAGCGACCTATATTAATAGGTTAATGTTTTGAGTGCATCAAACCAATACGAGACGGACTCATCCAGGGTCTCGTGTAGACCGTTGTTGCGAAGCTTGCCTTCCAGATACTCAGATGAAATGTTTCCGTACACCTCCCTTTCGCCGCTCACCTAGGTCTGACCTTTGTTCCTAGGCTAATGCGTGCGTTGGACTTTAAAGCCAATAAGAGATTGGGTTAACCAAGCTAGTGTAGAACATGTGATGAGGAGTGTCTGCCAACAATGCATCGGCACGTTTCCGTGCACTCGACACCTAACTCGAAGGTATAATTAAGATTGGTAGGTTATGGTAGGCCTATTATTAGGCCTCAACATCTCGCAATTTAAGTGCATTGGAATTTTGTTATGGGGTCATGGCTAAGTTTACATACTTAGGTAAACCAAAAAACTAAATTTCTTGGCTTTCTTTCAAGCAAATATTTTTCACTAAAAATAAAACCTCATGCTAGCAGACGCTTACTCAACAAACAATTGAAATTTTTAGTTATCTGAAAAGATAATACCTAATAATTAATTGTAATATAACTATAATCTAATATAAATAGTAATATACTTAATGATAATATACGGGGTGGACCATTTAAGTTGAGACTGTACGATATCTCCAAAACTAAGCCTTGTAGAAAGAAATGTTTTTAATAAAAGTTGCTTGATATTATGGGGAAAAGTAAATGTCATTAGTTGTGTTTTGTTTGGAAGACGTTATGATGGTCATTTTAGGGACAGTTTAGTTTTTTAAATGGTAACCTGCAATTGTGATGATCATCACAACGTCCTCCAAATAAAACACGACTAATGGCATTTACTTTCCCTCCATAATTTCAAGCAACTTTTATTCAAGTCATTTCTTTCTTTCACGCTTAGTTTTGGAGACACTGCACACACTCAACTTAAATAGTCCACTCTGTATAACATAATCAGTGCGTCAGTTGGTGGCTAAATGGTTGGTGTACAAAGTTTGAACACTCGCGAATATAAAAACAGGGCGCCAACGAAACAGATACAATACAACTAACCTTCCCGATACATATAACAAGTGCGTACTTGCGGAGGAGTTGCGGGTTATGAATGGAATCTAACAATTCTAATATCACCAGATTCTAGTGACATCCCATAATGGTGGAACAATGTCAAAGTTGCACTTAAGTAACTTCTCGTATATTGTAACCTCTCTCCCTCTCTCTCTCTCTCTCTCTCTCGAGAGAGAGAGAGAGAGAGAGAGAGAGCGCGAGCTTATAGGTCCAGATGATTCGCTAGTCCCATTTTCGCCACCTCTGATTGAAGAACGTATTTTAGGAGTTGTATTGTATTTCAAATGTTGGGGAGCCGAACTTGTAGTAGCTGCAACCGCACGTATGGTACCCGGTAGCCTTCTTCCAAAAATTTAAAATATTAACTTTGTAATTTGACTGTTTCCTTAAATATTTATTTATGTTTACCTTGGCTGCGTCAGTATTATTGTTTTAGAGACACGGATGGCTTGGCAGGGTTGTGGTGTGACAAGAATGTAGGGTTACAAAGATTATAATTTTACTTCACCCCTTTTATTAATACTTGATACGATTTAAATAACACTTCACTGATATAGAGAGCTGTGAGATGCTTTTTTTTAAATAATTACACTTTTTAACACGTAAACTTATTTTTCGTCTCACACGAATACATGTTATATTTCTTGAGGACACTTTTTGCGTCTGGTTACAATCACTGTCTGCAGGCAACTGACTTCTGAATTTGTAAATGTTTCTCCTTTTCAGTTTGTGATTGGCTAATCCTAATCCAATAGAATACCTTCATTTAACTAAAGCTTTTTCTGGGCTATTTTTATAAACTGTCACTAAATTTACATTATTGTTAGTCCAAGAATCACAAGTAGTACTGTTAAATTTTCTTACTCATTATTGACTCAAGGTTACTTCATTGTTACCTCATTATTAGCAACTTTTAACTTATTATTCTCACAGCTCCTACATTATTAAATTGCGTAATATATTCACATAACATTAGTGAACATGTTTACAATAATATAAGCATATGCAATGACTGTTACATACATTTTACAAATAATTACATACACATCATGCTTCAAGGCGGGATGTTATTGAATTTACATATTATATAATTTGACTGAAATCATTTAAGTGTTAAAAATACTGCCTCATGATGTAAAGGCATTTAGTGAGAACATAGCATATTAAATAAAATAACTGAAAGTGTTAGCTAAGTACGTGTGTAAATTCTCAGTCAGGTTGCAAGAAATAACTTCAAGTTATCTCTGAAATCTAAGATTAATGCATAATTAAATATGAGACTGTTGTTTATGATGCCGCGATGGTGCGAAACTTTTAAATGCACCCTTTCCGTTGTGTCCAATATCTGCTGATGACTCTGCCGCCAGCTGCTCCAGTGGTAGAGCTAGGAGTATTTTCTCTCAGGGTATGCGTGGATGTATTTGGAAGGACAACACCACTTTAACTTGAATGAGAAATTTGTGAACTAATATTTGAATTCTTGAATTGAGTTGCCGACTGTTTGAAATGAAGAAATGCGTTGACTCTGAATTGTAGCACTGTAAACTGTAACAATGGAATTGTTATACCTGCTAACTTCTGCAGTATCAAAGTTACAGTTGGAAATAGCTGTTTCCGCAATAAAAGAAACTAGAAGCGTAACTTGCCGTGAGTAGCTAAAATGTTGACCGATGCTAGCTACTGCTCACACAGGCGCTTTAATTATCACACGAGTAAGTACCACTGGTAGTATCAGAGAAGAGTAACTCTCGGAGCTAGATACACGAACATTTGTTAAGTTTGGCGCTGCCCACATATTATTCCCCCACCAACGTGATATTTCACGTGCAGCCAATCTTCAATTCTTACCTGTTCTCTACGTCTCTGACATTGTTACTGAGACGGGCTAAATTCTCAGAATGTAAATGTCTTTCTTTTTTCCAGTATTGGCGTACGTGCCTGTGTAACGTACTCAACTTAACTCTAAACTGCGCTTCCAGAAATTCTTAAGCTAATGCTTTCGCTCCTTCTCGGCTCACTAATGACTCTGGCTAACCTGACTGCCTAAATACCTCCATCTTTCGGGCCAAACAATTTAACTCAAATTTGTTACTTATAAATGATTTAATATACCGAAACTATTCATTGCATTTATTTCTTTATCTTGCTATTATTTCTTTATTTAGTTATTTATATCTCCCCGTCAGTAATTACCGAATCACATATCGGTCACGTGTTAGACACTGGCCATTAGTGCATCCTTTTATTTTCTTGTGCCTTGCATATGGCGCCATTTAAAACCAAAATAACAGAAGTGACTTCACGCTATACAAGCAGATGGCATTGCCTGCAGTAATCAAACACGAACAGAACACATCCACACAAGCCTTCGATCACAACATGTGATCAAGATCGACATTGTTTGACTGGTTCAGGGATGAAAATGAGACCAACAGCTGCAAATGACAGGCACATTGCGTGCGTTAATGAGTTATTCCCACAACCAGAGGATTTGCATTAAGAGAACTGGCTTTCCGATCGGACACCATTGTCGTTACTGGTGGGGTGATCATTTACAGCCATTTGGCTAAACCGAACTGGGGATTTATTCCTTCCATGATTTGTCACCTTGACATTTTAATAGCTGTTCCGTAAAATTGATGAAAAATCACTAAACGTCGGATGCTTAAGAAGTATATGATGTTCACTAACTCTTACCACACATTTTAAGAGCTATTTCACACATCATTGCTTGTTTTTAAATTCTCAATTGCTAGCTTATAGTAAATATGGAAGTGTGTACCTATTGTAAAAAATTCGATATCGAGATTTCACCGGAGATATATGTTTTGAGACACTCTGAATCCAAAAATATCATTTTTAGAAAAAGGTCCTTTGTGTGTGAACAGCATAGCTCAAAAACGAAATTTGGGATAAACAACGAACTTCGTATTTAAGTCGGGATTTTCTAGGGACGCGATACGAAGACCTTCAAGAATCTTCCCCCTGAAACATGTGTTACATTCACATGACTTTCTCTACCCTCTACCGCTTATTAGTGGGTATACAAATTATTCTTACGAAAGTTTATTTTCTGACAACTTTATTTTAATGCAGATAAATAGTTCCAAAAATAGCTGCATTACACATTTTCTTACAGATATAAATGGAATAGTAATAGTTAAATGTTTTAAAACTGGGTGTTATATGCTGGCCCTAAAATTCTATACTGTTTCCATGATATCGCGAGAAACAACTGAAAATCGACAGGGCTTTAGCAGAACGGTCAAGTATGGAACACTTAATAACGGATATCACGGAAAAGGAAAGTTATTGAAAATAAATTGTGTGTGTTAAAGACATCTACGTTTTTTATGTGGCGCGTTTTCGTTATGGCTTAACATTTACCAGTTATACGAGATTATGCAAAATTCCCTCCAAATCAAAAGGACTACACGGATGATACTCAGAAAATTCAATATATGCATTTTATTTGACATGCAAACATCTTTGATATATAGCATTTTAATAAAAATCGTTGGATACATTTTTAGAAAATAAAAACTTTTGAAACAATTTCTATGTAAAGGATAGTTTGGGGTGGGAAAATTTCTATAAAATCTTGTGTTTTATCTTTGGAAGTTATTGAGCTTAAATACCAAGTTTGGTATTTATACGACTTTTCGGTTTTTAGTATGCCGTTCACACACACACACATTTTTATTCTCGGTTTACTGCATGTTAATACAGATAAGCATTTGCAGAAGCTATCTTATTGCTAATTTTCTTGTAGATGCAAAGGGAATATGGTAGACTGTAAGCGATAATCAAATCTTTTAAGAGCTGGTTGCTATGTGGAGCATTCCATTCTCTTGCATGTCCAGGACAGTAAAAAAAATAACGAATTCCCATTTGAGAAAGAGTATAAGTATTGTAAAATTCAAACAAATAACAAGGAATATCTCGGAAATGGTTCACTCCACAAAAACGTATGCGACATAAATTGCGTGTTTTTAACGAGATCTACATTTTTTGTAGTAAATGTTTGTCTTTCTCATACGGATTACCACTTATGCAAACCTAATTAAGAATGCAGAGGACCTTTAGGGACAGTCCCGGAAAATTCAAGATATACATTTCATTTGTCATGGAAATATCATAAACATATGATATGTCGTTAGAGCTATTTTGAGAAAATAAAAAAGAATTCTAAAAATTCCAAAAATTTTCCATGTGAAGGGTAGTCTCGGGTGAAGAGATTTTATCGAAAATCTTTGTGGCGCATATTTGAAAGGTACTGAACGTAAATACCAAGTTTGGTATTTATCCCACTTTTCGTTTTTGAGTTATGCTGTACACAACACACACACACACACACACACACACACACAGAGACCTTTTTCTAAAAATACTTTTTTTTATTCGGGGCCTCAAAACGTGTTTCCGATGAAATCTCGATATAGGATTTTTAAGTGGAATGCAATACCTTCCCTACTTACTACAGTAGTAGAGAAAGTAATAAGGTGTATGCAACAAACCCTATAGATTGGAAGAACTAAAAGATAACACCAGGCAAGAAATTCACTGAATATCAGATACTGAACTTAAAAAAGTATTATATTTACGTTATTAGCACCACAGAGGAGGGTAAACAGATAATGAATGAATATTAGCACCACGTTTAGGTGCCAATTTGGAGTAGGTTGTAATGTAGTTCTACTTTTGGGGAGCCAAACTTGATGAAGTAACTGGTACAAATTTTCCGGTGGCCTTCGCCCCAAATTTAAAAAAAATTAACTTTGTAATTTGAATGTGTCTTTAAATATTATGTGTGTTTATGTTTACCTCGGCTGCGTCAGCATTAATTTGTAGAAACATGTATCTCTTATCAGGGGGTGATGCGGCTAAAGAATGTGGACTTGCACAAATAATAATTTTTACTTCACTCCTTTTATTAATACTTCACAAAATTAAATAACACTTCACTTACATAGAGGGCTGTGAAATCATTTATTAATTGCACTTTTAAACACGTAAACTTTATAATATTCTCGCCGTAATGAATTTTGTCTCACACTGAATACGTATTAAACTTCTCGAGTTCGGTTAGCAACGCTGTCTACTAGCAACTGGCTTTTGCCGCCTGAATTTGCAAATTTCATTTATTTCAAGTCTCTGATTGGCTAATCTTAGTCCAATAGAATACTTAAATTGAACTTAAAGATTTTCTGGTTGTTGATTGGCTATTTGTAAACTGTTTTAAAATTTACATTATTGTTCCAAGATTTACTAGTAGCATTATTAAACTTTCCAATTCATTATTGCCTTAAGATTACCTCATTGTTAGCAACTTTCGGCCTCTATTCTCAAAGCCCCTACATTATTAAATTACCTAATACATTCACATAACATTATTATACATGTACACAATAATATAAACATAATATAATGACTGTTATATACATTTTATATATTATAGTATACATATATTGCTTTTAAGACGGGCTATTATTATATTTTATATTATATAATTAGACTGAAATCATATAAGTGCTAAAATACTGCCTCAAACTCAGGATAGTAAATGAAAATTTCCTGAGATGCCAGAAATGTGTGGGAGAGGAGGACATCTCCAACCTCTCTTATAAGCTACCTGCTTATTAGCATTGCAATTGTAAATATGAGAACATGAGTCGGTTGCGCTGATATTATAACTGTTTCGACGGGAGTCCGAGCTGTAAGAGCCGGCGCACGAGTCGCCGTGCGGCGGCCGCAGTGTGTAAAGAACACCATGATGTTTTTTGTTCAACAGCCTGTAAAGTGTTACTATGACGACTCTTACTACCTAGGTTCTGTAGCTGAATGGAATTGATAGAATTGTACTAATGAGCAAGGATCCATAGAACTTGCAGTTATCCAACATTTGTCTTTTGCGGCTTATAGTAAACCACAAATGAGGTAACGTTAACGCTACACCACGCAGCAATCCTTAGGTTCTATCCTGTGTACTGTTTACAGTCTGAAAATAAACTGTTTTAGAGTGTATGTACTAAAGAGTTACATTTATGAAAAAACTAATGAAGAAAATCAGGACATCCCACTTCAAGATTAATATCTAAATATATAGGTTTTGCAAAATTCAAGGTTTACTCAGAAAAGAATGAAAGAAAGAAAAATAAAATTGGTGCATTAGGAATGTTGAGTAAATGTTGAAGCACAACGTTTTATCGGTGGACTATAGGAACAATACAGCATTTGGTTTCAATATTGGCCATTCTTTCCATACTGCCAAACACAAGTTTCATTGCTCTCCACTAGGTGGCAGTGATACAGTTAGCTTCCGAAATGGAGTCCTTAAGTGATGCACGTCGCCAACAAAGAGTAGTAATCGAGTTCTCTTGGTGGAAAATGAAGCAATCACAAACATTCAGAGACGCTAAAAAGTCTGTGTACACAGACGGGGATAAAAGCTTTGCTAGGTTGGATAGACTGTTATTTACCACGAGAAGGGGTTCGAATGATACCGAGGTATAGCCGGATAATTAACTCTGAACCGTGTATCAAAGTCAAGAGATGACGCATTCGTTCGTCAAAGATGTGATCAGGGTTCCACACCTGTTTGGGAACGTGCATTCAAGTTCCTGCTGCCCAATACTGTAGATTTTTGAGCCAAGAAGCTAAACTTTGATGAAGAAGCCACTCTTCCAGAGCAGCAATGGTTGAACGACACTGTTCCATGGCAATTGGGGATTTGGCCAATGGTATCATAGCTCCCGCTACACAGCTTGAAACTGACTACATCTATTGTCGAGCTTATTTGAAAAATCGTTGCTTTGTGCTTTGTTTTGTATTAAGAACCTAAATGTAGATGATACGAGCGTTTTGGTATGATTTTGGATAAATTAGCGTTAGAAATCTTTATGTGAAAAACAGAGTCGTTTAGGGAAGTGTTTTTAAGCAGAGTTTCCAGGTATACCTACTCAGTCCCGAAAGTACGTGGCTGCAGAGTAATATTTTCAACATCTACTGTTATTTTGAGTGTACATAGTTGTAATTTGGGGAATTTGAATAAATAGCGCGGATAATGTGACTGCCGATCTGCCGTGAAAAGGGCAATAATACCAAGAAACATTCGGAGCATTGGATTGAATTGGATCGTGAAGTGCAGGGGAAGCCCTGGTAGGAAGGGAGGATCAAAGGTAGACACTGGGCGGCCGGAACAAGGAGTGACGGCACATTAATGTCGAGGTCCCTACATTTAAATATATAAACGCCTCTACATTTCAAGATATTCCAACCACCCACCGGGGGCGATCCTTATACCCCAGGTACCAGAGAGAGGCAGATGGGAGGAGAACTAACAGAGAGCATCCCTTTTTCTGCCACACTGCACCGAAACTCCATCGCCGACACTTTCAACCCTTAAGAAAGACCAAACGATAATGGAGCGAAATAGAGGAACAGGAAACTCGGGGGTGAAAGAAACACTGCAGCATTCACCTGATGGCCCGGGAAAACTCCCGAAAAAACCAATGGGTCAGAATGGGCGGTCACCGGGGATCGATCCCCGGACCTCCCGAACGCGAACTTGTTGCCGCCTGTAGCCATCCCTCTCGGTAAAATTCAGAGCATACTGGGTGCTCATTTCGAAGTATGACATGACGTCACTTGTCTAGCCGAGTCAAGAATTCAATCCGCTTAGTACTTACGTAGAGGCGTATGTCCCGTGTCGGAGACGTTACCTAGCAAGCACAGCGTTCGGCCTGAACGTGAGAACTTTCTGCGTCATAGCAACAGTTAGCGGTCTGTACGGTATGTGTCCTACCAAAACCTCGTTTGCACTGAGTTTTGTTTGGTCGATATCGAAAGTCCATGAAAGCTGTAAACGGGAATCGGCTATTACTAGCGTGAATTTATCAACAAATAATATTGCGGCTCGTTTCTGCGTATGTAAACATAAACATCTGTGCGGAATGAATGGACATTCATAGGGTTATGCAAACAAGATTAACATGTTTGATTGTTTATTTTATTTTATGCTTTTGTGTGTGACATTACAAGGTACGTTGTTGTCACCGTATTAGTGCTCATCGAATTGAACGCCTTTATAGCTATGCATCGTCTCCGCCACATGTATTTTGTTTAGTTCTTCTCCTTACAGCTGACACCCGCTTAAAAAATCTGATATACATTCACATGACTCTCTCTACCCTGTATCGTTAGTGAGTATACAAACTCTTCTTACTAAAGCTTATTTTTCTATATGCTAAGTTTTAGTCCAAATAAACCTTTGCAGAAATAGCTACATTACACACTTCATTTTAGGTACAAAGAGAACAGCGATAGTCAGATGTTTAGGAACTGGATGCTATAAGTTAGCCTTAACATTGCATGCAATTGCGAGAAACGACTGAATGTTCAAAGGACTTTGAAGAATGTCCTTGAAATGAACAATTCGAACCATTAATAATGGATATCTCGGAAATGACTAATGCCACAAAAATAAACTTACCTTTTTGAAATAAATTGTGTTTTTAAAGAGATCTACATTTTTTGTGTAGTACGTTTTCGTCTTTTGCTTAACTTTTAACAGTTATACAACATTACACAAAATTCCTTCCGAATGAAGAGGACTTCAAAGGCTAGTCCCAGAAAATTCAACATATACATTTTATTTGCCATGTAAAGATCTTTAATTTATGGTATTTTAATTAAAGTCGTTACAGCAATTTTTTAGAAAATAAACATTTTCGAAAGATGTTTCATGTAAAGGGTAGTTGGAGTCGGGAGATCTTGAAGATCTTCGTGTTGCATCCTTGGAAGATACTGAACTTAAATACCAAGTTTGGTACTTATTTGACTTTTCGTTTTTGAGTTATACTGTTCACAGGCCCACACCCACACAGAACATGTTTCCAAAAATGCTTTATTTATATTCAGGCGGTTTCAAAAATGTGTTTCCGATGAAATCACAGTATCGAGCTTTTGGGTGGAATGCAATACCATCTCTACTACTATGTACGTGGCAGAGAAAGTAAAAATCTGATGTGTTACACTCACACGACTTTCTCTACTCTTGTATAAACTATTTTTACAAACGCTTATTCTCCATATGCTTCATGTTAATTGAGATGTTAATATTATTGCTAATTTTCTTGTAGATGCAAGGGGAATATGGTAGGCTTTAAGCGATAGTCAAATATTTTAACGCTGGTTGCTATGTGGCGCATTCCATTCTCTTTGCATGTCCAGGACATAAAAAAATGAATAGCGAATTCCCATTTGAGAAAAAGTATAAGTATTGCAAAATTTAAGGGAATAACAAGCAATATCTCGAAAATGGTTCACTCAAAAAAAATGTATATTACATAAATTGTCTATTTTAACGCGATCTACATTTTTTGTGTAGTAAAATTTTGTCTATCTCTTATGGTTTACCAGTTATGCAAAAGTCGTTCACAATGAAGAATACTTTTGGAGACACTCCCAGAAAATTCGAGATATGCATTTCATTTGTCATGAAAATATCTTAAACATATAGCCATTTTTGAGAAAATTAAAATTTTCGAAAAACGTTCCATGCAAAGGGTAATCTGGGGTGGGGGATTTTCTTGAAAACCTTCGTGTCGCATCTCTGGAAGATACTGACCCTAAATACCAAGTTTGGTGTTTATCCGACTTTTCGTTTCTGAGTTATGCTGTTCACAGACAGATACACACACAGACACACACACGGACATGTTTCCAAAACTGCTTATTTTTGGATTCAGAGGGTCTCAAAACATATATTTCCGGTGAAATCTCGGTATCGAATTTTTGGGTGGAATACAATACTTCCCCTACTTACTATACGTAATAGAGAAAGTAAAAAATGATTCTAAACAATGACGGTAGGACATAATTAAAGGGCTATACAGAATTCCTTCTCAGGCTCGGCTGGGCTTACCTGTTTCTGTATCCGCTTAGCTCGACTCGGTGCTGCCAGCAAGGCAAGAGTGGAGATGGGGCGATTGATTACGTCGTCATTGTGACGCTATGGCAATGGAACTCGTAAGGCTTACTTACCCTCGTAGCTTAGTATTTGATTTTCTTTTATTTTTAAGCGGGCTTCGAAGACACAAGGCAGCTCAGCCTTAGGCTTTATGTTCGCTCTATCTTTTCAAAACGAATCAAAATCTGTTCTATAAGGTTTTTATTATCTTATCCTAAGGTTCAAACTTCCCCAAATATTTTAAGTCTACGTCTTTCTAGATAATTAAGTTCTAGAAGTGCTGTTCAGCAGTTTCTGCTAATTGTTTGCAGAGGGGCAAAGAGGATTATTGTCGAAGAGTTTCATAATCTGGAGATTTTTCTTAAGGGATATATATGTCCAGTAATTATAGTAATTACATTCCTAACTTGTTTGCGGTTCCTTAAAATTAGGGCTTAAAGTAAGGTATGTGTGACAATTTTGATTAGGGAAGTTCTGTCATCGGCGTGACTGTTCCTTGTTAGCTCATTAGTGTAGTGTACTTAGTATTTTCAATGCATATAACTGCAAAATAAAACTATGCAAATCCATTAATGTACATATATTTTGAAAGAACATAAAAACATGCCACAGAATGAACATATTTTTATTGGAAATGGTCACCATGTGCGGCAACACAGCGGCGAATACTTGAGGCCACTCATCAATAGCTGCACGAATTGTGTCTAGTGGAATTTTCTTGACAGCCGACGTGATTGATTTATTTAATGTCGCTTTTGACATGCTATCTCCTCAAGCCTCTGCCGCAGAGAATAATCCAATGGATTGAGGTCCGCACTTCCACTAGGCCAGTCAGTAGCAGCGATGAACCGTGGGACATTGGCTGCCAACCAAAGCGTATCAATTCGAAACTGTTTGAAGGGAAATTGTGGATTTTACAGCAGGATAACGCTTTAGTTTTATTTAGTAATTATATGCATTGAAAGTACTGACAGAACTTATGGCAGTACTGTGTAGTTTTAACAGTAGTTTAAATACTAGTAAGACTGATTCTTGTCTAATAAAAATCATCTTGGTCCCTCTTTTGGCAATTTATCTCCTTCTTCACCACCCACAATGACCAGGTAGCCAATGAAGCTCAGCTTGATTCCGGGCAGAGAGGGCCATTAGAAGTCGTAATTGTTGCCACAGAATTCTGGAATTCACTTAGTGGAATTTGAGTGCAACCCTGCAGAGCTTGAGTATTGTTAAGCAGGAAGAATTCTCATTCTCGGCTGGACTTGTTGAATGACATCCCACTCGAGTTTTCAGGTTTCTTTAAATTCAGTACTCTTGGACGGTCGATAAAAACGGAGCTTCTAGTGATATGCATAACTAGAGACTATACCACGAATAAAATCTTAAATGGTTATTGTTAATATAGCAATAAGATAGTTCTATTCAAGCAAATAAATATTCTTCTATTTAAAAATAAATGTGAACATATCTGATTCTAAAGGTGAAGAAAAGCCTACGCCAAAGTAATAAGCAAGGAGAGGACCAGAGTGACCGTTTTATGTGGTTAAGTTGCCTTGTAGTGTAGTCTGTTTATGTTGGAGAGAGGATGGGCCCAGATGTAAACAACAGGCGCTGCCTGCAGTGCTCGTACAGGTTGTTCTAAAGAACATGCAGAGATTGTCAAAAGTGAACGTCCTCCGTCTCTTACTTAAAAGCTACATGTGAGAAACCCTTTTGGCATCACAAGAGGTAATAGGTATATACAAATAATACATTTATATCACTGGCTGATATATTTCTTACTCTGTTTGCAAAGCGGAGCATCATGCCTAATACGGTATACTTTTTTACCCATCGTCTGTACCCAGGGAACGCATGCAAGACATTATGCTATCTGTATCGTTAATCGGCCCTCTAGTAATAAGTTAAGAGCAATCAATCCCTTTCAGTAAGAAAATAAAACACGTAATTCTGCAAGTTTGCTTGAACTGGGTTCTAGTCACGGTCAGGATGATTGAATAAATAAAGAAAAAGTAGGTATTTCATAGTTTTGTAGCGTATGATTAAAACATATGATGTGCTACGTTCTCATGGCTTTCACTATTCACTCTTCCAGAAACTGTTCTTACAAAGTATTCTTATTCCAACTAATTATTGTTAATCTAGATGAACTTTCAATTATCGTTGAAATACTATTTACACATTTCATTGAAACACGGTAGGAACAGCGATAGTCAGATTTTTAAAGAGCGTGTCGCTATTGTGATGGCTTTCAAATACCATGCTCTGTGCATTATCACGAGATTAAAACGGTAATAACGACTTCCCAGTGGAAATAACTATACGTATTTGAAAATTCAAACCAATAACAACAAATATATGGAAAATAGTTAACTTCACAAAAGGAAGACACAAATTGTGTGTTTTAACGATATCTACATTTTTTGTGTAGAAAGATTTTGTTATCCCTTACGGTTTACTAATTTATACAATTAATTCAGAATGAAAAGAACTTTACAAGCTATTCACAGAAAATTCAAGACATACATTTCATTTGTTATGAAAATATTACAAGCATATGTATTTTAATCAAAATCGTTAGAGCCATTTTTACTTTGTCTACTGCATATAGAGATTTCACCGGAAATGTATGTTTTGAGGCCCCCTGAATAAAAAAAATCTGATGTGTTACACTCACATGACTTTCCCTGCTCTTGTACAAGCTATTCTTACAAATGCTTATTCTCCATATGCTTCAGGATAATCAAGATATCGAGATGTCAATCTTATTGCTAATTTTCTTGTAGATGCAAGGGGAATATGGTAGCTTTTAACCGATAGTCAAATCCTTTAAGCGCTGGTTGCTATGTGGCGCATTCCATTCTGTTTGCATATCCAGGACATAAAAATGAAGAACGAATTTCAGAAAAAGTATAAGTATTGGAAAATTTAAGGGAATAACAAGCAGTATCGTTAAAATGGTTCACTCAACTAAAAAAATGTATATGACATAAATTGTGTATTTTAACGCGATCTGCATTTTTTGTGTAGTAAAATTTTGTCTATCTCTTATGGTTTACCAGTTCTGCAAAAGTCGTTCACAATGAAGAATACCTTTGGAGACATTCCCAGAAAATTCGAGATATACATGATATTTTAATCAAAATCGTTAGAGCCATTTTTGAGAAAATTAAATTTTTCGAAGAATGTTCCATGTAAAGTGTAATATGGGACGAGGGGATCTTCTTGAAAACCTTCGTGTGGCTTCTCTGGAAGATACTGAACCTAAATACCAAGTTTGGTGTTTATCCGACTGTTCGTTTCTGAGTTATGCTGTTCAGACACACACACACACACACACACACACACACACACGGATATGTTTCCAAAAATGCTTTTTTTGGATTCAGGTAATCTCAAAACATTTATTTCCGGTGAAATCTCGGTATCGATTTTTTGGGTGGAATACAATACTTCCCCTACTTACTATACATAGTAGAGAAAGTAAAAAACGTATAGTAAGAAGGGGAAGTATTGTTTTCCACCCAAAAACTCGATACCAAGATTTCACCGGAAATATATGTTTTGAGCCCCCCTGAATCCAAAAAAACATTTCCGGAAACATGTCCGTGTGTGTGTGTGTGTGTGTGTGTGTGTGTGTGTGTGTGTCTGTCTGTGAACAGCGTAACTCAGAAACGAACAGTCGGATAAACACCAAACTTGGTATTTAGGTTCAGTATCTTCCAGAGAAGCCACACGAAGGTTTTCAAGAAGATCCCCCGTCCCATATTACACTTTACATGGAACATTCTTCGAAAATTTTAATTTTCTCAGAAATGGCTCTAACGATTTTGATTAAAGTATCATATGTTTAAGATACTTTCATGACAAATAAAATGTATATCTTGAATTTTCTGGGAATGTCTCCAAAAGTATTCTTCATTGTGAACGACTTTTGCATAACTGGTAAACCATAAGAGATAGACAAACGTTTACTACACAAAAATGTAGATCGCGTTAAAATACACAATTTATGTTATATCGATTTTTGTTGTTGAGTGAACCATTTTCGAGATATTGCTTGTTATTCCCTTAAATTTTCCAATACTTATATTCTTAAATGGGAATTTGTTATTCATTTTCTTGTCTTGGATATGCAAAGATTATTAATTTGTGGCAAAGAGAATGGTGCTGCACATGGCAACCAGCTATTAAGAGATATGTATATGCTTAAAGGCTACTGTATTTCTATATTGCCCTTGTAAATACAAAACAAGGGTAGCATAGTAGGCCTTAAACGATAGTCAAATAGCAGTTCGTTTATTTCTCAGTATAAAAACTATGATTTTGTGAATCTTCTATCGGCTTTTGCTTCAAAGGAATGCTGCTTTGAACCAATTTCGTAAGATCGTTTCATTTTATTAATTCATATCTTATTGTTCGTTATAGTAGCATTTTAAATGTTCCTATTTTAGTTCATATTTTTTGTTTCCACGGCTAAGGGCTGTTTCATTTTGTTCATTCATGTATTATTTGTTAGAGTACCATTTTCAGGTGTTTCTGTTCTTTGTTTACTGGTTTACGTTTTACGACTTTTCATAATGCCTAGTAAGAAACGAACCAGTTTTAATTTTAATGTTAATAAGTTGTTTTTCGTGAAAGTAGCCAAAGTGATTGCTGTCACCTTGAGCAAAAATAACAACATATTTGATGAGGTTAAAAACACACAGTGCACAAACACCTCGGTAATGGCGTTATGTTTTTCAACTGTAATAAATATTGATGCTTGGAGTTTTGAAGTAATTGATAAATTCTTCATTTAGGCAATGATTTGTACTTAAAATCAATTTCAAATTATGATTGTATTTTGCCATATCCGCCTTACTTGTGCGCTGATGAGGTTTGGCTGCAGAATATTGTAATTGATGATGTAAAAGTAATCTGCAATGCAGCGACAAATAATTTTGCATTACAACGGATCATACCGAGGGATTTAGGCAGTGTGTTAAAAACATTTTTCCGGTGCTATCACTACGTTGTGTTTACTGCACAGTTAAAATATATAGCTCTTAATTTTTTTGTCCTGGTAATGCAAAGAGAATGGAATACTCTACATAGCAACAAGCTCTTAAAATATTTGACTATCGCTTAAAGCCTAGCTAGCAATTCCCCTTGCATCTACAAGAAAATTAGCAATAAGAGTAACATCTCGATTAACATGAAGTAGATGGAGAATAAGCGTTTGTAAGAATAGTTTGTACAAGAGTAGAGAAAGTCATGTGAGTGTAACACATCAGATTTTTGAGAAAATAAACATTTTTGAAGAAATTTCCATGTAAAGGGTAGTATGGGGTGGAGGATTTTATTGAAACCCTTCGTGCCGCATTCTTGGAAGATGCTGAACTTAAATGACAAGTTTGGTGCACGCACGCACGCACGCGCACGCACACACACACACACACACACACACACACACACACACTTACCCGGACTTTCCTTTTCCCCCCACAGACATGGTCAAATAATTAGAGCAAACCTGGTAAATTACATAATTCACTAATTGGTATATTTTAAAACGAAATATACTCATTATTGATAAAATAAATGAGTCGAATGATATTAAAAGCCTTCACTTACTTCATGGTGGTAAAAGATGGACGATCGTTTCGAGACTTCAAGGTCTCATCATCGGCACAGAAGACGACTGAATCTTGCTCCACAACACAAAATGTATCTGACCCATGTAAGTGGGTCCATCTTTTACCACCATGATGTAAGTGAAGGCTTTTAGTTTCATTCGACTCATTTATTTTATCAATTGACTCTTCACTGTTAAGATTGTCCTATTTCAACTTTGATATACTCATTGTTGGCACATTTAGGTGTTTAAACATTTAATATTTGATATATTTGGTTAAAAGGAATTCATAGCAACAATCAAACAGCTTTTTATTGAAGGAAATGTTATAATTATCCAAAATTTTGCATGATTCTTTCTTCAGAACTTTAATGGCCAGCCAACAATTACTGCACTAATGTAACTCGGCTATTTTATCAAGAAATTCCTAAAAATCGACATTTATACAAATACTGCTGTCATAGAAACACTAGCAAACGTTTAACAAAGTTACAGTACATCCTTGTAATTTGGCAAAATATTTATAACAAACATATACCAAAAAATCTGATGTGTTGCACTCACATGACTTTCTCTACTCTTGTACAAACTATTTTACAAATGCCTGTTCTCCATCTACTTCATGTTAATCGAGATAAACGTTTTCAGAAACTTATCTTATTGCTAATTTTGATGTAGGTGCAAGGGGAATGTGGTAGGCTTTAAGCGATAGTCAAATATTTTAGAAATTCCCATTAAAGAACAAATGTAAGAATTGGAAAATTGAAACAAATAAGTAATATGTCGGGAATGGTTCACTCAACGAAAAGCAATGTATAAGAGTAAATTGCGTTTTAACGAGATCTACATTATTTTTTGCGTGGTAAAATTTTGAGTATATTGAAGGTGTTTTATTGGAGTTATTTATTTATTTAGCTCCACGTATGGACGCCAATTTGAAGTAGAATTGTTCTTTACGTTGTTTGCTGCTACGTATGAAAAGTCAGTTTGAAGATGATGTATTATATTTCAACTGTTGGGGAGCCGAACTTGAAATTCGTTGCAACCGCACGTATAGTAAACAGTTTCCGGTAGCCTTTGCCCCGAATGTACTTTCAGGTGGCCTTTGCCCTAAGTTTAAACAATATTGTCTTTGTAATTTAACTGTTTCTTTAAATATTTATGTTTGCCTCGGCCGTGTCAATATTATTGTTAGAGACATGGAAGTCTTGGCAGGGTTTTGGTACGACTAAGAATGTAGGCTTACACAGATTATAATTTTACTTCACTCCTTTTATTAATGCTTGATACGATTTAAATAACACTTCACTGATATAGAGAGAGAGAGCTGTGAGATGTATTTATTAAATACTTGCACTTTTTAATACGTCAACTATTTTCGTCTCACACGAACACGTATGATATTTCTCCAGGACGCATCACGCATCTGGTTACAATCACTCTGTGCAGGCAATTGAATTGATTTGAACCGTCTAAACTTGTAAACTGCTGTATTTCAAGACTGTGATTCGCTAATCCTACTCCAATAGAATACCCGAATTTAACTAAAGCTTTTTCTGGTTGTTATTTTTAAACTGTCTTAAAATTACATTATTGCTTCCAAGTATCACAAGTAGCATTTAAACTCTCAAACTCATTATTGCCTCAAGGTTACCTCATTGTTAGTAACTTTTGACCTATTTCTCACAGCACCTATATTATTAAGTTATGTAATGCATTTACATAACATTATTGAACATGTTTACAATAATATAAGCATGTGCAATGACTGTTATATACATTTTACAAATTATTACATACACATATTGCTTCAAGGCGGGCTGTTATTGAATTTATATTTATATAGTTTGACTAAAATTATTTAAGTGTCACAAATACTGCCTCAATATCGTTAGGCTTACCGGTTATCAAAAGTCATTCAGAACGAAGAGACTTTTGGGAGCATTCCCATTAAATTCAAAATACAGATTTCATTGGCCATGAAAATATCTTAGACATGTTATATTTTAATTAAAATTGTTAGAGTTATGTTTGGGAAAATCAAAATGTTTGAAAAATGATTCATGTAAAGGGCAGTCTGGGGTGGGTGGATTTTCTTGAAAATCTGGTGTCACATCCTTGGAAGATATTATTTATTCGACTTTTCGTTTTTGAGTTATGCTGCTCACAGACGGACATAAAGACAGACAGACGACAGACACACACACATGGACGTTTTCAAAAATGCTTTGTTTGGATTAGGGCACCTAAAAATATGTATTTCCGGTGAAATTTTGGAATAGAATTTTTGGGTGGAGTGCAGTGCTTCCCGTACTTACTATACGCACTAGAGAAAGTAAACATTACAAATTGTTAGTAGGTTAAAAGTAGTGTGTGCTAAGCAATAATACTTAATATTCTGTCATATCTAATAATTTTTAAACCATAATAATTAAGGACTTGTGTTGCATGAACGTATTTTCAAGAATTAGTCGAATAAGAATGGTTAATAATTTGTAAAAATGTTTTGTTTTGGAATAAGGGGCCTCGAAACATGTATTTCCGGTAAAATGTCGATATCGAATTGTTGGGGAAATGCAGTACATTCTATACCTACTAGATACATGATAGAGAAAGTAAAGGGGAAAGTGAAGTCGCTTCATAGCTTTGTTAAAAAAAATAAAAACAAAGCTGTCAGTAGATAAGTCATCACGCATTGGTTGATACCGTCTTGCACAAGTCGATCCGCATAATGTGACGTATTTTAAATACTCGCCATTATTGCGAGTGAGAAATCCTTTACTATGTAACAGCATTATCCTTCCCGCCTTTACAGAAATTTCGTTCCTGTGAGAGCTGTGAGGAAAAATGGCAGAAGCTTGGGGTAAAGTAGCTACCCAATTTATTCGAGTACTTCATCAGCAGCTAAACCTGCGGGCCAGCTATTTTTTTCTCTCTTACTGTGGAGTGAGACAATGGGCAGTAAATCTCATTTCCCTGATACCAAGGCAATTTACATGGCAACCATTCTCTCTTCCACGTGTGAGGCGAAATTAGGATCTGTTCTTATACTACGTCCGCGAAGCCCTTTTTCTTATACGTTGACCATTTACATGTTCAAAATACGAGGGCGGATCGAAAAGTAACGAACAATAATTTTTTTCTATCTTGGTATTGCAGCTGGAATGTTGCAATTTCAGACAGATATAGTTTGACGTTTTCACCACAGAGGGTACTTTTTGTTTCATGTGCATCTCTAGCGAGAGCAACGTGTACTACGCAACAAAGATGGCGCACGTGTTACTGTCGTCCAAGTGTGAAGAGCAGAGAGGTGTGGTTCGATATTTATGGGCCAAAGGACATAAACCGAGTGATGTTCACAGGGACATGCGTGGCGAGTATGGGGATGATTGTATGGACCATAACCATGTCTCCAGGTGGTGTGCATTCTTCCTAGAGAGCAGTGTGAACCTTGGTGACTCGCCACGCTCCGGGAGGCTGGTAACAGCTACAACCCCGCAGAATGTCAGAGGCATTGAGGCGGCAATTTTGAACGACCGGAGTGTGCAACTGCGAATCTTATCGCAACATTCAACATTTCCTATGGTACGATATTGTTCATGACACGTTGAAATTTCGTAAAGTTAGTGCTCGCTGGTGCTTAAGAACCTGACAGACAACCACAAGGGCCAGCGAATGATGACGAGTTTGGATCACATAACGCGGTACACCGCAGAAGGGCAACACTTTCTGAAAGGAACCGTCACTGCTGATGAGTCGTGGGCATACCACTACACGTCCGAAACCAAGCAGGCAAGTATGGAGTGGAAACATGCTGGTTCCCCAAGAAAACTTTCAAAGTGACTCAATCTGCTAAGAAAGTGCTTGTGCCGGTGTTCTGGGATATGTATGGTGTTGTATTGGTGCACTTTGCTGAACACAGGACCACTGTAAATGCTGCAGCCTACATGAAAACTTTGGTGAAGATGCGCCGTGCCCTTCGTGATAAACGCCACAAGATGAATGCTGACGATATCAAAATTCTTCATGACAATGCTCGCTACCATGTTGCTGCTGTTCGTCAGAACATCACCAAATTTGGCTGGGACGGCTGCACCATACAGACCGGACCTTGCACCGTTTTGATTAAAATGCAACATATTAAACATATTTACATAACAAATGAAATGCATATCTTGAATTTCCTGGGAATAGCCTGTGAAGTCTTCGTTCGGAAGGATTTTTTTATAATCTTGTATAAGCGATAAATGTCAAGCAATGGGCGGAAACGTACTATAGAAAAAATATGGATCTCTTTAAAACACACAATTTATTTTATTTAAGTTTTTTGTGTCGAAGCCTTTCTGAGATATCCGTTATTAAAGGTGTGAATAGTTCATTTCTTAAAGTCCCTTCAACATTCAGTTGTTTCTCGCGATGCCATGGAAGTTGTATGGAATTTTAAAGCCACCATATAGCGTCCAGTTCTTAAACATTTGACTATCGCTGTTTCTTCTGTATCTATAACGAAAGTGTGATGCAATTATTATTTGCAAAGGCTTATTTGGATTAAAATGTGGTAGACAGAAAAGTACATTTTGTGAGAATAGTTTGTATACCCACTAATAAACGATTGAGAATAGAGAAAAACATTTGACTGTATCGCATTATATTTTTCTTTTCTTAGCATGCAAAACATTCGCGTAATAGCTGTAGCAACAATCCTTCACTACTTCCGACTCGTAATCTGCTCTATGTATACCAACGCGATAACGACCGAGTTAAACTGAACTCTCTTCCTCCGTATATTTGCCTGTTTCTGACGTCCGAAACTTCTTGTGTAAGACATGTGAGGCCGTCCTCCTATTGTAGAGTTTTCGGTTGATGCCAATAACACTCTGTGAAGAAAGTCTTGGATGTTATCCTATGCTGTAAAATCCGTAACCGGTTGCTTTCCAGCAACGGTTGGCTGTGTGTTGAACATTTCCCTCTTCAGCTGATCGTCCTGAGAAGCTCCACCATAAGATATGGAGGGCGGTGTAAACCGATAATTTCCATAGCAGTTGGCACTGGAATGCGGTACACCACGTCAAAGTTGTGACCTTTTCAAAGCTGCAGTTTTAAAAACCTACGTTTGGTGCAGGTGGAAGCATAGCTCCACACTAAATTTACTTTTTGGAATGCGCTCCGCCAGTCACACCGCATCTTCAGCCGGTATCTCACCAGCTTTTTATGTTTCTAGGTGGAATAGCGGATGTCTCTCAACATGCTGATTGGTACCGAAAGATATTTCCAGTGCCGGCTGGTCTACATCATGAGGTTGTTAAACAACATATCGCAATTTAGTTGTAGATTCTGGTAGCTACTATGTTGGAAGTGTAGTGACGACCAATGGACCAAGGAGAACCATGGTACATGCTCATTCCGATACTCCTTCCACAGATGCTTTTCCAAGGTCTTAATGTAACCCCACAATTAGGTCCGACTGTGGTTTTAGAAGATTAGTATTGATTCTATGTATCCCAAAACTTTGGAATAGGTCCTACAAGAACGAGGATTCGAGATTGGTTGCTGCGGAGCTCACGTGGTCAAAAATCGGGACAAATAGTTGCTAACTGACGTACGGAAGTCACAAATGAAGTCTGCTGGTTCAGAATTACATAGACCTCTGATCACTTGCTGCAATAACCCATGGCAATAGTTGGTAGTGATTCTTCGCGGCTCTCTAGGAATAACGGTCTGTCACATTGATGAGCATTAGCTCCAGAAGCGCTGCGAAAGTGTTCCATTGTTGGCATCATATGTGAAGTGACTCCGCTGATATATACGATAAAATCGGCAGGGAAGTTCTTCAATATAGGTATCCTTTTGTCATCTGCCTTTGACTTCTCGAGCAAACGTTTCCCTTACTACTACGGAGAAATAGTTACTCTGCCTTGGACGTTCCTTCGGAAAATTCCCTAAATATCAGCAGCAGATCGCTATTGACTATTAGCTATTCCCAATTTGACCAACAGCTCTTAAAATTGAGCATCTATAGGCTACATTGCCCTATAGAAAATAAATGTCGTCAGATACCATGTTCTTTGTATTGTTCAACGCCTGTTGACCCAACCTTACTATACTTGTACCATATTTGGGCATAAGGCGGTGACTTCTCCATTCTCCGCTTTTCACAACGATTGCAGCTTTCTTAGTAGGGCTTCTGAGAAAACGTTCACGCAAAAACGTGCCACATTTTTGAGCTGGGATTTGAGATATAGTTCTAGTCTTGTATCCGCCGGCTCTCTTGACAGACTATCTCCAGTGGAATTAATTGTTCTTTCACACAAGCCGTGTGTTGGACAGGGTTGGAAAGGTAGAATCAGATGACTGAAAAATTCAATGCCATAGCCGAGATTTGAAACACGGATCTCCCGGTCTCCGTCAGGTTGCTCAAACCACTGAGCTACCATGGCAACATGCCGGCACGCCATTAAATTCTCCAGCTGACTTGCATTTTTCCCGGTAAACCACAAGGAGATCTCAGATTGTATTGAGATGTCATACCCCAATGGCGACTTACATTCTTTGTAAGTACTGAAGTCCCGGGATTTTAGTTTCAACCACTATTAGGTCAATTAATGGAATTAATTGTTCTTTCACACAAGCCGTGTGTTGGACAGGGTTGGAAAGGTAGAATCAGATGACTGAACCACTGAACAATTCAATGCCATAGCCGAGATTTGAACCACGGATCTCCCGGTCTCCGTCCGGTTGCTCTAACCACTGAGCTACCATGGCAACATGCCGGCACGCCTAATTGACCTAATAGTGGTTGAAACCAAAAGCCCGGGATTTAAGTAATTACAAAGAATGTAAGTTGCCATTGGGGTATGACATCTCAATATAATTTGAGATCTCTTTGTGGTTTACCGGGAAAAATGCAAGTCAGCTGGAGAATTTAAAGGCGTGCCGGCATGTTGCCATGGTAGCTCAGTGGTTAGAGCAACCGGACGGAGACCGGGAGATCCGTGGTTCAAATTCCGGCTATGACATTGAATTTTTCAGTCATCTGATTCTACCTTTCCAGACTATCTTCAGGTTGGGTAATCCCAGTAGCAGGTTAAGACAGATTGTTCGGCCCTGAGGTGAAATTCCTACCCATACTAATACTTATGGAACTCCTTCAGAGTTTTATCAGCAGCATTCTTTGTGCGATACTTTGACCTCGGACAGCATTATACTGCTGTTTCTTCACCATCATATCCTTACGACAGTATACGCCCTCATTGTTGTGTGGGAACGCGGAAGTTGAGAAAGGAGTATTTTAGAAGGAGTTGTATCGTAGTTCAACTGTTGGGGAGCCAAACTTGAAGTTTGTTTGCAACCGCACTTATGGTACCCGGTTTCCGGTAGCCTTCGCTCCAAATGTACTTTCAAGTGGCCTTTGCCCCAAGTTTAAAAAAATATTAACTTTTTAATTTGACTGTTTCTTTAAGTATTATATGTTTATGTTTGCCTTGGGTGCGTCAGTATTTATTTTGGAGACACGTTTCTCTTAGCAGGGTTGTGGTGTGACAAGAATGTAGGCTTACACAGATTATAATTTTTACTTCACTCCTTTTATTACTGCTTGACACGATTTAAATAACACTTCACTGATATAGAGAGCTGTGGGTTCTTTTTATTAATTAATTACACTTTTTAACAGGTAAACTTATTTTTCGTCTCACACGAATACGTATAAAATCTCTCGAGGATGTGTGTCGCATCTGATTAGGAACACTGTTTGCAGGCAACTGAGTTCTAGATTTGTAAATTTTGCTATATTTCAGTTTCTGATTGGCTAATCCTAGTCCAGTAGAATACCTTCATTTAACTAAAGCTTTTTATGGTTGTTGATCGGCTATTTTATAAACTGTCACTAAAATTACATTATTGTTACTCCAAGAATCACAAGTAGTACTGTTAAATTTTCTTACTCATTATTGACTCAAAGTTACCTCATTGTTAGCAACTGTTAACTTATCATTCTCGCAGCTACTACATCATTAAATTACGTAATATATTCACATAACATTGTTGAACATGTTTACAATAATATAAGCATATGCAATGACTGTTAAATACATTTTACAAATTATTACATACACATATTGATTTAAGGCGGGCTGTTATTGAATTTACATATATAATTTGTCTGAAATAATTTAAGTGTTAAAAACACTGCCTTAAAGTCTAGCACCAGAGGTGCGCAATAGTAGTGTCAGCCTTTTCGTATCCCTCGAAGGACAGTATTTCCTGTCGGATACTACAGGTAGCGTATCCCGCAACAAGCCTACTTGGTGTTAGCTGCAGAGGTTATGAATCGTCATACCTCATACTTCACGATTATTCTCGATTACTCTTTGACTGTATGTAACTTCTTGGGTTGCTGGTTACTTCATTGCGCTTGCGATATGCCCTGTATGAAGATGTGCGCGGATTGCTCTACTAATGGCTTTTCAGGATGTGTTTGACACTCAGATTTACCATCATGTCAGTCAATCAGTCTATTTCTAAACTTCGGTGGTTCGAGGTGTTAAAGAAAGAAAACCCTCCCCCCTTCCCTCTTTTTCGCTCGGTCCCTCACACACACATGCATATGAGAATATGCTGATGACATTTTGGGTATCAAAAATTAAAGCTGGGAAACTTCTTTTGGTAAAATCCATTTCTACTTTCTCTGCTACGTATAGTAAGCAGGGGAAGTATTATATTCCACCCAAAAATTCGATACCGAGATTTCACCGGAAATACATGTTTTGAGACCCCATGAATCCAAAAAAGGCATTTTTGGAAACATGTCCGTGTATGCATCTGTGTGTCTGTGAACAGCATAACTCAGAAACGAACAGTCGGATAAACACCAAACTTGGTAGTTAGGTTCAGTATCTTCCAGAGATGCGACACGAAGGTTTGCAAGAAAATCCACCCACCCCAGATTATCCTTTACATGGAACATTTTTCGAAAATTTTAATTTTCTCAAAAATAGCTCTAACGATTTTGATTAAAATATCATATGTATAAGATATTTTCATCACAAATTAAATGTATAGATAGAATTTTCTGGAAGTGTCTCCAAAAGTATTCTTCATTGTGAACGACTTTTGCATAACTGGTAAACCATTTGAGATAGATCAGAGTTTTTACACAAAAAATGTAGATCGCGTTAAAATACACAATTTATGTCATACACGTTTGTTTTGTTGAGTGAACCATTTTCGAGTTATTGTTTGTTATTCCCTTAAATTTTCCAATACTTATACTTTTTCTCAAATTCGTTATTTATTTTTTTTGTCCTGGTAATGCAAAGAGAATGGAATACTCTACACAGCAAGCAGCTCTTAAAATATTTGACTGTCGCTTAAAGCCTAGCAATTCCCCTTGCATCTCCAAGAAAATTAGCAATAAGATTAACATTTCGATATCTCGATTAACATGAAGCATATGGAGAATAAGCGTTTGTAAAAATAGCTTGTACAAGAGTAGAGAAAGTCATGTGAGTGTAACACATCAGATTTTTACGATTGTGTCGAGTGTCACATTGCAGCTGAGTGGTTTAGAGAGTTTACTTTGTTCCTTTATCTTTGCGTTACTTCATTATATAATCTGGTGCGCATGAATTACTGGATTTCTTTACATATTTGATTTCACTCATATAGAAGCTTGTTTTTCTGTACAGTTTTTGTTTTTATAAGGTTTTGTTAGCTTTGCGGCTCCTATTGATGCCGTGGTGCCATATAGTTGTGCTGATTTTAGATTAACTGTAATATAATTATATCACTTAGCACATGCTTCAAGATTTTGTCTAGCTGTAATCCTGAAATACAGTGTGTCCATAAAAATACTGTCATACTTTGAACTGGTATTGCGTCGCTTTGGATATCGTATTTGGGTGAAGTTGGCGACATTCGAAAGGAAAACTTGAACATATTTTACTATACCTCATAGACATTGAATGTGGCTCACACGAGTGACGCTGTAAACATCAAGGCGATATTCCCACACACGCTCCAACATATCTGATGAAATGGACTAGTGGCAGCAGTGATACCAAGTTGCACACCTTGCAGGTTTTGCAGGGTCATTAGGTTTACCTTATGCAGTAATTGCAGTTTGTAGGGGTGAAACTTCAGTCGCCTACACAGGATCTTAGATATGATGGATTTAGGGATGTTTAATTGCTGAAAAGCTCTACGGGCAGACTTCTTAGGACTGGTACAAATGTCTCCCGCATTGATAGATGGTCTCCCTGAATGGCCTTTCCTTTGATGACATATGCAGCCACGATCCACAAAATGACGTTACCGCTTCAAAATTGACGTGTGTGTAGGAGCTTGATGTTGAAACCTTCGCCTAACAGCACGCCGAATCTGCAACAGACTCTACGTGCTATGATATTCCAGAAAACACACCAAATATGTTCTTGTGGGTTTGCTATAGCTCCTTAAAACTTCATTAATAACAACACAATTTTAAAAGCAAATATTCACATTTAACCTGCCTTCTAAATATTCAGAAATGAACCCGTATCGACTAATTACAAACGTGAGGAAATTTAGTTTCTGTGTTTGATTCTCGCGATAACGTCCATGACACTATGTTGCTAAGGGCCAACTGGTTTTCGAATAACCGATAAAACACGCGCGCGCGCACACACACACACACACACAAGAGCACATTCGTATTGAGACAGTAACTATGGTTATATATACCATGTATGTAATAATGTAAATTATAATGTAAAATAATATTAATAACCAAAATACTGGTTATATAAATAGAATTTAAGGCATAAGTTTTATGTATGTGCAAGTGTTGAGCTGGAGCTGTGGAACCCTTGTTAAAAGCCGACAAACATATTTTTGTGTTAGAATTAGGGCCCAGGCAAAAAGGACTTGTACGGGAATCATAAAAGCCAGACCTTGAGTCTTTGTGAAATAGAAATGGCGACAAGCGAACACAACATATTTTTGTAGAGAGGTCACATGTTTGCAAACAACGAGCAATAACCTAGAAGGTTCCAATCGGAACGAAGACAGACAATGAGATTTTAAGGAAGAATATGTTTAAAATGTTTAAGTGCAGCAAAGTTAGTTATAGCGTCCCCATCAGCCAAGGCGGTTGCGTATCAAGTGCTGCGATGTGAATAACATACATGTAAGCTCTCCGAAGCAGGCGTTTTGAGTTACTTCTCATAATGTAGTAGGAACGTTGAAAGGTTATCAATTTAAAAGTTCATAGGAACGTGTGATAAATACTACCAGTATTTCTAGAGCACGTAAAATACTTGATTGCTCAGCGACCGCAAGTTTGGCGCACGAACGTGGTAGGGCTCGACCGTTCTACAGTTCCAACTAACTTAAGTAACTGTGCAGATTATTACTAAGACAGTAAATGCGTGTACCATTAAAGCATAGTGTACTTCATTAACTTAATCTATTTTTAGAGTTGTTACTTATTACCTTCCTTCCCGTATCACACCCTGCAAAGTTAAATAAGCTCTACCAAAAACCAAAATAACAGCAGCCGTGGCAAGAAATAAAAATAACACTTTAAGAGCAACAACTAAAACACAAGATAATTATCAATATCACAATTCATATATTAATATATCGGTTATACTGCGAGTTATGCTTTCCCACCAAGAGTATACAGCAGTATTCACCAGACTTCTGGGCATACCAAGAAACCCTCCTGTATGTTTTTACTGATAATGTTATGTTAATTGGAAAGGTTTTTAGTACACATTTCACTTATTTAAATATAAGCACACAAGGGACTCAAACGACATACAACTGCTTAAAGAGCAGGTTGACTCTTTTCATGAGCTCGTAAGAAACAAAAGAAAATCCACCTTATTGTGCAAGGTACTACTTGTAAACTGACGAGTACAAAAGAACAATAATGAATATTTCGGAAATGGTTAACCGGCTCGAAAACAAATATCCAAAATCATCTGTATATTTTAATGAGTCTTCTGTTTTCCCTTGGTAAGCTTGTGCATTGTTTGTGATTTAGCAGTTAGAGAAAATACAATAAGAATGAAGGGAAGGTTACAGAAATTTCACACATCGTACTAAACAACACATATGCAATACTCAATCAAAATAGAGAAATGTTTAAGAAAATATAAATTAAAGAACTAGTTTGCATTTAAAGGGTAGTTTTGTGTGACAGGATTTCTTTGCAAATATTTTGCTTATTGGGAGTGGAAAGGATAAAAATAAAATTTAGTACGTTATCGCGGGTCATATCTGTTCGGAGAACCGCACTTTGCTCATCGCTGCTGTGGAATTAATGAAACATTAAAGGACGAAGTTATGCGACTTCTGCACATTAGATTTGTTGTTATTTTAATTCATCCTGGGCTTTATTTCTTGCAATGGTTTGGATCTATACGTATATACTAGCTTTCTCTTGCTTTTCCAATTTGTCTTTCAATCCGTTTCTTCTATAAGAGTGTTTTCTTTCCCACTTTGATCGTACTTTTATCTTAATCCTGCAGTTATTTTTTCTTTTGTGTACTTTCTTGTCAGCCTGGGATTTCTTTTCCATTATCTGCATGTTCTGCACCACGTTAGTATGTGCCCCAAATCCCATTTGCTATGTTTACCTACTTCCCTAGCAGAGACGTGGCGAACTCCGATAAACACACTGGCCTATCTATGGAGCAGGAGATGACAAAAGCTTAGCGAATAGGAACCTCATACCCGGACCGCTCCATGCTAAAAATAAAACACTTTTTTGTTGTTCAGAAAAGGGCTAAGGGTGTCGAGGGGGGTTGGGGGAGAACTGAGGCTGGAATTTCCAATCAATGAAGGATGCAGATACCGTTCAACTTTCATGCAGATGCTTGTGCATGGTGCTTGTGTTACTACCTACACTGCCTAATCTCCTTTCTACGAAAATATATAGCCCTTTTTGTGGAGGCAGGATTTATTTGAGCTCGGTAATAAATTCTGTAGAAAATGTATGGCTTGCAGGGCATTCTCCTTCTCCAAGCATCCGCAATTTGTTACTTTTTAATTAAAATTTCTACTTAGCTTTACACCTACATAATACATTCACATCACTTTCTCTACCCACCATCGTTTATTACTTTGTCTACCTCGTGTATAGTAGACAGAGAAGGTATTCGATATCGAGATTTCACCGGAAATACACGTTTTGAGAGCCTATGAAGAAATACACATAGCAATTTAGGCAAAGGTCCTCTGTGTGTGTGTGTGTGTGTGTGTGTGTGTGTGTGTGTGTGTGTGTGTGTGTGTGGATCTATGAACAGTATACTTCAAAAATGAAAAGTGCGTCGTTCCTCGCGCCTGTTGCTTCGAAGACTGCGCCGTTTGTTGCAATCCGGGGTTCGATGTCCGCGCGGGTTATAATCGACCGCGGTGGTGGTAGATACAGGAGGAGTAATGGTAAAATTCACTGTACCTGCTTTAGGTCCTCCGTCCGACGTGGCTTCGTCTTCAGCAGGCAAATCTTCATAGAAAGGTGCTTAAAATATACGGTAATTCTCGCAGTTGCCCTGGCTAGTTGATTTCAGCGGAGATGTACGCATGGACTTTGCCTGTTAGGATTACTAATAAGTTCGTTGACCTCGGTAGTGGTACAAAGGAGCTCTGAGGAGAATTTACTACTCATCACAATGTTTGGGTTACTGCAATTTATTGGCACTTTTCACTCTAAAAACACTACAGAATGTTCCTTATCACTTAGCACTTTATATAGAACTTGGGAATCACAGATACTTTGTTAATTAATACGTGATTAGTCACAGTTACACTTCCGCACAAAACGGACACTATTTGCGCGGCTACTTTGTCTTACGAAGTAGTGTGGATTTCTCGTCTGTAACTACAAGTCATCTCCCGAATTTTGGGATAAATATCGACTATTTATAGACCACGATCCCCCACTTAAAATTTTAGAATCTGATTTCTCATTGGAGGGATTTTCGCGGTTCTCTCAGCGTGGCTAAGTATTATTTCATTTATATATATTCTTATTGGCTAGTTTATATATATCACGTGACTTTTTCCCGGGCTTCCGTTGGTAATTTTCCGTTCTGTGTTACATTTCCCTCACTCCATACTTCCCATGCGGAGACAAATAAGGTCACAAAACCTTATCCTCGATCCTAACACAAAAGATCCCAGCTTTCTCTGCACATAAGAAGAGCATATTTCTACCAAATCTGTAGAGTTTGACATTCTAAAACTAGTGAAAAAGGAACATTACATGTAAGACAAATATTACATTATACAAAAATGACTATTTACATGGTATCCACATTCATACATATATCATATATATATATCAAATTAATCACTAAATAAATTAACACACTATAAAGTTAATCCGGGCACATTCTGTCTCATAAGTTAGAATATTCCGAGGATGCGACAGGAAAGAATTTTGTATAACCTTATAAACCATAAGAGTATGACAAAAACTAACATAAAAATCTGATGTGTTACACTCACATGACTTTCCCTAATCTTCTACAAACGCTTATTCTCCACATGCTTCATGTTAATCTAGATAAACATTTGCAATTCTATCTTATTGCTAAGTTTCTTGTAGATGTAAGGGGAATGTATATTTACAAGGACAATATAGAAATACAGTAGCCTTCAAGCATATACATATCTCTTAATAGCTGGTTGCTATGTGCAGCACCATTCTCTTTGCCACAGATTAATAACTCTTTGCATATACAAGACAATATGAATAACGAATTCCCATTTGAGAAAAGTATTGAAAAATTTAAGGGCATAACAAGCAATATCTCGAAAATAGTTCACTCAACAACAAAAATGCATATGACATAAATTGTGTATTTTAACGCGATCTACATTTTTTGTATAATAAAATTTTGTCTATCTCTTATGGTTTACCAGTTATGCAAAAGTCGTTCAGAATGAAGAATACTTTTGGAGACATTCCCAGAAAATTCAAGATATACGTTTTGTTTATAATGAAAATATCTTAAACATATGATATGTTAATCAAAATCGTTAGAGCCATTTTTGAGAAAATTAAAATTTTCGAAAAATGTTCCATGTAAATCATAATCTGGGTTGGGGGGATTTTCTTGATAACCTTCGTGTAGCATCTCTGGAAGATACTGAACCTAAATACCAAGTTTGGTGTTTATCCGACTGTTTCTGAGTTATGCTGTTCACAGACACACACACACACACACACACACACACACGGACACGTTTCCAAAAATGCTTTTTTTGGATTCAGGGGGTCTCAAAACATGTATTTCTGGTGAAATCTCGGTATCGAATTTTTGGGTGGAATGCAATACTTCCCCTACTTACTATACGTAGTAGAGAAAGTAAAAATGTAGATCTCTTTAAGACACAATCGTTTTATATAAGCTTTTTGTGATATCTGCCGTTTCGAGATATCTATTGTTATTTGAACATTTGAGTACTTTGTCATTCCTTAGTTCCTCGTGAGGTTGATGGAATTTATAGGTCTGCGTATAGCAACCCGCTTTATTATTCTATTGAGCCTTCGTTACCTGTATTTGCTTCCATTTATGCCATCCCCGCAGCTTTGGGAGGCATTTTACTGGTCTTTACAGGTGGAGTATGTATCTGTTTACCTCCTCGCTCATGCAGTGGCCTCCTGTTTTACGTGCACAATTCTAGATTATTCTCATATGAATATACAATTTTGAGGAATAGCTTTACTCTTTACTTACGTATAATAAACTTGTTTAAATATGTAACTAAATAAAACCTTGTTTTGTACAATATATCACGAAGAATTATTTTTAATGACAACATCATGTAAAACTGAAATACATTATACTTTTTACTCTAAAATAGGACACATTTACTAGACTAGACTAGATTTTCTTTTCTGACATCTGATTTACCCGCCTGGGTACTGAATCACTCGTCGCCCTCTGGAAACACTGTCATTATGTGTTGGAACTTTGCGTTTAGAGCAGGGGGTGATGCGGCTAAAGAATGTAGGCTTACACAAATTATAATTTTTACTTCACTCCTTTTATTAATCCTTCACACGATTAAATAACACTTCACTGATATAGAGAGCTGAGAGATTATTTTTATTAATTGCACTTTTAAACACGTAAACTTTAATTTATTCTCGTCGTAATGAATTTTCGTCTCACACTGAATACGTATTGAACTTCTCGAGAACGCGTCTAGCGTCCGGTTGGGAACGCTGTCTACTAGCGACTGGCGTTTACCGCTTAAATTTGTAAATTTCTCTATTTCAAGTCTCTCATTGGCTATCCTACCCCAATAAAATACTTTCATTTTACTTTCAGATTTTCTGGGTTTTGATTGGCTATTTATGAACTGTTTTAAATATTACATTATTCTTTCAAGAATTACTAGTAGCATTATTAAACCTTCCAATTCATTATTACCTCAAGGTTACCTCATTGTTAGCAAATTTCGGCTTTTATTCCTACAGTGCTACATTATTAAATTACGTAATACATTCACATAACATTATTGTACATGTACATAATAATACAAACATAATACAGTGACTGTTACATACATTTTATATATTATATTATACACATATTGCTTTAAGGCGGGCTGTTATTTTTATATTATACAATTAGACTGATATCGTTTAAGTGTTAAAAATACTGCCTCAAATCCCAGCTAGGGCATTGAATATTTCAATGTGATTCTATCTTTACATAAGTTATTCTGTACAAGGTGTGCGATTCACCTTAATTTGATTTATTAAATATGTAAATTAAGGCTTCAAGTACATTTACAATACACACTAAGGCGGGAAGTATGCTACAGCCACCAAATTTAATTTGGTAGACTTGGGTTTCCTTGTAAACGAATTCATGTGTTGTAATTCTAAAACTTTTTCTGTGTAAATATTATTGAGAGAAAAAAATAAAAAAATCGTATGCGTATAGCGAAACTATATAGTATTGTTCTTTTAATACCCTGTATAGTAAGATAAATATGGCCTCTACAGTAAGGGCTAATTCCTGACTCGAGTACAGTATCTGCATTCACTGGATTGGTGCCTAGTCAATTCTCTGTGAATAGCCTATGAAGCTTCATTTTGAATACTTTTTTTATAATTGCTTGTAACTGGTACATCATGAGGAGGGACACACCACACACACACACACACACACACACACACACACACACACACACAATTCTGATGTGTTACACTCACATGACTTCCTCTACTCTTGTACAAACTATTTTTACAAACGCTTATTCTCCATATGCTTCATGTTAATCTAGATATCGAGATGTATTTCTTATTGCTAATTTTCTTGGAATTGATAGGCTTTAAGCGATAGTCAAATATTTTATGAGCTGGTTGCTATGTGGCGCATTCCATTCTCTTTAACGAATTTCCATTTGAGAAACGAATTTTTATTTCGAATTACTTTTCTGTGATTTATAAAGCTTAAGAGATTGACAAAATCTCACTATACAAAAAATGCAGATCTCGTTAAAGTACCAGTTTATTTCACTTACATTTTTTGTACCGTTACGAATTCCCTAGATATTCCTTTTATTGGTTTAAATCTTCAAAAGCATACTTTTTCGAGTAGTTAGATGCTATTTGTTTTTACTTTCTCTACCACGTACATATTAGGTAGAGAATATATTGCATTCCATCCAAAAATTGGATACCAAGATTTCACCGGAAATACATGTTTTGAGGTCCCTTAATAAAAATAAAGCATTTTTACAAAAAAGTATCTGTGAACACATAATTCAAAAACGAAAAGTCGGATAAACACTAAACTTAGTATTTACATTTAGTACCTTCTGAAGATGCGACTCGAAGGTTTTCAAGAAAACTCCCCCACACCAAACTACCCTTTACATGGAACATTTTGTCGTCCTCCGTGGTGTGCTAATTACCATGCTAGCCTCTAGTCCCCGAGTCGTGGGTTCAGACCCGGTGGAGGGCGATGAATTTTTTCGGACCATCCTTCATGGTTTCCTTCGGAAGGAAGTAAAGCCGTTGGTCCCGTGTCGTAGATTTACGTTTTCCAGATTTTTCTTAGTCCTCATAATTGTAAACTGTCGGGGAGATACCCTAAATTTAGGCCTGGAATGTTTCCTTTCCAAAATTCCTTTCTCAATTATAATTTCATTTCAGGTGTACAAATGTCCACTGCCTGTGGTACCGTACGCAGCATAAACGGACGTTAAAGACAATAAAAGATACAGTAAGAATACGTTTGTGTTCATTTTTCAATTATGAAGAGGATTGTTTGCATTTGTTGTGGGAAAAACATTACTGGAGCATTGGCAGCCATTTTATTTTAAGTGCTAGTTAAGGACAGCATATTTCCATTTCCTTGCTCCCTTCCGGTCTGTTTTTTACTACTTGTGGAATTGCTCTAATTTTCTGGTTGCCCACTTCTTTGCATTTCACACTGGAATATCTTTAAACCCCACTTAAAATGAAATACTTAGGCTGGAGCTTTACGATTAATGAAACGGAGGGATCTTGTCGTTTAATGTGTTTATAAAACGGTCTTTGCCTGCTTCCTTTATCTGCATCGAGATATATCCTGTTTTTTAACCGCCATAAAACTCTTGCCGCAAAGTGCCGAGGACGCCATGTTCTGGAAATTTCATAAAATGGTGTCGGTTAACGTAATCCATTCCATTCAAACCCTTTATATTGCATCGTATCATCGTGTAATGTTCTGATCGAGAAGTTGTTTAAGTTTCTCGTCCGTTGAGGACATTTCGGCTGCTTACGTAAACTTAATCTTTAAAGGTATGCAACACTGAAATATTGTGGGAATTTAGAGAAAATTGGGCATTAAAGGCATGCCCACAAAATTTTTCAGAAGCTGTAATTACAAAAGCTGTTTTTACTTTTGATATTGTGAATATTTAACTGTATAAGAACAAGATAACATGAAAACTGGCTCCGTTGCTCAACTGTATGAGGGGTCCCGGGTTGGATTCTCGGCTGGGGTTTAGGAATTTTTCTCTAGCTAAGATTATTTCCTATCCTCCCCAGAGAAAAGTATGAATGAAAGTGTGACTGTATGTGTGAACTAACTTATAAAACCCAAAGAAAACCAGAAATCCAATGACAATAATTATATATGAGTTAACATCATTTGCCGATAGGCAATGTCTTCCAAAGGTAAAAGGCCGCCGATATGACCACTGCAGTTAAAGATTGGGTATAAGTAGAACAATAAAAAACCAATATTAAATTAAAATTCTTCTAAATTTTAAATTTTACGTGTAGCGGTATTACACAGGGTGATTTATGAAGAACAGACACATTTCCTTCTTTAATTATTCTGTTCGAAATTCACTCAATGCTCCAACTTTAGCACCAAATTAGGCAGAATGTTCTGGAGTTTCTATTGCCTGTCACTAGATACGCAGATGTTTATATTTTATTCGTAATTGTTACTTTTATTGTCGGCAATTGTTTTTGAGATTTTGTTCTAGTCAACGTGAAAATGGAGTACACATTAAATGAACGACTCTTCCTTGTAAAGCAATACTGGATTACGAATTCAATTACAGCTACTCAAAGGGCATACCAGAGAGAATTTGGTGTTCGAAATCCTCCCAAAAGAAACACAATACTGAGACTGTTAACAAATTGGAAACAACTGGATTTCTGGTGAGTGAAAAAGGCAAAACTCGTTCATCTAGGCTTCCCACGGTGGTTGACGTAAGAGCACGACTGGATCCGTCGCCCAAACATCATTAAGACGTTTTTTGCAGGAAACAGGTACAGCTACTCAATGTGTTGGAGAGCTGTGAAAAGCGCAGGCTCAAGCCGTATAGGATTACGGCTGTCCATGAGTTACAGGAACCAGATAAGAATAGACGACTGAGTTATTGTCGTTGGTTTCAGGCGTTCATTGTGCGAAATCCTACCATATTGTCCATCAGATAGTTCGCAGATGAAGAATCGTTCCATTTATCCGGCTATATGAGCTCAAATAACTCACGCTATTGGGCCAGCGAAAATCCACATGTTATTCGTGAAGCACCTATGCACCCGGTTAAAGTCGAAGTTTGGTGCGTAATATCCGCACAGAGAATAATGGGATAAATTTTTTTTAAAACAATGTGAACATTACAGAGTACCAACGGATTTTCATGAAGTTTACTCAGCAACTAGACGATGTAGATCTGAGTTAAGGATATTTTCAGCAGGACGGCGCTGCATGCCATACATCAAATCAATCCATGGCACGAATTGCAAGTTTCTTTGACGACCGAATAACTTCCAAGAACCTGTGGCCACCGAGATCTCCGGATTTGACATCGCCGGACTTCTTTCTATGGGGTTAATTAAAAGACAGGGTTTATGCCACACGTCTCCAGACATTGGACGATCTGAAGCACAGAGTTACACAGGAGATTCAAGCTATTGACAACAGAGTCCTCCATTGAGTGGACAGTAACATGGAACGATGTGTTGAATTGTGCCTTATGTAGGATGGAAGACATTTTCAACATTTGCTACAGAGCTAAATAATCTCTCAAAATTCCTCTGCATTTCAGGTATAATAAGTTGTCGCTACCATAACTCGTTTTGAAGCCATTAAAGAAATAAAAATGTGTTAGTTCTTCATAAATCATCCATGTGATGAGATGACATTTTAATTCATCATATTCGGGGATTCTGTGTATAGGTGAGGTTTTGATGCCATTTGAAGAGTGAGATGTGTTGTTTTTTCTCTTCAGCCGGTTGCTGGACATTAGGTTCCTGTTGAGCAGGTACTCAGGGTAAATCAGGACGGGATTTTGGGTTGATAATAGGCTCCTATTAGAGAGATCACTGGTTCAAATGCCCTCTACTAACCAATCTGTAATTTCTGCGCGTTTCTACAACAGTACCTGTTTCTTTCTGAAGAAATTCCTTGGTGGAAAACATTTCAACGACGATGATGTGAAACAAGAAGTGCAGACTTGGCTTTCATCACAGGCGGCATCATTCTTTGACGAAGGCATACAAAAACTAATTTATCGTTACAAGTGCCTGAATAACCGGATGACTATGTGGAGAAGTAGTATAAAGTAATGAATGATGATAAAGTATTTCGAAAATAATCTGTTGTTTTTTTAAAAAAAGTATAGGGACTTACTTTAAAAACGCACCTAGTAATTTTGTATTTCATTGACATTTTACGCATTTTCTCTAATTTTATGAAGTTTGCATGTCAAAGAATAAATTTTTAATTTGATATACTCTGGTACACAACTCGGTATTCCATGCATGTTTTACTTTCTTCACTTTTTACCTGTTATGAATAGAGAAAGTGTTGTATTCCGACAGCCAGAATTAAACGTAAATGCATTTTGAGGTCTTCCGAACAAAGAAGAAAAGTATTTTTAGAAGTTTGAATGAAAACGTGTGCACCTGTATGAATAGCATAAATAAAAAAACTAATCGGGTTAAATACCAAAGCTGGTGTTTAAATCCACCATCTTTCAAGTATGTGGCCTAAAACTGCTCCATCCTAAATTACACTTTATATTGAAAATAATGTTTGTTTTATTTTCTACAAAACGGCTCTAAGGATTTTGATAAAAATATCGCATGTTGGAGATATTGACTTGAAAAATAAAGTGTATATCTTGAATTGTCTATGAATATCCTGTGAGGTTTCCTTTATCCTGACTGAATTTTGTATAACTAGGAACCGTAAGAGAACGGACTATAACGGACTGAAAAAGTTACGTTCTTAGTGCAAGCCATTTTCAAAATGTGGATACCTTTAATAAAATACAACACGTCTTTCGGGCTTTGAGATGTGACAGGAACTAAATTGATTAAACGTAATGTTTCGTCCTGTCGCGGTAATCGGCTCGTGTTATCTTATTTGCTGGGCGCCTGTTATTGTTTTATTATTTTAAATTTTGGATTCTTTGTCCTCCAGCTAGCTATTATTACTCAGTCGAGCAAGTATCTCTGAGCAAGGCGTGTAAACGGAAAGGAGTTGTTACTAAAAGATAACACTGATAAAAGAATTTGCTTTCACATCTTTAATCTTCACGCCTGACTGAAACTGTGGTATTTCCAAATGTAATTACTGTTGAATTAGTTGCCACGTACTTCACATTTTTGTAACTAGCTTTACGACATGTACCTCGCGAGAGATTCTTCCGAACTGTATGACGTGCACCTCACGAGAGATTCCTTAGAACTGCGTGAAACATGCTTATGCCTAAACATTATAATAGAGCTGCTATTGGTTACCAAATCGCGCCAACTTTAGCGTCTGTTTTGTCAGCCAATCACTACTACTAACATATATGCTCTAGGGAAGATATTCCCTCCATTTCTAAAGAAAGGCACGCTACCCTGACGTCATTTGTTTGTCTCTTCTTAGTGATAAACAACTCATCCCCTCTGTTTATTGTTACCCACTTCTATTGTCAGTTTCAGTGAGGCCGTGTAAACTTATTTCCTAACAATGCTTATGGCTAATAAACATCTAAAACCCTGTACATACAATAATATTCATTTACACTACAATCACTCTGGCATTCACAGTATGTTATGATATAAAGTACTGCCTCAGTACTCAACTCAGAAAAGTGGCTGGCGACTGGGTTCATTTGGCAGAGAACGGTAATCTATATTGTTGAGTGACGGGTGGTGTTATGTGTGAATTGCGCCGACACGGCTAGCCGAGGTCGTTAAGGAACGAAGTCGTGAACGGGAGATCTGCGGTTTAAATACCACCAGGACCGTCCTCCTTGACATGTTTTTTTCTAAGTTTTCCTCCTTCCTCATAATTGGCAAATGTTAGTAAGGTACCCTAAACGTTTTCTTTCCAAATTTACTTTCCCAATTATTATTTTACTTCATGTATCATGAGTGTCTACTGCCTGTGTTGCCATATGCAGCAAGAATGGGCGTTAAACACTACTGCTATGCGCATTACTCTGTTGTGTTGAACGATGCGAAGGCGCTGTAAAGAGGAACCATGCCGCCTTAGCTTAAATTCTTCTTTTCAGCTGAAGTTATTTGGATGTTACTGAACAGGTGGCGCCGCGGTAACGCTTGCGCCTCGCATTCGGGAGGTCCCGGGTTCGATTCCCGGTGATCGCCCATTCTGACCCATTGGGTTTTTTTTCGGGGATTTTCCCGGATCGGCAGGTGAATGCTGGAGTGGTTTCTCTCATCCCCCGAATTTCCTGTCCCTTCATATCGTTCCATTAATCATTTCATTCATCCTTCACCCCGTTAGGTCTGCTTTAGAGTTGTAAGTGTCGGCGATGGTGTTCCGGTGCGGCGTGGCAGCGAAAAAGGATGCTTCTCTGTGTGGAACGGAGTCCCCGGTCTGCCTGTCCGACTGCCGGGGTATATTATTCTGGAAACTATAGGGGTCCTGTCATTGCTTTGCTGTCTTTCCTAGTTCCGGTCACCCGGTGTCTCCTCTCACTTCATATTTCCCTCCCAGCGGCGCCCCTCGAGGAGCATAGGTACAGTATCTGCATTCACTGGATTGGTGCCTAGTCCCTTCCGATACACAGTCCATCGGGATGTTTACATATTTTCGTTGCCTCTCTGAACGTTCTAGGTTAATACTGTTGGAGGTTGTAGGACTTCAGTTTTCTCGAACATAACACAGTCACTAGCCATTCCTGGCGCTCTTCTGGGATGTCCTTCACATTTGAGGACGAAACATCAAGTTTCATCAAATTCGTTCTTTGACCACGGTTTCCAAGCCGGAAGGCATGTTATATTTTACCAATAATATCAGCCTGAAAGCTCACGATCATATATGAACATTTCCCCAAATATAAGTGCGCCATCTGACGAGAGATGCTTGGAAGTTTCCGATTCCTGTGTTTCTTTTCCCTCGCAACAGCTCCTTACTGTAGCTTTATTCCTCCGTACTTGCGATTAACATTTGAACATAGTTTCAGCATGTTGCAGGTCTGCTTCATACTCCGAAAGCTCACGTGTTCAAATCTCGGCTTTTACGATGTTTCGGAGTAATCCTAAGCTTTGTGGACCATGCACTCATTTGAGCATCATTTCACGATGTTTGTTTATTCAGCGTTTGATAAGACATACCCGTTTAAAGGACGATTAAAAAAAATCTGATATGTTACACTCACATGACTTTCTTTACTCTTGTACAAACTATTTTTACAAACGCTTATTCTCCTTATGCTTCATGTTAATCGAGATGTTAATCTTATTGCTAATTTTCTTGTAGATGCAAGGGGAATTGGTAGGCTTTAACCTATACTCAAATATTTTAAGAGCTGGTTGCTATGTGGAGTATTTCATTCTCTTTGCATTACCAGGACAAAAAAAATGAATAACGAATTTGAGAAAAAGTATAAGTATTGGAAAATTTAAGGTAATAACAAGCAATATCTCGAAAATGGTTCACCCAACATAAACTGTGTATTTTAACGAGACCTACATTTTTTGTGTAGTAAAATTGTGTCTATCTCTTATGGTTTACCAGTTATGCAAAAACCGTTCACAATGAAGAACACTTTTGGAGACATTCCGAGAAAATTCGAGATATACATTTCATTTATCATGAAAATATCTTAAACATATGGTATTTTAATCAAAATCGTTAGAGCCATTTTTGAGTAAATTAAAATTTTCGAAAAATGTTCCATGTAAAGGGTAATCTCGGGTAGGGGGATTTTCTTGAAAACCTTCGTGTCGCATCTCTGGAAGATACTGAACCTAAATATCAATTTTGGTGTTTATCCGACTGTTTGTTTCTGAGTTGTGCTGTTCACAGACATACACACAGACAGACAGACAGACAGACACACACACACGGACATGCTTCTAAAAATGCTTTTTTTTGGATTCAGGGGGTCTTAAAGCATGTATTTCCGGTGAAATCTCGGTATCGAATTTTTGGGTGGAACACAATAATTCCCCTACATACTATACGTAGTAGAGAAAGTAAAAAAAAACACTCTTTAATCAGTTCTGCAATGTATGAGCTATGTATAAGGCAGAGAAAGGGTAGAAAACACTGTCTGACTCTACTACATCAAATTTTTACTTTCTCTACAATCTATTGCATACACCATTGCACTCAAATGTTAACAATCAGGATTTCACCGGAAGTATGTTTGCAGCCCCTTAGAGTTAAAAAGAAACATTTTTAGAAAAAGGTCTGCGTGCGTCTGAAAGTTTGTGTGTACACGCACCTACGAACAGCAAAACTCAAAAACGAAATGCAGTGAAAATTATCGAATTCGGTTCTTAAGTTCAGCGTCTTCCAAAGATGTGACACAAAGATTTTCAAGAAAATCTCCACACCCAAAACTGCCGTTTTCATGGAAAACTGTTCATAATTTTTTATATTATCACAAAACGACTAACGATTTTCATTAACATACCATATGTTTAAAGTATCTCCATCTCTAATAAAAAAAATATACCTTGAATTCTCTGTGAATAGCCTATGAAGCTTCATTCTGAATACATTTTTACTTTCTCTACTACGTATAGTAAGTAGGGGAAGTATTGTATTCCACCCAAAAATTCGATACCGAGATTTCACCGGAAATACATGTTTTGAGACCCCCTGAATCCAAAACATGTCCGTGTGTGTCTGTGAACAGCATAACTCTGAAAGGAACAGTCGGATAAACACCAAAATTGATATTTAGGTTCTGTATCTTCCAGAGATGCGTCACGAATGTTTTCAAGAAAATCCCCCACCCCAGATTACCCTTTACATGGAACGTTTTTGGAAAATTTTAATTTTCTCAAAATGGCTCTAACGATTTTGATTAAAGTTTCATATGTTTAAGATATTTTCATGACAAATGAAATGTATGTGTATGTGTATTCTTCATTGTGAACGACTTTTGCATAACTGGTAAACCATAAGAAATAGACAAAATTTTACTACACAAAAAATGCAGATCGCGTTAAAATACACAATTTATTTCATACACACTTTTGTTGTTGAGTGAACCGTTTTCGAGATATTGCTTGTTATTCCCTTACATTTTCCAATACTTATACTTTTTCTCAATTCGTTATTCAATTTTTTTCTGTCCTGGTAATGCAAAGAGAATGGAATACTCCACATAGCAATCAGCTCTTAAAATATTTGATTATAGCTTAAAGCTTACCAATTCCCCTTACATCTACAAGAAACTTAGCAGTGAGATAGTCTGCAAATGTTTATCTCGATTAACATGAAGCATATGGAGAATAAGCGTTTGTAAAAATAATTTGTACAAGAGTAGAGAAAGTCATGTGAGTGTAACACATCAGATTGTTTATAACTGCTTGTAACTGGTACATAATGAGGAGGGACACACACACACACACACACACACACACACACACACACAACACACACACACAAAAAAAAGGACCGTAGACTTCCATAAAACAACCAATCAAATGCCAAACAATTGTTTATGGCATTGGACTTTCCGATGTATTCGTCATTGGTTTGAAGTTTCACATAATTTATACCTTTGATGTGGTATTCCTTTGTTACTCGTGATATCTGTCGTGCAAATGTAATCTCAAAGCCAGCACTTTGTGATACATTTTTTAAAGATTTGGCTATGGTTTCAGCCTTCTGCCCCCCTCTTGAGGTTACATGAAATGTGTGTAGAAATAGTTTATAAGAACATTTTTGTCTCTTAATATATAGTGGAAACAAAAATAAGCTTCTGAAAGAACATTTTGTAGAAAATATATAGAAATATCATGTAAATAAACAGATTTTTTCCCCTATAATAAGTAGAGGAAATATTGCATTCCTTCCAAAAATTCGATGCCGAGATTTCAAAGGAAATGCATGTTTTGAGGCTCCCTGAATTAAAGAAAAATAATTTTTAGAAAAATGTGTGTGCGAACATTACAACTCGAAAACGAATACCCTCTCCATTCCAAACTACCCTTTATATGGAATATGTTCATTAGTGTTTATTTTCTCCAAAATAGCTGTAACGATCTTGATTAAAATATCATATGTTTAGGATATTTTTATGACAAAATGTGATTATTGAAAGAATATAAAGGCCTTTTCTTATTCTGAATTACCTTTCTGTGATTTATAAAGCTTAAGAGATTGACAAAATCTCACTATACAAAAAATGCAGATCTCGTTAAAGCACCAGTTAATTCGACTTACATTTTTTGTACCGTTACGAATTTTTTAGATATTCTTTTTATTGGTTTAAATCTTCAAAAGCATACTTTTTCGAGTGGTTAGATGCTATTTGTTTTTACTTTCTCTACCACGTACATAGAAGGTAGAGAATATATTGCATTCCACTCAAAAATTGAATACCAAGATTTCACCGGAAATACATGTTTTGAGATCCCTAAATAAAAATAAAGCATTTTTAGTAAAAGGTCCGTGAGTGTCTGTGAACACATAATTCAAAAACGAAAAGTTGGATAAACATTAAACTTGGTATTTAGATTCAGTACCTTCTGAAGATGCGACACGAAGGTTTTCAAGAAAATTCCCCCACACCAAACTACCCTTTACATGGAACATTTTGTCGTCCTCCTTGGTGTAGTAATTGCCATGCTAACCTATGGTTCCCGAGGTCGCGGGTTCAGACCCGGCGGAGGGCAATGAATTTTTTCGGACGTAAGAATCCTTAGCATGGCTTCCTTCGGAAGGAAGTAAATCCGGTGGTCCCGTGTCGTAGATTTACGGCACGTAAAAGAACCTCAAGCCTGATAAAGAGACCTCTGAGTAAAATTACTGGTTTTACACCTCAATATGGAATGGAATGCTAAGGACCACAGTTAAAGAGCGTCCATAAATAAAACTAAATTTAATTTTTGGAACTTTTTTGAAAATTTTGATTTCATAAAATGGCTGTAATGAATTTGATTAAAATACTATATATTAATTATATTTACATGAAAAATAAAATGTATATCTTGAATTTTCTGGATATCCTTTGAAGTCCTCTTCATTGGGAAGGAATTTTGTGTAATCTTGCAACTAGTAAACGTTACGTGATAGAAGAAAACATACTACACTACATCTCTTTATAGCACACAATTTATTTCAAATAAGTTTCTCTGCGGTATCAGCCACTTCCGAGATATCCGTTATTAATAGTTCGATTTGTTCAATACTTTGTCGTTCTTACTAAGTCGTTTCTCGCGATTACATGAAAACAGTAAGAAATTTTAAGGCCAGTTCTTAAACATTTGACTATCGCTGTTCTGTTTATATCCTAACGAAATGTGTAATGTAGCTATTTCTGCTGAGATTTACGTGGATTAGAATGAAGTAAATATAAAAATAAACTTTTGTAAGAATAATTTGTATACCCACTAATAAGTGATAGAGGGTAGAGAAAGTTATGTGAATGTAACACATCAGATTTTTTTCTTAACTTGATTAATAAAAAGGAAATGGAAGAATAAGCCTTTTGTAAGAAGAGTCTTTAGAAGAGAGAGTGGAGAAAGTCATGTGAGTGCACCACATCAGAATTTTTTTTACGTTGGTTCGAGGCGACTAATCCCCTGTAGGAGTTTTGCAAGTCTGCACAGGAGGATCGAAGAGGGACCATTAAAATAAAGTTGCATTATCACTCGCTCCACGGCAAAGTGAGAACTGCGGCGCTATCTTGTGCTGAACAAGGTGATGTCAGCGAAGAAAAACAAGGAGCTAGTTAATCTGATACAGATAGAACCCCATTTTCCGGCAGAGAAGTCCCCTAACCCCATCTGGCTTCTCCGCCACGAAATTACTAGGGCGGTTAAGCGGTGCCCACTTCATTAAGTAGGACATCTGCTTCGCTGTCCATCTGCTGGCTAAGATATCACAGTTTTCCGCTCGACATACCTACCTCGTTAAAGTTTATCTTGACCGTCGCCGCTATTACTTGCTCTGCAGAATTACAGCTTCTGCAGAGAACTCCTCCACTATCTCGGAAACCATACAAATATTACATTTCCAACTATCCAGAAACTTACATTATACTCAACAAGGAAACGTTATTACAGTGACGTCACAGTTTTATTTGGAGTACTTTTCAACAAACTTACACTGGAAATAAAGAAGTATATGTTTCTGTTTTCTGTTTGCAAAAGAAAAATCATTTGGTACAAACTTTTGGTTTCAGTATCATAGATGTGAATAAGGTTACACAGGGTTATTCAAAAAGAACTTTAAATATTTATTTCTAATGAACGACAATAGATGGCGACACATGCTATACATCGCTGAATAGAGAAAAGTTCAAAGTTTTATTTTACGAGGGTGGTCTGAAAAGTTTCCGACCTACTAAAGTTACAAGAAATTTTTTCAGATTTTTTTTTATTTTTCAACATAGTCTCCTTGTAACTCTACACACTTCTCCCAACGATGCTCCCATCTGTGTAACCCATCCAAATAGTACTCGGCGTTTTTCTCTGCGAAATAATTGTTCACGAAGGTGATTACCTCTTCATTTGACGAAAATCTCTGTCTTCGAGCGCAATTTTCAGACGAGGAAACGAAAAGCAGTCGCTTGCGGCTAGATCTGATGAGCAAGTTGGATGGTCAAGCAGTTCAAACCGTAATTCGTGGATTTTCATCATTGCAACCGCTGAGGTGTGAGACGGTGCGTTGTCTTGGTGAAACAGCATTTTTTTCTGCAAATGTGGCCGTTTTTCCGCAAGTTCTGCCTTCAGATTGTCAAGTAATGATGCGTAGTATGCTCGTGTAATGGTTTTTCCTTTTTGAAGATAATCGATTAAAATAACTCCATGATTATCCCAAAAAACAGTCGCCATCACTTTCCCAGCCGAAAAAACAGGTTTTGCTTTTTTTGGAGCCGGTTCCCCCTTTGCAGTCCACTGTTTGGACTGTATTTTTGTTTCGGGCGTATAATGGTGTATCCAAGTTTCATATACAGTAATTAATCGGCGCCAAAACTCTGATTTATTGCGCCTAAACTGCACCAACAGAGCGTTGGAAATGTTCATTCGAACACGTTTTTGGTCAAACGTGAGCAAACGCGGCACCCAACGCGCGGGCAGCTTTCTCATGTCTAAATGTTGATTTAATGTGACAAACACGTTCTTTTGACATGTTCATAGCCTCTGCTATCTCTCTGACTTTAATTCGGCGGTCGTCTAGCACCATTTGGTGAACTTTGGCGATGTTTTTGTTGGTAGTTGCCATTTTTGGACTCCCGAACGTTCATCGTCTCCCAAGCTCTTACGGCCACGTTTAAATTCAGCTGCCCAAAATTTCACTGTGGTAAATGATGGTGCAGAGTCCCCATACACAGAATACAACTCAGCTTTGATTAGCGTAGGCGTATTGCCTTTCAAAAGCAAATATTTAATGACAACTCGATACTCGATTTTGTCCATTTTCATAAAAACACTCACATCACCTCACTCAAACGATTGTTACATAACAACTGAGCATCCAAAATGGCTGAAACTTTGGTGAGTAACTGTCAACAGATGAACAACGAAATTCACTAGCTTTTATTTACGAGTGCTGCCATCTTCATGTTGAGGTTGGAAACTTTTCAGACCACCCTCGTATATGTTCAAAATGAGCAACATTTGTTATGCGAGGACGACCAGGGCTTTTCCGTTTGCACCCGCAACCATCTTCTACGAATTTATTGTACATTTGTTATGATGAGACGGCTCTTTGTTGAACCTACAACGAAATGCAGGTTGCAATGAAACAATAGATCCACTCTTTGCATAATGCAGCACACAAAATGACTTATCCTTTGGCGTCGCCATTTTCTCGTAAACAAACACAGCGCTGCTGTAGGCACTGAATGAAACTAATACGTTGGGCTTACAACTTTGAACTTTCCTTTATTCCAATGATATGTCTTGTGTGTTGTCGATTAAATTCAATAAGTGGATTAATCTAGAAGTAATAAGCTGGCAAGTGCTCTACTCCTCTTGTTATAAAAACATCCTTAGGCTACGCTTTACGACTTAGGGCTCCTGGAGATGTATCTTTGGCTATGTTTGATTCTGCAATGCTGGCAATAGAAGCAAAAGTCCCTTAAAGCTTCGTGTGCTTGGCTTTATGTAACGCGTTAATGAGTATTAATTCAGACGGTCATTTTAATGAGTATAGCGAACGCGGGCCTATTCACAGGTACCATACAATGGCAAATACTTCCAGTTAAAACAAAAGAGTGAAAATGACTTACAGCCTGTAAGTTGAATATTACCGGAAATAATTATAACATGAAAATAGTAAATCAAAAGTAATGCCACAAAAAGGAAAATGCCCTAAAAATCTAAAATATTATAGAAGGCAAAATATTAGAACAAGTCTCCCATTTTGAGTACTTGAGCTGTAATAAGTTTTGACAGAGATAAAGATAAAGATATAGAAAATCAAATAAGTTTCACCAAATATGTGGCACCATAATAACATCATTACAAAATAAAACTAGAAAAGATATAACAATTACGAGGGCAAGTCAATAAGTATTCGCATACGTTTTTAAAAATCTATTATAACAATAACAGAAACTTAGAATTACCTCGTTTTTACTTTCTCTACTAGGTAGATTAAGTAAGGGAAGTACCGAGATTTCACCGGAAATATATGTTTTGAGGCGCCCTGAATCCAAAAAAAAAAAAAAAAAAAAAAAAATAAAGAATTTTTGGAAACATGTCCGTGCATAACTCAGAAACGAACAGTCGGATAAACACCAAACTTGGTATTTAGGTTTAGTATCTTCCAGAGATGCGACACGAAGGTTTTCAAGAAAATCCCCCCACCCCAGATTACCCTTTACATGGAACATACATATAGTTTAGGAATGGAATACGCAACAACCGACGAGCACCAATAGCCGAGGAAGAACACTGTAGAAGACCACAACAACCCTGGAACGACGATTTCCCGCTATAAATGTCGCCCAACAACGATTTCCCGCTACAGGGTGTCCTTAAAGAATTTTTCAACTCATTTTAAATTTGATTGAAATCAATCCAAAAGGTAGTTCGTATAAAGCCATTTTAAACCTAATATTCTCGGTATTATATTCCATAAGTTCATATTAATAAGTTGTATTTATGCTACCACAAAGCAAACGCAGCTATAGTTACATTCACGATCTAGTTCAATTTCATTGAATTTCCGCAGTTTACCTACTTCACTCTACACTCTCACGGAGAACTATTTCAGCAGATGAATCAATGCTTTATGTTCCATTTTCTGCACTTGGGCATCACACAGGGATGGAGTTCATCAGAACAGCCCAGACTTACAGTCATAAAAGTTGTACCTGGGCTTTAAACAGAGGCTGCACCGAATCCAATTTAAGCCCTTGGTAGGAGCCCATAAATGAGGGTTAAATCTCGCTTAAAAGAAGAAGCGCCCCCACGTAGTTCCACTATGTAATTACATTCCATTGAAAGTCTGGCCTGCTCCGCCATCAATCAATGGCATCGGAAACTTTTGCTCTGGAAATTCCTTTCCTGTTAGATTTCCTGCAGGAAGGGAGAAGATACGGAGTTTCTGAAATACATATCTCAACAAATTGATGGTGTTCTGGCTCAAACTTCGTTAACTTGCTGCACAAGGAATCCTTGTATTACTTAAATTGCTTTCTGTTCTTTCTTTATCTTTTTTCCTCCTACTTTCACCTCATCAGGAAGCAAAATCGTTCCAGTAGCTTGCCGTATATAAAACTTCCAAAATGACTTTCCTTTGTTTTTTCAGTAGTTTCTATTAGCGATGCTAATACCGCTCTAAAATTCAGTTTTTTACCTTATCTGCAACCTACCTATAGTAGCTGAGAAGGAGTGTTGCATTCCACTCAAAAATTTTAGATTTCCAAAAGCACATGTTTTGAAACTCCTGAATTAAACAAAAATCTGATATTTTGCACTCGCATTACTTTCTCTACTCTTCTACAAACTATTTTTACATATGCTTATTCTCGTATTGTTAATTTTCTTGTAGGTGCAAGGGGAATATGGTAGGCTTTAAGCGATAGTCAAATCTTTTAAGCGCTGGTTGCTATGTGGAGCATTCCATTCTCTTTGCATGTACAGGACATAAAAAAATCTGATGTGTTACACTCACATGACATTTTCTACTCTTCTACCAACCATTTTTACAAACGCTTATTCCCCGTATGCTTCATGTTAATCGAGATATCGAGAGGTTAATCTTATTACTAATTTTCTTGTAGATGCAAGGGGAATTGGTAGGCTTTAAGCTATAGTCAAATATTTTAAGAGCCGGTTGCTATGTGGAGCATTCCATTCGTTTTGCATGTCCAGGACATAAAAAAACGAATAGCGAGTTCTCATTAGAGAAAAATTATAAGTATTGAAAATTAAAACAAATAGCAAGGAATAGCTCGGAAAGGTTCACTCTAAAAAATGGAATTTAAAGTTAAGTGCGGTGATTTATCTAAACGGTACAGGAACTATTGAATAGTAATTTATGGTTTTAGAATTGCTGATATGAAAAACAATGTAGCATAAAAGTATAAGCTAATAAAACTGTAAAGAAACAAAAAATTTAAAATGTTCACAGTTTTACCAAATCTCACAGGTACATTGCGTTATATGGAATTATAAATACCAATAAATTCTGGCATTTAAAGAAAGATCCTCATATTTTTATGTCATGAATATTACTCAGTCGTCCTCCGTGGTCTAGGGGTACCATGCTAGCCTCTAGTACCCAAGATTGGGTTCAAACCGGCGGAGGGCGATGGATTTTTTCGTCCGTAAAAATCCTTAGCATGGCTTCCCTCGGAATGGAAGTAAAGCCGATGGTCCCAAGTCTTAGATTTACGGCAAGTAAAAGAATCTCAAACCACATAAAGAGACCTCTGAGCAAACTTTCCGGTCTTTCACGCCTAATATAGAATGAGACGCTGAGAGCGTCCATAAATAAAGCTGAAGTTAATTTAATTTAAACACTGTTATACGACTGGAACCCCAATAGCATCATTCTCCAGTTTTCGGTTTTACTAGCTTTAAAGCATACGACGCACTATTCTATACCAATTCTACACCAATATTTCAGGAAATACATGTTTTGAGGTGCCACGAATCCAAATAAAGCATCTTTGGAAACATGTCCGTGTGTGTGTCTGTCAACAGCTTAACTCAAAAGCGAAAAGTCGAATAAATACCTTACTTGGTATTTGAGTTTAGTATCTTCCAAGGATGGGACACGAAGATTTTCAAGAAAATCCCCCACCCCACACTACCCCTTACATGAAACGTTTTTCTAAAACTTTTATTTTTCTAAAAAATAGCTCTAACGATTTTGATTAAAAAATCATATATTTACGATACTCTCATGGCAAAGGAAATGTATATCTAGAATTTTCTGGGAATGTTCCCAAAAGTCCTCTTTATTCTGAATGACTTTCGCATAACTGGTAAACGTAAGAGACAGACAAAATTATACTACACAAAAAATGTAGATCTTGTTAAAACAAAATTTATTTAAAATACTTTTCTGTGGTATAAGTCATTTCTGAGATCGTTATTAGGTGTTCAAATTGTTCATTTCTTGGTCATTTTCTTAGTCCTTTCAATTTTCAGTTGTTTCTCGCAATTGCATCGAAACAGTATGGAATTTTAATGCCAGCATATAGCGTCCAGTTCTTAAACATTTGACTACCGCTGTTCCTGAGTATCTCTAACGAAATTCGTAATGTAGCTATTTCTGCAAAGGCTTATTTGGATTAAAATGTAGTAGACAGAAATTAAGCTTGTGTAAGAATAATTTGTATACCCACTAATAAACGATAGAGGGTAAGGAAAGTCATGTGAATGTATCAATCAGTTTTTTAACATATACATAACCTATTATACTCTTCAGGATCTGTTCAAAAAAATTTCAGTGTAACATTCACGCAAATGTCTTTACGATGTTCTAATAATTGGTTCAGAAATGACAAAATAAGTTATATTAAAAAATAAAAAGATGGTTGCACGGTTCTCTAAACTGAACACAATTTTGCATGTTTCTGTAATAGTGAATACTTCAACTACAAAGTTCTATTTTAGATATAAAATAGTTTTTATTAAAGATATTGATGTGTTTAACGTTTTTTTAGAGAAACGCCATTATTTGGAATACACGTTAACGTATTTTCTAAACCACAAACGACTAGTGGAACAGGATGAAAGTGAAAATGGAAAGGTTTTCCTTGAAGCTGAAATGGGAAGTGTAGCGAAAGTGATATCTTATTTTCTCTTAATGTGAACTCTTTCACTAAAATCCTGATTTACTCTATTTTCTGTCCTTTTTCTCTGTTTCATTGTAGCAAGGGTTGGCGATTCTTATACTTCGGCTTCCTTTCATTCTTTTCGACCTCTCGTGAGTCATTTTTTATTTCCTATAATGTTAATGTCACTCTGCGCCTTTGTTCCGTTCGACATTCACGTCTCCTTTTTGTTGTATCTGAAGATGGCAGGTTTAATACTCTGTCTGGCACAGCACCGCTCTTCTTAATGTTGTTTACGGCATAGAAGTTCCATTAGGTCTGCTTACCTGAAGATTTCCTCTTCATTTCTCTAATAGTTTCCTGATAAAATTAATGTGTCCCCCGGAGTCATACGTCAAGAGTTCTATTGATGTGCGGTCTATAGATAACTTCTCATTCGATACACCTTAAAAATATCTCATTTATATTTTTGATACATTTTATTAACCCACTAGACAACTAGGTATTCAGGAAATTTGATTTAGGATGTCGGAAAAGGATAAAATTGCGTTTTAAGGTACAAATATTCACTACGAGATCAAAAGTATCCGGACACCTGGTTGAAAACGACGTACAAGTTCGTGGCGCCCTCCATCGGTTATGCTGGAAGTCAATATGGTGTTGGCCCACCCTTAGCATTGATGACATCGTTCGCTCTCGCAGGCATACTTTCAATCAGGTGCTGGAAGGTTTCTTGGGGAATGGCAGCCCATTCTTCACGGAGTGCGGAACTGAGGAGAGGTATCGATGTAGGTCGGTGAGGCCTGGCACGAAGTCGGCGTTCCAAAACATCCCAAAGTGTTCTATAGGATTCAAGTCAGGACTCTGTGCAGGCCAGTCCATTACAGGGCTGTTATTGTCGTGTAACCACTCCGCCACAGCCTGTGCAGTATGAACAGGTACTCGATCATGTTGAAAGATGCACGCCATCCCCGAATTGCTCTTCAACAGTGGGAAGCAAGAAGGTGTTTAAAATATCAATGTAGGTCTGTGCTGTGATCGTGCCACGCAAAACAACCAGGGGTGCAAGCCCCCTCCAGGAAAAATACGACCACACCATAACACCACCACCTCCAAATTTCATTTTTGGCGCTATATACGCTGGCAGATGATGTTCACGGGGCATTCGCCATATCCACACCCTGCCATCGGATCGCCACATTGTGTATCGTGATTCGTCACTCCACACAACGTTTTGCCACTGTTCAATCGTGTAATGTTGACGCTCCTTACACCAAGCGAGGCGTAGTTTGGCATTTTACTGCGTAATGTGTGGCTTATGAGCAGCCGCTCGACCGTGAAATCCAAGGTTTCTCACCTCACGCCTGTCATAGTACTTGGAGTGGATCCTGATGCAGTTTGGAATTCCTGTGTGATGGTCTGGATAGATGTCTGCCTATTACTGTTTACGACCCTCTTCAAATGTCGGCGGTCTCTGTCAGTCAACAGACGAGGTCGCCTGTACGCTTTTGTGCTCTTCATGTCCCTTTACGTTTCCACTTCACTATCACATAAGGAACAGTGGACATAAGGATGTTTAGGAGTGTGGAAATCCAACGTACAGATTCCTGACACAAGTGACGCCCAATCACCTGACCAAGTTCGAAGTCCGTGAGTTCCACGGAACGTCCCATTCTGCTGTTTCACGATGTCTAATGACTACTGAGCTCGCGATAATGAGTACTAGGCAGCACAATCACCTAAGATGATAAACGTATGTTTGTGGGGGTGTCCGGATACTTTTTATCACATAGTATAGTTACTGCAAAACCCGATGATCATATATTTTAAAATCTCTTTGGGGAAGGTATCACAAAGGTTTAAAGCTGTGTATAGCAAGTGGGGAAGTATTGCATTCCACTCAAAAATTCTATATCGAGATTTCATAGTAAATACATGCTTTGAGGTGCCCTAAATCAAAATAAAGAATTTTTGGAGACATGTCCGTGTGTATGTGTTTGTGAACAGCATAACGCAAAAGCGAAAAGTCGGATAAATACCAAACTTCGTATTTGAGTATTGTATCTTCCAAGAATGCGACATAAAGACTTCACAGATTACCCTTTACATGGAACGTTTTCGAAAATTTTACTTTTCTCAAAAATTGCTCTAACGATTTTGATTAAAATATTATATATTTAAGATATTTTCATACCAGACGAAATGTATGTTATTAATTTTCTTGGGATGTCTTCAAAAGTCCTCTTCATTCTGAATGACTTTCGGATAACTGGTGAACCGTAAGAGAGAGACAAAATGTTACTGCACAAAAAATGTAGATCTCTTTAAAACACAATTTATGTCATATACATTTTTTGTCTAGTGACCCATTTCCAAGATATTCCTTGTTATTTGTTTAAATTTTCTAATACTTATACTATTTCTCAAATGTTAATTCGTTATTCGTTTTTTTATGTCCTGGACATGCAAAGAGAATGGAATGCGCCACATAGCAACCAGCTCTTAAAACATTTTTCTGTCGCTTGAAGCTTACCATATTCCGCTTGCACCTGCAAGAAAATTAGCAATAAGATAATTTCTACAAATGTTTATCTCGATTAACATGATGTACATGGAGAATAAGCATTTGTAAGAATAGTTTGTACAAGAGTAGTGAAAGTCATGCGAGTACAACGCATCATATTTTGGCACGTTTTCGGAAAAGATGTAAATTTATTATACACAATATTCTTATATACAACACTTAAATATAATAATTCTGGGAAAAATTTACTAATGTTACATTCACATGACTTTGTTTACTTATTCTTTAACAGGCTATTCATACAAAAGCTTATTCCTCCATCTACTTCATGTTTATCTAGACAAACACCAGCGAGATGGTCACTACAAGATGCCTTTGAAATTCCGTCCTCTTGAATGATCAGGAATAAAAAACGAATAACTTAACGACATTTCGCTTGTGAAAATTCAAACTAATAATAAGTATCCTGGAATGGGTTAACCACACCCAAAAATACATAAACTGTGTTTTAACGAGTTCTACATTTTTTGTGTAGTAAGGTTTTGTCTATCTCTTAAGGTTTACCAGTTATGCAAAGGTAATTAAAATGAAGTGTACTTCGGAGGCTATTCCCAGAAAATTCAAGATATACATTTCATTTTTCATGAAAATTACTTAAACATATGGTATTTGAATCAAAATCGTTACAGCCATTTTTGAGAAAATCAGAAATTTCGATAAACATTCCAATTAAAGAGTAGTTTGGCGTGGAGGGTTTCTTTCAAAATCTTACTGTCGAGGCTAGAATCCTCTGAATCCGGAAACTGCTGAAATGAGATTTCTGAGAAATCTATATTCCTTTAGACCAAACAAGAAGTGAATATATCCGAAGTGAATTGAATATATTTACGCTTAAAGATAGAATTAAGCAGTATCGAATTGTTGGAGAGAGTGCCAGGGAAGAATCTCCGAAGACGCGCCCCAAAACTATTAATGAATCATAGATCTGGCGGCAGGAGGAGTGTAGATAACTCGCATTGGTTTTTAACTGACTGTTTGCTTTTGAGTTATGCTGTTCACACACACAAACAGATACGCACACACAGATCTTCTAAAAATGCTGTTTCTGAATTCAGTGGACCTCTAAACGTGTATTTCCAGTCTCGAATTTTGGGTAAGATGCAGTACTTCTACTTAGTAGTAAGCATTACGAAACTAAAACACTTTAAATTTTTAGTAACGTAATATGCCACTCTTATAAAATGATCTCTCGATGAGGAAATTAATAAAATTTTCTGAAACTTTATTACAGAAGTCGAAACACATTTTGAAATTTTCGTAATATATATTTTTACTTTCTCTACCATGTGCATAGTAGATGGAGAATACATTGCATTCCACCCAAAAATTCGATTTCGAGATTTCACCATAAATACATGTTTTGAGGAAATTTTTAGAAAAAGGTGTGCGTGTGTGAGTGTGTGTGAGCGCGCGCACCTGTAAATAGCATAACTAAAAAACGAAATGTCGGTATTTAAGTACTTAACTTGGTATTTAAGTTTAGTTCCTTCCAAAAATGCAATACTAAGATTTTCAAGAAAATTCTCTCACTCTGAACTAATCTTTACGTGGAACATTTTTCGAAATTTTTGATTTTCTAAAAATGGCTGCAACGATTTTGATTAAAACATATATAATTTTATATGCTAAATATATGGAATATATTTACATGAAAAATAAAATGCATATTTTGAATTTTCTGGGAATAGCATATGAAGTGGTTTTTTGTAAGGAATTTTGTAATCTTGTATAACGTAAAAACGGTAAACGTTAAGCGATTAATGAAAAGGTACTAGACAAAAAACTGAACACTATTTAGAATGACTTTTTTGTGGCATCAGCCATTTCCGAGATATCCGTCAGTAATGGTTCGATTTGTTCAACACATCATTCTTTAAGTCGCATCGATTTTCAGATTGTTTCTAGGGATGCCATGGAAAGAGAGTGGAATTTTAAGACCAGCATTTAGCGTCCAGTTCAACATTTGACTGTCACTGTACTCTTTGTATGCTAATGAAATGTGTAATTTAGCTATTTATGCAAAGATCTATCTCGATTAAAATGAAGTAGATAGAAAAATAAACTTTCATAAGAATAATTTACGATAGAGGTTAAAGAAGACTGTGTGAATGTAACACACGATATTATTTTAAGAAGCACTGTTTGGGATGAATTAATAATAATTGTTTTCACTTTGTATACAATGTTGTAGCTTAATGTAATGCGCAGTGGTTTTATTTTCGGCTCTGCTGTGGGGTGGCGTTTTTAAGTCGGCCCCATCCACGTCATCACCTCTGACTTGCTTATGTGGATTATCCCCGATGCCAAACGTAATTCCACAGTAAAAGCTGTAGGTCCTCTCGTTCCACCGCCATACCCTCGGAGGTAACCCTTGAAGGTCATAGGCGTTAGTGACGACGATAATTTGAATTGCTTTAGTTGTGAGAAAGCTTTCAAGCACTTTGATAGAAAATTTCATTATAGAAAATAAAAACTACTCATATATGTTAAAAATATTAATATTTAAGCTTTTAACCTCTATTGAGCTCAGTGATTTAAATAAGAAATGATTTAACGTAAAATTAGTCACAAGATTGGTAATTATTGAAAACCCCTCAAAAAGCGATACATTTAAAACTTTCAACCTAAATGGAAATAATCATATCCAAAAATATAACTTAATCTTATTCAAGAAAAAAGTCTATATTAATCAAAACAATTAACGAAATAAAATTGAATTGACCATCAACGTTTTTTTAAAAACATAAAGGAATAAAAATACTGTATATATAAGATGTATAGCCGTCCTATTTCCGTTTACTATTTGGGAAATTAAATTAAATTGAGTTTTATTTATGGACGTCCCATTCTATATTAGGCTTGAGGTTCTTTTACATGCCGTAAATCTTTGGCACGGGAGAACCAGGTGCTTTACTTCCCTTCCGAAGGAAGCCATGCTGAAAGAATTTTACGCCCGATAAAATACATCGCCCTCCGCTAGGTTTGAACCCGCGATCTCGGGAACTAGAGGCTATTATGGTAACCACTACACCACGGAGGGCAACTATTATTTGGGAGACATAGCTTCTATGCCCGGGTACATTGTTACGACCGACTGGATTGGCTGCAACGATAAAGTTCACAAATATGGGGCCATAGTATAATAGTATAATGCATTTTGTATTTTTATATTGTCAAGTAATTCTCCTGCTACAATCTGAAATGTTCCAACACAAGGTATGAGAATTCGCTAATGGAGCTTAAAATTCCATTTTCCGTACTTTACGTGCGTTTTTTAGTTTCGTAAAGAGCAAATTTCAACTTAGTGGGGGACAGAACAGCTTTAAAACCATAATGTATGGCCTGGTTACGCAAACAACGTGCTAAATGCAGCATAACAACGGCAGCAGCACGAAATTTTAACGGGAAATCCACGGCCAACCAAACTCAAGTCGACCGAAGCTGCCGCAGTAAATGATAGCTGCTTCAAGTTGGGTTTCGCACTCAAGAGAAGTGGGAGATTGAAGGTAGCAACCAACATTAGGAGAGCACTATGGTTCTCAAGTAACGAGGAAATATGAACACGGCGCTGCGTTGTTATCTTCTGAGTAGGTAATACATTACAACATACCTGCGCTCCAGTTAGTAATATCTTCTCGTAACGCAAAGTTGCCCGTATAAAAATTTCATAATGCGAAACTACTACACGGAAAAAAAGAACAAAACAAAACAGATGGAACAAAGAAAAGTGCAAGGATTAGAAGTGGGAAGACAGACTCTTTTTAACATTCCACAAGAAGTGAAAATAGGAAAAAGTTGAACGAGTATGCAAAGCAGAAAAGAAAAACAAAATATATAAGTAAAGTGGTGCATAAAATTAAAATAAATTCACAATTTCATGCAGAACAAGATGAGACTTCTATACTAGGGTGGTCAATATATACAGTCGAGTGCATGGAATCCTGCCGATATAATGCGAGTGGTTTATATTAGTAAGGAAATGCAAATTGCCTCTAGCACAACCAGGCCGAGCGAGGTGCCGCCACGGTAAGGTGTGTGACTCGCATTCAGGATGTCCCGGGTTCGATCCCCGGTAACCGCCAGCTCTAACCGGAATTGGCAGGCGAATGCTGGGGTGGTTCATTTTCTACCACGACTCTCCTGCCCCTCGTTTCCTGTACCCATCATCTTCGTTGTCATCTGTTTCAGGTTGTAGGACCAGGCGACGGTTTTCCACTGAAAGCTGCAGAACGGTGGCTGTCTGCTCTGTAGACGTTTCTTCCCTGGCGTCGCTGAGTTAGGTCTCACATTTGAATGGGCCCCATTCCGGGGAGTCCGCTGGGAGTTAGGTGGCTTGTGAGTGTCCCCGGGCTGCTTCGGATGCGTTCGATCTCGAAACGTTAGGGATCCCATCCATGCTTGCGCCCGTCGTCATCCGAATCTGGTCGCCCTTTGGGTCCCTCCTTCCCAGGGGTCACACTAGAAGCAAAAAGGGGCGCTGCGGTTGCGGAATCCCCTCCTTTTGCCCATACTTTTTCACGCCCCCTTATCTAGTTCTAACAATCGACTTTATCCTTGTTCTTATTCCCCATTTTTGCTTCTCTCCTCATCCTGAAACCGACCTGTATTTGTAGGTTAATATCTATCAGACTTTTGACATCAAACCATAACGAGACGGAATTACCCAGGGGCCGGTGTGGACATTCGTGACGAAGCATGCCATTGAGGCATTCAGGTGAAATGTTTTCGTACTCCTCCTTTTGTGTCGCTCACCTAGGTCTACCATTTGTTCGTGGGATAACCCGTGTGTGTTTGACTTGAATTGAAACCAGTAAAAGATTGGCTGATTCAAGCTGGTATGGTATAAGGATGAGAAGGAAATTCTGCCAACATTAAATAAAGAAAAATGGGAGAACAAAAGCATCGACACATTACTATGCACTAAACTGTACCTATAACGTAATAGTCACTTTCTCATAGCTACATTGTTGCGAAAGTAATGGGAAGATAAAGTACCTCAATGCATTTGCGTGGACCCTTTGGGAACTCTTCCTGTTGCATCTCTTCAACGTTAAATAAACACACTTGCGCTCATCTCCTTTTAAAGGAGTATTTTAGAAGGAGTTGTATCGTATTTCAACTGTTGGGGAGTCGAACTTGTAGTAGTTGCAACCGCACGTATGGTAAACAGTTTCCGGTAGTCTTCGCCCCAAATGTACTTTTAGGTGGTCTTTGCCCAAGTTTAAAAAATATTAAACTTTCTAATTCGACTGTTTCTTTAAATATTATATATTTATGTTTGCCTCGGCTGCGTCAGTATTATTGTTAGAGACATGTTTCTCTAGGCAGGGTTGTGATGCAACAAGAATGTAGGCTTATACAGATTATAATTTTACTGCATTCCTTTTATTAATGCTTGATACGATTTAAATAACACTTCACAGAGAGAGAGAGAGAGAGAGAGAGAGAGAGAGAGAGGGAGAGGGAAAGAGAATGTTTATTAAATACTTGTACTTTTTAACACGTAAACTATTTTTCGTCTCACACGAATGTGTATTATACTTCTCGAGGACACTTTTTGCGTCAGGTTAGGAACACTATTTACAGACAACTGAACTCAAAATTTGTAAAATCTTCTCCTTTTCAGTTTCTGATTGGCTAATCCTACTCCAATAGAATACCTTCATTTAACTAAAGCTTTTTCTGGTTGTTGATTGGCTATTTTATAAATTGTCACTATAATTACATTATGGCTGCTCCAATTCTGACTATAGCATTTAAACTTTCATACTCATTATTGCCTCAAGATTACCTCATTGTTATCTTATTGTTACCAACGTTTAACTTATTATCCTCAGCTCCTACATTATTAAATTACGTAATATATTCACATAACATTATTAAACATGGATACAATAATATAAACTTTTACAATGACTGTAATATAAGCTTTTTATATATAGTTACATACACATTTTGCTTTAAGGTGGCTGTTATTGAATTATATTATATAATTAGACTGAAATCATTTAAGTGTTAAAAATACTGCTTCAAAATAACCACGGCGCCGCCATTCTGAAACGTGCGAAGATGAAATAGATGGGAGAAAATTACAGGAAGAGGAAATGCACAGGAAGTTCGTGGTAGAGGGAGAACCATTCCAGCATTGGCCTATCGATCTGAAAACCATGAAAAACCCCAAGGTCAAAGTTGCCGGCGCGATGGGAATCGATCCCGAGACCTCTCGAATGCGAGTCTCACACGTTACCGCGTAGCCACCTAGCCTTCTGTTGATTCGAAATTAGTATGTGAAGTTAGCTTTCAGACTAACCTTGGCTACTGTATTTATCTTGGTTCATTTTCTTTAATAACATGGGTTTTACATGTTAGAATGGTTTAAATCTGTTAATTTCCTGAATTTGCAAGTAGTGCCCTGTTAACTCGAACGCATTTTCTTGATCTGGAAGAAAAGCCACTTGTTAATTCCGTTTACAACAGTTAGCTGGGTACTTTAACCAGTCCGCCATTTGCAGAAGTGACATCGCAAACCCACAGATTTAGCGTAACGTGAATTTAATGGAGAGAGAGCAGCAAAAGAAAAAGGAAATGAAGGTTCCCGCAAAGAAACCTCATATAAAGCAAAGGCAAAGAAGCAAGGCAATAATAAAGGAATAATGAATTAAAAAAAAAAGAAAGGAAGAAAGGAAAGGGAACCGTCAGAATGAAGCTAAAGGTTCTGAGATAATGGCTACGCTTGCTGCCTTTCAATAATCTAACATCTCCAGCGGTAGTTAATGAGACCGGATTAACTTTCCACAGACTCAGGATCACCAACAAAAATGGAAAACTCAACTAGACTTGTACTAAAAGCACTGCTACATGCTATATAAAATGTACAAGGATTAGTTAAAAGTGCGCACTATTTAACTATGAAGTAGATAGTATCCTTACGTTATTTGCACCACGCTTTGGGAATCAATTTGAAGTAGGTTATATTGAAGGAGTTGTGTTATAGTTTCAACTGTTGGGGAGCCGAACTTGAAGTAGTTGCAACCGCACGTATGGTAAAAAGTTTCCGGTAACCTTCGCCCCAAATTTTGAAATATATTAACTTTGTAATTTTACTGTTTCTTTAAAATATTATATATTTATGCTTGCCTCGGCTGCGTCAGTATTATTTCTAGAGACATGAATTTCTTAACAGAGCGTGATGCGGCTATGAATGTAGGCTTACACACATTATAATTTTTAATTCACTCCTTTTTATTAATTCTTGACACGATTTTAATAACACTTCACTGATATAGAGAGCTGTGAGATTCTTTTGTTAATTACTTGCACTTTTTGACAAGTAAACTATTTTTGTCTCACACCAAATACATATTAAATTTCTCGGGGACACATCTCGCGTCAGGAACACTGTCTTCAACCAACGCGTCCAGTTATGAGCACTGTCTACAAGCAACTGACTTGGTTTCTACCGCCTAAATTTGTAAATTTCTGTATTTCAAGTCTCTCATTGGCTAATCCTAGTCCAATACAATACTTTCATTTAACTTAAGCTTTTTTCTGGTTGTTGAGTGGCTATTTTATAAACTGTCACAAAATTTACATTATTTTTGCTCCAATAATGACTAGTAGCATTATTAAACATTCTTACTCATTATTGCCTCAAGGTTACCTCATTGTTAGCAACTTCTAACCTATTATTCTCACAGCTCCTACATTATTAAATTACGTAATACATTCACATAACATTATTACATGTATATAATAATATAAACATATACAATGACTGTAATATACACTTTTTATATATTGTTACATACACATATTGCTTTAAGGCGGACTGTTATTGAATTTATATTATATAATTTGACTGAAATCATTTGTGTTAAAAATACTGCCTCAATTACCTTTTAAGGTGATATATCGCAGAAATTTCAAATGCATTTCAAGCTCCTGTGAAAATCGTAAGAATTATAAGAAATAAGATTAAATATGTACTTACCTACTGAGTGAATCAACTTAAAACTGCCACTATTATTCTTTTACTTTCTTCAAGTAGGGGACATACTGTATTCCACACAAAAATTCTATGTCAAGGTTTCACCAAAAAATAGTTTTGAACGCTCTTATAACCGCAAAAAAGCATTTTTACTTTATTACGTACATAATAAATAGAGAAGGTACTGCATTCCACCAAATCTATTTTGAGAATTCAAATACATATTTTCAGCCCGCAAAATTTTGAAAAATGTCCGTATGTGGGTGTGTGTGTCTGTGAACACATAACTCAAAACCGAAAATTCGATTCACTACCAAACTTGGTATTTACGTTCAGTATCTTTCAAGAATGTGACACGAAGATTTTAAAGAAAATCCACCACCCCAATTATCATTTATATGGAAAATGTTTTGAATCTTTTGATTTTCCGAAAAATGACTAACGATTTTGATTAAAATACCATACGTTACAGGTATTTACCTGAAAAATAAAATCTATATCTTGAATTTTCTGGGAACAGCCTGTGAAGATCTCTTATTTCTAAACGACTTTTGCATATATGGTAAATCGTAAGGCTTAGACAAAATCTTACTACACAAAAAATGTAGCTTTGGTTAAAGTACACAGTTTATGTAAAACACATTTTTGTTTGTAGAGATAACCATTTCCGAGATATTCTTTATTGGTTTGAATTTTCAAGTACGTATATTCTCTCAAATAGGAAGTCATTTTTTGTTCTCTGAACATTAGGTAGTAGGTGATTAAAGGAGGGGAGTGTTTAAGATTAACAACATAAAAAGGGTAGGTTTCCATTTAAATGAATTAAATCCACACTAAAATAAGAATCACAACGTCCTCCAAATAAAAAAAGTCTGATGTGTTACACTCACGTGGAATACTCGACATAGCAACCAGCTCTTAAAATATTTGACTATCGCTTAAAGCCTACCAATTCCCCTTGCATCTACAAGAAAATTAGCAATAAGATTAACATCTCAATATCTCGATTAACATGAAGCATATGGAGAATAAGCGCTTGTAAAAATGGTTTGTACAAGAGTAGAGAAAGTCATGTGAGTATATAACACATCAGATTTTTTAATACTAGTATTGTCCAGCATACGTTTCTGTAATGCAGTGTACAGGTATGTCTTAGCTAAGTTAACTTAAGCATCAGTTTAATTTTAACACGCTAAACTCTACTTTCGGCTATCTATTCTAAGATCCCTTTAAGTTATTAACACAGGTTTCTTTACTGGTTAGCTGCTTTATTACGACAAAAGGGTACTAATATTTAACCTGTAAGGGGTGTATATGTATGGAAACCTACAATTAGGATAAATTTAAATTAAGCCTAAAGTGACCACCCCAACGTCCTCTAAACAAAACACCACTAATGGCACTTACTTTCCCCCATAATATCAAGAAACTTTTATTAAAGACATTTCCTTCCACAACGCTTAGTGTTGGAGATGTTATGCAGTCTCAACTTAAATGGTTCACCCTGTATATATAGATCCTAATTGTAGGTTCCCTAAAATGAGCCATCACAACGTCCTCCAAATAAAACACGACTAATGCCATTTACTTTCCCCCATAATAATAAGCAACTTTTTTAACGACATTTCTTTCTACAACTCTTAGTTTTGGTGATATTGTACGGTTTTAACTTAAATGGCCCATCCTGTATATAAAATGTTCCATTTGTATGCCGCCTTTAACATCTAAGATCATATTGGCGACTTTTTACCTTTGCAACTATTTTTGATTAGCATTGATGTTCATTCACTTACAGAGGTGTTAATTATTTGGGTTGGTACTACTTTTGGTTATAACATTGCAATTTGATGTAGTAATGCCCCACTTATGGGACATTTTTCTGCTGTTGTTTTTTATGTTAGCCCCATGTTTGGGAAGCCAACTTGAAGTAGTTGTCTTTACGTTGTTGAAGGAGTTTGTTTATTTAGCTCCACATATGGACGTCAATTTGAGAAGATTGTTTGTTACGTAATATGCTATTATGTATGAGAAGCCTATTTGAAGATGTATTTTTGTTGTTACGCCCCAAGTTTAAAAATATTGTATTAAATTTGTTATTAAACTGGTTCTATAGATATTATTTATGTTTGTTTTTGCCTCGGCTGCTTCAGTATTGTTTTAGAGAACACGTTTCTCTTAGGCAGGATGTGGTGCGATAAGCGTGTAGGCTTAAACAGATTTTAAGTTTAAATTCACTTTTTTTTATTAATCCTTGACACAAATTAAATAGCACTACACTGATATCAAGAGCTGTGAGATTCTTGTATCTAATACTTGCACTTTGTTAACGTAATATTTCTTTAGAGAACACATCTTCCATCCGGTTACTACCAAGTTCTGCAGCCAACTGAACATATTTCAACCGTCCAAACCCGTAAACGTTTGTATTTCAAGTCCCTGATTGGCTAATCTTAGTCCAATAGAATACCTGAATTTAGTTAAAGCTTTTTCTGGCTGTTGATTGGCTAATTTTAAACTGTCACAAAATTCATATTATCGTTGCTCTAATCATGACTAGTAGTATTCAAACTCTCAAACTCATTATTGCCTCAAGGTTACCTCATTGTTAGCAAATTTAAACTTATTATTCTCACAGCTCTTAAATTATTAAACTACGTAATGTATTCACATCACATTATTAAACATGTTTACAATAATATAAGCATTTGCAATGACTGTTATATACATTTTTACAAATTATTATATACATGTTGCTTCAAGGTGGGCTGTTATTGAATTTACATATTTATAATTTAATTGAAATTATTCAAGTGTTAAGAATACTGCCTCAAATTTGACAAACATTCACACCCTTTCATACTTTCAGACTCTAGAGATGATGGAGAATACCAAGGGTTGCCCCACTTAAGCTCGGACAATTTTGCTTCCCTTTCGCCACCACCTAGTGTGTTCAATGCGATTTCCACGGGCTTTAACTGTAGCTGTGCAGCGCAATTGCTATTGAGGAAGGCTGCGTCTAAGAACGGTAAGGAGGATGTTACCGCACTCCACCTGGCAGGCTTTCCAGAGTCCTTCAATTGTGGTGGAACGCCGAGAAGTAAGGCGCTATTTAACAGACCAAATCCGCAAAAATCCATTAGCGAGGCATCTGGTGAATTCACAGGGATCGTTTTAAATCTTATCACATTGAGCCCCGTTTCCATAGCTTTCCGAGGAAGACCAAGAAGTATGAGTGGATGCTTTATCGATGTGGATCCAAACATTTGGGGCATGCTCAACATACAACCGAGGAATCTCTTCATCAAAAATTGGGTCCATAACATTCCTTTGATAGTAGGCCGCATTAATTTTTACACTGTTGGCAATGCCGAGTTTCCCCCGAGAGCAATAACCTACAACCACCATGAATCCCTTGGAAAACTATTCCTTGTTCTCCCGAATAAAGTTGGAGCGCCCCTTTTGACCCATTTTATGGTAATAAATGGCTCGGTTTTTTTGTGTCACCTTGATAAACCCATGCTTCATCTAAAGAAACCACTTTTTACCTGCCAGGTAGTGTTTATAGAGTTTTCTTGCGCTGGTGAAGCTTTCTCTGATATGCCGCTCTTTCAAGGATTGTCCACGTGTTTTATGGCGGCATTCTAGACCCAAATTGCTGTGTATTATCGATGGAAGGTCCCTTTGGATATTCCAATGCAGCTGGAAATTCTTCTTTGGATTGGTGGATTTACTTGAGTCACTGTTGCACTCACCTTGGCTGCTACTGCTTTAGGTCGTGTTGGTGTGGCCTTTTTTTTGCTAGTGTTTGCACACTGAGCCGCAGGTGGGACTACATTTTTATGCACTTGTGTTATACGCCCCACACACGACTTACTTATGCTAAGACCTTTTTGTTTGCACCTTTCCACTATCATTGAACGGCTGTAACTGGCATCGGAGAGCCCAACAATGTACCTCTGCCACAAGTCAGCGATTGTTAAAGCCATTGCGAGTAAACTTTGCCTCAAGACTGGCCCAGCACACAGCTGGCACTTGCAGTGAGCTGATGCAATAATAAACATAAGCAGTTTGACCAATGGCAGAGTGGGAGGGCGATTTAAGTTCGTCCGAGCTTAAATGGGGCAACCCTCCGTAATCCTGGTTACGGAAATATTCCCATCCTCCGGCACCGAGCGAGATGGCTCAAGCGGTTGCGTCTGTGGTCCGCATTCGGGAGGTCCCGTAATCGATCTCCGGCGACCGCCCACTGTGACCCGTGGGTATTTCATGGTTTCCCCAGGTCGCCAGGCGAACACTGGAGTGTTTCATCTTCTACCACGTCTCTGCTCCCTCCCATTTCCTGTACCCATCATATTCGTTGTCATCTGTTTCAGGGTTGTAGGACCGGGCGACGGTACTCGGCGGGTTGCGGCTGGGCGTTGGCCTCCGTTCTGTAAAGGTTTTTTCTCTGGCGTCACTGCTGTACCGCTCAGTTAGGTCTCCTCAGCTGGTAGCTGTGGGCAGGGACCGTGCGACGTCGGATGCGTTCTATCTGAAAATGTTGTTGACCCCGTCGGCATCCGGATCTGTTCCCCCTTTGGATTTCTCCCCTTGTCCTTCTCTTTCAGGATCAGTTTAAAGCACAATAGGCCGACTGGCCTGCGTGCGGTTCTCTGCCCCGGTTCTGGGGGCTCCTTCATGATATGTACCTTTCTCTTTACCCACCCTCCAGCCGAAATCCAATCCGAACCTCTGGATTTAGAGGTTAGTATGGTAACCACTAGACTGCAAACGATAAGGGTTATGTTGTAGGGGAGAGCTTATATTTTACACCTGCGATATTTCAAATGCGGCATCTCCCTAAAAGAAAAAAATTCTATAAAGGAAATGTCTTAAGAGCTATTCTTTCTAAAGCGCATAATAACATAAATATATCAAGTTTGCTTCTTCCATACTTTACTTCTAAATAAAGACGCATTTATAAATTACCTTTACGACAGCAAACATGTACAGTAAGTAAACGTTTTCAGTTGGAGAAATTAGATGATTATGATTAAACGGCTTTGAACTGTGTCTACTTTAAGCCAATTCCTTTAAAAATGCTCAATGCGTAAATTAATTTATGATGAAATTACTTCATTTCTATATTGTTAAATAAAAAGTATTTTTCCTTTAATTTACTTCCATTTAAATTCCATCTCACGTAAGCTTTTAGGCTTTATAACTGAAAGTTAAATATTACTGTATTTGGGTTTTACTTTAAGTATGTATGAGTTATATTTAAACATTTCGTTCATTTCTTCAGAGTTAAAAAAGTATGTTTCAAATATATGGATTTCTATTTAACATTTTATTTGCTAATATATAAAATTAAGAATTAATGATATCAGAAGTTAATACAGTTCTCTAATGCAGCAACACAAATAAGGAAACTGGGCAAGCATTTTAGTGTGGAGCAGCCATACCTTACCCTTCAAGTGTTAACTTTCTCACCCACGAAATGGAAAGAGCAGTGTTCCCAAAGATACCATTTTTGTAAAGCAGTTTTCTACAAATACAGTGATTTAATGAAACCAATATTTACAACTATGTAGTAAACATTAAATATATAATTTGCGTAAGTTAACAGATATGGGATTAATGCCAATAGTTTGCCATTATATGCAACACAAGAAACATTTAAATTCTTGAAAATGTCACGTAAAAGGCCTCCATTTCTGTGACGAAAATCTGCCACACTGCAATGCATGTCGGCAGAGAGCGTTTGTAACGTTTTAATTGGAATAGAATTAATTTCTCAACGAACAGTCATTAAGCTTTACAAGAATTTGTGGTCGTTTTGAATACATATTTTTCTTGACCTGCTCCTAGAGATGATAGTCAGTGAAAGAGAAATCTGAGAATCCATTTTTCGATACGGTTTGATTCCCAATTATCCGGTGCACAGCTGTCGTGAGAATTCTAGAATATAGCACTATCTTGCTGGAACCATTTTGGCGGTTCCCTTCTAGATCGTAAACACAATATTCACACAGAAAAAACTGACATTACAATTGAAAGTTTAAACAATTGTTTGACGACACGATGTAGACTGGTAGATTTCGCTGAAGAATGAAGATCTTTTGCGAGACTTCATTTTCAATGAAAGAGCGATACTGCAGCAAAACAAGCTACAGAACTACCACACAAGTTACTGATATCAAAATATCTCTCCAAGTTGCAGTTACACACTTTAAGAAGAAAATACACAAAGAATGGCTGACCAGCTGGATGAACAGCTCTAAAAGTAAACTTCATGATGTACGTGGAACTTCAACTCAAGAATATCCAATAAGACAGCTACAGCGGCGAAACAAAATTGTAATATCCGACTACGAATTGGAAATACCAAACTGACACACTCTTATTTGTTAAATAGAAGCTCTCCACCAATATGTGGAATATGTAAAACAACATTAACAGTCAGGTTGGTATGCCCAGAAATATTTCTGCAGCAATCAATGATGCAACATTCATCCAGAAAGTAATTATTTTTCTTAAATGAATTAATATTCATCAATACATTTAACCAAATTGTAACCTGTATGTATACATAATGTGTAAGTATTATACTGTAATTCAATGATGTAAAAACTGTACATGAAAGGTCGTGATAAAACCTAGGAAGGTTAAAGCGACCCTAAATAAAACTTTTTATTTAAAACAAGAATAATTTTCAAGAAATTAAACCTTTTCCTGTGTTGCTTAAAATTGCAATATAGTTCAATTAATGCTTACTACACTATTGTGAGAATTTGGTTTCATTGAATCACCCTATATATTACTGACAGAAGAGCAGCGCTTATTGGTTTTTTAAGTGTGTTTTTGGAGATATCTCTAAGGGTTAAAGGATAACATGTAAACACCCCCTCCACGTACACTAATCACGTTGAAAGTACTGTATTAAAGTTTTTAATAGGCATTGCTATCTTTATTGTGCAAAATGCTCTTAACATGTCCATTTGATCCTCCTCCGCCCCCGTCAACCCTAAACAAAAGTAGCGATTTTGTCCCACAGTTCGTTAGTTGCTGAATGTTTTGCTATTTGCTTGCCAATACGGTTGGTTAGTTTCATTTGTATTTCAATGGTTGGTAAACGCTATGGTTAATTAGCTGCTCAATTCGTCAGTTGATTGACTGACTACTTATTCTTTGTGTCAGCTATTATAGTTATCAGCTCGTCACCGATTGTTAATCAGATGCTTAATTTGCTGGTTAACTGCTTTGCTATTGGATTAGTTGGTTCGATATTAACGCAGAAAATTGCCAGTTTATCAGCATTTTGTGGTGTAAACCACTGCTGTTTTTACTTTCTCTACCACGTAGAAGGTAGAAAAGGTAGTGCATTCCAACCAAAAGAGATTTTACCAAAAATGCATGTTTTGAGGCACATTGAACCCAAAAAATCTCGTGTGTTTCACTCGCATGAGTGTGCAAGGGGAATATACTAGGCTTTAAGCGATAGTCAAATGTTTTAAGAGCTGGTTGCTATGTGTAATATGCCCAAGACATAAAAAAACAACAAATTCCCATTTGAGAAAAAGTATAAGTATTGGAAAATTCAAACAAATAATAAGGAATATTTCGGAAATGGGTCACGTCACAAAAAATGTGTATGTCCTAACTTATGTTTTTAACAAGCTCTACACTACTGGTGTATAAACATTTTGTCTATCTCTTACGCTTTACCAGTTACGCAAAAAAAGAAACATTCAGAAAGAAGAGGACTTTTGGAGACATTCCCAGAAAATTCAAGATATACATTTTATTTGTCATGAAAATATCGTCAACATATGATATTTTAATCAAAATCGTTAGAGGCATTTTTGATAAAATCAAAATTTTCCAAATATGTACCATGTAAAGTGTAGTCTAGGGTGGGGAATTTTCCTTAAAATCCCCATGTCGCATCTTTGAAAGATACTGAACCTTAATACAAAGTTTGGTATTTATCCGACTTTTCGTTTTTCCAGAGGTTTCCAGAGTTTAAAAAATCTTATGTGTTACGAGATGTATTTTTAAAGTAAGTACCGTTTTAATATTTTAGCGCTGCAGTCGCAATTTTGACCATGCGCGATCGCTTTCTCCATTCATGAGGAAGCCAGACGCAGCTGTGAGAAATCGTCACTTTGTGTTTACCTGTTGTTAGAGCATTTCGAATCCACCGACTGTGAAGTCAGATCAGTGATTCGTTTTTTGAATGCGAGAAATGTTACGCCAGGACACATTCATCGGCAACTCTGCGAGGTTTATGTGAAAACAATAAATGAATGGCACTGTCTGGCCTCACACAGCCAAACAAACTCAACATCATTTTGTTGGGAACAACTCGACCACCGTCCCTACAGTCCGGATTTGGCACCAAGCGATTTTCATCTGAAGAAATTCCTTGGTGGGAAACATTTCAACGATGATGTGAAATAACAAGTGAAGGCGGCATCACTCTTTGACGAAGGCATACAAAAATTGGTTTTCCGCTGCGACAAGTGCCTGAATATCGGCGGCGACTATATGGAGTAGTGTAAGCTATAAGGTAATGAATGATGATAAAACATTTGGAAAATAATGCGCTGTTGTTTTTAAAACATTTATCAGTGATTATTTTAAAAACACGTAGATCCACATGAACTTATTCTGTCCACTATCCTTTATTTTGATACATATTCTGTAAATTCCTATCAAATCTTAGTTTTACATATACTTCGTGTTAATCAAGATAAGCGTTTGCAGATATGGTTTCATTGCATACTAGGTGGTAGTGGCAAGACGCATACAGAAGACTGAAGTGATAGCCAAATCTTAGAAAGCGGATCGTTCACTGACAGACACACACGCGGACATGTTTCTAAAAATACTTTATTTGGATTCAGGGCACCTTAAAACATGTATTTTCGTTGAAATCTCGGTATCGATTTTCTGAGTGGAATGCAATAGTTCCCTTGCAATACGTAGTAGAGAAAGTAAAAAGGGGGCAATATTTGGGAACCTTACCTTATACACACTGCGGGGCCGAAACAGATTTTCTTCACAGTACTTTTGTAGCCGTCGGAAAAATCCTTCGTAATTCCAATTATGCACCGTTCGGAAAATCATACGTTTCGCTCTCTTTAAGTAGTATAATATAAATTTTTGTTGAGTTAATCTTTGTCTGTATCTTACAGCTTACCAATTATACAAACGTCATTCAGGATGCAGAGAATTTCATAGGTTATTTATGTAAAATTCAAGATTTACATTTCATTTGCCATGCAAATATGTATCTTAAACATATAGTATTAGGTGGTCTCATAAGTAATGTCGGTTTTTAAGTTCCTAAGATAGAATTGTTTTTTTTTGGGGGGGGGGTTCGCCAATACTATTTACAGGGTGCCATGGCTAATACTGCGTATATTGCGAGAATGTGTCAGTCGTCAGTTGTTAATACACAATCATAAAATTGAAGAAGGTGTTTTGTTGTAGTTGTTTATTTATTTTGCTCCTCGTATGGACACCAATTTCAAGTAGAATTGTTCTTTACGTTGTTTGCTGCTACGTATGAAAAGCCGATTTGAAGTAGTTTGTATTGAAGGAGTTGTATTATATTCCAACTGTTGGGGAACCGAACTTGTAGTAGTTGCAACCGCACGTATAGTAAACAGTTTCCGGTAGCCTTCCCCCCAAATGTATTTTCAGGTGGCCTTTGCCCCAAGTTTAAAAAAAAATATTAACTTTGTAATTTGACTGTTTCTTTAAGTTTGCCTCGGCTGCGTCAGTATTATTGTTAGAGACATGGATATCTTGGCAGGGCGTGATAAGACAAGAATGTAGGCTTGCACAGATTTTAAGTTTTAATTTACACCTTTTTATTAATCCTTGACACAAATTAAATAGCACTTCACTGATATCGAGAGCTGTGAGATTCTTTTATTTAATACTTGCATTTTTTTAACACATATAATTTTTGTCCCACACAAATACGTATTAAATCTCTCAAGGACGCACAAGCAACTGGTTACTAACACTGTCCGCAGGCAACTGACTAGATTTAGCCGTCTAAACTTGTAAATTTCTGTATTTCAAGTCTCTGATTGGCTATTTTACTCCAATAGAATACCTGCATTTAACTAAAGCTTTTTCTGGTTGTTGATTGACTATTTTTAATAAACTGTCACTAAAATTACATTAATGCTTCCAAGAATCACAAATAACATTTAAACTCTCAAATTCATTATTGCCTCAAGGTTACCTCATTGTTAGCAACGTTAACTTATTATTCTCACAGCTCCCACATTATTAAATTACGTAATATATTCACATAACATTATTACACATGGATACAATAATTAAGCATATGCAATGACTGTTGCATACATTTTACAAATTATTACATACACATATTGCTTCAAGGCGGGCTGTTATTGAATTTACATATTATATACTTATTTGTTGAAAATACTGCCTCAAAATGGAAGTTAAGGTTTGAGATTAGAATCCTTCTAAAGCACTGTGGAAACAAATTACAGAGCTGCTGCCGTGGCTCGAAAAGTATGTGAAGTGGAAGTAGATGGTGTCGTTAGTGAGTGTGGCACAACGATGGTTCCAAGGTTTCAACACTGGAGAAGAAAGCACTAAAGATTTACCACGTTCTGGAAGACCTATATTATGCGATATTGAGAATACACGCAGAGTTTTGGAAAAAAATTCCCCCAAAATTACTCGTAGGCTGTCAGAAAAACTTGGTCCATCAAAAGATACCATACATCGCCAGATTAAGAAACTTGGAAAACCAAACAACAGCTGTAGATCTGTACCTCATGAATTGACACCTCAACAGGCTCAACATAGAGTGGATATCTGTCATCAGCTTATCGGTAATACCATGGATAGATTTATCAGGAGAATTGTCACATGTGATGAAAAATGGGTCTATTACCGCAACCCTGACGCCTCGAAACAGTGTCTCAGTTCCCGTCAACCTGCCAAAGACATCGTAAAAAATCAGTTCGGCCCCAAAGTAATGTGTGTCAGGTGGAATTTTGAAGGAGTGATTCACTGTGAGGCAGTATTTTTAACACTTAAATAATTTCAGTTTAATTATATACTATGTAAATTAAATAACAGCCCACCTTGAAGCAATATGTGTTTGTAATAATTTGTAAAATGTATGTAACAGTCCTTGCATTTGCTTATATTATTGTATCCATGTGTAATAATGTTATATTATGAATGTATTACGTAATTTAATAATGTAGGAGCTGAGAGAAATAGGTTAAACGTTGCTAACAATGAGGTAACCTTGAGGCAATAATGAGTTTGAAACTTTAACAATACTACTTCTGATTCATGGAAGCAATAGTGTAATTTTAGTGATAATTTATAAAATAGCCAATCAAAAACCAGTAAAAGCTTTAGTTAAATGAAGGTATTCTATTAGAGTAGGATTAGCCAATCAGAAACTGAAAAGGAGAAAATTTTACAAATTTAGAGTTCAGTTGCCTGCAGAGTTACTAACCAGACGCAAAAAGTGTCCTCGAGAAGTATAATACGTATTCGTGTGAGACGAAAAATAGTTTAGGTGTTAAAAAGTGCAAGTATTTAATAAGAACATCTCACAGCTCTCTCTCTATATATCAGTTAAGTGTTATTTAAATCGTATCAAGCATTAATAAAAGGCGTGAAGTAAAAATAATAATCTTTGTAAACCTACATTCTTGTCGCATCACAACCCTGCTAAGAGCAACCTGTCTCTAACAATAATACAGACGCAGCCGAGGCAAACATAAATATATTAAATATTTAAAGAAACCGTCAAATTACAAAGTTAATATTTTTTTTAAACTTGCGGCAAAGGCCACCTGAAAGTACATTTTTTGGGGCGAAGGTTACCGGAAACTGTTTACTATACGTGCGGTTGCAACTACTACAAGTTCGGCTCCCCAACAGTTGAAATATAATGCAAAGTCCTTCAATACAATACAACAAAAAAGTTCTACAAATTGACGCCCAAAGCGTGGTGCAAATAACGTAGCAAACCATCTTCTTCAACAGGGAGTTTATACCAAACGGGCGTGTAGTCAATGCGGATCTTTATTCTCAACAAGTGGAACGAGTTTATGAAATTTTGAGGCGGAGATACCCATCATTAGTTAACTAAAATAGAGTTCTCTTGCAGCAGGTACTGCATGAACCATGACAAAAATTCAGCATTGGATGGAGTCGAACTGCTACCACATCCAGCATACAGCCCTGATCTTGCGCCCTCAGATTACCACCGGTTTCGACCCATGGCCCATTTCTTGCATGAAAGAAATTTTGAAAATATTGAAGCTGTGGAAGTGGGTCTCGCCGAATTCTTCGCATAAAATACCAGAGACTGGTACCGTCGCAGAATAATAAACCTCACTGAAAGATGCTAAGGATTATAGAATCTGATAGTCTCACTTTGAAGAGTAGTTTAATTTCTTGTCAGAAAACGTTCCAAATAAAGCTTTGCTTAAAAACCGACATTACTTATGAGACATCATCTATATTTGAATCAAGCGTATTAGAGCCATTTTTATAAAATAAAAAATAACGAGGAGGATTTTCTTGGAAATCTTCGAGTAGCACCTTGAAGTTTTTTTGCTACTATGGAAGGCCAGTCTGAAGATGACGTATCATATTTCGACTGTTGGGGAACCGAACTTGAAGTAGTTGCAACCCACGTATGGTAAAAAGTTTCCGGTAGCCTTCGCCCCAAATGTACTTTCCGGTGGCCTTTGCCCCAAGTTTAAAAATATTAACTTTGTAATTTGACTGTTTCTTTAAATATTATATATTTATGGCTGCGTCAATATTTATATTTTTTTAGAGATACGAATGTCTTAGCAGGGAGTGGTGCGACTAAACAATGTAGGTTTACACAGATTATAATTTTACTTCACTCCTTTTATTAATGCTTGACACGATTTAAATAACACTTCACTGATATAGAGAGAGCTGTGAGATTTTTTTATTAATTACTTGCACTTTTTAACAAACTATTTTTGTCTCACACAAAATATATATTAAATTTCTCGAGAACGCATCTCGCATCCGGTTAGGAACGCTGTCTACAAGCAACTGACTTCTGAATTTGTAAATTTTGCTCCATTTTAGTTTCTGTTTGGTTAATCCTAGTCCAATAGAATACCTTCATTTAACTAAAGCTTTTTCTGGTTGTTGATTGGCTATTTTATAAACTTTCTAATTCATCATTGCCTCAAGGTTACCTCATTGTTAGCAAGTTTTAACCTATTATTCTCATAGCTCCTACATTATTAAATTACGTAATACATTCACATAACATTATTGAACATGTACATATTAATATAAACATTAATACAATGACTGTTACATGCATTTTATATATTATATTATACACATTGTTAAAGGCGGGCTGTTATTATATTTTATATTATATAATTTGACTGAAATCATTTAAGTGTTAAAAAGCTGCCTCAACCTTTGAAAGGTACTGAAGATATTGAGCTTTGGTATTTATTGGTCTTTTCGTTTTTGAATTATGCTACTCCCATATACACGTGCACATACACAGCATACATTTCCGGTGAAATTTCGAATTGGATTCTTGGATGGAATACAATACTTCCTATACTTTACACAATAGAGAAAGTAACAAATGTTTATAAGAATAATTAGTAGAGTAGGTTTGGAAATAATTGTATTAGTGAAGAATGTTCTGCAGCTTTTGGACTTGCTTGCCAAGTACTTATGGTGTAAGACCTTATAAGCATACAATGTTTTTACAAAGAGTTTTCTATGTATAAATTCTGCAATGTCAAACCTGTAACACTCCAACGGCTTATATCTACCACAGAAGCTTGAAAATCCTCCAAGATTAAGGCCATAAGTCACTTTTAAAGCCTTAGAAACGTTAAAAATACAGCATCCTAAATGGCAATGAAGCTGCTGCCAGGTTTTACCTTGTAAACAAGGATATTAACCCAGGGTTTTGATTTACACAACTTTTATGAGGGACATACAAAGTGACCCCCAAGTCTAATGAAGGTAATAACATTTTTTCTGCAGGTAGATTAAGTTCCATGACATAAAAAAGCAGTAAAGGCACGCTTCCCTCCACAGTTTTAACCCTATTCTCCCTACGGGGGACTTAACATGACTTTATTGTTCCCTTTCTCTCCGCCAGAATAAACCATTTACATTGCAGTTTGCTCTATTTTTAATATTACTTTGCTTTTTAATTAAGGAAGGAGCAATAAAAGTAGGCAGCAACGAGGAATCGATGAAATGCTTCGCAATGAGAAGGAATCCAGGACGTGCTTCCCTGCAGGGTCCCTCTTCCCTCTGTTTCCCGCAATTGGAATGTGTGCAGCGTTTATTAGAACAGTTCTGTATGCTCGCCATTTAAATGTTCGAAAATGGGGCCAAGTAATTCTGTTATAATGTGTCTTTATGCTGTTATCTCTATATGGAGATGTAACTTTACAGGTAACGAGAGGATTTCTAAAAAAGGAATATTTCTGAATTGTTAACGTAATCTCATATTTAAAAAATCTGATGTGTTTCTATCCCATGACTTTTTCTACTCTTGTACAAACTATTTATACAAACGCTTATTCTCCATATTCTTCATGTTAATCGAGATATCAAGATGTTAATCTTATTGCTAATTTGCTTGTAGATGCAAGGGGAATTGCTAGGCTTTAAGTAATAGTCAAATATTTTAAGAGGTGGTTGCTATGTGGAGTATTCCATTCTCTTTGCATTACCCGGACAAAAAATGAATAACGAATTTACATTTTAGAAAAAGAATAAGCATTGGAACATTTAAGGGAATAACAAGCAATATCTCGAAAATGGCTCACCCAACAAAAAAATGTATATGACATAAATTGTGTATTTTAATGCGATCTACTTTTTGTGTAGTAAAATTATGTCTATCTCTTATGGTTTACCAGTTATGCAAAAGTCGTTCACAATGAAGAATACTTTTGGAGACATTCCCAGAAAATTCGAGATATACATTTCATTTGTCATTGAAGTATCTTAAATATATGATATTTTAATCAAAATCGTAGGAGCCATTTCTGAGAAAATTAACATTTTCGAAAAATGTTCCATGTAAAGGGTAATCTGGGGTGGAGGGAGTTTCTTGAAAACCTTCGTGTCACATCTCTGGAAGATACTGAACCTAAATACCAAATTTGGTGTTTATCCGACTGTTCGTTTCTGAGTTATGCTGCTCAGAGACGCACACACACACGGACATGTTTCAAAAAATGCTTTTTTTTGGATTCAGGGGGTCTCAAAACATGTATTTCCGGTGAAATCTCGGTATCCAATTTTTGGGTGGAATACAATACTTCCCCTACTTACTATACGTAGCAGAGAAAGTAAAAATACTCTGATGTGTTAAATTCATATAACTTTCTCTACCCTGTATCATTTAGTAATGTTTATAAAAACTTATCTTACGGTAGTTTATTTTTCTGCCTACTTCATTTTAAAAAGGATAAACCTCTGCAGAAATAGCTACATTACACATTTCGTTATAGATACAAAGGGAACAGAGACAATCAAATGTTTAAGAACTGGGCGCTGTATGCTGGGCTTAAAATTCCATACTCCGTCGATGTATTTGCGAAAAAGAACTGAATTTCTATAGGACATTGCGAACCATTAATAACGCATATTAAGAAATGGGCTATGCCACAAAAAGGTTATTTTAAATAAGTTATACGAGGGTCGTCAAATAAGAAAGTTTCCCTATTTTATAAAAAAAAATTACCAGAATTGATCCTGTTGAATTAATTTTATTTATGTTGTTACTTTCCTACATAGTTAACATTTTTTCCAAGCATTTTTGGGGACTTGACACAAGCTTTACCAAGCCAATGTTGTACCAGGCCGGGTCCTGTGCTTGCAACCAGCTGTTCACTTATTTGACTTCATCATCAGTTTGCCTTTGAGTTGGAGGAACATGTGAAAATCACGTGGGGCAAGCTCCGGTGAATACGGAAGATACGAGAAAACTTCCAAGTTGAATCTTGACCCAGGCGGAGCTCAGAAGATTCAACTGGGAAGCTTTCTCGCATCGTCCATATTCACCAGATCTTTTTCCAAGTGATGTTCACATGTTTCCCTGATTCAAAGGTTACCATGGAGGTAAGACGAAGATGAATCAGAAGTGAACCAGAAGTCGGGTCCTATGCTCGTAACCAGCTGTAACAAAAGGATTGTACAATATAAATAAAATTAATCCAACATGATCAATTGTGTGTAATGCTTTTTATAAAATAGGGAATCTTACTTATTGGACGGTCTTCGTATGTTTTAAAGATATTTACATTTCTTGTGTAGTACATTTTCGTCTTTCTCTCAACGTTTACCAGTTATACAGAATTATATAAATTTAATTCGGAATGAACAATACTTCACAGGTTATTCTAAAAAACTTTAAGATAAACGTTTAATTTGCCATGCAAAGAATTCTAATATATGGTATTTCAATCGAAATAGTTAAAAGCTTTTTTTAAAAAAATAAAAGATTTCAAAAAGTGTTCCATGTAAATCGTAGTGAAATGTGAGGGGAATTTTATTTAAAATATTCATGTCACATCTTTGGGAGATAGTGAACTTAAATACTAAATTTAGTATTTACCCAACTTTTCGTTTCTGAATTGTGCAGTTGACACACACATACACACATACGGACCTCATTCCAAAAATGTTTTTTGATTTAGGAGACCCCAAAAGATGTTTTTCCGGGAAATATTGATATAGAATGTTTGATGGAATGCAATACCTTCTCTAATTACTATGTGCATGGTAGAGGAAGTAAAAATCTGATGTGTTACCTTCATATGATTTTCTCTACCCGCTCTCGAGAAGATAAACCTTTATTACACATTTGTTGTAGCCTAAAGCGATCGTCAGATGGCTTTATAACGCCATGTTCCTTGCATGACCAAGAGAAAAAACGAATAGCGACTTCCCACTTGAAAAAAGTATAAGTATAAGGATACTTAAATAAAAAACAATGAAATATTAAAAACCAATATCATATAATATACTGAAAATGGTTAACGCCACAAACATTTTTTACATAAATTGTGCGCTGTAACGAGATTTTTTTTTGTCTCTCTCTTACAGTTTAGCGATTGTACAAGTCATCAGAATGAAGAGGGCTTGACAGGGACTATTCCCAGAAAATTCAAGATTTACATTTTATGTGTAATGTAACTTTTTCTAAATTTGGTTTTTTACTTTCTCAACTACGTATAGCAAGTAGGGGAAAATATTGCATTCCACCCAAAAATTCGATGCCGAGATTTCACCGGAAATACTATATTTTGAAGACCCCTGAATGCATAAAACATGTTTAGAAAATCTGATATGTTACACTCACATGACTTTCTCTATTCTTGTACAATCTAATTTTACAAACGCCTATTCTCCATATGCTTCATATTAATCGAGATATCGAGATGTCAATCTTATTGCTAATTTTCTTGTAGATGCAAGGGGAATATGGTAGCTTTTAAGCGATAGTTAAATATTTTATCGCTGGCTGCTATGTGGCGCATCCCATTCTCTTTGCATGTCCAGGACATAAAAAAATCTGATGTGTTACACTCACATGACTTTCTCTACTCTTGTACAATCTATTTTTACAAACGCCTATTCTCCATATGCTTCATATTAATCGAGATATCGAGATGTCAATCTTATTTGTAATTTTCTTGTAGATGCAAGGGGAATATGGTAGGTTTTAAGCGATAGTCAAATATTTTAACGCTGGTTGCTATGTGGCGCATTCCATTCTCTTTTCATGTCCAGGACATAAAAGAATGAATAACGAATTGGAGAAAAACTATAAGTATTGGAAAATTTAAGGGAATAACAAGCAATATCTCGCAAACGGTTCACTCAACAAAAGAAATGTATATGACATAAATTGTGTATTTTAACGCGATCTACATTTTTTGTGTAGTAAAATTATGTCTATCTCTTATGGTTTACCAGTTATGAAAAAGTCATTCATAATAAAGAATACTTTTGGAGACATTCCCGGAAAATTCGAGATATACATTTTAATTATCATGACAATATCTTAAACATGATATTTTAATCAAAATCGTTAGAGCCGTTTTTGAGAAAATTAAAATTTTCGAAAAATGTTCCATGTAAAGGGTAGTCTGGGGTGGGGGGATTTTCTTGAAAACCTTCGTGTCGCATCTCTGGAAGATACTGAACCTAAATACCAAGTTTGGTGTTTATCCGACTCTTCGTTTTTGAGTTATGCTGTTCACAGACACACAGACACACAGACAGACACACACACAGACAGACACACAGACACACAGACACACAGACAGACACACACACGGACATGTTTCCAAAAATGCTTTTTTTGGATTCAGTGAGTCTCAAAACATGTATTTCCGGTGAAATCTCGGTATCGAATTTTTGGGTGGAATGCAATACTTCCCCTACTTACTATACGTAGTAGAGAAAGTAAAAATGAATAACGAATTTGAGAAAAAGTATAAGTATTGGAAAATTTAAGGAAATAACAAGCAATATCTCGAAAACGGTTCACTCAACAAAAAAAATGTATATGATATTAGTTGTGTATTTTAACGCGATCTACATTTTTTGTATTGTAAAATTTTGTCTATCTCTTATGGTTTTCCAGTTATGCAAAAGTCGTTCATTATGAAGAATACTTTTGGAGACATTCCCAGAAATTTAGAGATATACATTTCATTTCTCATGACATTATCTTAAACATATGACATTTTCATCAAAATCGTTAGAGCCATTTTTGAGAAAATTAAAATTTTCGAAAAATGTTCCATGTAAAGGGTAGTCTGGGGTGGGCGGATTTTCTTGAAAATCTTCGTGTCGCATCTCTGGAAGATACTGAACGTAAATACCAAGTTTGGTGTTTATCCGACTGTTAGTTTTTGAGCTATGCTGTTCACAGACACACACACACAGACACACACACACACACACAGACACACACACACACGGACATGTTTCCAAAAATGCTTTTTTTGGATTCAGGAGGTCTCAAAACATGTATTTCCGGTGAAATCTCGGTATCGAATTTTTGGGTGGAATGCAATACTTCCCCTACTTACTATACGTAGTAGAGAAAGTAAAAAAGATCCGTGTGTGTGTGTATGTGTGTGTGTGTGTCTGTGGACACAATATCTCGAAAAGAAAAAGTTGGATTTATGTTAAATATCATTCAAAGATACGACACGAACATTATCAAGAAATTCCCCACCCCCAGACTACCCTTTACATTGAAATATTTTTTAAAAATATTGATTTTCTCAAAAATACCTCTTAGGATTTTGATTAAAACAGCATGTGTTTTAGACATGTATTTCATCAGACTTTTTGCTATGTTTTTGTCCATCACTTATGGTTACATAAAATTTAAGGAAATGAACTGGACTTCGCAGGCTACTTAGAGAAAGTTAAAGATTTACGGTTTATTTGGCATGTGAATATTTCAAATGTGCAACATTTTATTTAAAATATTTACAAAAATTTTTGAGAATTTGGCGCCGGGGTAGCGCAGCAGTTTCATTTCGAGTCTCGTACCACGTTCAATTTCCGGCTCTGAGATGGCGATTTTAAATCGACTTTATCCACGCCTTCACCTCATCTTGCTCATGCTGAGAAGGTTTTTTGTTGTATTGTTATTTGTCCCACGCTTTGGGAGCTAATTTGAAGAAGGTTTGTTGCTGCTACGTATGGAAAGTCAGTTTGAAGAATGTGTATTATATTTCGACTGTTGGGCAGCCGAACTTGAAGTAGTTGCAACCGCACGTATGGTAAAAAGTTTCCGGTAGCCTTCGCCCCAAATATTTAAAAAAAATATTAACTTTGTAATTTTGACTGTTTCTTTAAATATTACATATTTATGTTTGCCTCGGTTGCGTCAGTATTTATTTTTTAGAGACAAGAATGTCTTAGCAGGGAGTGGTGCGACTGAAGAATGTAGGTTTACACAGATTATAACTTTACTACACTACTTTTACTAATGCTTGACACGATTAAATAACACTTCACTTCACTGTGAGATTTTTTTTATTAATTACTTGCACTTTTTAACACGTGAACTATTTTTGTCTCGCACAAAATACATATTAAATGTCTCGAGGACGCATCTTGCGTCCGTTAATAACAATGCCTACAAGCAACTCACTTCTGAATTTGTAAATTTTGATCCATTTTAGTTTCTGATTGGCTAATCCTAGTCCAATAGAATACCTTCGTTTAACTAAAGCTTTTTCTGGTTGTTGATTGGTTATTTTATAAACTGTCACAAAAATTCAATTATTTCTTCCAAGAATCAAAAGTAGCATTATTAAACTTTCAAATTCATCATTGCCTCAAGGTTACCTCATTGTTAGCAACTTTTTACCTATTATTCTCACAGCTCCTACATTATTAAATTACGTAATACATTCACATAACATTATTACACATGTATACAATAATATAAACATATATGACTGTAATATACACTTTTTATATCTTGTTACATACACATTTGCTTTAAGGCGGGCTGTTACTGAATTTTTATATTATATAATTAGACTGAAATCATTCAAGTGTTAAAAATACTGCCTCAATGTAAAGTATACTCAAGGCCTAACGTGGTTCGGAGCTCATGGTAAAAACCGTAGGTCCTCTCATCCCACCGCCATCCTCATCCTCACGCTACCATCGGAGGCAACGGATTCCGTCCGCTGTGAGCCCCCACTTCAGAAATGGCTCCAGTCATTGCTTAGTGGAGTGTTAGAAACGACGACTTTTGAGAAAATAAAGAACTATTTTTTTCAGTAAAAGGTAGTTTAGGGTGGATAAATTTTGTGAAAATATCCTCTTGAAATATGTCGCGTTTAGGTAGGAAGTTTGATATTAATCACACTTCTCGTCTTTGAGTTGCGCCTCTCTCTTTCCCCCTCACAAACAAACAAGTACGCAGAACAAACAAACGCTTTTTAATTGCAGGATAGTTCATTACCTTGATTGGTTGAAGAGAAAATGGAATAAGAACTTAGTAAATTTATCGCCGACTACACAGAACATTTTATCTCCCTTTAAAAGGCCTGGATTTACGTTGGAAATGCGTTCTTGAGCGAACACAGTAATTGCAATCGGAGTAAATTGAGGCAATTTTAAAATGTAAATCAATGGTTGTGTTTTTGCCACTGAAATATTGATGAATAATCTAATGGCTTTGCATTTAAAGCTTCGAAACGGCGTGAATTAATCAAAGGAAATGTATATTTTTATAAATTAATTGCCCGCAACGAAATAATGAAATGTCATTAGTACTCTGATAAAGTTTTTGGATGTAAACTAAATAAAGTGCAGTATGGAATACTCTACGTATTAAATCTATTAAATTACGAAACAAAATAAGACGACTAGCGTGAAACTTCAGCTGAGTTTATTTTGTGAAGGAAATAAGGCTTAAGTCACGTTAAATTTAATGTTTGCACTAAAGAAAAACCTTATGTGTTGCACTACTTTTGTACAAACTATTTTTACAAATGCTTATACTCCATCTAGTTCATGTTAATCGAGATATTGTTCATTGTGAACGAATTTTGCATAATTGGTATACCATACGTGATAGACAAAATTTTACTACACAAAAAATGTAGATCGCGTTAAAATACACAATTTGTCATATGCATTTTTTTTGTTGAGTGAACCATCTTTGAGATATTGCTTGTTATTCCCTTAAATTTTCCAATACTTATAATTTTTCTCAAATGGGAATTGGTTATTGATTTTTTTTGTCCTGGTAATGCAAACAGAATGGAATGCTCCACATAGCAACCAGCTCTTAAAATATTTGACTAACGCTTAAAGCCTACCATATTCCCCTTGCACCTACAAGAAAATTAGCAATAAGATTAATATCTCGATTAACATGAAGCATATGGAGAATAAGCGTTTGTAATAGTAGTTTGTATAAGAGTAGAGAAAGTTATGTGAGTGTAACACATCAGATTTTTTAAAGTCATGATTGAATATGAAGTTTTATGTTTTTCCAGTCTCGAGTGGTAACACATAAAACAGCACATGATGGCAGAGCTAAGCTACATATTTATCATTCAAGGATTGCACATCAAAGAGCGCCTTGCAGGGGAGAATATAAAAAGCCAGTCTGGTAGTATACCGTGCGCTTCGGCAAACTGCGGACGCATGTGCGGTATCATTTATTCATTTCATTTGTCTCTGCGTCTACGTTTAGCAGGCGGCATGGGACTTTAAACGCTTGCAAAATAGATGAGAAAAAGTACAGAGATGGGACAGTGCCAAAAAGTGCTAAGTGTCTACGGGAAGCAATGAGCTGGTGCAACAGAAGATAAAGAGATGGGAATAAAAACTGTGTAATTAAGGTTTATATGTGGTTTGCTGAAACTCACCAGAGATATCTACCGAAACAAGATCGTTTAAAGTATCTCCTAGTGCACTTCTTGTTTTAAATTATTTTAACCACCCATTTCATCAGAGGTTTCGCATTCCGTTTCTTCCAAAAGCGATAAAGGAGTTGTGAGATTACTCGAGTAACCATTATCATCTTAACTTAAACCATGAGCAATTTCATAGTAACGGCTTTTAATTTCTCTACTACGTATAGTAAGTAGGGTAAGTGTTGTATTCCACCCAAAAATTCGATACCGAGATTTCACCGGAAATACATGTTTTGAGACCCCCTGAATCCAAAAAAGCATTTTTGGAAACATGTCCGCGTGTGTGTGTCTATCTTTCGAAAATTTTAATTTTCTTAAAATGGCTCTTACGATTTTGATTAAAATATCATATGTTTAAGATATTTTCATGACAAATGAAATGTATATCTCGAATTTTCTGGGAATGTCTCCAAAAGTATTCTTCATTGTGAACGACTTTTGCATAACTGATAAACCATAAGTGATAGACAAAATTTTACTACACAAAAAATGTAGATCGCGTTAAAATACCCAATTTATGTCATATACATTTTTTTGTTGAGTGAACCATTTTAGAGATATTGCTTGTTGTTCCCTTAAATTTTCCAATACTTATACTTTTTCTCAAATCCTTATTCATTTTTACTTTCTCTACTACGTATAGTAAGTAGGGGAAGTATTGCATTCCACCCAAAAATTCGATACCGAGATTTCACCGGAAATACATGTTTTGAGACCTCCTGAATCCAAAAAAAGCATTTTTGGAAACATGTCCGTGTGTGTGTCTGTGTGTGTGTGTGTGTGTGTGTGTGTGTGTGTCTGTGTGTGTGTGTGTCTGTGAACAGCATAACTCAAAAACGAACAGTCGGATAAACACCAAACTTGGTATTTAGGTTCAGTATCTTCCAGAGATGCGACACGAAGGTTTTCAAGAAAATACCCCCACCCCAGACTACCCTTTACATGGAACATTTTTCGAAAATTTTAATTTTCTCAAAAATGGCTCTAACGATTTTGATGAAAATATCATATGTTTAAGATAATGTCATGAGAAATGAAATGTATATCTCGAATTTTCTGGGAATGTCTCCAAAAGTATTCTTCATTGTGAACGACTTTTGCATAACTGGTAAACCATAACAGATAGACAAAATTTTACTACACAAAAAATGTAGATCTCGTTAAAATACACAACTTATGTCATATACATTTCTTTTGTTGAGTGAACCGTTTTCGAGATATTGCTTGTTATTCCCTTAAATTTTCCAATACTTATACTTTTTCTCAAATTCGTTATTCATTTTTTTATGTCCTGGACTTGCAAAGAGAATGGAATGCGCCGCATAGCAACCAGCGTTAAAATATTTGACCATCGCTTAAAAGCTACCATATTCCCCTTGCATCTACAAGAAAATTAGCAATAAGATTGACATCTCGATATCTCGATTAACATGAAGCATATAGAGAATAAGCGTTTGTAAACATAGTTTCTACAGGAGTAGAGAAAGTCATGTGAGTGTAACACATCAGATTTTTTTATGTTCTGGACATGCAAAGAGAATGGAATGCCCCACATAGCAACCAGCGTTACAATATTTGACTATCGCTTAAAAGCTACCATATTCCCCTTGCATCTTCAAGAAAATTATCAATAAGATTGACATTTCGATATCTCGATTAACATGAAGCATATGGAGAATAGGCGTTTGTAAAATTAGGTTGTACAAGAGTAGAGAAAGTTATGTGAGTGTAACACATCAGATTTTTTTTACTTTCTCTACTACGTATAGTAAGTAGGGGAAGTATTGCATTCCACCCAAAAATTTGATACCGAGATTTCACCGGAAATACATGTTTTGAGACCTCCTGAATCCAAAAAAGCATTTTTGGAAACATGTCCATGTGTGTGTCTGTGTGTGTGTGTGTCTGTGTGTGTGTGTGTCTGTGAACAGCATAACTCAAAAACTAACAGTCGGATAAACACCAAACTTGCTATTTACGTTCAGTATCTTCCAGAGATGCGACACGAAGATTTTCAAGAAAATCCCCCCACCCCAGACTACCCTTTACATGGAACATTTTTCGAGAATTTTAATTTTCTCAAAAATGGCTCTAACGATTTTGATGAAAATATCATATGTTTAGGATAATGTCATGAGAAATGAAATGTATATCTCGAAATGTCTGGGAATGTCTCCAAAAGTATTCTTCATTATGAACAACTTTCGCATAACTGGTAAACCATAAGAGATAGACAAAATTTTACTACACAAAAATGTAGATCGCGTTAAAATACACAACTTATATCATATACATTTTTTTTGTTGAGTGAACCGTTTTCGAGATATTGCTTGTTATTTCCTTAAATTTTCCGATACTTATACTTTTTCTCAAATACGTTATTCATTTTTTTATGTCCTGGACATGCAAAGAGAATGGAATGCGCCACATAGCAACCAGCGATAAAATATTTGACTATCGCTTAAAAGCTACCATATTCCCATTGCATCTACAAGAAAATTACAAATAAGATTGACATCTCGATATCTCGATTAATATGAAGCATATGGAGAATAGGCGTTTGTAAAAATAGATTGTACAAGAGTAGAGAAAGTCATGTGAGTGTAACACATCAGATTTTTTATCCTGGCAATGCAAAGAGAATGGAATACTCCACATATCAACCAGCACTTAAAATATTTGACTATCGTTTAATGCCTACCAATTTCCCTTGCATCTAAAAGAAAAATAACAGTAAGATTAACATCTCAATATCTCGATTAAGATGAAGCATATGGAGAATAAGCGTTTGTAAAAATAGTTTGTACAAGATTAGAAAAAGATTCGTGTGTGTGTGTGTGTGTGTGTGTGTGGGTCTGTGATCAACAAAAACGAAAAGTCGAATAAATACCAAACTTGGCATTTAGGTTCAGTATCTTTCAAAGTTGCAACACGAACATTTTCAAGAAAACCCCCCACACAGATTGCCCTTTACATAAAATATTTTTCGAAAATGTTGATTTTCTCAAAAATGACAACGATTTTGATTAAAATATCATATGTTTAAAATACTTTCATGGCAAATGAAATATATATCTTGAATTTTCTGTTCCACCATATATGAATAGAATTTACTTTATCTCAGATTCAAGGGGTTTGTTGTAGAACTGGTAACATGAATTTGCGGCAACATGCCTTGTGGAATATTGGCAGTTAAAGGTGGATTGGGATTAGTTCGATTTGGTTCCGATATGTTTATTTTTCCAAAGTTACTACAGTCTTCTTTCGATTAATGCTGCAGGTACGATGATAATCGATATTAGACAAAGGCCTTAGCCATCTTGTCTGGTGCTGTCTTGTGCGATACTGACAAGCCTAGGGCTTATTGCGCTGCATCGTTTTAAAAACAATTCATTATGCCTGCACCCTTTACCAAGGAATACAGTCTCATAACAGATATGGTTTAAAATTCTTCTGGTTCTAAAAACATTTTCCCAAATGCAGTATGTCTCTTGTGAGTTTCGGCTCACAGAAGCATATAATGTGCTAGGTGTTTCAGTTTCTTTCTTGCACAATCTGCAATCTAAGTTACCCTGAAACACTTCAACAGTGTTAAGATGCTTTTTCACAGGAACATGTCCTGTGAGAAATGCAATAGTCATTCTCAGCTGAAGTCTGTACATTTAAGTAAGCTTTAAACTCTTTCCTTACATGGTTTTCTGATAAATTGTTTACCATAATTGTTTCCCAGAGATTTAAGACAGGTTTTATGATGTTCTAGTTTGGTCCAGTTCTTAATGGACTCTCTTACTAAACATGGAGATGTTTTGGCCCAATAAAGTACGAAGCTGTTACTTGTCTTGCAAGTTCATCGCTTTTTCTTTCCCACTACGCCACTATGACCCGGAACCCAGATGAGTTGAACTTCATTCTGTTCTGCCAAGGTTGTGAGCATGTTTAGGTGGTTTAAAGCCAGTCCTGTCGTTACCTTATGGCTGCTTAGAGCCTTAGGTGCAGCCTGGCTATTTGAGAAGATAAGGATCTGTTTACTGTGTAAGCTCTCCTTATATTTTCATGTTTGGCATTGAATAATAGCATAAATTTCTGATCCAAAACGGAGTAGCACATTCACGCAAAAACTTTCTGCACCTTGATCTTATGCCATACATTCCGGATGCTGTTCCTGAACCATCCTTTGAGCCGTCTACAAATCACTTCAAAGGTTTCCCGAGTTTTATCGTCCAATGTTCAGGATCAATAATGACCCTGAAGTTCTTTTTAAAGTGTACAGCCCTTATCCACCCCTATTACAGGGGATCTACTGGTCCGTGGGATGCCTGCATTTCAATGAAAAGCTGCACTTCAATGGAATTCTTTAAAGTACAGTTATCAAATGTATAATTATTATATATCAGCTTGGTCGAACGTGAACAATAATTACTTTCTCAAGCCACTGCTTATGCAATGCTTTTTCTTTACACTGTGGCCACCTACGGCTGCTCCCGCAGTAATTTTAATTGTAGCTATTAAAACGTGAAGCGGTTTGCGGGGATATTATAACTGTTTCGACGGGAATCGCAGCTGCGGCGGCCGGCGGTGGCCACAGTGTGAAACGAAAGCACTGTAGTAGGTAAAGTAAGTTTGGCATTTTTCGAAGTATTGCTGATTGTATATTGTCACGTGCTAAATTGTGACACTGGGGGGAATAGCTAAACGAGGGATTGCAGAGGTAGAGACAATTATTAAAACGCCTGGCTAGAGCAATCTGACTATATTCTAAAGAGTTACATTTCTACCGTGCGATAGTTGGGTTTACAAGATCAGGGATGATGATGGTACTAGCTAACATTATTATTAACAATTTATTTTTATAATGCTTACCTGGAGAAACGTCTCGTCGTGGATGAGGAGAGTCAATACTCAACACAACTTCCTCAAGCTGCTGGTGGTGCCAAATAAAACCATCCGGAGCGGCCGTGCAGCGGCCGTCGACGGGTACCATAGTGATCCCGGCTAAATTACAACACAAAGTCCCCGCGAGAAGAGCTTGAGAGCTTGCTTATATAGAGTCGAATACCCTAGAGGGGTTCATTCTAATACCGTGGCAGCTATTACCAAATATGGTCTGCCACCGCCCTGGGTTTGAAATATAGCGGCCAATCATAATTCGATACGTCAATGTTCTAGAACATTCTATGTGACGTAACGCGGTTTAAGGTGCAACTAAGAGTCTGCAAGACACGTACTCCCTAGGAAATGATGACATAGTGACATCCCTTGGGAATGTTAAGGGAAGTAGCAGGGTGCTATTTCCTGTCGTATAAACACTTACTAAGGCTTGAGCAGAATTAAGAATATGAAGTATGATTCTATATGAATTCAGAAACTTGTGACAGGTTAATAAAATAATGTTAATTAATATAAAATAATAAACATAATATGGATCTCCTCAGTCACGTTCGTGAGAATATTTACATCTCGTGTATAACTGTGTCATCTGTTGAAACATTCTTGTAAAATTTCAACTCTTTCTCTTCTTTTCGTTCGCATGTGTTAGTTTTTACGGCTTGTGATATAAACAGTAAATGTTGTTGTGTATACAAGTTAACCGAATCATTATAGCGTTTTATTAATTTTTAGAAGTCAGTAGAAAGATTTTGAGTTTAGTTTTAGTGTGCAATTTTAGCACCTGCATAGAGAACAATCGCCTTAAGCCATTATTCATACACAGGATGTATCAAACCCTATATGCGATTAATAATTATTTTTGTACTTGGCTATTACATATTTGTGTGATGTTTATACCAGATGCAGCTTTCAAATATTAATTCTAAGTTTCTATCTGTAGTTACGTCATCCTGTAAAAATATTTGAAATGTGAGGTTAAAAGAGGGAGAGCGCTTCCTCTTTATGCCATAAGGCAGTTTGTTCTGCTCAAGTTTGTATATGAAGGTGGAGACAACGTTGCAGATAACTATGATCACTCTTGCCTCCAACTATCTCTTCAGTATTGTAAACCCATAATTAGAGATTTCACCATAACAGAATTTTTCGATTCATTACGAGATTGAATTTTCTCTACTTTCTTTATATATTATTTGATAATTTAGGGTTTATTGTACGCAGGAGATGTGTCAACTGTCCTTCTTTATAAATGAAACGCACTCAATATTTAGAAATATGCTAACTAAGGTGCATTAGATTTTTAACGAGAGCTACATTTTTCAATAATAGATCTTCGTGATTTATAGTCTCCCAGTCTAAAATCCCAGAAATGAAATTAATCTATAAGTAATTGTAAGAATATTAGAGACACATGCATCATATCCCTATGGCAAATTCACGATATTTTTTTCAAACTTATTATAGGCATTGGAATATTTTAAAGCATTTTTATGTAACCCCTCTCCGCTCCCCCCGCACACACACACACACACACACATGATGAGCGCGCAGACATTTCCTTAAAATATTGTTTTACTTTCTCTACTGCGTATAGTAAGTAGGGGAAGTATTGTATTCCACCCAAAAATTCGATACCGAGATTTCACCGGAAATACATGTTTTGAGATCCCCTGAATACAAAAAAAGCATTTTTGGAAACGGTCCGTGTGTGTGTGTGTGTGTGTGTCTGTCTGTCTGTCTGTGAACAGCATAACTCAGACACAACAGTCGGATAAACACCAAACTTGGTATTTAGGTTCACTATTTTCCAGAGATGCGACACGAAGGTTTTCAAGAAAATCCCCCCACCCCAGACTACCCTTTACATGGAACATTTTTAGAAAATTTTAATTTTCTCAAAAATGGCTCTAACGATTTTGATTAAATTATCATATATTTAAGATATTTTTATGACAAATAAAATGTATATCTTGAATTTTCTGGGAATGTCTTCAAAAGTATTCTTCATTGTGAACGACTTTTGCCTAATTCGTAAACGATAATAGATAGACAAAATTGTACTACACAAAAATGTAGATTGCGTTAAAATACACAACTTATGTCATATACATTATATACTTTTTCTCAAATGCGAATTCGTTATTAATTTTTTTTGTCCTAGTAATGCAAAGAGAATGGAATATTCCACATAGCAACCAGCTCTTAAAATATTTGACTATCGCTTAAAGCCTACGAATTCCCCTTGCATCTAAAAGAAAATTAGCAATAAGATAAACATCTCGATATCTCGATTAACATGAAGCATATGGAGAATAAGGTTTGTAAAAATAGTTTGTACAGGAGTAGAGAAAGTTATCTGAGTGTAACACATCAGACTTTTCTTATCGTATAGTTCCGGTAAATCATTAATTTCATTAAATTACTTTTGAATTAAATATGTAAAAATGGAAATAATATTAGTAGTTATTTATGTAACTGGTGAAGAAAGAAGTATATTTTCTTACGAGTAAAATGTTTACCACCGAGCAGTAAGCGAGCTTGGAATTTCGATACAATTAAGAAAATGGTATTTATTAAGAATTCATTAACATTCAGTGATACTCGTACATAATCTGGGAAGCGACCGGGCTCGGGCGCTACCGTTTTTGCTACCCCTATAAATCTCTTAAGGGAAAAGTGGGTGAAATTTCTATTTTCTTGAGTATTTGATTTTTATAGTATAGTATTAGCTAGAAACTTCATTTTTGGCACACAAATATTCCATAACATAATTATAAACCCAGTAAATTTTGAGCGTACTGAGTTTAATAATTCCGGAATTATTGTTTTTATCACCTCGTATAAGTTTTTACAAAAGTATTTTTAAAAATTTACATTTACTTCCGAATAAAAATTTAAAGCACTTTTAATACTTGCTTCCTGAGATAAACAAAATCAGAACTGCGCTAAACATTAAAGTTTTGAAGTTTTTGGAAACTATAAGGGATATTTTATTTTTTATTTTAAGAACTCCATAAAGTATACAAATCTTATATTATTTTCACTGATAACTTTTTGATAAATATCCAGTAAAATTACAAATTCATTGCACTTAAATTTGTAGGAGGAAAAGCAAACTGCTTCAAAAATAGAACTGTGTAAAACGCAATTTAAATCTGCATTGTAGTGAATTAGAACAGGGCATCATTTTAAGATTACATCATTTCTTAAGTTCTAAGTACTTTAAGGCTTGAAACTCCAAGAGTATGTAAAATAGGATAGATGCACTTGTTTTTGAAAAAAAAACAAAGTAAAAGTGAATTTTTCACACAAACTGGGAATTTTCACCCATATCTTCCCTTAAACATTTCTATTCTTTTTTTACTTTCTCTACTACGTATAGTAAGTAGGGGAAGTATTGCATTCCACCCAAAAATTCGATACCGAGATTTCACCGGAAATACATGTTTTGAGACCTCCTGAATCCAAAAACAGCATTTTTGGAAACATGTCCGTGTGTGTGTCTGTGTGTGTGTGTGTGTGTGTGTGTGTGTCTGTGTGTCTGTGTGTGTGTGTGTCTGTGAACAGCATAACTCAAAAACGAACAGTCGGATAAACACCAAACTTGGTATTTACGTTCAGTATCTTCCAGAGATGCGACACGAAGATTTTCAAGAAAATCCCCCCACCCCAGACTACCCTTTACATGGAACATTTTTCGAAAATTTTAATTTTCTCAAAAATGGCTCTAACGATTTTGATGAAAATATCATATGTTTAAGATAATGTCATGAGAAATGAAATGTATATCTCGAAATTTCTGGGAATGTCTCCAAAAGTATTCTTCATTATGAACGACTTTTGCATAACTGGTAAACCATAAGAGATAGACAAAATTTTACTACACAAAAAATGTAGATCGCGTTAAAATACACAACTTATATCATATACATTTTTTTTGTTGAGTGAACCGTTTTCGAGATATTGCTTGTTATTTCCTTAAATTTTCCAATACTTCTACTTTTTCTCAAATTCGTTATTCATTTTTTTATGTCCTGGACATGCAAAGAGAATGGAATGCGCCACATAGCAACCAGCGATAAAATATTTGACTATCGCTTAAAAGCTACCATATTCCCCTTGCATCTACAAGAAAATTACAAATAAGATTGACATCTCGATATCTCGATTAATATGAAGCATATGGAGAATAGGCGTTTGTAAAAATAGATTGTACAAGAGTAGAGAAAGTCATGTGAGTGTAACACATCAGATGTTTATTACTTTCTCTACTACGTATAGTAAGTAGGGGAAGTATTGCATTCCACCCAAAAATTCGATACCGAGATTTCACCGGAAATACATGTTTTGAGACCTCCTGAATCCAAAAAAAGCATTTTTGGAAACATGTCCGTGTGTGTGTCTGTGTGTGTGTGTGTGTGTGTGTGTGTGTCTGTGTGTGTGTCTGTGAACAGCATAACTCAAAAACGAACAGTCGGATAAACACCAAACTTGGTATTTACGTTCAGTATCTTCCAGAGATGCGACACGAAGATTTTCAAGAAAATCCCCCCACCCCATACTACCCTTTACATGGAACATTTTTCGAAAATTTTAATTTTCTCAAAAATGGCTCTAACGATTTTGATGAAAATATCATATGTTTAAGATAATGTCATGAGAAATGAAATGTATATCTCGAAATTTCTGGGAATGTTTCCAAAAGTATTCTTCATTATGAACGACTTTTGCATAACTGGTAAACCATAAGAGATAGACAAAATGTTACTACACAAAAAATGTAGATCGCGTTAAAATACACAACTTATATCATTTACATTTTTTTTGTTGAGTGAACCGTTTTCGAGATATTGCTTGTTATTTCCTTAAATTTTCCAATACTTACTTTTTCTCAAATTCGTTATTCATTTTTTTGTGTCCTGGATATGCAAAGAGAATGGAATGCACCACATAGCAACCAGCGTTAAAATATTTGACTATCGCTTAAAAGCTACCATATTCCCCTTGCATCTACAAGAAAATTACCAATAAGATTGACATCTCGATATCTCGATTAACATGAAGATATGGAGAATAGGCGTTTGTAAAATTAGATTGTACAAGAGTAGAGAAAGTCATGTGAGTGTAACACATCAGATTTTTTATATGTGAATAGATGTACCTAAACTTGAAAATAACTAATTTATTTTCAGTTTCTGACCCTTTCATAAATTTATCAATTAATTGATGAAGTGTTCTAATTTTTGTTAATGTTAATTTGTACTTTTTGTAGAATTAATTTAATTTAATTTGTTTTTGCATCAGCTTTAACTCCAATTCTTGGAATCGTTCATGAATGGATTACATCCTCCTCTTGCGTAACTTCAATTTATACATATGTTCAGGGAAATGAATCTGTTTTACTGTTTATATTTTAGGATAACTGCTGTAATAATATTAACATTTTTCTGTGTCATGGCAAAGTAAACACACGACCGCTTATACGTTAACACAGTCTGACAACATTTATAGAACGCGATCGCCCGGACTCTAACCTTGATGTTACCCCCATCATTCTCTTAAAACATTTCCGCGGGTACCGTGCAGTTTATGCTATACACTACTGTACTTTTTGTGAACATTTGTACGTTCTTAGGCAGGAGTTCGGGATTTTTAGGACGATTTTCGACGTGAGGTACGGGGTTCGTTCCTCTCCTCTCCTGGCATGAGACTCCAATGATAACTCAGGGTTGGCATGCTGTTATTAAGACAGAGTATGTCGTCTTAATTATTAATTTTATTCCTTTTTATCCCTAATGCATTTCACTTATATACCTTTACCTTCTCGGGTTAACGGGCCACATTTTTCCCTCTTCATCACACGGCTGCCAAAGTGACAGTCTTCAAACACTGCCCCGTATGCAAGCGAAAAACAAGGCCACCCATGCTCAAAGGTCGTTAAGAGATTTTTCAGCGTTTTGCCCCCTTGTCAAATAACACGTTTGGTCCAAAGCAGGAAGTGGGGAGGGCGTTTATCTTTCGAACACACACATCTGGACTGGCCATAGTTTAGAAATGTATGAGTTGTAATAAACAACAACGGGAATTTTTTAATTTCGCAAGCTTTATACAACCGATTTTCAAAAATTTTGTTTATCTTGTTGGTGCACATGTTCCTGATGTATATTTGCATCTTCAACTGCTTTGAATATTTAGTTTAGTGTTGACAGTCGAAAAAGTTATACGTGTTTTCGAATGCTCGGCGAATTTTTACTTTCGAAAAAGATGGATCAAAGCTTTTGCATTAAATTTTGCTTGAAAAACGTAATAAGGTGCAGCACCGTATTCGAAATCCTGGCTGTGGCTTTTGGCGAATCTACTGAGTAACACAAGAGTTTAGGAGTGGTATAAACGTTTCAAAGAGGGTCAAGAAGACGTTGAAGATGACCGCCCTGGACGCCCTAACACATAAATTACTGACTATGTGAAAGAAGTAAAGAAAATGGTTCTGAAAAATCGCCGAATCTGCATCAGAGAGGTTGCTGATGTCGACATATACTTTGGCTCCTGCCAGGCAATTTGTTTTGGATGTTTTGGGCATGAAACGTGTAGCAGCAAATTTCGACCAAAAATGACGTCGCGGAGACATCGCTCAGGAGTTGCTGAGTGAAACCGAAAACAGACAGAACTTGTAAAGAAGGTTATAACAGGTGGCGAAACATAGGTATATGTGTATGACGTCGAAACTAAGGACCAATCGTCCCAATGAAAACTGCCTGAACAGACAAGACAGGAAAAAAAAATCGCATGTGAAAGTTCTTCTCACTGTTTTCTTCGATTACAATGGGATATTGCATCAGGAGTTCCTGCCTTATGTTTGTATGGTCAATAAGGAATATTAACTGGAGGTTATGCGCTGTTTGCATGAAGCAACCCGAAGAAACCGACCAGAATTGCGGCAAAACCACTCGTGGAAATTGCATCACAATAATGCAACCTCTCACACCTCAATTCTTGTTCGTGACTTTTTGGCAAAAAACAAAACTGTTATGCTGCCTCAGCCACCGTATTCGCCGGATATGGCCCCCTGCGACTTCTATTCCCGAGGCTGAAGAGAACCATGAAAGTATGACGTTTTGCCACCATTGATGAGATAGAAAGAGAATCTCTGAAGGTGTTGAACACCATAACGAAAAGTGAGTTTCAGAAGTGCTTCCAAGATTGGAAAAGCGCTGGCACAAGTGTTATACTTGAGAAGGATTACTTTGAAGTGGACAACGTTGATGTTGATTAAATAAAAATGCTTTGAGAAAAACAAAAATTCCCGTTACTTTTTGATCACAGCTCGTGCATATCATAAATATACCAAGCTAGTACGCAATGTACAGGCTCATTTTGTAACTTAAAACTTTCTAATTTAATACTTCTTTTGATATACACAGGAAATCTAGCTATTGAAGCGTAAAATTCAATTTCCACAAAAATATTTAGTGACATTTTAGAACTTTAAAGCTGTGTTAAATCTTAAAAAACATCAATTTAGATAGGTTTTCTACTGTGATTTAATTTATAATCCTGAAGTATGCACTACACTGTTAAAACTATTTTCATTTCATTCAATTAGCGTTTTAAACTTCGTGAAAGTTCCTGCTTTCATCTGTCAGGAACGGAAATCTTCTCTCACATTATTAGGCAAGGAATAGCGACGGAATGATAAATTACATTGGCAGCACTGCTTAAGATTTTGAACACATGGAAATGAGAACAGAGCCCCGCACAAAGCAATTAAGGTGCTTCTAACATGGTGATAAATTGCCTGACAAAACCCGACCTAAGTTTGCTGTACTCACCTAGTGTTATCTGTGCCCAGAGCTTTAAATGTGTGTGGTTCACACTTCCATAATTTCGTTCGTAATTAAACAACTGCTGAAGTTAGGGAACTGACAAAATCACTCGTCTCACGTGGCGCTGCTTCTTTGCTCACGAAATTGTACGTGTCTTACGAATGAAGCATGTGATTCGCTGCGGCATCATGACCTCAAAACTTCAAAGATATTAGACTAGAAAGACGGGCGACTTTGCAATACATCGCACGGTAATCGAAAGACAGATTGCATGTGGCGCTACTAGCGGTTGAAGCATTAGCGCAACAGTTTTAAAGGAATCTTCATTATAATGAGGAAACAATAAATGTGTAGCAGCATAAGATCTCCTGTACTCATTAACTATTCACAGGTATCCGATACGCCTGCAGTGCTTATATAAAGCCTCCTACACCAAACACCAAATAAAAAGTCCTATGCCACTAAGGTAAAATTTGCTAAATTCATGAGCCACTATCTTAAAACATAGAATTAATTGTTCTTCCACACAAGCCGTGTGTTGGACAAGGTTGGAAAGGTAGAATCAGATGACTGGAAAATTGAATGCCATAGCCGGGAGTTGAACTACGGATCTCCGTCCGGTTCCTCTAACCACTGAGCTACCATGGCAACATGCCGGCACGCCATTAAATTCTGCAACTGATTCGCATTTTTCCCGGTAAACAACAAGGAGATCTCAAATTATATTGAGATGACATACCCTAATGGCGACTTACAATGCTGTAAGTAGTAGTAGGAGTACATTAATTGCCTAACACAGTCACATGGGTCATAAGACCGTACATGTTCTCCGGAAAAATACCTGGTCTGTATACGTGACTTGCAGAATTGACCAGAAACAACTATGTTTATATACACCACATTATATACATATATATATATATATATATATATATATATATATATATATATATAATTGAAAAACACTCTCAATCACACACACACACACAAACACACACAAGTGCTCAAGCACCACATATATTTAAAGAAAATTTACATAAACGCCTTATCTCTTAGTACACGTACTTCCATTAAGTATGTGCCCAAGCTTGGCCAGTTTTGACTGTTTAGAACCAAGTCCCAGCATGCTGCCCTCCGTCTGTTGGAAGCCAAAAATACTTCCGGTAATAATTTTTTCCTAATACTCTCCGTCTGCACGCATGCTGCCAAAATGTGCGTCCAGACTTGTTCCCCGCATAATGGGCAAATCCTCCTGCCATCATCATCTTGCGAGATTTCCACCCTCCGAGCCTAAGCCATGCAATTCCCATCCTGTTTTATACCTAATTCCAAAATATATGTTTCCTTACCCCACCAAGTTTTTATTTCATTTTGTAGCTCTAATGTTGATCTTTGTCTACATTCAGACTCTATTTTCTGCCTGTTTATATCACACAGTCGTCATTTGACTTTTTTCACAGCACTGTGTGTATTTCCATTACCCCTTTGCCAGATATCGTTTAAGCCTATTTTTGATAATTCCCGTTATGACCCCGCCGCCCACCATTTTGAATGCTCTATGTTATTCATTTGATGACGATAACATATTGCCCTCAGAGTTGTTTGATCACATTTAATTATTCGCAGCCAGTACCTAACTACATTTAGTTTAGCAAATACAGCATCTTCCCAGCATCCTACCTCACGAAGAACTCCGTAGTTTGAAGTACCCCTCCCCAATCCTAGAATGCGCTTCCAAAAATTGCATTGTATTTTATTTACATTATCCACCCTCTCCCATCCCCATACTTCACTGCCGTATAGTAATGAGGACCTAACTATTAGTTCATACATGGTCTGTAATGTTTTACTGGCATATCTGGTACCCGGGTCAATATCCATAATACTTCAGAAAGATGTCCAATCCCTTTGTGTTTTATAAACTCGATGTTCTTGTTCCATTTTCCACCCATATCAAACCTTACTCCTAGGTAATCGAAATGTTTGACATTTTGAATTTCTTGCTCCCCTTAGGTCCACTTTTCATGTTGGCCGTACACATATTCATTTTAAAGGCGACTGTTTTAAGAATATTTACCTCCATACCCCATTGCCTACAATATTGTCGAAGAGCGTTTAAACCAACTGCAAACCTTTTATCGTTTTAGAAAGAATTACAATATCATCCGTGTACAAAAGAATTGGTATCTTTTTGTCTGCGATGGTCGGTGCATCTATATCTTCCTCCGTCATCACGCTAACAAAATCATCAATAAACAAATTAAAGAGTAACGGAGATAGTATACAACCCTGTTTGACCCCCCTCTGTGCTATGTTACATTCTGATGTATTGTGCTGATCGGTCTTGATAACAAACTTAATTTCTTTTTACATTAGTCTAAGTGCTCTAATCATTTCCCCCGAAAGTCCGTTTTTACGTCCCGGGTTTCATAGTTTCAACCACTATTAGGTCAATTAATGGAATTAATTGTTCTTCCACAAGCCGTGTGTTGGACAAGGTTGGAAAGGTAGAATCAGATGACCGGCATGTTGCCATGATAGCTCAGTAGTTAGAGCAACCGGACAGAGACCGGGAGATCCGTGGTTCAAATCCTGGCTATGACATTGAATTTTTCAGTCATCTGATTCTACCTTTCCAACCTTGTCCAACACACGGCTTGTGTGGAAGAACAATTAATTCCATTAATTGACCTAATAGTGGCTGAAACTATGAAACCCGGGACATAAAATACTTACAACATTGTAAGTCGCCTTTGGGGTATGCCATCTAAATACAAATAAAGATCTCCTTGTGGTTTACCGGGAAAAATGCGAATCAATTGGAGAATTTAATGTTCTGCTGGAATGTTGCCATGGTAGTTCAGGGGTTAGAGCAACTGGGCGGAGACCGGGAGATCCGTAGTTCAAATCCCGGCTATGGTATTGAATTTTTCAGTCATCTGATTCTACCTTTCCAATCTTAAAACATATTTAAGACAACCTGAAATATTTACAGGATGCATGCTTTCTAAATTCCCTGATCTACTTTATTTTTTTAATTATTCTATCTTTTGATTAAAATCTATCAGCAGTTGTTTAAAAACTCTCTATCGCTTATTAGGGGGTATATAAATTATTTTTACAAAAGCTTATTTTCCTATATTCTTCATTTTAATAGAGATAAACCTGTGATAAAATAGCTATATTATACATTTCGTTATAGATAAAAAGATAACAGCGATAGTGATATGTTTCAGAACTGGACGCTATATGCTAGCCTTAACATTCCAAACTCTTTCCATGACATCACCAGAAACAACTTAAAATCGACAGGAATTTAAAAATGCCTAAATGTTGAACAACTCAAAGTATTAATAACGGATATCTCGGAAATGGCTGATGCCACAAAAAAGTTATTTGAAATGAATTATGTGTTTTAAAAGAGATTTACCGTTTTTGTGTGGCACGTTTTCGTCTGTGCATAATGTTTACCAGTTTTGCAAGATTATATAAAATTGCTCCCGAATGAAGTGGACTTCACAGATTATTCCCAGAAAATTTAAGAGATATATTTTATTTGTCGTATAAATATTGTAACATCCCTACTGGGGGTGATTACTCCAGTAGTTGCTTACACTAGGGAGTATTTCAGAGATAGGGGTGCTTCGGTACCAAATTAATTCAAATTAAATTGAGTTTTATTTATGGACGCTGTTTAACTGCTGTGGCCCTTAGCGTTACTTCTATATTGGGCATGAAAGACCGGTAATTTTGCTCAGAGTTCTCTCTATCAGGTTTGATGTTCTTTTATGTGCCGTAAATCTACTTCCCTTCCGAAGGAAGCCATGCTATGGATTTTTACGCCCGAAAAAATCCATCGCCTTCCACCGGGTTGGAACCCGCGACCTCGGGAACTAGAGGTTAAGCATGGTAACCACTGCACCACGGAGGACGATACTTCGGTTCCAGGGTGATTAGGTGGGTAGGATAGTGTTCCGGAGTAGTGTTAGTGAATAGAAGCACAGGGGATGTATCAAAACTAGAGGTTGTATTTAAATATAATGTAATAATGCTCGCGGACGAGCAACCTGAGGCAGGGGCGAAAACCCATGCGAGGAGAACATAATGCTTGAGCATCTAAACCTGGGTTAGCTGCTGTCTAGACGAGGGCACTGCTAAAATGTTAACTAGTTTGTGGGGGCGTATGTGCAGCTTGGTCGCGTCGACTGTGACCTCCGGCTGAGGGCGAATGTCAAACGGTAAGTGACAGAACACATGGCCTAACTCTCCGGGGTATAAATATCTTAGACCATGCTGACTCCGCATAGCAGTGCATAACCGTGTTGAAGTAATCGAGTTGCAACATTTTCTTACCGATTAACAAATCGGATGTAATACCCCACAATCAAATCGATCCTTGCTACTAGCTTCGCTACATCATCTTTAATATATGGTATTTTAATCAAATTTGTTAAAGCTATCTTTTAGAAAATAAAAAATTCGAAGGATGTTCCATGTAAAGGGTATTTTGAGGTGGGGGATTCTTGAAAATATTTGTAAAGTTAAATACCAAGTATACGGTGAAATCTTGTATCCTATTTTTGGGTGGAATGCAATACCTTCTCTACCTACTATATACTGTGGCATATTATTAACTTTGTCATTACCAGACGTAGCATTATTGGGTCTCTCTAGTTATATTCGGTCTTCCCTTTTGGCTCGGACCAAAGGGAAGGATCTGTTTGAAATTGTCTGGTATGGCGTCAACTCTGTCTGACTTTGGCTAAACCGTTGGTGGGGGGCAAGTTAGCGTCACTCGAGAAAAAGTGGTCATTATATACGTAGTAGAGAAAGTAAAAACCTTATGCATCACACTCGCCCTGCTTTCTCTATTACAGCATGACGCGTCACACACGCCCTGCTTTCTCTATCTATTACAGCATGACACGATCACTTATATTTTGTAGTATTCATAGAAGAAGTTATGTTCTATTCATGTTACGTTAATTATGTTGATAATAATCTTATGACTAGTAACAATCTCGGATTAAGCAATATGATCTTGCTTACTTTCACAACTGTTCTGCAGCGTGAGGTATTGTCTTTTGTAGCGGTGTGCTACTCGTACTGAAGTCCGAGGTGCCGACTTGAGGTTATCTGCTTCCCTTCTTCTCGTTGTCGTTGTCTAAACATGCAGTCTATATTTGTCCAGCTACTCTTATCTCGGGTCGATAAAGAGAGCTGAATACAGCAACGCGTTACTGTATTTATTCCAGTTGAATGAAGAACTACAGTGTGCTTGAGATTACTCGTACAAATTAATAAGGTGGTGGAGAACATCAAATCAAATATATTTCGTTAAGAAACATAGTCCCTGCCGGCAATTTATTATGCTAGGGACGATATACACAGAAGGCATGCTAATTACAACAGTGGCATTCGCAGGAAGTGCTCGAATGCGCGACCATTAGCCTGTATGCTCACAGTACATCTCAGACCATCGACTGTCATGTCTGTTCGAAGACTCCTAGTATGTCCGCAACGGTGCCAGCAGCGACGACAATTCTAGCGTTGAGATCGTCTTCTGTTTCCACATCGGTTTCATACGCCAGTTGCTTCCTCCCCAGAGGAGGAAATCCAGACACGTGAGGACAGGTGACCTGGGTGGCCAGGCCACAGAGCCACCTCGGCCGATTCCCGAAGGTGGCTCTCAGATGGTTCTTCACAGCAATGCTGAAATTGGCTGGCACCCATCGTGCTGGGAACACATCCTTTGTCTAACGTTCAGAGGTACATCCTCCAGCAGTTCTGGCAACAAATGTTCCACGAAGATGCGATAGCTCCGTCCGTTGAGGCGGAATGGAAGAATGTGCGAGTCAATCAACCCATCACCGAGAATACCGTATTTCCAAGCCAACCGTTCGTACGCAGAGTAGGTTTGAACGTCAGTACACGTTCTCAGTCAGCGACACCGACACAACGACACAACAGCTTACGTCAGCACGACTCACTAACAGTTCCCTAACATTACAAGTCAACTTCAGAGACCATACTGTTATATACCGGGTTGAGGCCAAAAGGTTTTGCAGCTAGATATTAAATATAGATACCCCGGTATAAACATTGGGGACGTAACTGCAGTGGCAACGAGAGGGCCAGGAACTTAGCTGCACAAGTTTAAAGCAGGCGTGGGATATTCATAACAAAATACACTTAATTTCACATTTACCGTGGTTTATTATAAAGTTATCTGGTGTCACTACATCGTTCACAACGGATTACAGGCAAACATTGCAAGGAGATGCTCCACACTCACACAAAAATATGCATGCTTACACACAACCACTCCCCTGAAGACACACACAAGACTGACCCACGCTACTGACTGACGCCACCGAACAAAGAAAAGCAGTAACGCTCGCTTTTCCCCCTTCCTCTCTCCACTCCTTTGCCAGGAGGTGGGGAGGGAGAGATGCCGCGTCGGACGGAATTCAAATCCCAATGAAAATAATTATACACAACAATGTTATGCTACAAAACAATAATGTGTCCGACGCGACAATGCGCACACATACGAAACAATTTGCTCCTTATCAAAATATATTTGTCTGGATATTCTCTACCACCTGCATTAATTTGAACGAGCAGTTTCGGAGTACCCTGTATAATGAAGCTGTTAACCAGTTATATTTTATACTAGTCTAGGCCACTTTGCAAATCCGCGAAATACATATTATTTCCCATTAAATTCCCGTTACGTTGTCGAGATCTAAGTTGGATCTACATCTAAGTACACGAGTTTTCTACCTTCATAGACCGACATGAAGAGGTCTGTGAAGGTCACTTTCTCGAAATTGCCACATTTTATACTCTGCCAGATTGAGTAATATATAACGTGCTTACCCATTAACTACTGTGTTGGAGTCTTATGAAAATAGTTATTCATTATTTTTCTCTGAAAAAACTTGAATACTTTGGGAATTCCGCGTTATCTCTGTCCCTTTCTAATATTATTTATTTTACTCGCTCTAGTCACCATTTATCATACTGTAATGGATGTTTTCCAGGTACTTTGTGTGCTAATTACCTTTCCCTGTAAGCCAGCTTCCTCTAAAAATGTTACCCTTTACAGTATACATTGCTGTATTTATCCATAATATTCTTACATTAATTATATGCGTAATTATTTACTGTTTTCTCATTCTCTGTTAATTAGTCCCTCCTTTATTCTATCATTGTTTCTTGCTTTGAATATATTTCTTTCTACAGTTATTCTTATTTCTTCTAACATTTTTCTTTTATATTTAATGAGAATAGGTGTTACTCCTCCAGTCGTATATCACCAGTCAGGTTTTGTTGTTGATCAACCAAAGTGATGAAAAATAAACGTGCGATATGCTTTATAGATGTCACATGGCAGCTACACCTGGAGAAAATTTGAAGATGCAGCAATGAATATTTTGAAAATGGCCAATGCTACTTAAAAAGTTATTTTATGCCTTTCGTGTAGTAAATTTCTCTCTGTCTCGTGGCTATATGCTATACACGAAGTTATATAAAGTTAATTCAGAACGGAGAGGACTTCACAGCCTGCTCATAGAGAATTAAACATATACATTTTAATTGGTCATTCGGACGTTTTAAACATATGGTATTTTAATCAGAATCATTAGGCATTTTTAGAAAATTAGAAATAAAAATCTGATGTGTTACACTCACATGACTTTCTCTACTCTTGTACAATCTATTTTTACAAACGCCTATTCTCCATATGCTTCATGTTAATCGAGATATCGAGATGTCGATATTGTTGGTAATTTTCTTGTAGATGCAAGGGGAATATGGTAGCTTTTAAGCGTCAGTCAAATATTTTAACGCTGGTTGCTATGTGGCGCATTCCATTCTCTTTGCATGTCCGGAACATAAAAAATCTGATGTGTTACACTCACATGACTTTGTCTACTCTTGTACAATCTAATTTTACAAACGCACATTCTCCATATGCTTTATGTTAATCGAGATATCGAGATGTAATCTTATTGGTAATTTTCTTGTAGATGCAAGGGAAATATGGTAGCTTTTAAGCGATAGTCAAATATTTTAACGCTGGTTGCTATGTGGCGCATTCCATTCTCTTTGCATGTCCAGGACATAAAAAAGTGAATAACGAATTTGAGAAAAAGTATAAGTATTGGAAAATTTAAGGAAATAACAAGCAATATCTCGAAAACGGTGTACTCAACAAAATAAATGTATATGACATAAGTTGTGTATTTTAACGCGATCTACATTTTTTGTGTAGTAAACTTTTGTCTATCTCTTATGGTTTACCAGTTATAGAAAAGTCGTTCACAATGACGAATACTTTTGGAGACATTCCCAGAAAATTCGAGATATACATTTAATTTCTCATGACGTTATCCTAAACATATGATATTTTCATCAAAATCGTTAGAGCCATTTTTGAGAAAATTAAAATTTTCGAAAAATCTTCCATGTAAAGGGTAGTCTGGGGTGGGGGGATTTTCTTGAAAACCTTCGTGTCGCATCTCTGGAAGATACTGAACCTAAATACCAAGTTTGGTGCTTATCCGACTTTTCGTTTTTGAGTTATGCTGTTCACAGACACACACACACACACAGACACAGACACACACACAGACACACACACACACAGACACACACACAGACACACACACGGACATGTTTCCAAAAATGCTTTTTGGTCTCAAAACATGTATTTCCGGTGAAATCTCGGTATCGAATTTTTGGGTGGAATGCAATACTTCCCCTACTTACTATACGTAGTAGAGAAAGTAAAAAAATGAATAACGAATTTGAGAAAAAGTATAAGTATTGGAAAATTTAAGGAAATAACAAGCAATATCTCGAAAGCGGTTCACTCAACAAAAGAAATGTATATGACATAAGTTGTGTATTTTAACGCGATCTACATTTTTTGTGTAGTAAAATTCTGTCTATCTCTTACGGTTTACCAGTTATACAAAAGTCGTTCACAATGAAGAATACTTTTGGAGACATTCCCATAAAATTCGAGATATATATTTCATTTCTCATGACATTATCTTAAACATATGATATTTTCATCAAAATCGTTAGAGCCATTTTTGAGAAAATTAAAATTTTCGAAAAATGTTCCATGTAAAGGGTAGTCTGGGGTGGAGGGATATTTTCTTGAAAACCTTCGTGTCGCATCTCTGGAAGATACTGAACCTAAATACCAAGTTTGGTGTTTATCCTACTTTTCGGTTCTGAGTTATGCTGTTCACAGACACACAGACACACACACACACACACACACACACGGACATGTTTCCAAAAATGCTTTTTTGGATTCAGGGGGTCTCAAAACATGTATTTCCGGTGAAATCTCGGTATCGAATTTTTGGGTGGAATGCAATACTTCCCCTACTTACTATACGTAGTAGAGAAAGTAAAAATGTTGTCGCTGTAAAGAGTAGTTTTCACAGACATACAGATACACACAGATACACGTACATAGTTTTATACAAATGATTTTCTATGTTTTACTATCTTCAGAACGTGTATTTTCGGTAAATTGTAGAGAAAGTTAAAATGTACGTTAGTTTTTAAGCATATTATATGAATGACACTCCAGAACATTTAAACATGCAATATACAACTAATTTTCGGGCGTGATTAATGCTACGAAAATGATATTTGACATAAACTATGTTTAACTGTAGCTAGTTTTCTTGTGGTATGACTTTGTTCCTCTCATATGGTGTCGCATAGGCTACTTGCGAAGTTTAGTATATACATTTCATGCCAGTATTACAAATATTTGCCAAGCTTAATGGGAGTAAGTGCAAGTTTCCGATACATAGTGGGTGAAGGTTGCTTAGGCAATGATACCAAAATAACATATACAGAGAGTTTCAGTGAGATGTTCCACTTTTAAAGCAGCAATTACTCTGCCACTTTAAACGAGCTTTAAATTGTATGTACATTCAAGTGAAGCAAAACCAGAGAACAAATCGACCAACAAAAAGTTCATTTTGTCACAATTGAATTGGAGTACATAATTCAGCAGCCACACCAAGTCCTCAACCGCTTTATTTGTGATACCATTCTCCAGCAATTGAAATAAGAGTGGTTTACCTCAGTTAGAAGCAAACTACGTGATGCCTGTCCCTTTCCCATTTCTGTTGATCCTCTCACACATTTCAAACGTCGCCATCAAATCCTCCCATCTGCCTTTGTCTCGGACATACTGTTTTCACCCATTCATACCTTCTATCCGGTGACCTTCCACCGGATTATGCAACTATTGTTATTCTCCTCTTACAGTCACTCACCAGCTGCCGTTTCTACGATGATGCAAGGACTAGATGCAATATACCAGCAACGATCTTAACCGCCCTCGGTGATCAGCTTTCTCCATGAATGTATTGAACTTTGTTGCTGTAACCCAATTTGGAATGTATTATAATAGTATATTATGCAACGAGACTATAATGGTAGTAATTAAAACGCGAGTATTATTATTAAGGAGCGTCATACGAGGGTTTTAATCACCATTGTAGTCAAGTTTCATACGACTGTTTATGCTCGACCATGTATCTAAATTAAAAGTTTCATAAGTATTCGTTTCTGCTTTGAGTGATGTGTTACAATAATTATTCCTTTATCTATGGTTACAATACAGTGACCTTGTAGCACCTGTGTCAAAGTTGCTAGCGTTGTGAGACGTACTACGCAGAATAATCGATACTTGCGCTTTCACAATGTTACGTGGCCACTTCAGATTGGTCAAATACCAATACTTCAATGAACAGGTGTACTTTAATGGGGTTCAGTCGTATAAATACTACATTTTCGCATGGTCGAGCATAAAACGTATTATGTTCGCGATTAAGCTCGTTAAAGCGGCATTAAATAAATAATTCAACAGGTTTATTCATTATAAAAATATTGGATTTCTAATTTTGTTACCTGCACATGGTTCAATAGCCACTGAAAAAAGATAGCTATCCAGAGGGCTAAGTGCGACAGTCATTAGTGTCACACTTAGCCCTCTGGATATTCGTGACCGATTGCTTCGCTCTCCAAAGAAGTATTTGGCCCACTGTCACAACCGACCCCTACTCGATGACGATGTGTCAAAAAGCAGCAAAGAATGCAGAGCTCCGCCACACAAGATGCCAGCATTACACGAGCTGAAAGAATCCGACAAATTCAAGCATGTAAATTGAAAGTGAGATGGTTGACAGCTTGGTTTCATTTCTCAGGCTATGCAAATTCTCAAAAAATAAGTATATGACCGTCAGAAAATCCTCATGTGTACCATTAGTCATCACTTTATCCAGAAAAAATCTGATGTGTTACACTCACATGACTTTCCCTACTCTTGTACAATCTATTTTTACAAACGCCTATTCTCCATATGCTTCATATTAATCGAGATATCGAGATGTCAATCTTATTTGTAATTTTCTTGTAGATGCAAGGGGAATATGGTAGCTTTTAAGCGATAGTCAAATATTTTATCACTGGTTGTTATGTGGCGCATTCCATTCTCTTTGCATGTCCAGGACATAAAAAATGAATAACGAATTTGAGAAAAAGTACAAGTATTGGAAAATTTAAGGAAATAACAAGCAATATCTCGAAAACGGTTCACTCAACAAAAAAACTGTATATGATATAAATTGTGTATTTTAAAGCGATCTACATTTTTTGTGTAGTAAAACTTTGTCTATCTCTTATGGTTTACCAGTTATGCAAAAGTCGTTCATAATGAAGAATACTTTTGGAGACATTCCCAGAAATTTCGAGATATACATTTCATTTCTCATGACATTATCTTAAACATATGATATTTTCATCAAAATCGTTAGAGCCATTTTTGAGAAAATTAAAACTTTCGAAAAATGTTCCATGTAAAGGGTCGTCTGGGGTGGGGGGATTTTCTTGAAAATCTTCGTGTCGCATCTCTGGAAGATACTGAACGTAAATACCAAGTTTGGTGTTTATCCGACTGTTAGTTTTTGAGTTATGCTGTTCACAGACACACAGACACACACACAGACACACACACACAGACACACACACAGACACACACACGGACATGTTTCCAAAAATGTTTTTTTTGGATTCAGGAGGTCTCAAAACATGTATTTCCGGTGAAATCTCGGTATCGAATTTTTGGGTGGAATGCAATACTTCCCCTACTTACTATACGTAGTAGAGAAAGTAAAAATTGGGGGTGGTGTGGTGTGCAATTCTGGTCAGAGAATCGTGTACCAATTTCCTTGAAGAAACTGTAAATACCTAGTATATATTCGTATATGAAGCAGCTAGACAACTAGGATGTTTTCAATAGGATAGTGCCACATCCCACACCTGTAATGAATCCATGACACACATTATCAGTTTCTTAGAGCTTTTGTCTCTAAAGATTTGTGGCCTCCAATAACCGACGTCACCGTTTATTTTGTATCTCGTGACAAGAGTCTGCAAAAACAGAACACGAACCATCGAGGATCTTTGGGAAAGCATAACAGCCGAAATAAACAATAATCAACGCAGACAGGTTAAGGCGTATATCTTAACAATATGATGAATAGACCAAGGATGTGTCTCTAGGAGATGGAGGTGCACTGCCAGCACATCTTATTTCTCGCAGAGATACCTCTCACTCACAGTTGGGTACTTGGCTGCATTCATGTATCAGTATTTAGTCATTCAATAGACTTGTTTAAAAAGTGGTTAAAGACCTCGAAGAAATGTTGCTCGGAAAGATCCCTCTCAATAGCCGCTAAATCTTCCTCTCATGTGCGCTACACAACTTAAAAATTACACATGTAAATAAGTCACACGAGAGTCAAGAATCTCAGGAGTGTCACGAATATGTCACGAATGTGAGTTATCTCTGATTTAGAATGCACGACTTTTCTTAACTTAAGATCCATCGACATATCAATACCCCTACCAAGGTTACTTCTCGCGCGATCCAATCTTAAAATCCTACGTATGCGTCTCTTACCTTGTTGCTCAGCCGTACTTCCTCGAATCTCAGAATTTCATCCCTTTTCTAATTTACAAATTCCTGCCTACGTGACTTTTTAAGCGTACTGAATTTAATTCTGACTGCATTACAGGAACTTCGTACTAATGTATTTCATTAACATGACTTTGGTCATTACCTTTTTCTTTCCGGATAAATATTTCAACTCAGGCTTGTTAAATTATACATTGATTTAATATACGGAAATTATCTATTGCAATTATTTCTTTATCTTACTATCATGTCTTTATTTAATGATTTATATCTTCCGATCAATAATTAAGGTATATTTATTATTTCAAATATATGTATACAAGATAAGAAGCTTGTCTTTTGAAAAGAGGCGCGCAAAGTGTTCTTGAAATTACTTCTAATGATTTGAATTATTTTCTTCAGAAACATGAAGCAAGTATCACTTGTTTGGAACGAACTCCTTCACAAAACTTTGGCGTGCCAATATAGTCTATCTGATATTTTGTTAATAAACGGGTTTCTAAACGTCCGCATGAATATTTCTGTAATCCTATAGACTAAACTGGTTCTCCTAAAAGGAGAAACCTTGGTTATGTTTATAATTTAGTTTCCGTTTTTAAAATCAACGTTGATGTGGTTTTCTCTTGAACGATTTGCTGTTATTAAATCGAATTTATCAAAACAGTGGGAATCGCTCCGATTCTAGGAAATAACTTCTTCAGGAGATTCATATCGTTCAGTGTTATTTTTTCTACTCAGTCCACTTTTCTTAGCTTTGATCAAGGACAAAACGCAAATTATAAAGAAACCTGTCTAGATATTGAATTACTAAACTCATGAGAAAGAGAATCTTTACGGTCTTATTGACATTCACATGAATTTCTCTAATCACTATCGTTTATTTTAAATAACTCCTACAAATTAGAAGACATATTTTGCTGTCTTCGTTGTTAATTGAGATAAAAGTTTGCAGAAATAATTTCATTACAATTTCGTTGTAGGTATAGGGGGAGTAGAGGAAACAAAAGCCAATAGATGCCACAATTTGAGTGTCTTTATGCTGTTCTTGAATTTCCATGACTATGACACCCCAAGAAACAACTGAATAACGATAACACTTCAAAAATGACGCAGTTTTGGAACATTCAGATCAGTAATAATGGAATAGCGGGATGACTCAGGTGGCAACGTCTGTGGCCCGCATTAGGGAGGTCCCAGGTTGATTCCTGGTGGCTGCCCACTCTGACCATGGGTTTTTTGGTGGTTTCACTCTGGTTGCCTAGGCGAATGCTGGGGTGATGTATTCTACCACGATTTCTCCTTTTCCCCATTTCCTTCCATTTCATCTCTTCCTCTCATGTTTCAGGAGTGTCTACGAGTTCTGCCGCTGTCTGATAAATGGCATAGTTGCTTGCGCTTTGTAGGTTTCTTCCCGGAACGCCAAGGTGAGTTGTTCCATCCATTGGGTCGCTTCGTCTCCATCTCTTGGGATTCTTCGCCTCTAAGCAAGTGTTTCAACTTACAAAATGTTAGGGACTTCTACGCACCTCTGTGGGTCTGTCTGCACGTGTACCTACGAGCTCCTGTAGCTCCTTCACTTCATCCCTGCCTCTCTGGGAGTGTAATCACAATAGATCAAGCTGGTTGCAGTGGCGACGTGTCCTCCTCCGCTAAATGCGACAAAAATGGATATCTCGGAAATTTTTGATGCTCCAAAAAGTTGTTTTAAATAAATTGTCTGTTTTAAAGAAATCTACGTTTCTTTTATTGCACGTTTTTTATATCTAATATATTTACCAGTTCTGCAAAACTTGCTCCGAATAAAGAGGATTTCACAGGATACTCTCAGAAATGTCAAGATCTTATTTTTCATGTTTATATATATTAAATATGTTAATATAAATCATCAACAGCCATTTTTGAGAGGGTACTTTGGAGTGTAGGCATTTTTCTGAAAATCTCCCTGTTACATCTTTGGAAGATAGTGATCTTAAATACCAAGTTTGGTATATATCAGTGGTTTCGTTTAGAGTCATGCTGTTTACAGAAGCATACACGCTGAGCTCGATGTAGATTTTTACTTTCTCTACTACGTATACTAAGTAGGGGAAGTATTGCATTCCACCCAAAAATTCGATACCGAGATTTCACCGAAAATACACGTTTTGAGACCTCCTGAATCCAAAAAAAGCATTTTGGAAACATGTCCGTGTGTGTGTCTGTGTGTGTGTCTGTGTGTGTGTCTGTGTGTGTGTCTGTGTGTGTGTCTGTGAACAGCATAACTCAAAAACGAACAATCGGATAAGCACCAAACTTGGTATTTAGTTTCAGTATCTTCCAGAGATGCGACACGAAGGTTTTCAAGAAAATCCCCCCACCCCAGACTACCCTTTACATGGAAGATTTTTCGAAAATTTTAATTTTCTCAAAAATGGCTCTAACGATTTTGATGAAAATATCATATGTTTAGGGTAATGTCATGACAAATGAAATGTATATCTCGAATTTTCTGGGAATGTCTCCAAAAGTATTCTTCATTGTGAACTTTTGCATAACCGGTAAACCATAAGAGATAGACAAAATATTACTACACAAAAAATGTAGATCGCGTTAAAATACACAACTTATGTCATATACATTTTTTTTTGTTGAGTGAACCGTTTTCGAGTTATTGCTTGTTATTTCCTTAAATTTTCCAATACTTATACTTTTTCTCAAATGCGTTATTCATTTTTTTTTGTCCTGGACATGCAAAGAGAATGGAATGCGTCACATAGCAACAAGCGTTAAAATATTTGACTATCGCTTAAAAGCTACCATATTTTCCTTGCATCTACAAGAAAATTACCAATAAGATTGACATCTCGATATCTCGATTAACATGAAGCATATGGAGAATAGGCGTTTGTAAAATTAGGTTGTACAAGAGTAGAGAAAGTTATGTGAGTGTAACACATCAGATTTTTTTGGATGGAATACAATACCTTCTTTATCTACTAGGTAGGTAGAAAAAGTAAAAATATGTAACAATCTCATGGCAATACTTTCTGCAGATGTTTTACATTATATAAGGTGATCCTTTCGTGCCGCTGCTTGCAGGATGCGGCATACGCTCACTAGGTTTCATATGCCTGAAGGGTGGAAGCAAATACGATCCCAAAGCATCAAAGACTAAAAAAGGAAACACGCGATATTTCGAATCTCTGTGGTTCTTGTCAAAGATAGACTGACCACTCGGTCCACTGTATATTGGAAAAGTGAATGCTGCCGGAACTACGATAGCCCCGGGGTATCGGCGATATCAGACGATAAGGGAAGTAGAAAGACAAAATATAAATGGGACAATTGTCAGTAACTGAGATTGAGGCTTTGTGCTGGTCACAAATTTCACGTCTCTCTGACTCAATGGTTGCTTTTAAAGAGAGAAATCGTGAATGGGATGGGCGTGTTGAACAACCGGAGAGACTCGATTTTAATAACCATGTTCATTCGGAGGAAGCAACTATGAAGTGGAGTGTACGAACGTGGTCCTAAAACCCATTTATACTGCACGTATACTCACGTTTCCATAGAGCTGCTGGTTAACTGTTGCTTTATACAGTTAGATGCTGTGATCTACAACGCAACGCTAGCAGGTAGATTGGTAGGAAGACTTTACAGCTGATGTAAACAATTCCAGGAAGGCCTTCTGGCCGTAAGGTGATCATTTTGAATCTTCCGTTGTTCTCGGGCTTTCCATAATATTCAGCATGACTTTTCAAGATATCTGTAGCCGTATATAAGGGAGCGTGCTCGCAATAGTCGAGTGGAATGCGAGTTCTTGTGGTTATAAGTTCAGTGAGTCAGTGAGCGATTCTCCGAGCGAATTGGTGACGACTGTTGACATGCAGCGAGTTCTGCTGCGGAGCGACGGGGTGTGATGATATTGTGTTCGACTCCCGGTTGAAGTGAACCGTACGGCGTAAGAGGCTGCGTCACGAAGCAAGAAGTGAAGGGACGGGAAATGAACTAGTTCACCTTGGATAAAGTGACATTAGTGAAGTGAACCCCAGTGAAGGTGAACCACATAAAACTAGACAGTGACAGTTGAAGAACTGGACGAACTCACAATATACTCGCTATTCTACCAGGCTCATCCTACGGTTTCATTATCGACCCAACAGTAAAAACAGAGTCACAACAATCAGCAGAAGTTCATACAAAAAATATAGGATAGAATATGAGCCTACAGTCCCATATTACAAGAGAAATAGCAGCTCAACTCCATTCAGATGATTGAACTAGATAATCGGAGCTAGAGGCATAATACGTCGCCAGCTGGAGAACTTTTGTAGGCAATTCAGATTCGTAAAAGCCTACTACAAAAAATAGCGGTTGTTGCGTTGAAAGGATCACTTTTGATTCTAAAAAAATTAGCTTTATAACAAATAACTCTCTCTCCGTATGTTACTTTTAAATTATACTTATATAAATTCCTTTTCTTTTATAAAACTTTTCTAAAAAATTTCATGTAAATTTAAATCAATTTGTATGTATATTTAAACACTTGTTTAATATGCTTTGTCTATACTATTATGATTATGATGATGATGATGATGATGATTATTATTATTATTATTATTATTATTATTATTATTATTATTATTATTATTATTATTATTATTATTATTATTATTATTATTGGCAGCGGCAGCAGCAGGTGGCCATGAGGCACAGTTGTATGCAATGCATGGGGACTCCGGGTTCGATTTCCGATATCCGCATGGAAATCTTTTTCCCTGCTGGGGATATGGTAAGATATGCACTTAGGTCCTTGACACCAATGGAGTAACAATTTTACAGAAATACTAGCGGCTGAGGTCCTGGAATCCGCACGTAGTAAGCTCGATATTTTGCCGGCACGTTGACAGCATACTGCCTTATTGACCACATGCCGCCTCTATTACTGCATTCTGCTTAGGAAATCCTGGGTGTGAGTGGGCGGGAGAAGGCGGAGTTTGCAGCTGCTCTGCTTCCCAAACTTTATTTGCAATTAACTGAAGCGAGCATTTACTTATTGCTACTGCTTCTGCTGCTAAGAAAATTAACAGTAGAAAATATAGTTGCACATATGCTGGAAAACGAAAATAAATGGAAAACCATTGCAATATTTATTAAGGAAGTTATACATGAGAAACATGACTATGATAAATGGATAGTGAATCAAGATAGAGATAATTAAAACTTGATGTTAGTAAACAGGAAAAATGAATACCATAGTGTCATCGTCTCTTGAAGTAATGCTGGCAGCAGTTCCAAGAGACGCAATCACATATGACAGGAAATAGGGGTCCTTAGTTGGTAAAAAGCCAACTCCTATATAGGAATATATCTTTGGAATATTTTCCCCTACTATAAAAAAAAACTACCACCACCACCACCACCACCACCACCACCACCACCACCACCACCACCACCACCACCACCACCACCACCACCACCACCACCACCACCACCGCCGCCGCCGCCGCCGCCGCCGCCGCCGCCACCACCACCACCACCACCACCACCACCACTCGGCTGCTAGCTTATTTTTACTACATTATTTACTACTACCACTGCAGTGGATGTGTGCATGCTGCGATAAGTGTGCTATTTTGTGCAACTTAACATCGCGGTCCAAAAAAGTGACAAATTGATTGTTTACCTTCTCTACCACATACCTAGCAGGTATTACATTCCCCCCCAAAAATTCTATACCGAGATTTCACCGGAAATGTATATTTTGAGGCCCCCAAATAAAAAAAATGCATTTTTAGAAAAAGATCCGTGTGTGTGTCTTGTAAACAGCATAACTCAAAAACGAAAAGTCGGAGCAACACCAAACTTTGTATTTAAGTTCAATACCTTCCAAAGATACGACACGAAGAAAAACCCTCTAGCGCAAACTATTGTTTGCATGGAACACTTTTCGAACATTTTGATTTTCTAAAAAAAGGCTAATACAATTTTGATTAATAACATATATTAAAGATATCTACATCACAAATGAAATGTATATTTTGAAGTTTATGGGGATGGCCTTTGAAGCCCTCTTCATGCGTAAGGAATTTTGTATAAGTTGTATAACTGGTAAACTTAAGAGAGAGATGAAAACGTACTATACACAAAATGTAGATCCCTTTAAAACATACAATCTATTTCAAATAAGTTCAGTTGTGTCATTAGCCAGTTTTGAGACATCTCTTATTAATAGTTAATTTTTTTAGTTCCATTTATACCCTACCTTTAACTACATTGGTCTTATCGGCGGCCTTTTCTTTGGAACTTATTGCCTATAGGTAATGATGTTAACTCATGTAACCCTTGTCACTGGATTTCTTGCACTTTGGTTTTTAATCATTGGATCATTACACACATTCACACTCTCATTCATACTTCCAGACTCTGGGGAGGTTAAGGAATAATCTTGGCTGGAGAAAAATTTCCACCCCTAGCACAACAGGCAGGTGCTCTACCAATTGAGCTACGGGGCCAGCCGTGTTCGAATTGTGCATTTCTTGGTCATTCTTTAAAGTCCTTTCAACATTCAGCTCTTTCTGCAATCGCATAGAAACAGTGTGGAATTTTAAGGCCAGCATATAGCGTGCAATTCTTAAACATTTGGCTACCGTTATTCTTTTGTATCTATAAGGAAATGTGTAATGTAGATATTTCTGCAAAGGTTTATTTGGATTAAAATATAGTACGTAGAAAAATAATTTTTAGCAAGAAAGGTTTGTATACCCTCTAATAAACGATAGAAGGTAGAGAAAGTCAGGCGAATGTATCTCATTATTTTTCAAATTATGCCCGAGGACTTGGCCAACCCTTGCAGAACTGTTTTCAAGCCGAAAAATCCACTCTAGGGCAACGTTTTGAAACGTAAATTACCGGAATACGCAGTGACCTGACGCATGCGGAAGTTAAAGTTCAAAGGAGAATTAAACGTCATTGAACAGCTGCTACAACATTTGTATCGAGGCGGTATTTTTAACACTTAAATGATTTTAGTCAAATTATATAATATATAAATTCAATAACAGCCCGCCTTAAAGCAATATGTGTATGTAACAATATATAAAAAGTGTATATTACAGTCATTGTATATGTTTATGTTATTGTATACGTGTGTAATAATGTTATGTGAATGTATTACGTAATTTAATAATGTAGGAGCTGAGAGAATAGTAGGTTAAATGTTGCTAACAATGAGGTAATAATGAATTTGAAAGTGTAACAATATTACTTGTAATTATTGGAAGCAATATTGTAATTTTTGTGACATTTTATAAAATAGCCAATCAACAACCAGAAAAAGCTTTAGTTAAATGAAGGTATTCTATTGGAGTAGGATTAGCGAATCAGAAATTGAAATATAGCAAAATTTACAAATCTAGAAGTCAGTTGCTTGTAGACAGCGCTCATAACTGGACGCGTTGGTTGTAAACAGTGTTCCTAATCGGACACGAGATGCGTCCTCGAGAAATTTAATATGTATTCAGGTGAGACGAAAATAGTTTACGTGTAAAAAGTGTAAGTAATTAACAAAAGAATCTCACAGCTCGCTATATCAGTGAAGTGTTATTAAAATCGTGTCAAGAATTAATAAAAAGGAGTGAATTAAAAATTATAATCTGTGTAAGCCTACATTCTTCAACCGCATCTTAATACTGACGCAGCCGAGGCAAACATAAATATAATATTTAAAGAAACAGTCAAAGTTACAAAGTTAATATTTTTTAAACATTTTTGGGACGAAGGCTACCGGAAACATTTTACCATACGTGCGGTTGCAAGTTCAATTTCGGCTCCCCAACAGTCGAAATACAATACAATTCCTTCAATACATCTTCTTCAAACTGACTTTCCATACATGAAGCAACAACCTATCTTCAAATTGGCTCCCAAAGCGTGGTGCAAACAACGTAAAGATACAACAAACTACATTCTACTTGAGTATAGCAAATAAGTAATTTTGGTACCACGCTGGTAGCACGTAGCTGAAAGTATGAGGGTAGGTACAGCGGCAACGTTGCTTGATTGCGCCACAGCGAGGAGGATTCATATTTTCAGGTCGTTGGAGCCTTTTTAAAAGCAGTTTGGGTCGCTCTGGGCGTGATCAATAGCAGCACGGCCCCTAATTAACCAATCGAGCGCACCCATTTCACGGGGAGACTAGCTAGGACCTAGACCGTGATGTATGGACTCGGGGGATTTATGGACACATCGTACCACCAAGTTTGGTGTCCCAAGGAAAACAGCAGGGGGTAGTTTATGGTGTACCGGCGGACACGAGCTTAGACAAGACAAACAGCCTGTGTTAACTCAGCCGAAATATCCACAAGTTTGTGGTCGAAAAAAAGGTGACGAGGGAGCTGTGGCTCCAGAGTATTAGGTGAATATAGTGGACAATTTTATAAAGACATTATGATGGTACACCATACCAATAAAAATAATATGCTATTTTAAAGCTTCGAAAAGAGATACGTAGAATATTTTGTTCACAAAAATATGAGAGAGAACAAGATGTAATGTATTTTTACTTTCTTTACCAGTACACACGTGAAGGACCGGACATTTTAGTCAGAGGCCTGTATCAGGCCTGGAGTTCTTTTACGTGTCATAAATCTACGACACCGGACCACCGGCTTTATTTCCCTTCCGAAGGAAGCCATGCTAAGGATTCTTGCGCCCGAATTTTTTTCCTAGATATGTTTATTTTGGTTTCAGGGACCTCAAAACATGCATTTCGGTGAAATGTCGGTATCGAATTTTTGGGTGGTATGCAATACATTCACTACCTACTTTGTACGCGGTAGAGAAAGTATAAAAGAATACCACAATTGAACAACAGATTGAAGAGTGCAGCAGTAGATATTTAGAGTTTCAAATGTTTTAATTACTGACCATATCCAACTTCCTTTTGCGTTCTACATTCATATTGTCTCCAGTTTTTTTTATTTCCATTTAACTACATTGGTCTTATCGCCTTCCCTTTGGAACTTAATGCCGATTGTTAACTCATTAGATCATACACACATTCAGACTCTCATTCATACTTCCAGACTCTGGGGAGGAAAAGGAATAATCTTGGCTAGAGATAAATTCCCACCCCCAGCCGGGAATCGAACCCAAACTTGTGTCTATTCCTTAGGCTTGTTATATGGTTACCATGTTTTCTATGGTAAACAAAGACCACAATAATAAAATATTTATTAATAATTAAGTGACAATTATACTATTATTGGGCAAGTCGACATGAACGCTTAAGAGCGACCCATCTTTTATTTTATGTTTGTAATTACCGAAATCATTTTAATATTAATTAACCGCATTGAAGACTGTAGTGATTACCTTTTTGTTGCATTTCTAGGTAATACATAATATATGTTTCTTGCGAACAAATTTCATATATTGCCAGAAGTTGATGCAGTAATTTGTATCATAAATCATTTAAATGTAAAGAATGATTATAATATGAATATGCATTTTATGTGACATTGATTTGAGATGTTTGTTGATTGTAATTATTGTTGAGAAGTAAGTTTATACGGCCTTACTGAAACTGAGAATAATAGCGTGCAATAATACAGCGAGGGGGTGAGCTGTTTATCATTATTAGAGACGAGGAAGTTACGTAATGTTGGCGCGTTTTTCTTAGAATTTTCTGGAACATTTTTCCTAAAGCATATGTATTCATAATTTTCATTGGATATAAAAATAGACGCTGATGTTGGCGCGTTTTGTTAGCCAATGGCAGCTCAGTTATGATCTTTAGGCATATCGGGGTGTAGGAGTATAAAAAGGGCTAGGTTAGAGGTAAAGTCCTTCAGTCCGTCAGTTCACCGAAAATATTTGTATGCTACACGTCGCCTTCAGTCCAGCAGAAATATTACACGTCGGCTATCGATTCGCAAGTTACGCGTATCAGAGTTATGAAAAATCTCAAGTATTTTAAAGTTAATGATACAAAAAGTTGAAGTACGTGAATTAAGAATGATCAGTAAATAAGTTATTATAACAGTTTCAGTTTGGCGAGTGTCAAGATCACTGTGTAAATGTGATAGTGAATGTGTTCGACAATAAAAGTGTAAAACAAATTCCTTCATCAGTGTTATCTTTGGATAAATGACTCCTTTCCGTTTACACAACCTGTATAAAGAGATGTGCTCGACCAAAAAGATCATAGCTAGCCGGAGGACAGTAAACCAAAATTAAATAAAATAACAGTAGCATTCTTTCAAACAAACACTAATACTACCGCAAATTGCTAACACCAGATGGAGCTAACAAACCTAACAAAAGAATCACGTCACAAAATGGCTTCACCACGTGGAGTAAACACACATACACAAATAACATTATAAATTTACCATCGCAAATTGGCTGCCAAAACGTGGGGCTCAACAAATAAATATAACAGAAGTATACCACTTCAAATTGGCACCACAACGTGGGGCTACAATAATGTTAAATAAATAACATTAATAATAACACTTCAAAGTTGAGATCTCAGGTTTTAAATACATTTCCACTCTGACAATTCACTTAAACTCCAATTGAATTAACTGAGAGTAATTATGCTATGCAATTATTAATTTAAGTTGCACTATCATAGAAATAATTACCAAGAAATACAATGATAGGTGGAAATTTAGATAAAGTTAATGTAAAGCTACAGAGGAAAACATACATCTTAAAGGTTAGTTGTATTATATTTTCATGCATTTTAAAAGCATAAAATACAATCATTATTAGGAAATTAATAAAGGTAGTTTGAGCTGGATTTTCTTAAGAATATTCGTGTCGCATCATTGGATGTTACCGAACTTAAATACCAAGTTTGGTATTTATTCGACTTTTTATTTTTGATTTATGCTGTTCACAGACACACACACACAAACGCAAAAAAACTTGGAGCCCTATATTCGGAATTCGATACCGAGATTTCATTGGAAATATACGTTTTGCGGTTCCATGAATAAAAAAGGCATTTTTAGATAAAAACTCCGTGCGTGTGTGTGTCCGTGAATCCATGACAAAAACGAAAAGTCAGTTAAATACCAAACTTGAAATTTAAGTTTGGCATCATCCAAGGATACGACACAAAGATTTTGAAAAAAATTCCCTCCATCCCAAACTTAATTCTGAGTTATGTTTTTTAACTTGAAGATTATAAAATGCAGACAAAAATTTACTACACAAAAGATGTAGATCTCCTTAAATCACATATTTATGTGAAATAAGATCTTATTTTGTGGCGTTAATCATTTTAGAGACATTCTTTATTACAGATTTGAATTGTCATATACTTTCTCAACTGCCTGAAGGTAGGTAGAGAAGGTGCTTTCAACTTTTTCAACTGCAAAATCAGTGTTCCTTTTTAAGTTTTTTACCACGTACACAGAAGGTAGAGCAGAAATTAGATACCGCCTCCTGAATAAAAAAAATCATTTTTATAAAAAATGCGTGTATCTGAACAGCATAACTCAAAAACGAAAATTTGGATAAATAGCAAACTAGGTGTTTAGGTTCAGTACCTTTGAAAGGTTCAGTACCTTTTTACTTTCTAAAATGTCTTGACGATTTTGATTAAAAGATCAGAATATATTAGACATATTTACATGACATATAAATGTATATCTTGAATTTTCTGGGAATAGCCTGCGAAGTCTAGTTTATTCGAAAGGAATTTTATCAGCCTGTATAACTGGTGAACGCTAAGCGATAGACAAAAGTGTACTACACCAAAGATGTAGATCTCTTTAAAACACACAATTTATTTCAAACAACTTTTTTGTTATATCAGCCATTTTGAGATATCCGTTGTAATAGGTTCAAATTTTTATTTTCAAGTCCTTTCGGTATTCAGTTGTTTCTCGCGATTGCACGCAAAAAGCATGGACTTTTAAGACCGCTGATAACGCACGGTTCTTAAACATATGACTATTGCTATTTTCTTTATATCTATAGCTCAATGTGTAATACAGCTATTTCTGGATAGATTTATCTCGATTAAAATGAAGTGATATGAAAATAAATTTTTGTAAGAATAATTTGTACACTAAGTAATAGGCGATAGAATGCAAAGAGAAAGGAATTTAAAAGCCATCACATAGCGGCCAGGGCTTAGAATATTTGACTATTGTTAGCCTATTCCATTCCCTTATTCCCCATGCACTACACAGAAATATGTACGAGGCCTGTCCCAGAGGTATCCGACCTAGCAAAGAAAACAAAAATTTTGGGAAAAAACTTGTTCTTCTTTCAGCTCCATACACTTTTTCCAGCGATGTTCAATAGCTTCGATACCCTGTTTATAGTGATAATCGTCGAGTTTGCAAAATAGCCATCAACTGCAAATTCCACCTCTTCATTGTTGGCAAATCTTTTACCACCAAGCCATTTATTCAACTTTGGAAACAGAAAATAATCAGAGGGGCCTAAGTCTGGCAAATAGGGTGCATGAGGTAGCAATTCGAACTTTAACTCATTGATTTTGGCCATGGAGATACTGGATGTGTGAACTGGTGCATTGTCTTGATCAAACATAACTTTCTTTTTCGCTAAATACGGCCATTTTTGCTTGATTTCATCATTCAAACGCTGCAATAGTTTGCATAATACTCGCCATTGATTCATTTTCCTTTTTGAAGATAATCAATGAAAATTATCCCACGCGCATCCCCCCCAAAAGAAAACTGACGCCATGACCTTGCCTGCAGATGGAACTGTCTTCGCTTTCCTTGGAGCCGATTCTCCCCTTTCAATCCACTATTTTGACTGTTCCTTCGTCTCAGGTGCTATGAATTGACGTAGAAACCCAGCTTTATTGCAGCGAAACATCACCAAACATTCGACTGAAACATCCTCACGACACTGCATTGTGCGTAAACGCGGCACCCATCTTGCTCACAGCTTTCTCATGTCTGAATTTTCAGTTAGTATGCGATGTACGGCACTTTTGAAATACCTACGATGTCTGCTAGCTCGCGCACTTTCAATTGACGGTCATCCAATACCATTTTGGTCGACCACTGCGATGTTCGTCTTGACAGCTCATACGGCCTCGGTTAAACTCTTAAACTATTTTACTGTTGTAAACGAAGGAGCAGACTCCCCCAGAGTAGAATACAGCTCAGCTCTAATATTAGTTGGACTAAAATCTTTCAAATGAAAGTATTGTATCACATAACGATGGACAGTTTTATCCATGTTTACAAATTCGCTGAGAGAGTTCACTATTAATGGCTGCCAAACAATTACTAAACAACGTAGCATCATCAAATTTCAAACTTAAGCTTGAAGGGTGGTGCTTTCTACCATAGTCATTTGTTGTAACAACAACCGTTATATATACTTCAGGTCGGGTACTTCTGGGACTGCCCTTATAATAAAGCCATTTCTGCAAATGTTTATCTCGATTAGCATGAGTAGACAGGAGAATACACTTTTGTAAGAATAGTTTGTTGAAGGATGGATAGAGAAAGGCATGTAGTGCAACACATCAGATTTTTTTGTACCTGTTTTACATAGTATACGTTACTACCTCTCCACGTCTAGTTCTGGACGTGTTTACAAGTAGGAAACGTGGATGTTTTCAAGTTGAAAGCGGAGTGTTTGTACGTTAGCGTATGATGTGCAGAAGCTGCTTTACTCACCATCACCCCACCTGTTCCCGAGAGTGAAAAGAGTTGCAAACAGCGTGGCCGCTCCCTCACTCCATCCCTTCGCTTGTTTTTCCTGCAATGCAGACATCACACATACAGGAGGCTTAGCATAAGCAGCAACACTTTTCGTACTAGTCGCAATGTCAATTAATTTAGGTTTCTCTTACGTCACCACATGGAGACTGCAATTTTATTTCACACGCCCTCTCTGAAGGATAATTCTGACCGTAATGAAGAACATTAGCATTCGTTTGCGTGACCCGGCGTCGAATCTTCCGTTCGTTTAACGACAGTTTAAATTTGTTAGAAATGCTAATGAACACAGGAGGGTCGTAGAAAAGTTCACACATCCAACTGTCACTTTTAGTGGTCTGACTCTCACGGAGCTCTTTTGGATTCACGTCATTAAGCTCCCGTATCTTCAGTATGGGATGTTAATGATCGACGACGGAATGTTCTCGCTTTGTATGGAGATTTTGAGAAAAGAAGTTTGAAACTTCTAAAATAATTGCAATTTGTAGTAAAAAAATTGTCACTTTCATACGATATACAAATTCAGATAAGCCCTTATATATTATAATAGCTTCTCGTAGCGGTATTGCACTTATATGCTTTTGGAAAGCAAGTATTATACATTTAAATAACTAAATATATGCCTGCAAATCAACAACAAAAAACTATAAGATGCAACTACAACAACATATCTAGGGATAGAATTAGATAAAAAAATTATCAATAAAAGAACATGTAAACAATGTAACGAATACAATCAACAAAAACAATATTTTAAAACGTTTAGCAGGACTAAAATGGGGTGGAAACATAGACCTCCTTAATAATGCATATAAAACATACATAAAACCTAACCTATTGTATGGAGGAGAACTATTAGCAACAGTAAACAAGAGACTTAAAGTAAACTAGAAATTTCACAAAATAATTCACCAAGAATAATAACAGGAGCTGTAAAAACAACACCAATTACAGTACTACAAAGCTTTACAAAAAACATGGCTATAGAATTGGAACATGAGTTGAAAGCAATTACTCTAGCACAAAAACTGCAAGTCAATGGAAACAGATACAAGTGGTACCACACAGCAGATACTATAAGTAATTTAGAAACTCAAATAAGCTTCAGAACATATTTTAATAACTTAAAATACAAGAATATAATTTCAAAAGAGGTAACGAGTCCAAAGAATATATTGATATACAATATCATAATGACCTATTATATACAATACACAAACAAAACAATATACCAGATGAAATGAGAGCTATAGCGATAGCTACGGAAAATGAATGATACCCAGAAAAATAATGGCTCCGGATATATACAGATAGATACCTCATCAATAAAAAACAATTCCGTTGCAGGAGTATACTGTTAACATTTTGTACAGTGTCTAGCATGATGTTTCTCCACTATGATGGAGAATTAACAGCTATAAAAGCAGCATTAAAGAACGTTTTATATAGACCATACATAAAACAAAAAACAGTCATCTTATCAGACTCAAAATCAGCAATAGATGGGATAGTAAATTACAATAATAAAACAACAAGAAATATTAAAGAAATAAGAAGCCTAATTAAAGCAGTTGAAACTAGAAATCGTGTCACTCTACAATGGATCCCAGCTCATGTCGGACTTTTTGGCAATGAACATGCGGATCAATTAGCAAAGAAAGGTGCAATACAACAAATAAAACCTGTAGGACAAATAGAAATAAATAAGCAATTAAATAACATTAAACAACATTTTAAAAGACAGCAGAGACTTGATGAAAAAGATAAATTAAAAGATAATGATTATAGGATTATTAAAGATAGAGTTGATATACAAAAAATGCCAAGGAAGACTGCAGTGGCCTTATTTAGGATGGCAACTGGACACGATTGCCTCGCCCAACACCTCTACAAGATACGATGTCTGCCTACACCCAAGTGCACTCTCTGTGAAGAAGATGTCATCCTGAACAAACATCATCTCGCCAAATGCAAAGGCCTTAAAAGTGATAACTTACAGACTTTGTATTGGGAAGCCAGAGGAAAATGATGCAGATCAATTAATTCCCAGTGTCATTGGTGAACAACAACAAATAACAGAACTAGGGATGGAACCTGGATGTTGTCAAATTCTCGATATTCTCCATACTCGGTGGTATGGAAGTATGCCTAATATTTTTGACATAAACCTTCGATACTTTTAAATTTTGCATTATTGAAAGTTAATGCGTTTAACTTTATGCAGATAAGGAATGAAAAGAGTCCAGACTTCACGTTATTGCCTCGCATGTGTCCCCAAAGTGTTGCTGAAGTATTTCTTGATAGATCTTGACTGCGTTTCCTGTGGGTGAATCAATGCTCATGTGTCTAAATGAAAACATGCAGAACGATGGAGGAAGAAATAGAGGTACTCGTGTAACATGCAGCGTTAACTGAGTTTAGCTGATGCACTAGTCATGTTTCTGCAATGGCCTGGCTTGGTGACTCATTCTTAGCCATTACATTTACCTACCGGTGATCAAAATCTGTGAATCCAGCAGAAATAAATAAAAACCTAAAACATGGGATAATACAGCGCATGGAAATATTTGATTTTACCTTCTATCTGTTAGTGTTTTCGTAAGTCAAACTCGGGTCACAAGCTACCTTACAGGTATAGCATACGACTAATTTCCATAATGAGGATAGAAAATCCTTTAAAAGAAAGCTTTCCGCAGACACTATAGTTACTAAAGTGAAACAAAATCAATAATAATGTAATAATAGTAATTTGTCTTTACTAACAATAGGGGATATATAATCTGTGGTATTATCAAAATACAAAGTTGCTGCAAAATGGAGAATGTCAAAGAGGAACAATTTCGGAATTGGTATACACTACAAAATTGGTTACATGGGTTTATGCATAGAAAAGTATTAATAAGAACATAATTCAGTGAATAAGCTATTGACTTTACAGCTTTTTATACAGTGAATATCGAGTATCGATACTCCAAAATTAGATTGATTTCGAGTATAGAAATAGTGGTGTTGTCCCATTACTGGATGAAACGATAATATGATAGTCCTGATACATCGTAAATTATACAAGCAAATAAGTGAAGGTATAACAATGTAACAAATGTTACATAATTTTTACTTTCTCTACTACGTATAGTAAGTAGGGGAAGTATTGTATTCCACCCAAAATTTCGATACCGAGATTTCACCGGAAATACATGTTTTGAGACTCACTGAATCCAAAAACAGCATTTTTGGAAACATGTCCGTGTGTGTGTCTGTCTGTGTGTCTGTGTGTCTGTGAACAGCATAACTCAAAAACGAAGAGTCGGATAAACACCAAACTTGGTATTTAGGTTCAGTATCTTTCAGAGATGCGACACGAAGGTTTTCAAGAAAATCCCCCCACCCCAGACTACCCTTTACATGGAACATTTTTCGAAAATTTTAATTTTCTCAAAAACGGCTCTAACGATTTTGATTAAAATGTCATATGTTTAAGATATTGTCATGAGAAATAAAATGTATATCTCGAATTTTCTGGGAATGTCTCCAAAAGTATTCTTCATTATGAACGACTTTTTCATAACTGGTAAACCATAAGAGATAGACAAAATTTTACTACATGAAAAATGTAGATCGCGTTAAAATACACAATTTATGTCATATACATTTCTTTTGTTGAGTGAACCGTTTGCGAGATATTGCTTGTTATTCCCTTAAATTTTCCAATACTTATACTTTTTCTCAAATTCGTTATTCATTTTTTTTATGTCCTGGACATGCAAAGAGAATGGAATGCGCCACATAGCAACCAGCGTTAAAATATTTGACTATCGCTTAAAACCTACCATATTCCCCTTGCATCTACAAGAAAATTATCAATAAGATTGACATCTCGATATCTCCATTAACATGAAGCATATGGAGAATAAGCGTTTGTAAAAATAGTTTGTACAAGAGTAGAGAAAGTCATGTGAGTGTAACACATCAGATTTTTTATTGATATATTTCTCCGTGGATTGAAAGGATATACAAGAATGGATTTGATATGAAAATTAAGTAGGTATGCATAACATAAAAGGAAAAAATAGAGGAGTATAAAGACAATTGGAGAGCCCACATAGATCGAATGATATGAGCGATGAATGGAACAGTCGGCTGAAAACGAGGACGATTTTACTACCGGTCGATTGGTTTCACTTTTAGCTCTCAACCAAATTATGCATTCATAACCAATTGTTTAGATCTATCTATGAAAAAAAGATTATGTATACTTGCTTTATATTAGGCTTATTTAAGTAAATAACTCATGTCATAAAATGGGTATCTAGGCACTCATCCCCCGTGTTTGAAATTATTGTTTTTGATAGTGTTAGTTTTTGTCGTCGTGAAGTTCCGGTGTATTTCCAATCTGCACTCCACTTTTCACTTTGAATATTGCCTGCTAATGCTCACAATCTTCAATCTTCATCGTCCAATAAACTATCGTATGTAGGGACACGGTCGTACTGACAGATGCCACTTTCGCCGTCTCGCTGAGCTTGCTTCATCTTGTCTTCCAACTGCAGAGCTGCCAATATATGACTAACAAACACCGACTTTACTAACAAACAGCGCCATTCTTTGGCGAATAACGAATACTGCTTGCCCCCTCTTTATTTGCAATAGCGGCCTTAACATTACTACTCATTGCACCTCTTAAGGCGGCCCTAACCAATACTCCCTGCACCTTTGATGCGATTAACATATGCGGAGGAAGAATCGCCACCACGCGTTAAAACATCGCCAATCTAGCGGATTTGCCTAACTACGACAGGTTGGTAATTCCCTACGCGCATGCGCACTATTGTCCTTATGGCGAAATTTGTTGTCGACATGCCAGAAGTTTACTATAAAAGAAAGGACCCTTAAAAGGTGGGTCACAGGTTCTGGAAGTGTCACATCTACTACAAAACACAATTCTAAGGTAATCTTACTAATTTTTTGGCGCTTTTTAACACTATTTGACGTGGCCCTACATATAATAGTTTTATCTTCGTCGTCTTGTCTTGTGTGGTTCGAACAATGGGCGTTTCGCTACCAAATATTACGTTTTACATACGGAATGAAAATCACATTTAGTAACCATCCCAAAGCTCTTGAACTACAAAGAATATAAACATACTAAAAGAGAAATATGAACACCAAATATGGTTCTTTCAATATCAATTCGTGAAAATAGTCAAGGAATCCAGCCTTTGTGAAGAGCTATCAGCCTCAAGGTAGAAGAGATGTTGGACGTTCGAGGGAGAGATGGTTATATGAAGACAGAACATACAAGAGTACCTAATCCTTGTAAAAATAAAGATGATGATGGGAGTTACCGATGTAATATGTATATTGCCTATTCATAGAAAAAATTGAAACTTTATGCTGAGCAATGCTCTTTTCTTCTGTGTCTCTTGGTATGCATATAACTATTAATAAGTAAATGGTAAAGAATTCATCTACTCATTTAAAATAATACCTAACTGAAAGCCGTACAGAATAAGAATAGCCTTTATGGGAAACTTCTAAAAATGCATGATTTCTAGAACTGTTTCCCGAAATGTCCACTAATAACCAGAATCTAAGACAAAAAGTACTGCGAAAGCATAGGAAACTTAATGCTATACGTGCATTTAGTATCTTATCTCCGAATATTGTGAGGTGTCGCTCAAAAGGGCGCATATCCTCTTAAAACGTCAAGCCCTAGCAGTTGGTTCTCAATATCATTAGTTTCTGTATGTTGAACTCTCTAAAGACAGGATGTGTGTTAATAATACTACCGTAGAAGAACAATAGAAGAAGAACAAATCTTTATTATCTTAAGAAATATACATACAGATCTCTGTAAGTGCAATGCAAAAGATATAAACATCGATAATATGGCATCTTTTAAGTTCGCTTAGGTTCAAATAAGAAAGCGCGTTTTACGTACCAATACTCTTCAAGCGATATGAAAACCCGCAAGCATATTTTGTTTCTTGTTTATTTTGTCTTTCTTCAGACAGAGAGGAATTATCACATCGACTCTGTCGAAACATGATTCCTTTCCCTTTAGAGGCAGCATATAAGCTACTGAAGTTTCTTGTGGCTGGGGCCCTTCAATATATTTTTTGTGCATAGAGTTTCTTCTTGCCTTATCAGCCGCAAAAGTAACTAAGAGGGGCATTCAAATGAAACCTGGTCAGTGCGTCTAACCTTACATTACACGTAAGGTGGCACTACGTAACTGCGTGTATGGTGGCACCATCTATTGATAGAGGGACTGCAGCGTACGCAACGTTTGACGTTGCATAGCGACAGTGTGGTTTCACGCCGAAGAGAAGGAGGTCACACAAGTTATCGTTCACTAGTGAACATGAAGGCGAGTAAGCAGGAACAACGAGCAGTGATTCGATTTTTAGCGGCGGAGGGAGTTGAAGGCTGTGAAATGTATCGACGGATGAAAGCTGTGGACGGTGAGTACAGTCTGTGTCGTTCAAGTGTGGTGGAATGGCGCAAAAGATTCCTTGAGAGGCGCGAGTTACTGGAAGATGATGCTCGTCCTGGACAGATTCATCGTGTCATCACACCAGAAATGATTGCGGAAGTGAATGCTTTAGTCTTGAGTAACCGCAGAATCACCGTGGACGAGATCTATTGGTTACTGGGTGTTAGCGTGGGCACCATTCACACCATAATACATAAAGAACTTGAAATTTCGAAAAGTTTGTGTGCAGTGGGTTCCCCACCAACTGACCACCGAACAGCGCAGTACTCGAATGGCGCTGTCTTTGAGTCATCTGCAACGTTATCATGAGGAGGAATACGACTTTCTGTCGCATATAGTCACTGCTAACGAAACATGGTATCACCATTTTGAACCGGAAAGCAAGCGTCAGAGCAAGCAAGGGAAACATGCGACTTCACCACCTCCAAAGAAATCAAAGGCCGTGCACACCAGTTCTGGTAAGGTCATAATGTCCTTCTTTTTTGACCACAAGGGCCCACTGCTTGTCGAGTTCCTGGAACGGGGAACCACCATCAATGCCCAGCGTTATCAAGCCACTTTACAGAACCTTAGACGTGCTATCAAGTCGGAACGCCCAGGCATGTTGTCCAATGGCGTTGTTCTCCTGCATGATAATGCCCGCCCACACTGCTAATGCGGTGAAGACGACATTGCAGCAGTTTCGATGGGAAACGCTGGAACATCCACCGTACAGTCCAGACCTTTCACCGTGTGACTTTCATGTTTATGGACCTCTAAAACAAGCTCTTCGCGGACATCGATTCACAACGCACGACGAAGTGTGTGAATGGGTCCAGGCCTGGATCCGACAGCACCGACTAGCTTCTTCAAAGATGGAATCGGCCGGCTAGTGTCGCAATGGGATAAATGTGCCAATAGTTTTGGCGACTATTTTTGAGTTAATAAAATCGTTACCATTACTTTACACAAGTGACCGGGTTTCATTTGAACGACCCTTATATTATTAGCAATCCGGAGGTGGTTCATGGGATAACTTCAGTACAAGTAAATTTACAAAGGTGGCGCATACTTTACACGACAGGTATCGACATACAGGTTTTCCTTTCTTTCTGTTGTTTCTGTTTTTGGGGAGAGAGTGGAAGAGTTGGAAGGAGAAAGGGGTGGCTTATTTCGCTGGGGGGAGGGAAAGTTGGCTTGTGTCTGCCAGGGAAAGGAAGAAGGTTCAAAAGAGAAATTAGGAAAGGGAAAATATGGAATGTAAAGAGGTACCACGTAGCTGCCATCGAGTGGATAGGAGCGCGTCAGAATGTTGTAGGATGTAGCTGTTAAAAATTAAATTGAGTTTTATTTATGGATGCTGTTTAACTGCTGTGGCTCTTAGCGTACCATTCTATATTGGGCGTGAAAGACCGGAAATTTTGCTCGGAGACATCTTTATCACGTTGAAGGTGTTTTATGTGCCGTAAAACTACGGCACGGGACCACTGGTTTTGCTTCCTTTCCGAAGGAAGCTGTGTTAAGGATTTTTACGCCTGAAAAAATCAATTGCCCTCCGCTGGGTTTGAATTCGGCACTTCGGGAACTAAACGTTAGCATGGTAACCACTACACCACGGAGGATGTAACCGGGACAGAAATCCCTGACCTAACGGTGAAAGTAGAGAAATAAATGAATGGATGTACCTTATTCTTACTCCCTCTGCGTTGGTTTTTCTGGTTCACCGCTCGCACTTTTCCAGGAAGCTCTACTACTCAGGGGAAATTTCAAACAGAGCTGGTCTGGTGGTGGTCTGTTGCTGTGATGAAGTTGGGGTGGTGGTGATTCTGTTGTCCTCGTCCAGGGCCTGAAGATGTGTTGATCCTTACTGTCAAGTTAGCTGCGGCATTCTGCTGTAATAAGTTGGCGGCGGTGATTGTGACTTGCAGGTTCTGGAGTTTGTGTTCTATGAGATTTGTAAAGGTCTCTTCCAGCGTAGCTAATCGGGCGCCAATATTAAGAATCTCCGCGTTGAGGTCTTTTATAGCATCTCGCAGCACCATACTGGTTGAAGCTGCCGGTATTGGTATGCTATGGAAGGTGAATCTACTAAATCGTCCGCGTCGGTTATGGTGGTTGCCTCCTCCTCGAATAATGATGGGACTGGGCTTGACCGGTGAAATGTGGCACAGTGGCGGCCGCGGAGGTCCTGCCCAGTGCAGTCGGCGGTGTATGCTTTGGTACCATTGTCGTGGCATCTCGGCGCCGAGGAGCAGGCGTCTGCGCTATATCCGAAGTAACAGCAAGGTTGCAAGAACCTGGCAGTTCTTAGCGGCTTACCTCAACTCGAAGTCTCCGTCCAACTAACGACAGCGTCGCTGCTGGCCAGCTCCAGCTGCACTAGTGTTATGGGTCCCTAGGCAGGAGTGATGCCGGTGGCCTTTAGCTGCGCTGTTACCAGCACAAAACGTATTGGTATATTGAAGTAGATATTTTCTGACCCACGTATGGACGCTAATTTGAAGTAGATAGTATCATTACGTTATTTGGCTCACGTTTTGGGCGTCAATTTGAAGTAGGTTGTATTGAAAGAGTTGTATTATATTTCAACTGTTGGGAGTCGAACTTGAAGTTCGTTGCAACCGCACGTATAGTACCCGCTTTCCGGTAGCCTTCGCCCCAAATGTACTTTTCGGTGGCCTTTGCCCCCAAAAATGTTTAAAAATATTAACTTAGTTATTTGACTTTGTTTAAATATTATATATTTATGTTTGCCTCGGCTGCGTCAGTATTATTGTTTCTCTTTGCAGGGTTGTGGTGAGACTGAAGAATGTAGGCTTACACAGATTATAATTTTACTTCACTACGTTTATTAATGCTTGACACGATTTAAATAAACACTTCACTGATATATATATATATATATATATATAGAGAGAGAGAGAGAGAGAGAGAGAGAGAGAGAGCTGTGAGATTTTTTTATTATTAAATACTTGCACTTTTTGACACCTAAAACTATTTTCGTCTCTCACGAATACGTATTAAATTTCTCGAGGACGTGTCTTGCGTCCGGTTAGAAACACTGTCTACAAGCAACTGACTTGATTCCTACCGCCACATTTGTAAATTTCTGTATTTCAAGTCTCTGATTGGCTATTCCTAATCCAATAGAATACTTTTATTTAACTTAAGCTTTTTCTGGTTGTTGATTGGTTAGTTTATAAACTGTCACTAAAATTAGATTATTGTTGCTCCAAGAATGACTAGTAGCATTATTACACCTTCTTACTCATTATTGCCTCAAAGTTTCCTCATCTTTAGCAACTTTTAACCTATTATTCTCACAGCTCCTACGTTATTAAATTACACAATACATTCAGGTAACATTGTTACACATATATACAATAATATAAACATATACGATGACTGTAATATACACTTTTTATATCTTGTTACATACATAGATTGTTTTAAGGCTGGCTGTTATTGAATATATATATTATATAATTTGACTGAAATCATTTAAGTGTTAAAAATACTGCCTCAATGTCCCGGGGAACACCGTAATAAGACAAGGTGGCGGCTATGAGAAGGCGGTGGGGTGCGGCTGAGCAGCGGTTGCTGTCTAGCTAGCTTGGCATCTTCCGGTAGAGAGGCGGGTCAGTTCCAGTCTGCGGTGATAGCAGTTACCTGACTGGGTGATGTTGCTGCGGTGGATGGAAGCTGGGTTTTTACAGTTTTCTTCCCCATTAAGTTCTTGTCGCCACGGCGTCTTGAAGTAAAGTCCCACAGGGTTTCCTGAATATGTCCTTACCGCTCTCATGAAATTTGGGGCACGGCAGCTGGACGTGCCACAAAAGTCGCTGTGTTTGCTTTGACGTTCATGCTTTTGATGACCAAAATCTTAAATATTTACAGTAACAAAGGATATATTCTAAATGCTTAACACCACAATAATTATATTTGGCATAAATTGTGTTCTTTAATGACATCTAAAACTACTACAAAAGTCGTTGAGACTGAAGAATACTTAACCGGCTATTCGCAGAAAGTTCAATAAACACATTTCAGTTATGATGCAAGTATCCTAAACATATGCTACAGTAATCAAAAGTGTTAGACCTATTTTTAAGAAAATAAAAAAATAACAAAAACTTATCTATGTAAAGGGGTAGATTGGGGTGGGGGAATTTTCTTGAAAATCTTAGAGACGCATTCTTGGAAGATACTCTGACTTGTCCAGTTTTTAACTGCCACTTTTCTCTCCAAGTTCTCACTATCACTGTTTCGGGTTGGTGTAGGGGTTACCATGCTAGCCTCTAGTTCATAAGATCGCGGGTTCAAACCCGGCGGGTGGCGTTGGATTTTTTCAAGCGTTAAATCCTTAGCATGACTTCCTTCGGAAGGGAACTAAAGCCGGAGGTCCCGTGTCCCAGATTTACGGGAAGGAGAGCTAGTAAGTGTGAAGGGGAGCTTGTCTTGAGCGAGACGCAATACTCCGTGCAAGCGGTAAAAATATATTCTGAGAGGCGTTTATTTGAAACTGTGGTCCTATGTATACGAGGTGTGCCAATAAAGAAACCGGAACGATTGTTCTGCTTATTTTCTTCTTCGTCGATGACAAAGAGCAGAGCGGGAGATTGGCCTTGGAACTCTCCCTGACACGTGTACAAAATTTCGCGCCGCGCTGGGGTTAGTCTGGCTGTGACCCTTCTTAGAAACGGGTGGTGTATCTGAGCTCTGTTGGAATTAGGCTACGCTCTAAAGTAGAACAACGTATTAACATCAAATTCCTCACGAACCTTGGAAAACCCACCACAGAAGCTTACAATTTGTTGAAACAAGTTTATGGTGATTCGTGTATATCTTGTAAGTAAGTTTTCGAGTGGGTTAAGAGGTTCAAGGACGGTAGGGAAGACGTCGAAGACTATCCGAAATCGGGGCTATCCTTTCATTTCGAAAACTGAAGAGAATGTGGAGAAGGTCGTTAGAATTGTTCGAGAAGACCGCCTGAAGGTCAGTCTGTCAATCAAGTTTATTATAAAACTGTTTCGAAGACCCTCCGTGAACGTGTGCGACGAAGGAGACCAAATATGTGGAAGAATCGCTCTTGGATTCATCAGGATAACTCGCTGGCCCACAGGCTTTGTCTGTGAAGAGGCTTTTGGCGAAAAACAACATTCCAATGATGGAACATCCACCGTATTCGCCTGACCTAGCACCATGCGACTTTTTTCTCTTCCCAAAAGTGAAGTCTTCACTCAAAAGATCCAGTTTCGAGTCCGTGGATGCAGTGAAGGAAAAAGCGACGAGGCTGCTCAGCAGCATAACAGAATAATACTTGCAGCACTACTACCAACAGTGGAAAAATCGCATGGAGCCGTGCAGGGATCGGGGAGGGGACTACATTGAAGGGGACAACATTTCAGTTGTGTAAGGTTTTTCAATAAAGAGTTAGAGCATCAGTCCTGTTTCTTTATTGCCACACCTCGTATATTCCACAATGCATGCAAATATTATTTTTAAGTCAGTAGTTTGATGCAGTAATTTGTATCACAAATTACTTAAATGTAAATAATGATTGTAGTATGAATATGCATTATTATGTGACATTGATTTGAGATGTTTGTTGACTGTAATTATTGTTGAGAAGTAAGTTTATACGACCTTACTGAAACTGTCAATAATAGCGTGCAATAATGCAGCGAGGGGGTGAGCTGTTTATCATTATTGGAAACGAGGAAGTTACGTAATGTTTGCGCGTTTTTCCTTGAGAATCTTCTGGAACGTTTCCCTAGAGCATATGTATTCATAATTTTCATTGGATATAAAAATAGACGCTAATGTTGGCGCGTTTTATTAGCCAATAGCAGCTCAGTTATAATCTTTAGGCATATCGGGGAGTGGGAGTATAAATAGAGCTAGGTTAGAGGTAAAGTCCGTCAGTCGGACAGTTCATCGAAAGTATTTGTAAAGTACACGTCGCCTTCAGTCAGTCAGTTCGTCAAAAGTATTTGTATGGCACACTTCGGATATCAATTTGCAGGTTACGCGTAACAGAGTTATGAAAAATCTCATGTGTTATAAAGTTAATTATACAAAAAGTTGAAGTACGCGAATTAAGAATTATCAGTAATGAAGTTATTATAACAGTTTCAGTTTGGCGGGTGTCAAGATCAATGTGTAAATGTGATAGTGACTGTGTTCGACAATAAAAGTGTAAAACAAATTTCTTCATCAGTGTTATCTTTGGATAAAAGATTCCTTTCCGTTTACACAACCTGTATAAAGATACGTGCTTGACCCAAAAAAAGATAATAGCTAGCCGGAGGACAGTAAACCAAAATTGAGTAAAATAACAGTCGCATTCTTTCAAACAAACATTAATACTACCGCAAATTACTAACACCAGATGGAGCTACAAACCTAACAAAGAATCACGTCACAAGATGGCTTCAACGCGTGAAGTAAATACAAATATACAAATACATTAATAATACACTCGAAAATTGGCGCCCAACGTGGGACTAACAAAACAACCGTAATGTTACTTCAAGTTAAAGTTTTAAAACATTTATATTAAGGCAATAGACATTGGAATAGTACTCGAAATGAGTGCCAAAATATTTGTGTACTAAGTCTAAGCAATGTAAATGTTTGGTATTGCTTTAGACTTAATAGAATTAAAGATCTACAAAGGAAGCTACTTGCTAGAACGCCACTTTACAAACTCAGACCTTAATAGGGACAATAAATGGAGTTTTACGTGACTGGTATTAGCAGTTACCATCTCTTAGCGACAGAGAGAGCTGTTGAATCAAATTTGCCGCAGCGAGGTATGTTTATTAAGAGTAAATACGAAGGATGCGCCTCCATCTTAGTCTGGTATTCCAGCAATATGGTAACCGGAAATGAATGGTTGAGCGGAAGACGTCAGCCACGAGCGCGGTAATCGCTTTTACATTTAGAGGCGAGTTAAATCCGCCTCGCTCTCATTCCAATGATAATTAGGTGAAAGTTTCAAAACTTAGAGCCGAGATTTGCATTTAAATCTTCCCCGGGGTTAAGAAACAGAATACCGGAACAAAGAACCCCTTGGAGGAGAATAAAGGTGACTTTTGACGTTCAGTTCACTGAATATACCTTTACAAGTGGGCGTGGAATGGGAGGCCTTTAGTTCACGAAGCACAATTCGTTCAAATAAAATAGGAATAACAATAGAAGAGAAGTGGTAGAAATATCAGGCAATTTAGAAAAACTAACGATCTATAAATTTTGCTCGAGATCAACGTTTGCATTTTAACGTTATCATCTAATGTATGTAAATATATCTTGAGGGTGAAGAATATAGAAGAAAATTCTCATTTCAGCTAAACCTTTTAGGTTAAATTTTTATTGTAAACTAATAGAACATCAAGTGCTTATGTGATGTTTCCAAAACCGAAAACAGACTGTTTTCTCTGCTAAAATGCTTTTTAATTTCTCTACTACGTATAATATGGTAAGTAGGATAAGTATTGTATTCCACTCAAACATTCGATACCGAGATTTCACTGGAAAACATGTTTTGAGGCACCCTGAATCCAAAAAAAGCATCTTTAGAAGAAGGTCTGTGCATGTGTCTGTGAACAGGATAACTCAAAAACGAAAAATCGGAGGAACACCAAACTTGGTATCTAGGTTTAGTATATTTCAAAGAAGTGACAAAAAGATTTTCAAGAAAATCCCCCAACCCAGACTACCCTTTACATGGAACTTTTCTAAATTTTCGATTTTATAAAAATGGCTCTAACGAATTTGATTAAAATATCATATATTTAAGATATTTTCATGACAATTGAAGTGTATATCTTGAATTTTCTGGGAATGTCCCCCCAAAAGTCCTCTTCATTGTGAATGGCTTTTGCATAATTGATAAACTGTAAGACATAGATAAAATGTTTGTACACAAAAGATGTAGTGCTCGCTAAAGCACACATTGCCATATACATTTTTTTGAGTGAATCATTTTCGAGATATTCCGTAATATTTTTTGAATTTTCCAGTACTTATACTTTTCTCAAATAAGAATTGGTTATTCGTTTTTCTATGTCCTGGACATGCAAAGAGAATGGAGTGTTCCACACAGCAACCAGCTCTTAAAAGAGTTGACTATCGCTTAAAGCCTAGCAATTCCCCTTGCACCTACAAGAAAATTAGCAATAAGATTAACATATCGATATCTCGATTAACATGAAGTAGTTGGAGAATAAGCGTTTGTAAAAATAGTTTGTACAACAGTAGTGAAAGACATGTGAGTGCAATACATCACATTTTTAACAGTGTTTTCTTATTACTGTCAATTCAACGACGTCTGTGCTAGTGTGGTGGGGTGGGGTGGCTTGTCTCTGAGGTAAAGCTTTAGCTGACGGGCGTACACAGTATGCTGAACTCGTGGCGCGTATGGTGGAAAACAGCCAATAGTCTTTTCACTATCGCGCGTCTTTACTCCTCACTTGCCTCAGACGAAGTAAACATCCCACCCGCTAGCTAAAATGTTGCTGAGCAGGCAGGAACTTTGTTTCTTCATTGAACACATTCACACTACTCTGAGGGATAAGAACTGACATTAATAACGAAAAATTTCCCTCAGCCTCTGGGTTGAAAACCCAAAACGCTGACCACTACACCGCTGAAGCAGACCGTTACAATGCGAAACACCAAATTATTTAAGTATATGATTTTCAGCAAACTTTTGAACAAAGCATGAAATACTAAAAACAACAATTTCCCATTAATTTTTAGCTACTTTAAAACTTTTTTTTCTGCCGCTATCCTATGGTAGAAAGTATTGTATTCTATCTAAACATTCCATATCGGAATTTCAACTGAAATAATATTTTTGAGATCTGCGAAGCTAAAATAAATATTATGCGCGTTTTTGAATAGCATCACCAATAAAATAGAAGTAGGATGAATGCCCAACTTGGTAGTTAAGTCCAACATCTTTTAAGAACGTAAGCCAAAACCTATTATGATATCCCCACCGAAACATCACTTTGCCTGAACAGATCTTCGTTATAATAATTTTTTAAAAATTGGAAAGGACGATTTTGATTAAAGTGTGGTTATGGTTGAGATACAGACATGACAAAGAAAACTTATTTTTAATGGGAACCTACATTTTGTATGTTGTTTTCTCGTTATAAAATGGTTTATAAAAAACTGTTTATTTTGTGATGAGCAATAAGAAACATGAAAGTTGGTTCCCAATTACGAAACGTAACTTGACCGTCAAATGACCATCCATGGATGATCCAACCATTCATTGCGCTGTTCGTAAACAGCCATTCAGAATTTTCGTTGTTATTTGCGTCGGTGTAAGAACAATTTCAAAGTGCTTTATACAAATGTTGTTTAATTTTTTGTGGGGAACGAGAAAAAAACATAAAAAAGGTAGGTTTCCCTTTAAACAATTAAATTGGCCCTAAAATGAAGACCATAATGTTCTCCAAGCATAACACGACTAATGCCATTTACTTTCCCCCATATAAACCTTTATTCAAGACATTTGTCTCTACAACGCTTAGTTTTGGAGATGGTGTACAGTCTCAACTAGTCCATCCTGTATATATTACACACACGTACTTACGAAAAGCTTCTTTCAATAATTCGGTTGATAATTTTGGGGATATAACAGCCAGGATTTGGAATTTTAGCAAAATGAGATGTATTTGAGCAATTTAAATTATATAAAAAATATAAAGTTCTGCCATTTAGAACTCTGAATAGAGCGTTGTATTACACACAGAAACAGCTTACTTTTATTTAGAAAATGGGGCATTGTTTTTACTTTCTCTACTACGTATAGTAAGTAGGGAAAGTATTGTATTCCACCCAAAAATTCGATACCGAGATTTCACCGGAAATATATGTTTTGAGATCCCCTGAATCCAAAAAAAGCATTTTTGGAAACATGTCCGTGTGTGTGTGTGTCTGTGAACAGCATAACTCAGAAAGAAACAGTCGGATAAACACCAAACTTGGTATTTAGGTTCAGTATCTTCCAGAGATGCGACACGAAAGTTTTCAAGAAAATCCCCCCACCCCAGATTACCTTTACATGGAAAAGTTTTCGAAAATTTTAATTTTCTCCAAAATGGCTCTTAACGATTTTGGTTAAAATATCATATGTTTAAGATATTTGCATGGCAAATAAAATGTATATATTGAATTTTCTGGGAATGTCTTCAAAAGTATTCTTCATTGTGAACGACTTTTGCATAAATGGTAAACCATAAGAGATAGACAAAGTTTTACTACACAAAAAATGTAGATCGCGTTAAAATACACAATTTATGTCATATGCATTTTTTTTGTTGAGTGAACCATTTTCGAGATATTGCTAGTTATTCCCTTAATTTTTTCAATACTTATTTACTCAAATGGGAATTCATTTTTTTTGTCTTGGATATGCAAAGAGTATTAATCTGGGTCAAAGAGAATGGTGCTGCACATAGCAACCAGCTGTTAAGAGATATGTCTATGCTTAAAGGCTACTGTATTTCTATATTTACCTATAAATACAAAACAAGGGAAACATAGTAGGCCTAAAGCGATAGTCAAATATTTTTAGAACTGTTCGCTATGTGTAAAATGTAATTCTCTTTGCATGTCAAAAGAACCTTTCTGCAAACGTTTATCTCGATTAATATGAAATAGATGGAGAATAAGACTTTGTAAGAATAGTTTGTAGAAGAGTAGAGAAAGTCATTGGAGTGTAACATATCAGATTTTGTTCCTTTGGATTTCGGAAGATTTAAGGCGAAACAGTGCTATGCAACATTTTCCACACGGCCGTTTGTTGATCGGAGTTAAATTACACGTCGATAAGCTCACGCTGGCATCCTCTAGAGACTGCCGTACTGAAACCTACGCTTCCACAGAAGTAAAAACTTCAGAAAGAGATTGATCAGTGACTAGTTGGTCACAATTGCTTGCTGAGAAAGAAGCTGTGTTAGCAAAAAGAGATTGGGTGCGAACAATATTTCAGAGGCTACAACGAACAATCCGCTCCTGTTACTCACCGCCACCCCCTTGATCAATGGGACTCTTTTAACTTCTTATTGCGGAGGAAAATGGCTCGGGGCGCTCAAAAGACGGCAACTGTTTTATTATCGACAGTGAAAGCCAGGACTGCTGCAGCCAAGGGCCTCCAATGAATTAATTATTTCACTCAAAACGAAGGATTTTAAAAAGTTGTATTATTTACTGTACCAATAACAACTGAAGAGTTGAGGACCTCAGTATTAGATTATAGGGAGACACCTCGAATACTTTTACGAGGATCGTCCAATAAGTAAGTTTCAAAAAACATTACTCACAATTGATCATGTAGAATTAATTTTATTTATATTGTACAATCCTTCTGTTACTTTCCTACATAGTCAACATGTTTTTCCAAATATTTTTGGGGATGTGACACACGTTTTTCCAAGTCAGTGTAGTTCCAGGTCGGTTCCTGTGCTCGTAACCAGCTGTTCACTGATTTGACTTCAGCATCGGTATTAAAAATGCTTATCTTTGAGTTGGAGGAACATGTGAAAATCACTTGGGGCTAACTCCGGTGAATATGGAAGATACGAGAAAACTTCCAAGTTGAATCTTGACCCAGGCGGAGCTCAGAAGATTCAACTGGGAAGTTTTCTCGCATCCTTCATATTCACCAGATCGTTTCCCAAGTGATTTTCACATGTTCCCCTGACTCAAAGGTCATCTTGGAAGTAAGCACTTTAACATCGTGACAAGATCAATCAGAAGTGAACAGCTGGTTACGAGCACAGGACCCGACTTCTGGTTCACTTCTGATTCATCTTCGTCACGGTGTTAAAGTGCTTACCTCCAAGATGACCTTTGAGTCGGGGGAAAATGTGAAAATCAATTGGGAAAAGATCTGGTCAATATGAAGGATGCGAGAAGACTTACCAGTTGAGCCTTCTGAGCTCCACCTGGTTCCAGATTCAACTTGGAAGTTTTCTCGTGTCCTCGGTATTTACCGGAGCTCGCTCCAAGTGCTTTTCATATGTTCATTCTTTTCATTGTAAACCAATTTAATTAAAATATTCTTGCATTATTACTTTCTGTACTATGTATAGTAAGCAGGGGAAATACTACATTCCAATCAAAAATTCGATACAGAGATTTCCCGGAAATACATTTTTGAGGTGTCCTGAATCCAAATAAACCATTTTTGGAAACATATCCTGAAAACATGTCCTTGTGTGTCTGTCTGTCTATCTGTGAACAGCATAACTAAAGAACAAAAGGTGGATAAATACCAAGCTTCCAAAGATGCGACACGGAGGTTTTTTTAAAAAATACCCATCCCCGATTTCCCTTTACATGGCACATTTTTTGAAAATGTTTATTTTCTCAAAAATGGCTCTTAACGATTTTGATTAAAACATCACATGTTTAAATATTTCCATGGCAAATGAAATGTATATGTTGAATTTTATGGGAGTATCCCCAAAAGTCCTCTTCACTCTGAATGACTTTGGCATAACTGGTAAGCCGTAAGAGAGAAACAAAATTTTATTACTATTACTACAAAAAAAAAGATGTCGTTAAAACACAATTTAATTCTTTGTCGAGTGAACAAGTTTCGAGATATTCGTTGTTATTTGTTTGAATTTTCCTATACTTAAACTTTTCTCAAATGGGAATTTGTTATTCTTTTTTTATTTCCTGGACATGCAAAGAGAATGGAATGCTCCATATAGCAACCAGATCTTAAAAAATTTGACTATCACTTAAAGTCTACAATGTTGTCCATGCACCCACAAGAAAATTGGTAATAAGTTTCTGCAAATGTTTATCTCGATTAACATGAAGTGGATGGAGAATAAGCGTTTGTAAAACTGGTTTGTAAAAGAGTAGAGAAAGTCATATGAGTGTATCATATCAGATTTTTTAGGAAGTAAACATTTATCATCTATACAAATTTTATTTACTACTTTAGTTTATGTAGAATAAATAAATTCAATATCATGTACAATACCCATTTAATTTTAGGTTTTTGAATTAGTAAATATGCATAAATGACTTGATTTCAATTTAGATGGCCTATCATAAAACTGAAACATAATTTTTATACCTCTGAAGAAACAAATGAACAAGAGATTAGTGAAGTGCTTTGTTTCGAGCGTGGCACTGTATAGTGCGGAAAATTTATTTTTGAGGAAAACGATTGGAAGCATTTGACATTTAGGTACGGAAAAGAGTGGATGATAAAAGTCGATAGCCAAAATAATGATAGAGCTTTTCTAGAAAGATTTGATTAAGGCAGCACAGTATTAAGATTAAATAGAGAAATCTGTTGGAAAAAGAAAAAAAAACTACTTGCTAAGAGATGCACTGGAAGAAATTGGAAACGGGGAAAAAGGTTTGGGGCAGTAGACCTACCCGATAATATACGGCATTAAGATAAATATGAAGAGAAAAGCGGAAACGAGGAAAGAATGAAGGCAGCTGGGTTGCGGGGGACCTCTATTCGGTCAGAAATTTATGATTGACTAATTCATTCTGCATGCAAGTCGGTAGATAAGATAACTTGTGGTTAGCACAGCGTATCTTAAACTTATTTTTAAAATTTCCATAACTTTTGAAAGGTAGATTGAATAACTAATCCTTTTATACACAAAATCTTGGTAAATAAAATTAAGTAAATACACGTAAATTTGTAAAAATATTGTTCTGATCTAAAAATATATAATTTCTTTAATATTGTACTATTGCAAAACCCTAAGAAAATTATTCTCCATTATTGGAATCGGGCATTAGCATTAGTAAACTAGGTAATGAAGCTACAGCGGTGAGGATCATAATGTAGCTAGTGTGACAGAATTTTGTCCCTCAGGAGTTCGCTAGTAGTTCCATTGACATAAGGCTGTTACATTTGTAATGCTTGCTTGCTTGCGCCGCAATCAAACCTGCAACCTTGAGCACGGAAAACCAGGGTCCAATTAACTGGCCCACCCAGGTTCATATTAGCGTGAAGGCCCTGCATAAGCCGAATTGAGCTATAAATCAGGGTTACCCATTTGAATTACGGTTACGTAGTAGAGCCTGTGTGATTAAGAAGCGGTTCCGGAAAGGGAAGGGGAGTGAAGGACACGTTGGCTCCATTATTTGTTAGTCACTTATGTACGCAGAGCGCCAAAGAAAATATTCGGCGGATTTTGTATCGTTTGCTGGGGTCTTTTGCAGCGTATCCTTCACCTTATTTATTACAGAGCGTGATGCCTTGATAAAACAGTAATGAGGTGGAAAAGAAAGGAGGTTGATTTCTTTGCTTTTTCTGGTGTTATTGAAACCAAAACATGTTTGTTGTCTCAGAACCAGTCATACCGTATACTAGCGAAATTACTGGTGGACATATCGTGGGTATGTGGGCGGCTGGTCGCACTGTTATAGCAATTGCAACGCCAGTACATAAGTGTTTTTACAGTAAATTACTGGATAAAATATTCCAGGAAAGTGGAGAAGACGGTCTACATATCCGTCGGAAAGTGGCACTCCCGTAAAACGCCCGCAGATGATGATATTCGTTCACTAAATGCAAATTACTGTTTTGTTATAATTGACCGATCATGTTTAGAAACTAGAGATAGATATGTATATGGTTTACCGAATATGACATACATATTATGGCAATAAAATTGGCATATACTCTTTTCTATACTCCTGTTGTATTCCTATCATCAGCAATGTGTCAGTAAATGTAGATTAACCAATTATAATTTGAATTAGAGGGAAAATATGCTGCTTTATTTATTTATTATTTAGTTATGTTTGCTTCTATGCAGCAACAAACATTAATATCACTGCGAGAATACAGTTCTGTTTATTTTTTGTTATAAAGTGCTGCTTTGTTATGCATTTAATGAACACCATTCAAGCGTTAATTTACACCCCCTGAAAATCTTCTCACACTACACATGCTACATTTCGCTAACCTCGGCGCTCATCAAGTTTTCCCCTTGGCTTTTAACCCTTTCAAAGGCGTGTTCTGCACTAGCCGATAAGGTGTGGGCTACCATTCACAATAAGAGGTCTGTATGACAAACAATGCACTCACTCTACCTCTTTCTCTTGTACCAATAGGATCGAGAACGTAAACATATATATCGTTTCTACGCCGTTTTGTAACCTTTCTTGTGGTTATTGGTGCAACTATTTAGCAGAAGGAGTGGCGCACCCTTGTGCCGGGGCCTAAAGCAACCAATGAAATGGCCATGGCTTTGCAAGGCCACGTACAACGATAAATAATGCGACATAGACGCGAGGTGCGGTGTGATTTTCTTTGGCGTTCTTTGTACAAAGTACAACATGCATTCCATTTGAACTTATAGCCCTTCCCTTATTTACCCATTTACGCACTAGCCCCTACGCTTCTCAATTATCTTTATCCTCTCTTACTCTGTCTGGAGCAAGAGGGAGCTGTTCTGACGTCATAGAGTATTCATTTGGCTGACACTGGGAGAGATACAAGACTTCGACCTTCTTGTATTTCTGTCTGATTGGAAAGCATCACAAATAAGGGTTGCTTTTAGTGGGTCTTATTGATTGCCTCATTGCAGCAACCTTTAATTGAATGCAAGAAGCAACGTAGTAATTCAAAGTACTCTCTGCATAAATATGTAAATAATTTAACCAACCTCCAGGTTCAAGCCGCTGTGTAGAGTTTTATTGAAATTCTCGTACATATTAGCTAGATCTCGCCCAACTACCGAATATATTTTTTATTTTTATGCGTGTTTTATGTATATAGTTACCTGTAAACATTTTGCTACTAGTTGGTGTTTATTTGTTGTTTGGATCTGTAGGAATCATACCAACTTTTAGTGATGCTATTAAATTGTTTTGGTACACAGCTATACTCAGAACTTTGAATATTGTGGTAGAACGTATTCATTTTCCTAATATATTCCATTTGTATTTTTGATTCGGCTTCAGAACACTGAGCTAGAATAACACGTTGTGTGTTTATTTACAATTCACAAACCATGCCTATTCATAACCAAGCGCTTCAAAATTGTTTGCTATCCACCTCATATTTTAAACATTTGTATTACTATTTCGCAAAAGAATAAAGAAAGCATTTTGTCATTTCATTTTGTGCATAGAATGAAAGTTCAAGCCGAAAAAACTCGGCTTTGTTTGCCTCCCTAAATCTTTGGTTTGCCACCTCTAAAAGAATGAAGAGAAGCGCGTTTTGTATTTTTATTTAGTGACAAAAAAACAGCTCATTCGTAATGACAATTGATTCACACAAAACATTTTCCATCCTTTTCCAGTTGGGGTTAATTTTTTAATACCCCTATCACAATAATTTTACTCCTGTACAAGCGTATGCATATTTTACGTTTCCATTCCTGCTGAGAAGTTATCCGATTGGTTTCAACCCAATCTTCCATAAGGGGTGGGTTTTATGCCATTAACGTCTCTAAAATAATGAAGATAGAAATATTTGTTATTACTTTCTCTACTACGTATAGTAAGTAGGGGAAGTATTGTATTCCACCCAAAAATTCGATACCGAGATTTCACCGGAAATATATGTTTTGAGACCCCCTGAATCCAAAAAAAGCAGTTTTGGAAACATGTCCGTGTGTGTCTCTGTGTGTGTGTGTCTGTCTGTCTGTCTGTGAGTCTGTCTGTCATAACTCAGAAAAGAACAGTCGGAAAAATGTCATAGACATTTTTTTGTTGAGTGAACCATTTTCGAGATATTGGTTGTTATTCTCTTAAATTTTTCAATACTTATTTTCTCAAATGGGAGTTCGTTATTCATTTTTTTGTCTTGGATATGCAAAGAGTATTAATCTGTGGCAAAGAGAATGGTGCTGCACCTAGCAACCAGCTATTAAGAGATATGTATGTGCTTAAAGGCTGCTGTATTACTATATTGTCCTTGTAAATATATTTTCCCCTTGCATCTACAAGAAAATTAGCAATAAGAAAGAGTCTGCAAATGTTTATCTCGATTAACATGAAGTAAATGGAGAATAGGAGTTTGTAAAAATAATTTGTACAAGAGTAGAGAAAGTCATGTGAGTGTAACACATCAGATTTTTTTATTTGGCATAATATTCGAGAAAACAGGCCAGTTGGATAAGAATATTTTTCACTCCATCTCTCGCTGGGAGGGATTTTTTATGATGCAGCTCCAGAGCAGTTTTACTCATCTCCTAAAAAATATGTGTGATAAATTTAGTTGAAATCCTAAAAGGGTGTAGGAGCTCATAAAAACATAGATACACATACATCGACTTTTTGGAAACGATATTTAATCCAAAAGTAAAGTCATAACAATTGAAGGCGAATTTAATCGATGAATTAAGTAGATAATCGCATTCAATATGCCATTAGCCAATGACAAATAGAGTATGCTAGTCAGTTGGCCAATCAAAGCCGTACTACACTGATAGTATTTTATGGTGGATCACTTGTTACTTTCTCTACTACGTATAGTAAGTAGGGGAAGTATTGTATTTCACCCAAAAATTTGATACCGAGATTTCACCGGAAATACATGTTATGAGGTGCACTGAATGCATATAAAGCATGTTTGGAAACATGTCAGTGTGTGTGTGAACAGCATAACACAGAAACGAACAGTCAGATAAACACCAAACTTGGTATATAGGTTCAGCATCTTCCAGAGATGCGACACGAGGGTTTTCAAGAAAATCCCCTCACCCAAAATTACCCTTTACATGGAACATTTTTCGAAAATTTTAATTTTCTCAAAAATGGCTTTAACGATTTTGATTAAAATATCATATATTTAAGATACTTTCATGACAAATAAAATATATATCTCGAATTTCCTGGGAATGTCTCCAAAAGTATTCTTCATTGTGAACGACTTTTGCATAACTGGTAAACCATAAGAGATAGACAAAATTTTACTGCAAAAAATGCAGATCGCGTTAAAATACACAATTTATGTATATACATCTTTTTCGTTGAGTGAACCATTTTATAGATATTGCTTGTTATTCCCTTAAATTTTCCAATACATAAACTTTTTTTTCAAATGGGAATTCGTTATTCATTTTTTGTACTGGCAATGCAAAGAGAATGGAATACTCCACATAGCAACCAGCTTTTAAAATATTTGACTATCGCTTCAATTCCCCTTGCATCTACAAGAAAATTAGCAATAAGATTAACATCTCGATATATCGATTAACATGAAGCATATTACGGAGAATAAGCGTGTGTAAAATAGTTTGTACAAGAGTAGAGAAAGTCATGTGAGTGTAACACATCAGAGTTTTTTAATTTATATGAATGCAGTGAGAGTGTACACGTAGGCTGTTACTACATAATGGCAACTGAAAATTCCGCGCTTTGGAAGTCAAAATATTGGCAGTATAAAAGCTGGTGTGGATAATTTAACGCCAGAAAACACAAAGAAGAACAAAAGTATGGTGTGGCACCTTATTTTCGGAATTCTGTACGGAGAGAAATTATAAAATTGACGGTTCAGTAGCGACAAAAAGATTGCTTCCATTCTACAGGACTAACAAATACGGTTGGGGCTAAACTGGTAGCTTTTCGTGCGGTTGTCTAGCACTCGTGCTACTAGTTTTACATGACAATTTAATTTAGGTTTCAAACTCGTGCATATTTTTATATTTTTAATAATCAGGTGAGTAAAATTAGCACAATTCTTTCAAAATGATCATCCCAAATATAAAATAATTGGTCAATCACTTAGGTAACTGTTCCGTAATATAAACTCGTTTACATTGGGTGTATATTTCTTTTGCTTTGAAACACACTTTATTTAGCCTTCCAGACTCTGCGGAAGATAAGAAATTCTTCTAATCGAATATAGATTCTGATACATTAGCCGAGATTTGACCTTGACACCTCTGTGTTGAGAAACCTAAACGATGATCACTCGATCGCGGAAGCAGGCAATGTCAACATATTTTAAACAAATTGCATTAAAATTCCTTTTATGCTGCTTTTATTACCCGACCATGTATTTACAATTTGATAGGGATATTGTATATCTACTTAGTTTTTAAATAAAAGACTCGGCTTTCAATTTAACTTTCTTTTCTTCAACTTGACCCGGTAGTTGCAGGCTTGAAAGCATATATTAGAACTAGGGATTAGAAGGCCTTAGGGTGTATTTACTTTCTTTTCTACATGCGTTTAGTAGGTAGAGGAAACATTGTATTCCACTCAAAAATTTGATATCAAGATTTGACAAAAAAATACAGTTTTGAGGTCCCCTGCGGTTGTGTGTGTGAACAGTGTAACTAAAAAATGAAAAGTGAGGTAAATGCCGATTTGGTAGTGAAGTTCGTCTTCCAAAGGTACGACACAAGTATTTTAAATCACAACCAATATCTTCACAACCTAAATACTCCTTATATAGAAGAATATTGCAATTTTTTATTTAGTAAAATACTCCTCTTATGATTATGATGAAAAAAATATCACGTATTCAAAATATTTACATAACCAATTAAATTTATGTATGTGAATTTTTTTTTATTCCGAGTTAATTACTTTTTCTACTGCGTATAGCAAGTAGGGGAAGTTTTGTATCCACCCAAAAATTCGATGTTGAGATTTCATCGTAAATATGTGTTTTGAGGCCCCCTGAACAAAAAAGCATTCTTAGAAAAAGGTACACGCGTGTGTCTATGAACAGCATAGCTCAAAGCGAAAAGCCGGATAAAAACCAAACTTGGTATTAAAGTTCAATATCTTCTAAAGATGAATGAATGAGTGTATTTATTTACATAACCGTATACCTACATAGATCTCTATTGATCTCACCGCTCCGCAGACCATACGTGTTGTTATAATACAGAATAATAAGCAAGATGATAATAATAAAAACGACAAGAAATAGAGGAAAGGAGAAAAAAAGATACCACTTTAAGAAAACATCAATGCACGAAAAAAAAGGTGAAACATATGCAAATATAACATCTTAAATATAAACAACCGCTAAAACAGCGGTAAACAGTATTCCGATGCATATACCCTATTATGGTAAACAAAGAACAATTAAGAGAATAAATATACCTAGCACACTAAGAATGCGTGAAAAAAAGACAAAAAGAATAAAAGCACCAACACCGTTTAGCTCTTCCTACAACTCCGCTTCCCTACTATCAGCCTTGTCATGTTTCGGCTGTCTTGCCTTAAGTTTAAATTTACCTATCCCCCCATGTCTTCCCTGCCTACCAGTAGCATCCAACATGCCCTTAACTCTCCATTCGTGGTGATAAAGGATCGCGGTAAATGTTCTCTCCATTCCTCTGTACCGCTACAATGTATATCTTGAATTTTCTGGGAATAACCTGTGAAATCCTCTTCATTTCGAAGGACTTTTGTATAATCTTATATAACTGTATTCGTCACAAGGGACAAAAACGTACTACACAAAAAATGTAGATATTTTTAAAATGTACAATTTATTTCAAATGACGCTTTTGTGGCATAAGCCATTTCTGAAATATTCGTTATTAATGTTAAGAATTGTTCATTATTTGGTCATTGAAGTCCTGTAACATTCAATAGTTTCTCAAGATTGTATGCAAAGAAAATGGAATTTTAAGGCTAGCATATGGCGTCCAGTTCTTAAACATTTTACTATCGCCGTTCCCTTTGTATCTACAACGAAATGGGTAATGTAGCTATTTCTACAATAGTTTATCTGAATTAAAGTGAAGTAGATTTATTATTCCGTATGAATAGTTTACATACCCAATAATAAACGGTAGAGGGTAGAGAAGGTCATGTGAATGTAACACATCAGAATTTTTCGAAACAAAACAAAAGTGACGTATTAGGCATTTTCCACAAGGCCTTGTTTACTTTAGGAAGTTACGTCACGTGAAAAGTGACGTCGTGGATAAAAATGTGGTAGCGCTCAAAGCTTTGTTTGTAGGGCTTCGCGCAGACTTAGCAATGAATATAATCTGGAGCAAACTTGAAGGGGTTTGCATGTTAATGGGTGACCTTCCTCAATGCATCTCGCTTTCCTTTGTTCCTCGCTTCGCTAGGTACATTTACAGTAATGTAAATACACATTCGTGCAGCAACAGAAGTCTTATAGAAGAGTCAACAATAATAATATATCTGCAGATTTATAGACGTATACATCTTAATAAAGCATATAATACGTTAAAACTTTGCAATTAAGTATCAGATTATTACTTTCATATAGTAAGGAAGCATTTTTACTTTCCATACCAGGTATTAGAAGGTAGAGGATGTATTTCATTCCAGCCAAAAATTCGATACTGAGGTTTCACCGGAAATACATGTTTTGAGGACACCTGAAGAAAAAAGAACATATTTAGAAAAACGCCCGCGTGTGTGTATTTGAACAATATAACTCAAAACGAAAATACTATATTAATGTTAGTATCTTCCGAAATTTTCGACATTTTTGACCTCCTACAAATGGCTCCAATAATTTATATTAGTATATCATATTTTAAGTATACTTATATGACAATAGAATTGTATATCTTGAATTTTCTGGGAATAGCCTGTAAAGTTTTCTACATTCGGAAGGAATTTTGTAATATCTTGTATTAACTGGTAAGCGTTAAGCGATAGATGAAAACGCAGTACATAAAAATGTAAATCTCTTTAAGACACACAAATTATTTCAAATAGTTTTGTTGTGGCATCAGCCGTTGTTCAATACTTCGTCAACAAGTCTTTTCGACATTTAGTTGTTTCTCGTGATGCATGGAAAGAGCAAGGCCACATATAGCGTCCAGTTCTTAAAAATTTGACTGTCGCTATTGCTTTTATATGTATAACTAAATATTTAATGTAGTTATTTCTGCAAAGGTTTATATCTGAATTAAAATGAAGTAGATATAAAAGTAAGCTTTCGTAGGAGTAATTTTTATAACCACTAGTAAACGATAGAGGTTAGAAAAGTGATGTGAATTTAATACATCAGATTTTTAATAGAGGTACACCTCTGTTTAAATGAATAAACCAATTTAGCAATCAATGCTTTAGAAATACGGGGTTTTCCCTGTTTTCTTTTTGTGTTTAGTTGTACAGCCCCGTTAAGTACTGTGTTCATATCGCGGGCTTTGACAAACATTTGATGGTGTATTTAGTCTTTGACTTTTTGATTACTGTAAGTTTTCATCCTTATTTTTAATTTATTCTCACATCCTCATGTTGACTCTATGGAGGGGAGATAATAACTCTAATTAAAGAAAAAGTCCCATCCACTGGTCGGGAATCCATCCCGGGATCTATTCTCACTAAAAATTTGCTTTTATGGCTGATTTTTTAAAATTTCTCTTTCATTTACGTAAATTAGAGAAAACATGCTCTTTACCTAATTATTCAATGTTGAAAAGCCATTAAAGTCATAAAGATAGTTTAGAAAAAGTTCGCGTGCGTAATTCAAAATTATCATATACATACCAAGCTTCATAATTAAATCAAGGTGAAGTTTTAAAAGGCTTTTATCGCCAAGCAACCGTTTAAAGAAAAGAAATTCCATTATAGCTTACTTCGTCAAAAAAGTTTCCAAAAGTTTTATTAACCTCATAAGTTTGATACATCGCATTACAAAGCAGATATACAGGCCAGCACACGTTTACATTAATTTTTTGGAAATAATCTATAATGTCCTCTACCTTCGAATAGGATTGTATATAATTAAGATGCCATAAGCGATCGACAAATACTACACGAAAAACATAGCTCACTTTGAGACCATTTATGTTAAATACAAAGGTTCATGTTGCCTGCATTTAAGCAGTCGTAACTTCAAATTGCGGTTAACTTTTTTCGGGTTTTTTCCCTTATCGTAATAATGTGGGGTTAAATACTATGTACCTCAAGTATATTTGAGCCATTCTATCCCTTTTCCATATATTCGCTTAATATTTTTAGTAATATAGAATAACGTATGACCGTTATTTTTGCTTCTCAAAACTATATACATAACATTTAATATTATGAAGGACATAAATCGGCTGCACCGTGGTTAGACCGCTCTCACCGAGGCGGCCCGGATTCAATCCCAGGGACCCGAATGTGGCATTTGTGGTGGACAAAGCGGCGTTTGGACGGGTTTTCTCCGGGTTCTCTGTTTCCCCCGCCATTCATTCCACCAACTGCTCCATCGTCACCTTTCCTATCATCCATTTCGCCGTCATTTCGTTTCATCTACTTCCTTTATCCCATACCAGGCATCGGGCTGATCACCATTCTGTCTGTTCCATGGAAGTGTCTGCTCCTCGACGGGCCTCTGACCCCAGGCACCCGCTTGTAAGTCCTGGGGGGTGTAAGTCCTACATAAGATGAGTAAACAGCGAATGAATGGACATAAATCAATCTGCTTTTACATTCAATTATTGTTACAATCTCATGGACACACTATCCTAATTAAGAGGTATTGCATATAATATAAAATTAATATTACATAAATTTGTAAAATTTACAGTTATTTTACAAATAGCTATGAAAAGTAGCGATAATTGTTAAACGTAAGATTTTTAATGAAACGCAGGAATAAAATGCTAAGTTAGGGATACTGTAAGAAATGTCCATTTGTTTTGAACGCATTTGTTGATAAGGACTTTCAACATAAAGATTAAAACAATTATTCAAATAGCAGTCTTTCTCTTTTTAATCGTCTCATTTTAAATGCGTTTTGAAATGAAACATTTCAGTTGACATTTCTTAAGGTTCAGGATAGAATCCTATCTTAGAACACAGAAATATGGACATTTTACATCGTTGGCATTTCTTATTCAAGAAATCATAGCCTTACGAATTATAGTAACTTAGGAACGCCTGCACCCTAATGGAGTTCGATAAGGTTTAGTTAGTTTGTATTTTTTAAGTTGGCGGCACTTAGTGAAACAATATCCCCACATTCACTGCTTGAGTCAGCAGCCATGACTATCCCCTAATGAGCTAGAGGTCAATAGCTAATAAAGGAGAAACACTCAGAAACGCTTCTGCCGAGATGCTTTTCACTTTCTCTACCACTTGCCTATGGTAGGTAGAAGAGCAAATGAAAGGTTTCTCATTTGCTGGTGACTGTGAAGCTGTTACCGTTCTTGGAGTTAAATCTGAGAAGATGGTTTGCTGTATATTTATTTGCCCCATGTTTTGGGTGCCAATTTGAAGAAGTTATTTATTGAAGGGAGCCGAACTTGTAGTTGCAACCATACGTATAGTAAAAAGTTTCCGGTAGCCTTCGCCCTAAGTTTAAAAAAAATAATTTAACTGTTTCTTTAAATATTATATTTATGTTTGCCTCGGCTGCGTCAGTATTTATTAGAGACACGTTTCTCTTAGCAGGGTTTTGATGCGACAAGAACGTAGGCTTACACAGATTATAATTTTACTTCACTCCTTTTGTTAATGCTTGATACGATTTAAATAACACTTCACTGATAGAAAGAGAGAGAGAGAGAGTTGTGAGATGTTTTTATTAATTACTTGCATTTTTAATACGTAAACTATTTTCGTCTAACACGAATACGTATTATACTTCTCGAGGACGCATCACGCATCCAGTTACAATCACTGTCCGCAGGCAACTGAATTGATTTCAACCGTCTAAACTTGTAAATTTCTGTATTTCAAGTCTCTGATTGGCTAATCCTACTCCAATAGAATAGCTGCATTTAACTAAAGCTTTTTCTGGTTTTTGATTGGCTATTTATAAACTGTCATTAAAATTACATTATTGTTACTCCAAGAATCACAAGTATTACTATTAAAATTTCTTTCTCATTATTGACTCAAGGTTACCTCATTGTTAGCAACTTTTAACTTATTATTCTCACAGTTCCTACATTATTCAATTACGTAATATATTCACATAACATTGTTACACATGGATACAATAATATAAGCATATGCAATACCTGTTACATACATTTTACAAATTGTTACATACACATATTGCTTCAAGGCGGGGTGTTATTGAATTTACATATTATATAATTTGACTGAAATCATTTAAGTGTTAAAAATACTGCCTCAATACTTTAATCAGGAAATCATGCAATTGAAAGGATTTCAAAAAGTTCCTACTAAGAGACTTACAGACTTTGTGAAGGAGGCAAAGATCTTAGGGAATTAAATGAAGGGAAGCAAATAAATCGCAACTGGTTACAGAGTATAGGGCATTTATTGCCCTACCTTTCCTTTTAAAATAAATAAAATAACTAAGTGGTAGGTAGAGAAAGCATTGCATTCCACCCACAATTTGATATCAAGATTTCATGGGGAAAATAATATCCCTTAAAAGAATTGTGTGTGTATGTGTTTCCAAGTGCGAACACATAACTAAAGAACGAAAAGTCTGATAAATGCAAAATTTCATATTTATCACTTCAGATACTATTTAAGGTGTTAGGGCAAATATTTTGAAGAAAATTTCCTCACAAAAACTACCTTTTTATGGAGAAATGGCTCTTTTGATTACAATATAAAACATCTAAGATATTACTGCATCATATTAAAATATATATTGAGTTTTCTGTGAACAGACTGATTTGAATTTTGTATATTTTTATATAACTGAAAAAAAGAGAAATGGAAAAGCTTTCTGTAGGAAAAATGTAGTACTCGTTAAAACAATATATCTGAAATTATCTTATTTTCCATACCATTAGCCGTTTTCGAAATATTTCGTATTGCATTTTCACTTTTCCAAGTCTAAATGCGCCAGCTGGCGGGCATGCTTGAACGCTTGCTGTTCTTTCGTCTTTCCATTGTAAGAGCTCGTTACTACGACTAAATGTAAAATATGCTTATTCAAACCAAAAATAATTCACTAATAACATGACGTGTATAGAATGGCTACCTTTTTTTTAAATAATATTAATATATAACAAATATACGCATCTCATAAGTAGGGAAAGTCGTGCTAGTGTACCCCATTAGACTCTTAATGATGCAGTTTATAGTGGAGGCAATTCATGCTGCAAGATTAGGATTTTAAACATTTTAAACGTCTCTTTTTAACAATAAACATAATGGAAATTGAAGAACACAAGCTTCAGTTCGCTATAAAGCATTTATAACATTAAAATCCTTGGCGTTGTGGTACTCTCTCATTTCCTCTTCTATCTCTCCTCTCTTCCCTGCTTTTTATCCCCCTTTCTCCTACTCAATTTCTCTCCATCCGCCACTCTCCCCTTTCTGGGCCAGAAGCTGAATTTCAAGAACCTTATGCCTTTCAAGCACTCCGTACTATACAATCTTCCATAGTAAATAGCAAACAACAGAATTTATAAACAAATGGTTTAAGTATCCCACCAATCAGAAAAAACTTATTTACACTCTCAAATATTCAGCCTATGAAAATGTCATAAATAACAAATCTTATCAGAAAAATCTGATGTGATATATGCACATGATTTTCTCTACTCTCTATTTTTATTAGTGGGTATACATACTAGTCTTACTAAAGCTTATTTTTCTATCTACTACAATTAATCCAAATAAACCTTTGCAAAAACAGCACTACACATTTCGTTATAAATACAAAGAGAATAGCGATAGTCATATATTTAAGAATTGGGCGCATACTTATTTTTGCAAAAATGAATTACTGATATATTTTAATCAAAAGATGTATAATTAGGAAAAGATTAGAAGACAAGCAGCTATATCGTGTAAACCTTTCGGTCTGATATCCTAATTACTCTCAGAGATAACAGGTCATGAAGTTAGAGCTTTTAATCTCCCCTTAAATGGCTAAGTTCAGCTATAATAGTATATTATGCAACAAGACTATAATGGTAGTAATTAAAGACGGAGTATGTTTATGAAACTGTAACCGTTCGTTTCATAGTTTTCATTGGAGCGTTCTTAATGATTGCCATTATAGTCAAGATGCATACGACCTTTTTTTTGGTCGAGCACACTATAATTTCAAAACTTTTTAGTTTTTACAAAAACATCTTATCTTTTTAAGTATGTGTAATTAAATGCAAATTGAATTGCAAGTAATGCAGCAGATGGCAGCACTGTTGAGTCCACGTTGTATTTATTGATAACACATATCGAGCAAACGAAATGAATTAAATTCATCAGAATATTAAAATACGATGAAAGAATTTATCCCTATTTTCCTAGCCGAGGGCTTAAGTGTGCTTATTTGCATACTTCCCAAACGAGCGGTATGGCTCAGGGATAATGTCTATGGCCCGCATTCGGGAGGTCCTGTTTTCGACTCCCATGGCCGATTTTCCTGATCCATAGCTTTTTTTCGAGGATTTACTCGGGTTGCCAGGCAAATGCTGAGAGGGATCGTTACACCCCCAAATTTCCTGTCCCTCCATTTCATCTCCGTTCTCATTTCACTCCACTCCAGGTCTCGGCGTATACATGGCAGAGGAAAAGAATGTTCTGAGCAAACGTTCGTCCCCGGATTGCGAGCGGTCTCCGGGCCCCCAAAGGATGTGTAAGGCCATAGGGGGAAGGGAAGAACACATAAGACCCAGGGTATAAAATCTGTGGGGTTTTCCATTAGGAACGGTACCTATTTTAAAAACCGCCCCCTGATTCTCTAGAACGGAGTGGGTAAAGCTACCTAGATGCACGTCCCGCTCCATAGGACGCGCGTCAGTCCAATAGAGAAAACCCTACCAGGGAAGACTACCGAAGAACCTCGGTGGGGGTGACAGTGTCTACCAGCTCTCACTTATGTTTGGTGCCGGAGAACACCTGGGTATCTCACAACCCCGCCTGGGCGTAAAACCAGTGAGGCGTACCCAATCTCACATGGGTTTCGGGAAAGGGGGTCCGGCGGCACCAGCCACCACCCGGGGAGTTCAAATCTTTAAATGGTAGGGTTCCTGCTCTCTGCGTGTCGTGCCTTCTGCTCCGGCTGCTCTGTCTCCTCCCCTCTCTTCTCATCCCTCCCCCCCCTGGGGCGCCCCGTCAGGGGCCTAGGTACAAAACATCTGCATAGGTCGAGGTGCTAAGTTCTCCTCGTGTCTAGTATCCTATCCTACATACTTCCCAGGAAAAAAGCACTTGCAAACTGCAAGTCGCCGTCAAGAATGGCATCTCTAATGTGAGATACTTGTGTTTTTCAACGTAAACCAACCAGAGTCAACTGGGGGAATTCAATGTCCTATCGACCCGCTGTCATAACTCAAAAGTTAGAGCAGTCGCGCGGAAAGCGGGAGAACCGTGTTCAAATCCCGGCTATGATATTGGTATATACCGGGGTGAGGCTAAAAGGTTTTGCAGGTAGATATTAAATTTAGTTACCCCGGCATAAACATTGGGGGACGTAGACTCTGAGGCAGCGAGAGGACCAGGAACCTAGCTGCACAAATCTAAAGTAGGCATGGGATATTCGTAAGAAAATACATTTAAATTCACACTTAACACATTACCTGTGGTTTATTGGTGCCACCGCATCGTTCACAACAGGTAAAAGCCAAACATTGGAGGGAGATGTTCCACACACACGATCCACGCACTCTAAATACAACCACCTGCTCTGAAGATACACACCCGACTGACCCACGCTACTGACTAGGAGGTGGGGGAAGAAATGCCGCGCCGGAATAAAATTCAAACTACAAATCAAAATGGATTATATACAACAATGTCGTGCTACAAAGCAATAATGTGTCCGTCGCGACAATGCACACACATACACGCTATAATATCGAATTTTTCAGCAGCCTCGATTTCACATTCCCTAGCCAGATAGGCCGTTAAAAGTATAACTAATAATTTCCTTAAGTATACTTAATAATAACACATATTTCATTGTTTATTGGGAGTGGATCCCATTGGACGGCCGCTTTGAAGGTGTTAAAAATATTGGAGAGGAGCGCGCACCGAATAAGATCATAATGAGTCGAAGTACATGGATTATGTATTGCAGATACCTTAACAGTTCGGATATGTCCCGTATAATCAGATATTATAGTGTGGCCGACCAAAAATAGTATTATATTTCATATCTGCAATAATAAATACGCGGATTTAACATAGTTCATGCAGATATGTGCAATAAAATAGGCAAAATACGCAGGTAGACTAGATAACCAACAGGTAATGCAGGTAATTCAACTTTCTACTGCGACAGTATGAACGGGAAGTGAATAAAAAAAAAGACTACTGTCGAAAAAATTATAAATTTGTGAAAATTTAATCCTATATAATTTTAAACAGATTCAAAAGTGGATAGATGTATGAGTGCACCACTAGATTATGTAACTAACTGTTGTTGCAGTCCTAGAGCAGTGTGTGTTATGTTGAACCCTTTAGCTTGACACTTAATGGTGAGAATGGAGCACTCTATATAACCGTGCCACTCTAGTACCGAGCAGAGCGGGTAATCGTACCTCTGTGATTATTACGAGTACAAGCACTCTGCGACGAAAGAGGGATCAGAGAAATCGTTTAGTTCCAACAGAACAACTGTGCCAACCTTTTAGCAAGAACTCCAATGACGATACCGAACTACGAACAAATTTTTATTTACTTCTGCTAGGGGATCACAGCAAAAATAAAATTACATACACCATAGTAAAAAGAGTTGAAATGCTTCTAGTTGTTTTTGCTTTCTCTTTTACTTACTTATAGCAAACAGAGCATGCATTGCATTCCACTAATGCCGAGATTCAAACGAAAATACACGTTTTAAGGCCTGTGAGCGCAAAATAAGTATTTTTATAAGAAGATCCAGGTGTGTGTGTATGTAAACAGCATACCGCAAAAATGAAATGTCCGACGAGTGCCAAACTTGATATAGGTTCAGAATCTTCTACAGATAATACGAAGTTTTCAATAAAATCCCCCAATCCAACCTAATACCAAAATTGGTATTTAGGTTCAGTATCGTCCAAAGATGCAGCACGAAGATTTTCAAGAAACTCACCCCTGGCCAAACTACCCTTTACATGGAACATTTTTCGAGTATTTGATTTTCTGGAAAACTGCTGCAACCATTTTGATTAAAATACCATTTTACCAGATATTTACATGAAAAATAAACTGTATATCCTGAATGTTCTGGGAATAGTCCTTGAAGTCCTCTTCATTCGAAAAGAATTTTTTTATAATATTCTATAACTAGTAAACGTTACGCGATAGACGAAAACACACTACACAAGAAATGTAGTCAAACAATTTATTTCAAATAATTTTTTTGTAGCACCAGCCATTTCCGAGATATCAGTTATTAATGGTTCGAATTGTTCAATACTTAGTCATTCTTTTCAAGTCCTGTCGATTTTCAGTTTTCTTCAGATGTTATGAAAAGAATTTTAAAGCCAGCGTATAGCGTCCAGTTCTAAAACATTTGGCTATCTTACTAATGAGATACGGAGGGTAGAGAATATAATGTGAATGTAACGAATCAGAGTTTTTGCGTTTGTTTTCTTCCATTTGTGCTCTCGTAAGTTTAACTTAGTATGCCAACGATATAGCAATTATTATTATCTAAATGAAAGTCTTATATAATAAGCCTTCTCCTTTCATAATTAGACCAATATCGCTTATCATAAATGCTCTCTTGTGCATTAGTTGTCAAATCAGGTAACGTTAAGTGTTTTTTACTTTCTATACTATGTACTTACCTATAGTAGGTAGAGAAAGTATTGAATTCCACCCAAAAATTCCGAGATGTCACCGGAAATATGTTTTGAGATTCCCTGAATCCAAAATAGGTATTTTTAGAAAAAGGTCTCTCTGTATGTGTGTTTGTGAACAGCACGACTCAAAAACGAAAAGTCGATTAAGTATCAAACTTGGTATATAAATTCAGTATCTTCGAAGGACACAAACCTCTCGCGAAAATCCCCATACTAAACTACCCTTTACATGGAAAGTGTTTCGAAAATTTTGATTTTCTCACAAATGACTCAACGATTTTGATTAAAATCCATAACAGTAATTTTGCTGTTTTAGATATTCAGATCTTTTTATAGCAATGATTCCAAAAATGAAGTCCATATTGTCGTATCACATACCATTCTTTAAAAATGCATATCTTCCATTTTTATTTATTTGTGTATCTTTTATGTGATCATGAACCATTACCTAGTACAACAATGCCTCTATTGGAATAAAGTTACTCAAGGAAATAGTTGACTATTTTATGGCAGGTGGCAGCACATTATAAGCTACTTACACCATTTTGTGTTGAGAATTTATCTGTTACAGGACTTAATAGCTGTATAAAGCAAGAAATTAGCATTTAAATAATGCCATTTTGTTACCTTTATTACATGTAATTGGGTAAAGCATAATGGAAATAAGGTGTGTAAATAATCCAAATTCATTTTGTTATATTTGTGGTAGTTTTATTGTGAAGAAACAGAAAGAAAGAAAGAAAGAACATAGCCTCATTTGTAAGAAAAGCATACAAAGCTTACTTCGGAAGTGAAATAGGAGATCAAACTAGGTCTTGGGCTCCCCATAATGTATGCAGTGTTGTGTTGCAGACTTAAGAAATTGGACAAATGGAAGAAACAATCACTACGTTTTGGAGTAGCAATGGTGTGACGTGAACACAGTACTGACTGTTACTTTTGTACATGCAATATGGAGGGTTTTAATGCAAAGAACAAAACAGGAATTGTACACTCACTTGCTATGTGGTATGAGACCAGTGGTCCATGGCCCTTGTATTCCTATACCTAAGCCACCTAAGACAGTAGTGAATTTATTTCAGATACAGTGAGGCAGTATTTTTAACACTTAAAGATTTCAGTCTAATTATATAATATATATAATTCAATAACAGCCAACCTTAAAGCAATATCTGTATGTAACAGGATATAAAAGTGTGTATTACAGTCATTGTATATGTTTATATTATTGTATACATGTAATAATATTATCTGAATGTATTACGTAATTTAATAATGTAGGAGCTGTGAGAAATAGGTCAAAGGTTGCTAACAATGAGGTAACAATGAGGTAGCCTTGAGGCAAGAATGAATTAGAATGTTTAATAATGCTACTAGTCATTCTTGGAGCAACATTAATGTAATTTTTGTGACAGTTTATAAAAAAGCTTTAGTTAAATAAAAGTATTCTATTGGATTAGCAATAGCCAATCAGAGACTTGAAATACAGAAATTTACAAGTTTAGACGGTAGAAATCAATTAGTTGCTTGTAGACAGCGCTCATAACTGGACGTGTTGCTTGTAGACAGTGTTCCTAACCGGACGCGAAATGGGTCCTCGAGAAGTTTAATACGTATTCAGTGTGAGAGGAAAATAGTTTGCGTGTTAAAAAGTGCAAGTAATTAATAAGATAATCTCGCAACTCTCTCTATATCAGTGAAGTGTTATTTAAATCGTGTCAAGACTTAGTAAAAGGAGTGAAGTAAAATTATATGTGTAAACCTACATCCTTCAGCCGCACCACACTCTATTAAGAAATTCATGTCTATAAAAATAAATACTAACGAAGCCGAGGCAAACATAACTATATGTAATATTTAAAGAAACAGTAAAGTTACAAAGCTAATATTTTTAAACTTGGGGCGAAGCTACCGGAAACTTTTTACCATACGTGCGGTTGCAGCTATTTCAGGTGTTTGGCTCCCCAACAGTTGAAATAACAATACAACAACGTAAAGACAATAAACCTTCTTTAAAATCGGCTCCCAAAACGTGGGGCAAATAACAATACAACAAAATAACTTCAACAGACAGCAACAGTGATTCACCATCATCACTTGTGTCCGAGGAGTTTGTTCCTGAAGCATCAAATGTGCCACAACCATTATCACAAGCTAAGCTAAATGATATTGTAAGCGATTTAAATCTTCCCAAGTATGCAACTGAGGTATTAGATTTCAGACTACAGGAAAACAACTTACTTGCAGCTGATACATAAGTGATTTTCTACAGGAACAGAGAACAGGATTTCTTGCAATACTTCAGCGAAGAAGAAAATCTAGTTTACTGTAATAAAATTAAAAACTTATTAAAGAAACTGGGATGTGTTACATATAATCCACTTGAATGGAGACTATTTATCGATTCTAGTAAAAGAAGTCCTAAGGGTGTGCTGCTTCACAATGAGAATGCTCTTTCTTCAGTTCCAGTAGTGCAGCTGAAGGAGAATTATGAAAGTTTGAAGTAAGTTTTGGAGATAATTAAATATGTTTAACATGAGTGGTTGATGTGTGGAGATTTGAAAGTAATCTGTGTGATATTAGGCCAACAACAGGGATTCACAAAATTTCCATGTTATTTATGCGAATGGGATTGTAAGCCAAAAGACAAACATTGGAAACAAATACAATGGACCAAAAGAGAAAGTTTAACGCCAGGTAGTAAGAAATAATAAGGGATAGCCTAAGAAAATTCTTTTACCACCTCTTCTTATAAAACATGGTGTAACGAAACAGTTCGTAAAAGCACTTGGTCAAGATGATGATTGTTTCAAATATCTCATTGTCAAATTTCCTGCTGTTTCCGAAGCAAAAATAAAAGGAAGATTTTGGTCTGCAAATCAGAGCTCTATTTAAAGACAGTCAGTTTGAACCTACTATGACTTCCGAAGAGAAAAATGCTTGGAATGAGTTATAGACAAGATAAGTTATAGACAACTTTCTAGTTGTCTACGTTAAACTTGTGAACAACATGCTACAGAAGTTCAGAACTTTAGGATGCGACACGAGTCTCAAATTACACTTTATGTTTTAACATTTGGACGTCTTTCCTGAAAACCTGGGGGCAGTCAGTGAGGAACAAGGGGAGAGGTTCCATCAGGATATTCGAGAAATGTAGAGGAGATACCAAGGACAATGGAATTCTTCAATGATTGCAGATTACTGCTGTGTAGGGATTACACGGAAACACACAAGAGAAAATCCAAGAGACAAACATTGGATACCAAACGAACAAGATTTTATTGACCTGCTTTTTATAAAATGAATTTAAATGTCATATTTGGCAATAAAAACTCTCACAAATTCATTTGTAGCCCATATACGACTCATGGGTATATACGTTTTTCGAAGAAAATATGTGAATACTTCAGTTTTTATTTGTAAAAAAAACCTGATGTGATGGAGAAAACGGATCCATTTTTGAAATCAGCGGCACTGAAATATTAAGAATCACATTTAAAATGTACAACACCTCGCAAAAAAGACGTTTATTTGTAGACCTGTTTGATTTTCATGAAAATTCCCACCCCAAACTACCCTTGACATGGAAAGTGTTTCGAACATTTTGATTTTCCCAAAAATGGCTCTAACATTTTGATTAAAATCCATATATTTAAGATGTCTGTGAACAGCATGACTCAAAAATGAAGTCCATTAAGTGCCAAAATTGGTATTTAAGTACGGTAACTTCCAAGGATACGACACAGATTTTTATGAAAATCGCCCACCCAAACTACTTCTTTACATGAAAGGTGTTTCGACAATTTTGATTGCCTTAAAAATTACTCTTAACGAATTTGATTAAAATGCGTATATTTAAGATCTTTCATCACAGACAGCCTCTGATGCCCTCTTTATTCTGAATGACTTTTGCTTAACTGGTAAACGTGATAGATAGAGAAAATACAACTACATAAAAAAATCTGGTTAAAACAGACAATTTATGTCAAATAATCTTTTTTTGTAGAGTTAACCGTTTCTGAGATATTCCTCGTTATTTGTTTGAATTTAAAAATACCTATATTTTTCTAAGTGGGAAGTGGTTATTCGTGTTTCTCTCCTGGCAATGCAAAGAGAACGGAATTTCAAAGCCATCATATAGCGACCCGATCTTAAAAGATTTGACTATCGCTTAAACCTACTGTATTCTCCTATTTCCATTGTACCCATAAGGAAATATGTGTTAAACCATTTCTAAAAATGTTTAGTTCGATTAACACAAGGTGCATAGTTAGCATGGCTTCCTTTGGAAGGGAAGTAAAGCCGGTGGTCCCGTGTCGTAGATTTACGGCACGTAAAAACCCTCAAATCTGATAAAGAGGCCTCTGAGCAACATTACCGGCCTTTCACGCCCAATATAGAATGGACACTTAAGGACCAAAGCAGTTATAGAGCGTCCATAAATGAAACTCAATTTAAATTTTAAGGTGGATAGAAGAGAATGGTTATTGACGAATGGGCAGTAAAAGCCATGTGTATGTAACCATCAGATCACAAAGCGAGATAGCTCAGGCGTTTAACTCTGTGGCCCGAATTCGGGAGAGCGTGGGTTCGATTCCCGTGGCTGACCTTCTTAACCCATGGATTTTTTTCGGGAGTTTCCCTGGTCGGCTGGCGAATGCTGCGAGGGATCATTACATCCCTTGGATTTCCTGTCACTCCATTTCATCTCCATTCTCATTTCATTTCTGCTTGGTCTCTTTCAGGGTTGCAAGTGTCGGCGAGAGGTCTCGGCGTGACACCTCAGGGGATGTCTAAGCCTTAAAGGAGGAGGGGGCCGGCTGCACCAGCAGCATCCGAGAAGTTCAAATCTGTGTATGGTAGGGGCCCTACCTTCTGCCTGTCGTGCCTCCTGGTCCGGTTGCCCTGTCTCCTCTCACCTCACCCCTCTCTCCCTCACTCCCGGTGCGCTCTATCAATGGCATAGGCACAAAATATCTGCGTAGGTCGAGGTGCAAAGTCCCCCTCCACTTCTAGTCCTGTCCTCCTAACCATCAGATTTAATTCTAAGAAATTCCTCAATGTTTGTGTTAAATTTGAGCATAAACATGTTTTAAAGTTAACTTATCTAACTAACTCCAAAGTTTCAGTTTTGATTCGTTATCATCAGATAAGTAGCTGTAACTTTGATTCAAAACTGTTTAGGATTAGAATGCTGTGTTTCTATGCATACGGAGGGATCTCTCTGAACTAGCATCACAACAAAGCACGGGCTTTACTACAATCCAACAACATTGCAATTCTAATTGATTCGCGGACATCACCCTGTGTTGTTATCTCCGCCATTCTATTAAACATTTCCGCGGCTACTACAACAAAGGATCCGTGTACACTGTGGGCATTATGCTATAGCAGGTGACGTCATTCTAGTGGCACGCAATAGGGGAGGTGATCACGTGACACCCAAGTAATGTAGCCGGAGAGTGCAAAGTGATAGCACATGGAATAATACAGGATGATTTATGAAGAACTGGCTCATTTCTTTCTTTAATTATTCCGTTCGAAATTCACTCAATGCTCCAATTTTGACACCAAATTAAGAAGAATGTTCTGGAGTTTCGATTGCCTGTCACTAGATGCACAGATGTTCATGTTTTATTGTCGGTAACTGTTGTTGCGATTTTGTTCTAGTCAATGTGAAAATGGAGTACACATTAAATGAACGACTCTACTTTATAAAGCAATACTGGGTTACGAATTCAATTACAGCTACTCAAAGGGCATGCCAGAGAGAATTTGATGTTCGGAATCGTCTCCAAAGAAACACAATACTGGGAATGGTAAACAAATTGGAAACAACGGGATCTCTGGTGAGTGAAAAAGGCAAAACTCGTTCATCTAGGCTTACCACAGTTGTTGTTGTCGTACGAGTACGACTGGATCAGTCGCCCAAAAAATAATTAAGATGTTTGTCGCAGGAGACAGGGTACAGCTATTCAATGTGTCAGAGAGCTGTGAAAAGTAAAGGCCTAAAGCCGTATAGGATTACGGTTGTCCATCAGTTACACGAACAAGATAAGGATAGACGGCTGAATTATTGTCATTGGTTTCAGGCGTTCGTTGTGGAAAATCCTGCCATATTGTCCATCACATGGTTCATAGATGAAGCATGGTTCCATTTATCCAGTTATGCGAACTCAAATAACTTTCGCTATTGGGCCAGCGAAATCCACATGTTATCCATGAAGAACTTATGCACCCGGTTAAAATCTGTGTTTGGTGAGCAATATCCGCACAGAGAATAGTGGGACCAATTTTTTTAAACAATGTGAACACTGCACTGTACCGAATTTTCATGGAGCTTGAGCAACTAGATGATGTAGAGCTGAGTCGAGGATATTTTCAGCAGGACGGCGTTACATGCCATACAAATGAATACAATACAAAATGAATCTATGACACTAATTGCAAGTTTCATTTGACTACCGGATAATTTCCAAGAATCAGTTCCAGTTTTGTCTTTCTTTGGGGAGGATTCCGAACACCAAATTCTCCCTGGTACGCCCTTTGAGTAACGTAACTGAATTTGTAACCCAGTATGGCTTTAAAAAGTGGTGTCATTCATTTAATGTGTACTAAATTTTGACGTTGACTAAAAGAAAATCTGAAAAACAGTTGCCGACAATAAAACTTACAATTACGAATAAAACATTAACATCTGTGCATCTAGTGGCAGACAATAGAAACTCCAGAACATTCTGCTTAATTTGGTGCAAAAATTGGGGCATTGAGCAAATTTCGAACAGAATAATTAAAGAAATAAATGTGTCACTTCTTCATAAATCATCCTGTATTATAGGTTCGTAATAAATCATGCCATTATTAAAGACATTAAATTATTAAATAATAGCGCCCTAAACATTCGAAACAAAGCTGTGTTGCAGTTTTATCAAAATGGCTTAATTTAAAATATACTGCTACTAAAAGTAAGAACATTTGTCTTGTTAATTCTTAATCTTTACATTGCACCTTAACATATATGATTACACACAAACCGTGCGGTCGATTCTCGAAAGATCTTATCCGATTACTAATTTTTACGTTCTCTACTGCGCAAAGTAAGTAGGGGAAGTATTGTATTCCGCCCAAAAATTCGCTACCAAAATTTCAACGGAAATACATGTTTTGATGCCCCTTAATAAAAAAAACTTTTAGAAAAAGATCCGTGTTTGTGTGTGTGTGTGTGCGCGCGCGCGCGCGAGTGTGTGAACAGCATAACTCAAACGAAAAATCGCATAAATGCCAAACCTGGGATTTAGGTTCAGTATCTCTCAAATATGCGACACGAAGATTTTCAGAAAATCCCCCCCCCGACACTATACTACCCTTTACATGGAACTTTTTCTGGAAATTTTGGTTTTCTCAAAAATGGCTGTAACGATTTTGATTAGCATATTATATATTTATCAGACTTTCATAACAAATGAAATGTATATCTTGAATTTTCAGGATATGTCCCCAAAAGTCCTCTTCTTTCTGAATGGCTTTTTCATAATTGGTAAACCGTAAGACAGAGAGAACATTTTTCTACACAAAAATGTAGAGCTCGTTAAAACACACAATGTACATTTTTTGTGTGTACTGAACCATTTCCGAGATATTCCTTGTTATTTGTTTGAATTTTCCAATACTTTTTCTTAAATGGAAATTCCTTATTCGTTTTTTAATGTCCTGTACAGGCAAAGAGAATGGAATGCTCCACATAGCAACCAACTCTTAAAGGATTTGACTATCGCTTAAAGCCTACCATGGTTCACTCAAAAAAAATGTATATGGCAGAAATTGTGTATTTTAACGCGATCTACATTTTTTGTGTAGTAAAATTTTATCTATCTCTTATGGTTTACCAGTTATGCAAAAGTCGCTCACATTGAAGAATACTTTTGGAGACATTCCTAGAAAATTCGAGATATACATTTTGTCATGAAAGTATCTTAAAGATATGATATTTAAATCAAAATCGTTAGAGCCATTTTTGAGAAAATTAAAATTTTCGAAAAATGTTACAAGTAAAGGTTAGTCTGAGATGGGGATTTTTTTTTGAAAATCTTCGTGTCACATCCTTGGAAGATATTAAGCTCAAATACAAAGTTCGGTGTTTATCCGAATTTTCGTTTTTGAGTTATGTTGTTCACATTCACACACACACACACACACACACACACACTCAGACAGACATACAGGCACGCACACACACACACACACACACACACACGGACATGTTTCCAAAAACACTTTGTGGATTCAGGACACTTCAGAAAGATTTGTATTCCTGGTGAAATCTCGGTATCAAATTTTTGGGTGGAATACAATACTTTCCCTACTTACTATAGGTAGTAGAGAAAGTAAATCTGATGTGTTACATTCACATGATATTCTCTATCCTCTATCGCTTATTAGTGGAATATAAAAATTATTCTTACGAAAGTTTATTTTGCTACCTACTTCATTTTAATCGAGATAAATCCTTATGGAAATGGCTACATTACACATTTCGTATAGGTACAAAGGGAATAATGATAGTCAAATGTTTAAGAGCTGAAAACTGGCCTTTAAAGCTCATGTTCTTTGAGTGCAATCGCGAGAATATTGAAAAGACTTGAAAACAATGACAAAGTATTGAACGATTCAAACCTTTAAGAATGTATATCTCGGAAATGGCTGATGCCACAAAAATTATCTGAAATACATTGTGTGTTTTATAGAGATCTACATTTTTTGTGTTGCACATGTACAACAGTTATACAGGATTATACAATATTCCTTCCAAACTAAGTAAACTTCACAAGCTATTACAAGAAAATTAAAAATATAAATATTATCTTTAATTAAAATATCTTTGATATATGATATTTTAATCAAAATCGTTATAGCCATCTTTTAGAAAATAAAAGTTTTCGACAAATTTTCCATGTAAAGGGTAGTTTGGGTTGGGAGATTTTCTTGAACATTTTCGTGTCGCATCTTTGGGAGGTACTGAACCTAGATACCCAGTTTGGTATGCATCCTATATTTAATTTTTGAGTTATACTGTTCACAGACACACATATTCATGGACGTTTTCCTAAAAATATTTTTTTTTGGATTCAGGGGCTATCAAAACACACATGACATTTCGGTATGAGTTTTTTTGTTAAAATGCAATACTTTCTTTACCTACTGTGTACGTAGTAGAGAGAGTAAAAATTAGCCCCTTATGTACTTTAATATCAATTATTCATCCAAAATGGAAAATTACAGAAAGATTTCGGTTACAGTTCTGTTATGTATGGATTTGGCAAAAAATATAGTGAATGCGAATTAAGCGTGGAACTCAAATGTATAAATATGCCAACAGTGCATTAATAAACTAGAATAAGTACACACGAATATTTAATAGAAACTTAAAAATGAAAATGGCTGCGGTTAGCTAGATTCCTAGTTAATATTCTTGAAACAGTTCAAGAAATACAGAACATCTTACAGCACACGCTTCTTAGAGCTGTTTATAGCCAGGAATTAATTTGTTTTGTAAAGTTACAAGATTTCAAAAAGTTTCCTGATATCTGAGTAAGTAATTCTCACTGCAGGAACAAGGCTAATCCTCTTCGTTTCTCTTTTGCTCCATTGTTTTTCGAGTGTTTTCTTGCTGCACTTAAGTAGAATTTCTGCTATAATGGTTCTCTGTGAAACTACAAGTGCTTTGTTCAGTTGAAAACTTGTTTGGTGAATAATCGAGTGGAGGTACAGTTACTCTTTTTATGTTTATTATTTCTAAGTTGCTAAAAGTCGAAGGCAAGACAAGACATTTTAACACTGAACTTACGGATGAAGGAACGTCATACAGAAAGTTTAATAATGACACGTGTTAAAAATCATAAAACCAGCAAAGTTCTATAAAATACAAAGTATAATTTTAACACGCCGTATAATGGAATATAAAAAAGCTGAGAAGACAGAATCTTGAAAAGAAGTATTTCTTTTAATATATCCTAGTAAAATGTTTTTCTATGCAGGTTAAACTGACGGTAAAGCTGCAGTGTGAATTGAAGAGCTTGTAAGGTCTCAGGTCAGAAGTTAAACGCAAACATCTAAATTCTGTCTTAACTAGAATTACAAGGAAAAATAGGATTGTGCCCATCCCCTATATGCAATTTTGTTTTCTGTTGTTGAAATTCGGTGTGAAGTAGCACTACAAAGGTTTTCAAGTGCACAATTTTGTAAAGGAGCTATCGTGGGCCGGGCTAGCGGAAACATCCTTCAGTGCAGCCCGGATAGGGATACCAGATATTTTTGGATGTTTCTTTCCGCCCGTCTCCTGCGAACTCCCCCTCAAAGAACTGCAACTGTATATCAGCGAGCTTATGCGACATAAGGTGCTGGTTACTCAATGTGTTATACGAGTGAGGTAGTGACATTCAGTGTGTGCTATAGAAGAGAAGTCCTGTGTTTGGCACTGCAGTGAGTGAAGCAAAAGGATAAAAAGGCTGCTTCGCGCGTGTTTCATTGCACCGTTAAGCAACAGTAAAACCTGAATCATTTCCCCAATCTCTTGCTGTTATTTAGCTGCTAAATGTGGTGTAGTTCCCCTACAGCTTGACAGCTGAAAAACGATATACAGGAAGGTACCTGACAAATTCAGAGACATTTAATACATTCTGTCGATGGGTCCATGGTACTGCTAGTGCAAATACCAACTGCCGTAATTGAGAACCACACATAGCTGATTAAATTATGAACAAAGCTACATCTAATGGAACGCAGTGGTTGCGATACTCCTGAGGTTGAAGTGTCACATTGAACCGTACCTATTTCTGACCTTCAAAGAATATTATTGGTCCACAGGAAATACATTGTGCATACCACTTTGGGAGGCAGAGTGCTTTCCACACCACTAAGCACGTAGGAGCGCAAGTTGGGAATATGGTAGGTGTTATGACTGTTTCCCTGTATCCTTGTGATGATATCACAAGCTGACTATGTGAAAGCCATTAGTCGTCAATTTGCTAAGGGCAAATACAGATCAAAGAGTTTATAATACTCAGCAGTAATAGACAGTGCCACTGTAGTATAGAGCAATGGGTGGCCTTTAGAAAGCATTTGTTCTACTCTGGTCACAATGCCGGTCTGGATGACTCTGTTGGTTAGGGCTACCCGTCTGATCCCAAAGTCATAGGTTCAAACCCAGCTCATACCGATGATTTTTAAGCGTGCTTAAAAGCGATAGCCCCATGTCATGATCCTGGCAATTGGCAGCTTGGTTAGCAAACAAATTTTTTTTTCACCACCACAAATACATCAAATAGGTATTATGACGATTAGACTTGTCTCATAACAATTGGTGTTAAAGGCCGAAAATGTTTTAATAAAGTAAACAATAATGTAACACAGCTATGGCCCAAAGTTATCGGGAGGTTGGCACCAGACATCGGAGATAAACAAAGATAAGTCGCGCTTGCGACCGCCTAAACACCAAAAGCGCTATTAGTGCATAACCAGAATCTTTTTGAAGTTTCTTCCCCCTTCCTCCAGCATGTGTGTTAAAATAGCTCTAGAATGTTATGTAGAAGATTCCATTGGCTATAAAGCTTCAATCAGTTGAGTTCGTTGATTTGTGCAATTCTGTGGCGACATGCAATGCGGTTCGGCAAGTGAATTTGTGACAACTGTGACGTGCAGTGAGTGCTGCTGTAGGAGAGATTGAAGAAGTCTTGTGTTCGGCTTCCCAACGAGTGAACCGTCCGGAAGAATTGTCTACGCTACTACGTCAAGGAGGAGGCTGAAGTGACGGGGAAATTGAACTAGTTGACATCAATGAAGTGACAGTGTGAACTAAATGAATTCCCAGTGAAGTTGAACTAGATAAACACAGTGAAGTGACATTGAGAATTTAGAGAAGTGACAGTTGAAAAATTGGACAAAGTCACAGGTTATACGAACCGCGCAGGTCATAATCAGCCAATTCAGTTAGTGTGACGTTTCACAGTCGTGAGACATAACTCCATTTTGGAGATTCTTAGGCAAGGGTTGCGGTGAGGAGGTAAGGACAGTGTTTTTAACTACGAGGATATAAGGTACAACGTACGTTCTTCTTAACCCCCATTACTTCGTTATCGTAAATTCTCATTTTCCCTTCCCTATTTGCTTTACAGTTCCCACCGAGTTCCACTGAGAGCCGGAAGCTAGAAGATACTAGCATACTACGTCACAGGACATTCATTTGGCTGACAATGACATAATTATGTAATTATCTGAGTTAGTATAGCACTCTGTTTTCCTTGGCTGTTAGGAGTTACATTGTTTACCAGTTCTGTCACCAACGTATGTGCATATTTAATGCTCTAAAAGCTTTTCGACACAAACCGTAATCATCAAGTGGGGAAAAAAGTCACCATCGTAGTTAAAAGGCGTTATTTCAATGTGGTGGTTGTTGGGTGAAAGTTCTAACTCTATCTTCGGATTAATAATGTGTTTACCAACATGTTTATCTTAGAGTTTTATTGGATTTCGTATATTCTATATAGACTTTGGATTTTTTCCGTTGTTTCTTTAAACAGTTCTCTTTTATGCCCCCAAAAGGAATACATTTGACTTTCAACACCAAAGCAAACCCAAGCGCTAGTCCAGAAAATTAAATCAAAATGTTAGTTAATCTTCTAGAATAGGAGGAAATATACAGCTTTTTATTCCTTTTAATGTAATTTTCAGGTGTTTTAGATAATAAAGTAAGGACATAACCAAGGAATATGTTTAATTTCTGAACATCTTTTTTCAAGCGTTTCTTATCTTATAACATTCACATGCTGTTTAATTTGGTTGTTGATGAGAAAACAATAAATACTCTTCAAATCTCTCACCTTATATTCAAAGTATAATAATTGTGTTTTTTAAGTGTGTGGTTAGCTATTAATATTGCAATATAGTGTAAAAATATAATGAAACGTACTTAAATATACATCTATACATATAAGGAGAGAAGTTTGTGTGTGTTTATAGGGTAATAGCGGAAACTATCAATACATTTTCATAAAGCTTGCATAATTGAAAAGCCATGTTTATCCCGACAGATACAGGCTATATGACAGCTGCTACCTTCAACTCCCAAAAGACTTAAAACAATTATCTGTTGTGATACATTAACATTACCTTATCTACCCTCTATCGTTTATTAGTGTGTGTACAAACTATTCTTACTAAAGCTTACTTTTCTATCCACTACATTTTATCCAAATAAACCTTTGCAGAAACAGCTACTTACAATTTCGTTATAGATACAAGGGGAACAACGATGGTCCAATGTTTAAGAACTAGACTTTATATGCTGGCCTTAAAATTCCATACTGTTTCCATCCAATTGTTTGTGTAGTACGTCTTCGTCTATCGCTTATAAGGCTATTCCCAGAAAATTCAAGATATGTATTTTATTGTTTATATTATATTTAACGATTTTGATTAGTATATTAGAGTCTTTTTTAGAAAATAAAAATTTTCGGAAAATGTTCCACGTAAAGAGTAGTTGCGATGAGAGGAGTTTCTTTAAAATCTTCGTGTCGCATCCTTGGAAGATATTAAACTTAAATATCAAGTTTGGTACTTATTCAACTTTTCGTTTTTGAGTTATGCTGTTGACAGGAACCTCACAGACACGCACATGCGAGGATATATTTACAAAAATGCTTTATTGGGATTAAGCAGATCTTAGAATATACATTTTCGTGAAAACTCGGTATCCATTCTTGGGCGGAATTTACTATCTTCGCTACCTTCTAGGTACGTGGTAGGCACAGTAAAGAAAAGGGCATGCAATACGTTGCAGTCAAAACATACTTATGAAGATTACTGACTTTTGGTTCAGAATATCATATTGTCGCGTGCCTCAATAATTTGTAATTTATTATTTAACTTTCAGAGGAGAGCTACTCGCTGTGAGAGGGATCGTTATTCAAAACTAAGGAAACTTTACTTTAAGAGGCACCGACACAAAGGGACGCAGCTAAAGTTAAACTCACAGATATTCTACACTCACATAATTCCTGGCTGAAGGGAAAGGCAAGGATTCTATACTACCATAATTAAAAAGTCAAGGAAGAAGCATAAGTAGAAGATTTATTAAATATGCTTACCCATGTGTCTGCCGGGACGAGGACGCCCTATCATTGCACAACTATCCGTACATCTCAACACCACGAAGACTAGACACTGACTCTACTTGAAAAAACTCGTTAAGCTTGGCGTCCTAACGCCATATCCCCTCCAATGAGACTATTTCCCCTTAAACGCCCCTCCTCGGATAAGCTGCCAACCTTCAGCTTGAGTAACCAGAGGGCACGGCTATTACTACAATCTGTGCACATGCCACATCTCCCCCTGGCCACCCAAGTCGACGTCCTCGTCGACAGAAAGAACATAAGTACAAAATACAGGAAAAAACAAAAGAAAGACATACCAAAAAAAAATGACATAGAAATGTGTGATGTAAAATAAAAGAGCAATACATATTTGTGGTTGCACCCAGCCGACGACAATGGTGCTGGGCGATAACGAGAAGCGAGAGCGATGTAAGTGCAGTCGACGTAATATTGTTAATGCACTAGCTTTGGCATCCCGCACACGCACACACCACGCTGCCTTAGTTCACAGACACACTACACTGCGCAAAAGGGTGATGAACTGCCGTAACTGTTTGTGGGTGGTTGAGACAGTGCCCACAACGACGATTTGTCCTGGTGTAGGATTAGCACCGCAGGTCTCTGGTGATGACAACAGGGTGGGCAGTCGCTGGCTTGGACTGCCCCCCGACATGGTGGCTCCTTATGCCACGGCAGTGTAGTGGCTGCCCGACAGCTTCCCTGTGGTGTTTCTTGACTTCTGGTGTGCCCCGGGGATGCTCTTGGATTTTCTCGCTCTCTACCACAGCATAATTCTAAAACAAAACCACGACACAATAAACAGGATGCTCCCACAAAGAATCACACAGAAAAGAAGGGTATGTCCTTTACAAATAAAGATTTTAAAGTATGAAAAGTGTACACAAAAAAAATTCTTTTGACATGGGCAAGTAAAGAGAAAAGAAAATTAGAACAACTTGGCATAAAAAGAAATTTTACAGAGTTGCCATCCAAAATTGAACTTACAATGCTTCATAATCCAAATAACAGTAAAACAGACTCAAAGCACATAAACATGACAGAAATGAAACATAACCTTATCTTGGGATCCCAATATTACAACTCAATAACCAGCTGGTATAAGTAACAAAAGAAAGTAAGTGCACTTACAAGACAGTCACACATGACGATGAAATGAACTCATTCACACTGACCATGGCCCCAAATTACACACAACACTAACTTAACTATCTACTCAAACTAGTGTATACATCACTACAAGCTACATCCACAATACATTTCTAAACTACGCCACGTGACATGCTTTCAACTACTAGTGTCCTACTCTTGTCATGAATACAACTTCTTATCCACATCATTATTGTTCTCATCGCAGTTTAACTATCATCTTCCATAATCATCATCATCATCAGTAGCAGTAATAGTGCAATCTCAATCATTACTTCAATCATCATCATCTTTCAATTTTCTCTCCAAAACAAAACATCTGCACTTACGTCTCTCATTTAGCATGCTGCAAATTCAAAACATCTGACATAGGCATAACCTTCAAGAAATCACATTAACTCAGGAATTACACAAATAACATGACATTATAATGTTGCATCTACATCCTCAAAATCAAGAAATTTAAGCTGGAAAAACAGGTGTTATTAACATTTGCTATCTAAGATGGTAATAAACTTGTTGCATAAACAGAGAAGAAAAAAAAATTATTTTCATTACATTCACTTCCATCTATTTAATCTCTCGTGTGAATTCATCACACACGCTATACTGGGCACGTTACAGCAACACCAATAAGCAAAATCAGTACAATCATCACATCAACTTTCCAGGTACATGTAGCCCTCCTGAAAAATCAACACATTCATACACTTCAACTATCGGGGTTACACTGTGGCACCTCCACCGAAGCTGACATCTCATCTCTTCTCATCTCTCCTCATCAACACCGTCGGGGTTACTCTTACGCACATCCACCGAGGCAAATCTCAACTCTTATCTCTCACATAACCTCACATACCCACATACATACAAACACTATTCATGCAACAAATTTTCTGCAAATAAAGATCACAGCATCATTATGGAAATCAAATAGAGTCAAAATCAAATCAAATCATATCCAATCAAATCGAATGCAACAAAACAACATCACATCATTATTCAAAACAATATTGTCTCATAACATTCCTGAAAATGAAAGCTCAATTAAGCATATAGTACACCTGAAACACCTTCCTGCAGTATAATACAACAACAAAACAAATGATTTGCAGTTACCAAAACATAATTCAAAATTTAGATTACACCCACAATAATAATACACTTGTAATTTAGCAGAGACATTCATATCACATATTCCTGAAAAACAAAGCTTAATTAAGCATCAGTCACTGAAACAATAAATTTAGCATACCTGTGTGAGTCGTAAAACTGTTTCATTCATCCAAACTTCAGCACTCACAATGATTACATACTTACAGGTGATTTTTTTCTTTTCTCTTACTCGTTTACCACAAAATTCCCGTGCAAATTGTCCAAAATCTGGTAACATACGTACAGCTGGTTCATCAACATCCACATCGTACTGGTCCATATTAGAAGCACATCAAACCTAATTAGGTGCAGATACTGGCAAGATTGGTAGCTCCTGAAACTTTTACTTACATGAGTAACTGCGAAAGATCTTCCCTTAAAAATATACATCACGGAATTAAACCAAACTTGGCAACGGTAAAGCAAAATTATCATCATTCTCAGAGCGGCCAATAGCAGTAGTAGCCAACATTGCAACATTCTAAAATAACTCATACGGCGACAACTCGTTGGAATGCTCCATGTGAGAGGGGTCAATGACCGGCGGCAGCCAGCTGATAACTGAGTAACAGTCGTACCAACACTAGACAGATTCCACCACACTGTGCTCGCCAACTGGCGCAATTACTATATCAACTTTCTGTGCAGGACGTCGCTTATGCATGATTGCAGCACAAAAGATAACACAACCAATAAACAAACCGTAGGACCAAGCAATTCAGATTACACCACACTAAACACTTATAGCAACACATGAATGTAAGTAGCAAGATCAGAACATAGCCAAATAAAACAGTTGCAGAAAGAACACAATTAAGCGCCCGCGGCGAAATATCAGAAAATTATACTAACACACGGCTACACAAGTCACTTGGACACAATACCAAGATTTTTAAGCAGAATGGACATATGGAAGATAACAAAATGATAGCTGCAGTGAGAAACCTCGAACTGGAACTTAAAAAAACTACGTCACACTTACTGTGACCACCGCGAAGATTCTCAAAAGGAGCAGAATACAGACTTGTAATTCTAAACTAGCACACAAAACTTCTCTTTTTTTTTTCTAAAATCAAATGTATATAATCTGATATGCACACGCAAAGAAACGCGCCAAAACACGTGCTGAAGAAGACTGGTTACACAAGCTAAAAATTGTTGCTGAAATGCACGACCACGCGGGAATTACACAACACACGTGCGTACATAAAAGTTACACGAAAAATAACTCAGAAAAGTGCAGTAAATAGCTAGAAATCACAATCACTGGAATATAAAGTTATACATTTCCAAACCACTGCTAATAAGCACAGAAAAGAAGATTTGCAAACGGATAGCCAACACGTGACGAGCACATTTTGAAACAACTATCTCGCTCGTTTCTTCTCAAATTTCACAAAAACATTTTTTTCTTGAAAATAACCAGCACAAAGAACGGAACACAGTGATATAATTTAAAGGAAATGAAGCCAAAACAAGGGGAAAATGGAGTCAGAAGTTTTAGCGTCACCCGGCAGACAATGAAAAAAAATGCAAAAATGAACTCAAAATTGAAATTTCGATACCAAACTTTCAGAAATGATGGAAACAAAATTTAGAAGAAGAGAACCACAAATAAAAGTATAAAAATCCTTACCCTTTAGCCAGAAAGAACTTTACATTTTTCACGACCACGTGGAGGACAAACCGTTACATTTGGAGGGAAAAAAAAATTTTGCACTTAAAATCTCAAAACAATTCAATTCTACCTGGCGCCCCCGCCAATTTGTCGCGTGCCTCAATAATTTGTAATTTATTATTTAACTTTCAGAGGAGAGCTACTCGCTGTGAGAGGGATCGTTATTCAAAACTAAGGAAACTTTACTTTAAGAGGCACCGACACAAAGGGACGCAGCTAAAGTTAAACTCACAGATATTCTACACTCACATAATTCCTGGCTGAAGGGAAAGGCAAGGATTCTATACTACCATAATTAAAAAGTCAAGGAAGAAGCATAAGTAGAAGATTTATTAAATATGCTTACCCATGTGTCTGCCGGGACGAGGACGCCCTATCATTGCACAACTATCCGTACATCTCAACACCACGAAGACTAGACACTGACTCTACTTGAAAAAACTCGTTAAGCTTGGCGTCCTAACGCCATATCCCCTCCAATGAGACTATTTCCCCTCAAACGCCCCTCCTCGGATAAGCTGCCAACCTTCAGCTTGAGTAACCAGAGGGCACGGCTATTACTACAATCTGTGCACATGCCACAATATAGTCATCGTTACTGTTTTTTATTATTACTTTCTCTACTAAGTACAGTAAGTAGGGGAAGAATTGTATTCCACCCAAAAATTCGATACCGAGATATCACCGGAAATATATGTTTTGAGACCCTCTGAATCCAAAACAATCTGATGTGTTACACTCACATGACTTTCTCTACTCTTTTACAAACGCTTATTCTGCATCTACTTCATCTTCGTCGAGATAAACATTTGCAGAGTCTATCTTATTGCTAATTTTCCTGTAGATTTAAGGGAAATATATATTTACAAGGGCAATATAGAAATACAGTGGCCTTTAAGCACATACATATCTCTTAATAGCTGGTTGCTAGGTGCAGCACCATTCCCTTTCCCGCAGATTAATACTCTTTGCATATCCAAGACAAAAAAATCTGATGTGTTACACTCACATGACTTTCTACACTCTTGTACAAAGTATTTTTACAAACGCTTATTCTCCATCTAGTTCATGTTAATCGAGATAAACATTTGCAAACTCCATCTTATTGCTAATTTTCTTGTAGATGTAGGGGAAAATATATTTACAAGGGCAATATAGAAAAACAGTAGCCTTTAAGCACATACATATCTCTTAATAGCTGGTTGCTAGGTGCAGCACCATTCCCTTTGCCACAGATTATAACTCTTTGCATATCCAAGACAAAAAAATGAATAACGAATTCCCATTTGAGAAAATAAGTATTGAAAAATTTAAGGGAATAACAAGCAATATCTTGAAAATGGTTCACTCAACAAAAAAAATGTATATGGCATAAATTGTGTATTTTAACACGATCTACATTTTTTGTGTAGAAAAATTTTGTTTATCTCTTATGGTTTACCAGTTATGCAAAAGTCGTTCACAATAGAGAATACTTTTGGAGACATTCCCAGAAAATTCAAGATATACATTTTAGTTGTCATAAAAATATCTCAAACATATAATATTGTAATCAAAATCGTTAGCCATTTTTGAGAAAATTAAAATTCCATGTAAAGGGTAGTCTGGGGTGGGGGAATTTTCTTGAAAATCTTCGTGTCGCATCCTTGGAAGATACTGAACCTAAATACCAAGTTTGGTGTTTATCCGACTGTTCGTTTCTGAGTTATGCTGTTCACAGACACACACACGGACATGTTTCCAAAAATGCTTTTTTTTGATTCAGGGAGTCTCAAAACATGTATTTCCGGTGAAATCTCGGTATCGAAATTTTGGGTGGAATACAATACTTCCCCTACTTACTATACGTAGTAGAGGAAGGAAAAATGAATAACGAATTCCCATTTGAGAAAATAAGAATTGAAAAACTTAAGGGAATAACAAGTAATATCTCGAAAATGGTTCACTCAACCAAAAAATCTGATGTGTTACAATCACATGACTTTCTCCACTCTTGTACAAACTATTTCTACAAACGCTTATTCTCCATATGCTTCATGTTAATCGAGATATCGAGATATCAATCTTATTGCTAATTTTCTTGTAGGTGCAAGGGGAATATGGTAGGTTTTAAGCGATAGTCAAATATTTTAAGAGATGGTTGCTATGTGGAGTATTCCATTCTCTTTGCATGTCCAGGACATAAAAAAATGAATAACGAATTTGAGAAAAAGTATAAGTATTGGAAAATTTAAGGAATAACAAGCAATATCTCGAAAGCGGTTCACTCAACAAAAAATATGCATATAACATAAACTGTGTATTTTAACGCGATCTACATTTGTTTGTAGTAAAATTTTGTCTATCTCTTATGGTTTACCAGTTATGCAAAAGTCGTTCAGAATGAAGAACACTTTTGGAAATTCGAGATATACATTTCATTTGTCATGAAAACATCTTAAACATATGATATTTTAATCAAAATCGTTAGAGCCATTTTTGAGAAAATTAAAATTTTCGAAGAATGTTCCATGTAAAGGGTAGTCTGGGGTGGGGAGATTTTCTTGAAAACCTTCGTGTCGCATCTCTGGAAGATACTGAAGCTAAATACCAAGTTTGGTGTTTATACGACTGTTCGTTTCTGAGTTATGCTGTTCAGAGACAGACAGACAGACAGACAGACAGACACACAGACAGACACACACACGGACATGTTTCCAAAAATGTTTTTTTGGATTCAGTGAGTCTCAAAACATGTATTTCCGGTGAAATCTCGGTATCGAATTTTTGAGTGGAATACAATACTTCCCCTACTTACTATACGTAGTAGAGAAAGTAAAAATGTATATGACATAAATTGTGTATTTTGAAGCGATCTACATTTTTTGTGTAGTAAAATTTTGTCTATCTCTTATGGTTTACCAGTTATGCAAAAGTCGTTCACAATGAAGAATACTTTTGGAGACATTCCCCGCAAATTCAACATATACATTTTATTTATCATAAAAATATCTTAAACATATGATATTTTAATCAAAATCGTTAGAGCCGTTTTTGAGAAAATTAAAATTTTCGAAAAATCTTCCATGTAAAGGGTAATTTGGGGTGGGGGGATTTTCTTGAAAACCTTCGTGTCGCATCCTTGGAAGATACTGAACCTAAATACCAAGTTTGGTGTTTATCCGACTGTTCGTTTCTGAGTTATGCTGTTCACAGACAGACAGACAGACAGACAGACAGACACACAGACAGACACACACACGGACATGTTTCCAAAAATGCTTTTTATGGATTCAGGGGATCTCAAAACATGTATTTCCGGTGAAATCTCGGATCGAATTTTTGGGTGGAATACAATACTTCCCCTACTTACTATACGTAGTAGAGAAAGTAAAAAAGCATTTTTGGAAACGTGTCCGTGTGTGTGTCTGTGTCTGTGAACAACATAACTCAGAAATGAACAGTCGGATAAACACAAAACTTGGTATTTAGGTTTAGTATCTTTCAGAGATGCGACACGAAGGTTTTCAAGAAAATCCCCCCACCCCAGACTACCCTTTACATGTAACATTTTTCGAAAATTTTATTTTTCTCAAAAATGGCTCTAACGATTTTGATTAAAATAGCATATGTTTAAGATATTTTCATGAGAAATGAAATGTATATCTCGAATTTTCAGGGAATGTCTCCAAAAGTATTCTTCATTGTGAACGACTTTTGCATAACTGGTAAACCATAAGAGATAGACAAATGTTTACTACACGAAAAATGTAGATCGCGTTAAAATACACAATTTATGTCATATTTTTTTGTTTTGTTGAGTGAACCGTTTTCGAGATATTGCTTGTTACTCCCTTAAATTTTTCAATACTTATTTTCTTAAATGGGAACTCGTTATTCATTTTTTTGTCTTGGATATGCAAAGAGTTATAATCTGTGGCAAAGGGAATGGTGCTGCACCTAGCAACCAGCTATTAAGAGATATGTATATGCTTAAAGGCTACTGTTTTTCTATATTGCCCTTGTAAATAATTTTCCCCTTACATCTACAAGAAAATTAACAATAAGATAGAGTCTGCAAATGTTTATCTCGATTAACATGAAGTAGATGGAGAATAAGCGTTTGTAAAAATAGTTTGTACAAGAGTAGAGAAAGTCATGTGAGTGTAACACATCAGATTTTTTCAAATGTTACATTCCATGTGTCAGTTTCAAAGTCTTTAAACTTGTGCCTGAAAATAGGGAATCCTTATGTAGCGCTTTCACCCCTATTTCGTTAACTGTAGAGCCTTTATACCACTAAATAACTGTGGGATTAAAGAGAAGTCTATAACGGTTACTTTGCGATTATGCTAGAATCGTTAAAATACTTGCATTTGTACAAGTTTTATTTACATTTCCAGAATTTGAAAGACTCCAATCTATCGGTATTTATGGCTTTTGTAGATTATGTAAAAGTCTTTGTCAGTGTACAAAGGGACGTGTTATGGGAAATACTAAAGGGAAGGGTGTTCCGCAACCCTTATAAAAGTTATTCAGAGCCTTTATACTTAAACAGAAATACAAATACAATGTGGTGATAGAAGAAGCAAAGAAAATTTAAGGGCTCGACAAGGCTGTCCATTATCGCCCATGTTGTTTAATTTATACATTGACTGAATCATTGAAGAATGGCTAGATTGCATGAAGAAATTTTATAAATCTGACTTGACAACTTCTCTATTCGCTGACGATCAACTGCTTCAGAAGATAGTCTCCAGGAACTAGTATGTGAATTACAAAACACAGATTCTAGTATAATCTAAGTATATCTCCAACAAAAACAAAAAATATAGCTTTCAAGGGAAAAACAAAAGTGCGGTGTAAAATAATAATTAATAATAATATAAAAGAATAAGTTAAATACTTTAAATATTTAGGTTCTGTAACTGGAAATACAAGAGAATTAGACCAGTAAGGAAAATTGCAAAATTTTAATCAAATATATCAGAGATTTAGAAGAACTCTGATAAACAAAACTCGAAAATATACTGTTCTGAAATTTTATGAAATTTTGCATTCCTATCTATTCTTTATGGATCATAATGCTGGACTATCACAAAAAATCAAGAGAGAAAAAACAGAAGCATCAGAAATGAGATTCTTGGCAGCAGTCGCTGGATACAGGAGGACAGACAAAAAGTTCAGTAATCTGCAAGGAAGGAATTGAACATATTTAATCTAAATAACAGAATATCAAGAACAAATTCTGCTTATGTGCAACACATGCAAGAATCCCGCATTTCCAAGAAGATCCTAGATTAGAAACCTAAAGGAAAGAGGGACAAAGGAAGATCCGCGAAGAGATGGTTTCTTTGAGAGGACGGAACAGTTTAAACGCCTAATCCCTGCTGCGGCTACTTATTATTATTATTATTATTATTATTATTATTATTATTATTATTATTGATGACTCTAAATGGAAGGTTAATGAAATCATTAATAGAACATGTACCGATATTTCTTACGTATTTCCATGAATATGCAGAGATTTTTGTTCGTTATTACGATATATCGCACTGATATTATAGAATTAATTTATAAGGCATAAAGAAGTGTAATTATCTTCGTAACTTCTAGATGATTCTGGAATAATTTCATAAATATACCGGGGGAGGTAAGTGAAATTAATTAAATAATCATTCGGGGTTTATATAGTCACTCGTGCAATACTAGATAAGTCAGCTTAAGTATACCTCCATGGTGCAGTGGTCAACGTTTTAGCTTCTCAACCCAGAGGTCTCGGGTTCGATTTCCGGCAGAGACGGGGAAGTTATATTTAACCAGAATCATTCCCTATCCCCAGGGATTCTGAAAGTATGATTGAGTGAGTGAATGCCGGCATGCTTAATATAAAAAAGTACTAAAAAGCCAACGTAAAGAAAACCTACAGTTCAAGGAATATAACACCATTAATGGCTGGCCCCGTAGCTCACTCGGTAGAGCACCTTTCTCTAGCCAATATTATTCCGTATCCTCTCCAGAGGCTGGAAGTATGAATGAGAGTGTGAATGCGTGTATGATCTAATGATTATAACCCAACGACAAGAGTTACACGAATTAACATCACTGCCAACAGGCAATAAGTTCCAATGGATAAGCCGCTGATAATACCAATGTAGTTAAAGGCGGGGTATAAATGGAACTAAAAAAATCACAACCATCAATTGTTTCTCAAGTCAAAGCCCCCGGTATTACCAGGGAATTTAAAGGACAGCTTACATTAAATAAATTGTATTAGGAAAGGAATTGTTACAAAATGTAACAGTAAATAAACTGTTGTATACCAGCAAATTAACTTTTAGCTCTACAATTAAAAATAGTATTTAATAACAACAGCTAAAATACAGTTTTTAAAACATGCTTCTAGAAGATTGTGAAAAACTTAATAATATTCGTATATTACAATCTTTGTAAATACATTTCCAATTATAGTATTATCCATACAAAAATTAAGACTTATTTAATTTAATGTAGCCTTTTCTACAATACCGCAAGACAGCCACATACGATTGTCTTATAAAAACTGCTGGTAAAAGTTGAAATTTATGACTAAACTGGTCGGAAGCATTGTGTGAATATTCTGGCCATTGTAGTAAAATGACCTTGAAATGTAAATACGCTTCAACATAGGTTCAAACCGCATTAGCAGGATTTTTATTTAATCGTTCCGGATTTTCACCACATTTATAAGAGAGGATTGAGCGCAAATGAAAGCTCGGGTTATTTTATGCAGTTATCATGCCTCTAGAGGAAACCTTTTGCGTTCTTTATGCTATTTGAGCTTATTTTATAACAACAACGACATATGAAACTTTTATATATATCCCAAAACGCACAGCATGGGATCTGTTTATGACGTTAAGCCTCTATAGTATTGGAGACAATATTTTACTGTGTAGCGGTTTCCACATGTTCAGCTTTAAAACCCACATGATTTGAATGCTCGTTTGTACAGGTAGATTTGCCTACCGCTTAGAGGCAATGTGCTAATTGACAAACACCTTGACTGTTGCAGGTAAGGGGCGGCGGGTGGGATGTGGCGGGGAAGGTGTAGTAGCAGGAACAGTGTGGCAACGTGACGTCATCATGAGGTGGAGGCCTCATTCGAGGAGAAGAACATGAAGAACCTGCTGGGAATCATGTGGATCGTTTTGGCGTTCTTATCAGGTGAGTAGCCGAGTAAGAGTTACTTGAAATTATCATGTATACTATAGCTGATGTCACGAAACCTAAAGTTGTTTGGAAAAGCTCTTCAATGTCCCTTAAACAGTAGTTAAGTTGCCATCACTTAATGCTAAAGGGCAGATGGTTGAGCGTTTTCCTACAATTCAGTATAACCACGTCCCAGCTGTTAATGTTCACTTTGCGGTACGTTGACCTGTTAGTAAACAGGAGTTGCAAAATTCTCTCTAATCATAAGAAACATGCCACACCCCTACACCCCTTTCTACCTGCCATGAGATAACAAATACAAGTATCATTAAGGACATCCTATGCTGAAATCTTCAAAGTCCTTAATTCTTAACCAGTTGTTTTGACATTTTAACCACATGCTAGGAAGATTATCTTATAAGTGTCTGCAAAGATTCAGTACCTAGAGCATATGATTTAGAAGTTATTAATTATTATTCAACTAAATATGGGTGATTATATAAAATGTCCCATTGTTTAAGTTGTTATAATTAACTTTTTCCTGAGATTAGCGGAAGATATTGCTACAGCATTCAATTTGACCTTCTTTTTCCATATTTTACTTTAACTTTAGACTAAACACTTCTTTTTCTTTTCTCAATAAATCCGCAAAATGTCCATTAATTGTTACATTATTTTTAATCATTCACATATTAAAAAAGGTATATGCAGCTCTCTATATTTATTTTATTTGAATAGCTTGCAAGCTTTCGCAAGATTTGTGAAAATTGCATCACGTGAAACATGTACTGAAAATACGAAAAATGTTGTGTTTATGACCCTGAAATGGTGTCAAATTTCACCTGCATAATAGATATAAATGGCCAAAATATTATGGAATATATTTCTATAGTCATTGAATTATTAAAAAGTGTCAAAATGGTAAAGTTGAACTTTTTAACCAAAATATCACATGTCTCACTAACCTTCATCCGCCGTATGCCATCCTTACGTTCAGGATGTTAAAAAAAACCCTAATAATTCTACAAATAATGTGGTAACATAAAGAGCGGCAAAGTACTTTGTAAAGTATAGTTTCATGGCATAACTCCGTGAGTGTGTATTTATATATATATATATTCTGTAACTGTTACTATTTTAAAGAGAATGGTTCAAGTGACTTGACATCGGCTATGGGATGTTACTTTGCCTGGTTTATGTCCATTAAAATTCTCCATTCTGTGTTACTTTATAGAATACCTTTATCTACATATGGGAGACAAGAGATGGCCTATGACTTATGAAGCAACGAAAGCCATGGGGTAATATTACTGATCAGCGATTAAAATTAAAAGTATTTTTAAGGTTATCCATATATTTTCTACAAGCGTTCCACAATATCTCGGTGTATGATAAACTTCTTTTACATACTACTAGAAGAACGGGCTTCCGATAGGAACCTTGTCGTCTTGGATAGAAAGCAATGATCAGCATATTGATGCTTATATGCCCTGACTTCATAGGGAATTTCAGTCTCGCAGGGGTTTATTCATTTATCGGAACATGCCAGAATCGCAGAGTGATGTATCTGAGAATATGGCGCAGATTATTTTTCGCAATAATAGCGAATACTCTCTTGCAACATAATCGACTACCTTCGCAGAAGTCCGTACCTCTCGTATGGAATTGTAGATGTTCAATTTCGATCCTCCTATTGTCCCTTGCTTCTCATAGCCACTAATTATACATCTTTGCCTTTCTCCCTGAAGTGATAAAACTCGAAAAACTCAATAGCGTATAGCAAGGACCGGCAATATCAGCATCAGCCGATTACGGACCTACACTACGTGATCAAAAGTATCCGGACACCTGGCTGAAAATGACGTAAAAGTTCGTGGTGCCCTCCATCGGTAATGCTGGAAGTCAATATGGTATTGGCCCACCCTTAGCCTTGATGACAGCGTTCACTCTCGCAGGCATGCTTTCAAACCAGGTGCTGTAAGGTTTCTTGGGGAATGGCAGCCCATTCTTCACGGAGTGCTGAACTGAGGAGAGGTATCGATGTAAGTTTTAGTGAGACCTGGCGCGAAGTCCGCGTTCCAAAACACCCCAAAGGTGTTCTATAGGATTCAAGTCAGGCCAATCTCTGTGCAGGCCAGTCCATTACAGGGATGTTATTGTCATGTAACCACTCCGCCACAGCCCGTACAGTATGGACAGGCACTCGATCGTGTTGAAAGATGCAATCGCTATCCCCGAAGTGCTCTTTAACAGTGGGAAGCAAGAGGGTGTTTAAAATATCAATGTAGGTCTGCGCTGTCATCGTGCCACGCAAGACAACAAGGGCTGCAAGCCCCCTCCAGGAAAAACAGACCACACCATTACACCACCACCTCCGAATTTCACTGTTGGCACTACACACGCTGGCAGATGACGTTCACCGGGCATTCGCCATACCCACACCCTGCTATCGGATCGCCACATTGTGTACCGTGATGCGTCACTACACACAACGTTTTGCCACTGTTCAATCGTGTAATGTTGACGCTCCTTACACCAAACGAGGCGTCGTTTTGCATTTACCTGCGTGATGTGTGGCTTATGAGCAGCTGCTCGACCATGGAATCCAAGGTTTCTCACCTCGCAACTAACTGTCATAGTACTTGGAATGGATCCTGATGCAGTTTGGAATTGCTGTGTGATGGTCGGGTAGATGTCTGCCCATTACTCTTTACGACCCTGTTCAAAAGTCGGTGGTCTCTGTCAGTCAACAGAGAGGTCGGCCTGTACGGTTTTGTGCTGTACATGTCCCTTCACGTTTCCACTTCACTATCACATCAGAAACAGTGAACCTAGGGATGTTTAGGAGTGTGGAAATCTCGCGTACAGACATCTGATACAAGTGACACTCAATCACCTGACCACGTTCGAAATCCTTGAGTTCCACGGAGCGTCCCATTTTGCTGTTTCACGATGTCTAATGACTACTGAGGTTGCGGATAATGAGTACCAGGCAGTAGATGGCAGCACAATGCACCTAAGATAAAAAACGTATGTTTGTGGGGTGTCCGGATACTTTTGATCTTATAGTGTATGTGTAAAAATAAGCAGCAAGGTGCCAAGTACAGACGTGGCTGTAGAATAACATTGTGCGTCCTGATTGATTGACCTTTTGCATTGTAATTCACTAAGTGTTACACTAGGATATAATAGTACACTAGTTTCACAACAGTTTTTAGCGTCTTCCGGTTGCTCGACGCCATTTTTCTTTATCTCTACAGCCTTCCTCCTCCAACCTTGGTTTCCATTATTTGCTGTCTTTCACTTTGGAAATTCTAGGATGGCCTGTTTTTCTTCTTTCTGGTGGTGTCCCTCAAATGTTTGTCTTGGAATTCTTCCTTCTTCCATTCTTTTTAAGTGCCCATACAATTTCAAATGTTTATTCAGGATATAGTCTATATGGCTCCATGTATATACATGTTTTCTCTAATTCTTTCATTCCTTATTCTATCTGAATAAGAATATAGTTTCTTAAATAGCTTTGCCACCGATTTGTCTGTAGAATACTTGTTGGAGAGTTAGCTCATGCATTCGTGGACATTCGTATTTAGCAGCGCTTACCTCACCGGTGATTAAAAAACGCCTCTGTGTTTAATTGAAAAGATCATATTACTGACCATTAGCATTACTTAAAAGCTCAGGACTTGCTGCATGTATGGACTTGAAACATAAGGATTTCTAGAAAATTCGTATTAATTTCAAATTTGGACTAAGTTTACCATTTTTATTGCACTTATGGTATGGAAAGTTTATAGGGAAGAATTTTAAGAAAACTTACTAACTAGATTTAAATTTGGGTAACATAGTTGACAAATTTAAATATCTTGGTTTTTTTACTTTCTCTACTACGTATAGTAAGTAGGGGAAGTATTGCATTCCACCCAAAAATTCGATACCGAGATTTCACCGGAAATACATGTTTTGAGACCTCCTGAATCCAAAAAAAGCATTTTTGGAAACATGTCCGTGTGTGTGTCTGTCTGTGTGTCTGTGTGTGTGTGTGTCTGTGTGTGTGTCTGTGTGTGTGTCTGTGAACAGCATAACTCAAAAACTAACAGTCGGATAAACACCAAACTTGGTATTTACGTTCAGTATCTTCCAGAGATGCGACACGAAGATTTTCAAGAAAATCCCCCCACCCCAGACTACCCTTTACATGGAACATTTTTCGAAAATTTTAATTTTCTCAAAAATGGCTCTAACGATTTTGATGAAAATATCATATGTTTAAGATAATGTCATGAGAAATGAAATGTATATCTCGAAATTTCTGGGAATGTCTCCAAAAGTATTCTTCATTATGAACGACTTTTGCATAATTGGTAAACCATAAGAGATAGACAAAATTGTACTACACAAAAAATGTAGATCGCGTTAAAATACACAACTTATATCATATACATTTTTTTTGTTGAGTGAACCGTTTTCGAGATATTGCTTGTTATTTCCTTAAATTATCCAATACTTATACTTTTTCTCAAATTCGTTATTACTTTCTCTACTACGTATATAAGTAGGGGAAGTATTGCATTCCACCCAAAAATTCGATACCGAGATTTCACCGGAAATACATGTTTTGAGACTCACTGAATCCAAAAAAAGCATTTTTGGAAACATGTCCGTGTGTGTGTCTGTCTGTGTGTCTGTGTGTCTGTGTGTCTGTCTGTGTGTGTGTCTGTCTGTGTGTCTGTGTGTCTGTGAACAGCATAACTCAAAAACGAAGAGTCGGATAAACACCAAACTTGGTATTTAGGTTCAGTATCTTCCAGAGATGCGACACGAAGGTTTTCAAGAAAATCCCCCCACCCCAGACTACCCTTTACATGGAACATTTTTCGAAAATTTTAATTTTCTCAAAAACGGCTCTAACGATTTTGATTAAAATATCATATGTTTAAGATATTGTCATGATAATTAAAATGTATATCTCGAATTTTCCGGGAATGTCTCCAAAAGTATTCTTTATTATGAACGACTTTTTCATAACTGGTAAACCATAAGAGATAGACATAATTTTACTACACAAAAAATGTAGATCGCGTTAAAATACACAATTTATGTCATATACATTTCTTTTGTTGAGTGAACCGTTTGCGAGATATTGCTTGTTATTCCCTTAAATTTTCCAATACTTATAGTTTTTCTCCAATTCGTTATTCATTCTTTTATGTCCTGGACATGAAAAGAGAATGGAATGCGCCACATAGCAACCAGCGTTAAAATATTTGACTATCGCTTAAAACCTACCATATTCCCCTTGCATCTAGAAGAAAATTACAAATAAGATTGACATCTCGATATCTCGATTAATATGAAGCATATGGAGAATAGGCGTTTGTAAAAATAGATTGTACAAGAGTAGAGAAAGTCATGTGAGTGTAACACATCAGATTTTTCATTTTTTTATGTCCTGGACATGCAAAGCGAATGGAATGCGCCACATAGCAACCAGCGATAAAATATTTGACTATCGCTTAAAAGCTACCATATTCCGCTTGCATCTACAAGAAAATTACCAATAAGATTGACATCTCGATATCTCGATTAACATGAAGCATATGGAGAATAGGCGTTTGTAAAATTAGATTGTACAAGAGTAGAGAAAGTTATGTGAGTGTAACACATCAGATTTTTTATTGACAAAGGATCTTTGAGTAGTGTCTGATGGAGTAGGTTCCGATAAAAACCAACAAACAAAGAATTAAAAAAAAACATAGCAGAGAGTATTCTTGCATACGGTGCAGAAAGTTAGAACATGAATGAAAAAATCTGATGTGTTACACTCACATGACTTTCCCTATTCTTGTACAAACTATTTTTACCAACGCTTATTCTCCACCTACTTCATGTTAATCGAGATAAACTTTTGCAGAAACTATCTTATTGATAACTTTCTTGTAGGTACAAGGGGAATATGGTCGGCTTTAAGTGATAGTCAAATCTTTTAATGGTTGGTTGCTATGTGGAGCATTACATTCTCTTTGCATGTCTAGGACATAAAAAACTAACAACGAATTCTCATTTGAGAAAAAGTATAAGTATTGGAAAATTCAAACAAATAACAATAGCTCGGAAATGGTTCACTCGACAAAAAAAAAAAAAAAAAAAGAAGAAAAAGTAAATTACATAAATTGTGTGTTTTAACGAGATCTATATTTTTGTGTAGTAAACTTTCGTCTTACGGTTTAATTAAGCAAAAGTCATTCAGAAAGAAGGGGAATTTTGGGGACATTCCAGAAAATTCACGATGTACATTTGATTTGCCATAAAAATATCTTAAACATATCCGGAAAATAATTCCGAAATACAGATATCAAATTTTTGGATGGAATGCAATACTTGCTCTACTTACTACAGTAGTAGGGAAAGAAACAAAAATACGGAAACAAATAATGGCAACGGAAATGAATACACTGCAAATAAGCGTGAGAGTATCTAGAATAAGGCATATAAGAAATACATACATAAAGAAATTAAATGGATGCAGAGAAAACCGTTCTTGATAGAATAGAAAAACATATCTCTGTAATGGTACGGACATGTTCAAAGAATATCTGAGGTGGGGTGGACCAACGTGTTATCAACTGGGCTACTGGTAGAAATAAACGTGGAAGAGCACCAAAGAAGAAAGGAAGGAATAAGGACAGCCAAGTTGAAGAGGGACCTTGAAGAAGGACAATGGTAGTTAGGAAACAGGAATAAAAGCCAACCGCTGAAATGTGTAGAGCCTGTAAAAGTAAGTTAGTTAGTTGCAAAGATAAGGGTTTATAGATAGATAAGGTATCTTTATTGGTTTCAGATTATTGAATTTATTTCACAAGTATTTAGTGCATGGACCATTGGCCGTGCATGCATATTCAAGATACAATAGGGTGACAAAATAAACAACAAAGAAGGAAAACACAACAAAAAGGAACAAGAAAAAGGGAAATAGAGATAAATTACCTTTGACCTAGCTTCGCGCACTTTAGCCAAAAATTTGCCCATGTTTTGCCAGTTCCTCTGGTCATCCAGTAGATCCCAACATGCCAATCTCTTTCTTGAGGGACTTAAGAATTTTTCTTTCAGTGTAATCGTTCGCTGGTTCTCCCACTGTGCACATTCCGCCAAAATATGTACCCAGTCCTCATCCAAATCACAGAATGGGTAGATACTCCTACCAGAGTCGTCAGTCATTTTCTGTGCCCTCCAGCCCCCCAGTCTAAACCATGCCATTCCTGATTTTTCCCTTCTTCCTAAAAGGGAGTTTAGCCTCAAGTCTTATAAAGGTTTATCATTTTCAGAATCATTTTCCATCGATGTTGTAAATGCTGCCGTGTGTTTCTGTCCCAAAACACTTAAAATTTAACGTTATGCATTTATTACTACAATTAATTAGCATTTTAAAAGAAAGCACAGAATGTGGTTTAATATATACGTACAGGAGCGATTACACATTTTTGTATCACCCTGTGTCGGGCACCGAGAGTCGCATTTTATCATCCAATTCGCTGGCTCGCTTGGACTGACATGCTGAAAGTCCCTTTTTATGAAGCACTGGGCAACAGATTATGTGCAATCAGCCCTCTTTGTGGGTAATTTTAATGAACCATTACAAATAAACACGTTTTAGGAGGGATGCTGGCAGGCGAGGACATATTTTTTTTTGCTTCGCACAGAAAATCGGTGTAATGTAATCTGAATGTGTGCTGTCGTTTAGATTTGATTGAACACCGTCGCCATCACACAGCGTTCCATAAAGTACATTACTGGACATGTTTATTGCCCATCGCATGTTGTGTCCTTTAGTTACTCGTCAGTACTTCACTGGTATGTTTTACATGATAAATTACTTCACTGTTTCCGTATACCTATACGAACGCAAATAGAAAACAGAACGTCTTCGGAACAAAACGTTTAAGCGGCCAAGGTAGTGAACACATGGAAATTACACCTTACATGCGTTAAATTACCATTGCTCTTAAAGTTCTAAATGGGTTTTCTTGAAATGTTGATGACATTTACTATAAACCATGACAATTATTTCAAGTGGTTGTATGCATTGATAGCTTATGTAGTTGAGTCTGTAACAATTGTTTCATTCAGCAGAAAAATAATAAAAGTTGCTCTTAAAAGATGTGAATTCATGTACCTTTTTCTCTGATACTACTTCCAATACAGAATCACACTTTGGCATGCTTGTTTATAGTATAATCAGCTAACTTCTGAACGTCAATTATTTAGTTATGTATAGTAGTTCACTAGAAATTGAAAACAAAAGTATTTGGAAAGTCAAAAAGCAAAAAAGTGGAAAATTTGCAAAGTTTTTGCTTTATTAATATCACTAATATACATCATCAAATTATGACTGTGGTTCAGAAAGTTTAACTATGTGTTGTATACATAAACTGAAAATTTCAGCTCTCTACCTCTCATACTTTCTGAGAAAAAAGCTACATAAGTATCCAAGAATGTTGTTTTGAGAAAGTTGAATTTAAAGTTTGAACATTAAAATTTTGACACACTTCAGTACATTTCAGGGTCATAATCATCAGCACCTTCATTCCTGGATTGCTTCAGCTTTTCTGATTGCCTTCTCTTGGTCCTGGTCTCTTTTGTTAATTGCTGAACTACTCGCTGGGCATGATATGGTGTTCGTTGTTGAAATATACAAAAACATTCTAAAAAGGGGCGTTGCATAACAGTTTTAAAGAATGCAGACTAGCATTTAAATGATATTTAAATGTCTCAAAAACCTCTTAATCTCCAAAAGGTATGTATTTTCTGAAACTGAAAATAATAAGAGATTTTATTAGTGCCCTAAAACAAAAAATGCGATTTTTGACCATTTCAGAGTACCTTGTTCCCTTAATCAAGAGCAGGGACGGGATATGGATTCTGAAAGAATGAATTCAGATATGTACGCTACAAAATTATTTTTGTTCTCTACCACGTAACTCAAAAACCAAAAGTTGGATAAATACCAAACTTGGTATTTTAAGTTCAGGATTTTCAAAAGATGCGACACGAAGATTTTCAAACAAATTCTCCTACACAAATTACTGTTTACATGCAACATTTTTCTAAATTTTTTATTTTATAAAAAGTGTCTGATTATTTTGATTAAAATACCACATATTAAAGATATTCACATGACAAATAAAATGTATATATTGAATTTTCTGGGAATAGCCTGTGAAGTCCTCTTCATTCGGTAATTGTATATAATCTTGTATAATTGGTGAACGTTAAGCGATTCACGAAAACGCACAACACAGAACATTTAGATCTATTTAAAACACACAATTTATTTCAAATAACTTTGTTTATGGCATTTCCAAGGTATACGTTGTTAATGGTTTTAATTGTTCAATTCTTTGCTATTATTTTTAAGTTTTGTCAGCATACAATTGTTTATCGTGGCTACATGAAAAGCGTATGGAATTTTAAAGCCAGTTTATACACAGAGAGCCAAAAAGCCACGAATCAGCCTGTTTTTTCCTGTCCACGTTCTCGGCGCTCGTTTCCGTCTGCCGCTTTCATAGAAAGGCGCGGATGAAATCATACAAAAATTTTAAAACTACTTTTAAAGGCTTTACTTACCAACTTTATGAAAGGAGATACTGAAACTGGCCACCGTCTTTTTCGATACATTTTTGGCAACTCTTTAGGAAACACTGCATCAGTCGCCGTACTTCAATTGAGAAATGCTGGCAATTCCTGGCGGATATTTTGTTTTAATTCTTCCAGAGTGCGTGGGTTTCTCTTGTACACTTTATGCTTTAACTTACCCCAGAGATAGAAATCGCAGGGGGTTAGGTCGGGAGACCGAGGAGGCCGCAAATCTCTACTAATAATTCTGTCCTCAAACACACTTTCAATTGTTCTCATCGAAATATTGGCCGTATGAGCTGTTGCAGAGTCTTGTTGAAAAAAGGAAAAACCACACTCGGTCTGTTAATTCTCTAAAAATTGGGGGGGGGGTCAGAATTGTATTCACGTATGTACGGGCGTCAACTTTTGACTCGAAAAAGAATTGGCCCTATAACTCTTTCTCTACTCATGGCGTACCATACACAATTTTTTTCGTCATGAAGGGATACTTCATGAACAATATTAGGTTTGTCAGAGCTCCAATAACGATTATTTTGTGTACACTCATATCCATGAAGGTGGAACCAAGCCCGGTCCGTGAAAAATATTAAATGTGGGTCTATTTCGCCATTGTGTACACTATTGAGAGTCCACTCACAATATATGTGCGACTAATTACAGGATTACCTGGTTGAAGAGCATATGCCACAGTTATTTTATATGGTTTTAACCTCAGCAATTGTGAAAGATGCCTGTTGTGAAAGACGCTGGGGAAATTCTCCATGACCGATGCCATCTAATGTTTCTTCAGTAAGAACCGTACGCCTCTTTTATATTTCTTAGCCTGAACACTTCCTGTGGCCTGAAATTTATTGTAAAGTTCTTGGATGGTTGTACGGCCTGGAACTTTTACATCTGGAAATCTTTCTGCAAATCGTACTTTCACTTGGCGAGCTGACTGAGTTAACGCATACGAATCATAAATAAGTACACGCTGTGCAGTAGAAAACACATACTGAGTCATAATATACTTTGTGACTAAGTCAAAACAAAATAATAAATAACTCGTAATAACTGAACTATATCACATCACCGTCAACTCAATACTGCACTTCACACTGCAGAGCAAAACCACGTCAAGTTGTTTTAGCAGCAGTACGTCTCGATTAAAATGAAGTAGATAGAAAAATAATCTTTCGTAAGAATACATTTTGTACCCATTAATACGTGATAGGGGTAGAGAAAGTGATACGCAGGTAGCATCAGAATGTTTTTAACTAAACGTTATTGCAATTCATAATACGGATTTTAGCTTATTCTTAGTAGCTAGATTCTCTTTCAGAGCCAGCATCCCAAATGTGTCCGCACGATGGAGTTGTTTTATAGCTACAAATTATCAAATTTCACTATTAAACAGCCAAGAAGTTCATACAAAAAGACGTTAATTAGTTAGGTGCACGTCTCGAAGTTTTACTACTGCTCACCTGGCTTCGTTTGTAACAGAGACTCCAGTAAACAGATGGATTTTTTTAGGAATGCTGTGCTATCTGATGTTCTGTTGAAAATGTAAAATAACAGTAAAAACTTAGATTGATAACGAAATCCTGTTTGTGACGGTGTCAGAGTAAACTGCAGTAAAGTGTAGATTACCGCATGTTAGGGGGTTGACATTTTTCATGCAGGCAAGAGATTTGACAGCTGCTGATCCCTGCGTACTGCATCACAAATCACGCACAGACCTGTGTCCGTTCCTCTCAACTCAGTGGAGCACGATGACATGCCAACCCCTGAACAGGTTGCCTTGGGTGCAACTAAATTACTGCAGTACTGGCACCATAACAGCATATCTATCCTTTACTTTCTGATAGCATGATCAACGAAATATCGTTGATAGGTTCCATTACATAAACTTACAACTATATTTGTATTTTATTGTACTAGTATATGAGATTATAGAAGCTGAAAATTATAGTAGTCGAGCACCCATACGCAGTCTCCTTCATTCTTTCCTCTTCATCTTCTTTTGTCTAACCATGAAAAGTATTTCTATTAATATTGTCTATCTTCTGACATATCTGAACATTCTTGTCAGTCACAGTTTGTTTGTGTGCATCCCTTAGCAAGCATTTCCTTTGTGCAGTCAACTTATTTTCCTTCTGTTTATCAACTTTTTCACTGTTCTTATTTGATGCAACATACAGTACCAGCCAAGGACAAACTAATACAATAACTCATTAATGTAATAAGATATCTAATTCACGGCTTCTCAGCATCAACACATTAATAATTTCTTTCTTTAATATTTTTGTTTTACGTGTTATGTATTCTCTTTGACAATATTGTACGTATAATAATTAGGATGACGTTAAAACCCATATATTCATAATGTACACATAGTACAGAACAAGTATATAAGATTATAACATAAAATTTGAGGGGGAAATGCCATTGTTAGCTGTATAACCAGTAATATAAAATTATGAGACATGCGTTGGTATCTACGTAAGCATGTAACGAACTTTGGATTCATAATTAAGACGATGGAAGTGTGTGTGTGTAATATAAACTGTTATTAGATGTTATTGGGCAGTAGCACCAATCAGGTACATTGATACACGCCTATAATTCAAATACGTACGTTAAGAAGAACGGTTGCAAGGAACGCTAACAGAAGCTTGTCAGTGTTCAAGCAGGAAGGTACTGTATAAGCTAGTCTCTAAATAGACGCTAAAACTACTTATTTAAATTCTACCAGTTATACATATTTTAACATAACAAAGGTGATATTGAATTGTGAATATTTACATGTGGTTTATGTAATATACAAGTGAAATAATTAACAGAATACGTTGTGGAAAATATTTTAACCTTCTCCATACCAGACACAAGTGCTCTCCGACACCAATACAGCAGCCGTGGCACAATTATAAAATAATAATTACAACATACTAACACACAGATACACTCACACACACACACACACCAGAATACATATGCATGATCATCAGATTCCAGTCTACTAGAACGTAGCGATACGTCACAAGAGTACGGGCATCAAGACGAGCTACAGGTACGTAATACACCATCCATCATCAACGTAGTGGGGCAACCAAGGGAACCGCTACATATTTTACCCATTCGCTCTAGAACATCTCTCTAATTTTATTTTTCAGTTCCATACACTCCACCCTTCTTCATATCCACATTAGAAATCCTGTCATTCATTTTCTTCACTTCATCACTACATACTAGTTGTCAGACTATACTATACAATATATCAGTGATCTCCTCATTAGTTTTTTCTTCAAGGGTGAACAAAATTTGTTGTTTTAGTATTAGAAATTTCCTTTTCCATGCTATCCTCCGATTTCTTGACAACAGCGCTTTTTACTACTTGGATTGGAGTATAAAACGGTGGAGATTCGGCATCGATCCAGGAGTAATGTACCGACGCTCCACGAGGGGGACATCGGGGAGGGAGGGATGAGGTAAACGGAGATACCGTGTGACCGGCACCAGAGGTAACGGCACAGCAGTGGCAGATTCTCTACAGTTTCCAGATTGAGATGCCCTAGCCATACCGGGGACCACGCACCCAAGGGTTGGTCCTTATAGCCCGGTAATCAGCCGAGGGCCGGAGGGCGGAGAAAGTTCACAGAGGGCATGCTTTTTCCCTGTCAAGCTGCACCTAAACACCATTACGGATACTTCCAACGCTGAAGCAGACCAAATGGTATGAATGAAATGATAATTGAACGAAATGGAGGGAAGGAAATTAGGGGGTGACAGAAACCATTCCAAAATTTGCCTGACGACTCGGGAAAAACCCAAAAATCCCATGGAACAGAGTGAGTGGTCGCCGGGGACCGAAACCGGACCACAGATAATGCTTCTAAGCCAACTCGCTCGGTCCAGCATTTACTGGTTAATGCGCATTCCAACCAAATAAATGGTCAGTTTGTACTACTATATCATCTCGAACTCACAAGTGCATTTTCTTTGTTTCCATCGTTGTCTCTTTGCACTTACGGTATCTTTATGACGTACTTCATTACCAATTCTTTTAGAATCTTTCTTTTTCTGCTAGTAGTGACGTATCATCAATAATTCATAGGCATGTTTCCTCACGTATTCTTCACCAATTTTTTTCAAGTAAATGCTCAACATAGTGGGTTGATAATATCTTATGCTTCTCCCTATTCTGTTTCTCTCCGATATATTTTGCTATAGTGCTTTCGATGTAATGTTTCCTATACACAGCTATTTTCGTCAGAATCTCTATATGCTTCTTCCAATCATAAACGATATGGGTATCTTTGAGACCACTTATACAATACCAAAAACTTCAAGGTATTTTACTCTCTTATACACATGTTTAGTTACTCGAAAAGTTAGCATTTTTTACTTTCCCTACTGCATATAGTAAGTAGGGGAAGTATTGCATTCCACCCAAAAATTTGATGCCGAGATTTCACTGGAAATACACGTTTTGATGCGCCCTGAATCCAAAAAAGCACTTTAAAAACACATCCATGTGTGTGTATGTCTGTATGTGTGTCTTTGAATAGCATAACTAAAAAAAGTCAGATAAATACCAAACTTGGTTTTTGAGCTTAGTATCTTCCAAGGATGTGGCACGCAGATTTTGAATAGAATCCCCCACTCCAACTACCCCAACTACCTTTTGAATAAATAATAAATATAATTAAAATTAAGGCAATAAAATTACCAAGCAAGACTTCAGATTTGAAGAGATAATTCATGTTACATGGAAATTTTTCTCGAAAATTTTGATTTTCTAAAAAAAATGGCTCTATCGATTTTGATTAAAATACCGTATATGAACGATATTTACATGACATAAAATGTATATCTTGAATTTTCTGGGAATAACCTAGGAAGTCTCTTATAATCTTGTATAACTTGTAAATGTTAAGCGATAGTCGAAAACGTAGTACACAGAAAATGTAGATTGGTTTAAAGCACACATTTACTTAAAACAGCTTTTTTGTGGCATACACCGTTTCTAAGATATCCGTTATTAAAGGTCCGAATTGTTTAATACCTATTCTTTTAAAGTTCCATCAATTTTCAGTTGTTCATTGCAATTGCATGGAAACAGTATGGAATTTTAAGACCAGCATATAGCGTCCAGTTCTTAAAGATTTAACAATCTCTGTTCTCTTTGTATTTATAATGAAATGTGTAATGTAGCTATTTTAGGAAATGTTTATTTGGATTAAAAGTAGTAGATAGAAAAATAAGCATTAGTAAGAATAGTTTGTGTACCAACTGATAAAGACAGAGGGTAGAGAAACTCATGTGAATGCATCACATCAAATTTTTTTATCGGCAATTACGCAGCCATAAATGTGCAATGAATGGCAACAGTAGAATCTCTCAGACGAGACTAAGCGTTGGCATGTCAGACCGAATGTTATGAAACGTACCTACGCGTGAGGTTTTGATCGCTTGTTTCGACAGGATGAGACTTAAAGGAGAGAAAAGGTCTACCCGGAGCCGAAGGCCCCTAGGAACCAGAGAGGGAACCAAAAAGCACTTTCTCCGTGTTTTGTTTTTCATTAGGCCTATACCCTTCTTTTCTTAAAACCTTGCTTACAGGGACGGAAGTGCATACGCCACGTACACGTGTCAAATCCAGAGGAAAAGACCACCGAGCAACCGAGGGGGTGACAGGATTCTAGCACATTCTCTACCAGCCCTGCAGGCTGGTACCGGATGACATTAAGCCGTGGTCACAAATCCGCCTAAACATCATCGCCTAGGCGTACCCAGTCGCTAATGGGTTACGGGAACCATCGAGTCCAACCCAATCTCCTCTATCGGGAGCGGTGAGATGTTCGGCCCGAAGTGCTTCTAGTGACGCCAGAAGTACCACGAGTGTTAGGGGCCCGCAGCCCTGCAACAGTGCAGCTAAAGTGGTCGAAGTCACTCCTCTTCGGGAAAAGGAAAGGAGTTGTAAGGTGATGGGCGAGAATGAGTTAAGGGGACTGACAGGAGATAGAAAAATTGTACGTCACGGTTGCTGGTCAGCGTGAAACGTTGTCATGTGGTTTAGAAACTTATGATTTTTTGTAGTTGCTATTAATTGTGAAAGCAAAGCAATACTGGAAGATGTATAGGAACTCAGGGTTTGTTGATGGCGTATTCCCTCAGAGGCAAGGTAACAGGTATGTAAGTTTAATTATTGAAGGCAAAGTGAGACTATTGATCTTCTCGATCATTATCATTAGGATTTCCAGCTTTGAAAATATATGTATCTGTAGCCCAGCTATCCTGCATATACAGGGTTGACCATTTAAGTTGAGAGTGTACAATATCTCCAAAATAAGCGCTGTAAAAAGAAATGTCTTGATTAAAAGTTGGTTGATGTTATAGGGGAAAGTAAATGTCATTAGTTGTGTTTTATTTGTAGGACGTTGTGATGGTTACTTTAGGGTCAATTTAATTTGACACTAATTGTAGGTTCCCATTAAAAAATAAACTAACTCTAAAATTGCTCTCATAACGTCCTTCAAACAAAACACGACTAATGGCATTTACTTTCCCCCATAATATCAAATAAGTTTTATTGAAGACATTTCTTTCTACAGCGCTTAGTTTTGGAGATATTTTACAGTCTCAGCTTAAATGGTCCACCCTGTATAACTCGAAACATACGATAGTTAATGGGTTGTTCCATCTAAAAACTAGATGAAGCTAAAAGCTGGACATATACCCAATGGATACATAAAATTAAAAACCAGCGTACATTACAGTTTATAATGACAAAGTATTGAGCTCCAGGGGTACCCAACATCGTTTAGCCATTCATTGTTATTGTCACATGATGGGCAGATGTCAACTACACAAATAGTGATATACTGGAATAGACGTCTTTTTTCGCTGTCAGTGGAAATTAGCCAATCATTGCGGCAAAGGGACTAACAGTTGTTACAGCAATTCCGTCTCTGCTTAACACAAATTTGCATTATACTAGTTGTGTGTGCACTCTGATACAACTGGTGGTAAGGCTAATAGTGACGGTATCCCGAAGCAAATTGAGGGCCTCGATAGAAGAAGGGAATTAACTCCACTTTTAGTAATGTACTTTTAGTAATTTGTTTACCACATTCCTACATAGTAGGGATAAGGTATTGTATTCCACCCAATAATTCAACACCAAAACTTCACAGGGAATAAATGTTTCGAGGCCCCTTGAATAAACAAATTATTTTTAGAAGGAGATCCTTATGTGTGTGTCTGTGAACAGCATAACTCAAAAACGAAAACTCGGATAAATGCCAAAGTTGGTATTTAAAGTTCACTGCCTTCCAAAGATCGTCACGAGGGTTTTCAAGAAATTCTCCACACCCCAAAGTACCCTTTACATGGAATATTTCTCGAAATGTTTGATTTTTCTAAAAATGCCTCTTAATGATTTTAATTAAAATAACCACATGTTTATAATACTTATATAGCAAATAAATGTATACTCTGAGAATACCCTAAGAAGTCCTCTTCATTCGGAAAAAAAATGTATAACCTTGTGTAACCGGTAAACGTTAAGCGATAGACGAGAACGTACTACACAAAAAATGTAGTTATCTTTAAAACACACAATTTATTTAAAATAACTGCTTTTGTGGCATCAGCCATTTCCAGATATCCGTTATTAATGATTCGAATTATTCAATACTTAGCCACTCTTTTAAAGTCCTGTCGATATTCAGTTGTTTTTCGTAATGTCACGGAAGGAGTATGGAATTTTAAGGCCAGGGTGTAGCGTTCATTTGTAACATATTTGACTATCGTTATTCCCTTTGTATCTATAACGAAATGTATAGTATAGTTATTTCCGAAAAGGCTTACCTCGATTAAAATGAAGTTGAAAATAATAATAATTTGTATACCCACTAATAAGTGATAGAGGGTAGAGAAAGTCATGTGAATGTAACACATCAGACTTTTCTGATGAATTTTATCGCATACGTTCTCTGGAACTAATGTGTTTCTTGCTTATGATGAAGAAAATACACTAGAAATGTTTCCAATATACAGAGTGATGCATTTATTTCATTAACTGTATTTGATATTGTTTAATGCCCGCTCTTATGGCACCACAGGTAGTGAAGACATTGATGAGACAATAATTTAATGGTAATTAGGAAAATGAACTTTGGAAGGAAATGTTCTGGTCCTAAGCTTCGGTACCTCCCCGGCATTTGGTATTATGAGAACTGGGGAAAACGTGGAAAAAACTTAAATGGGAAGTACGATCCTGGCAGCATCTGAACTGCGGAACTGCCGTTCATTTGGCACCGCAGGCGGTGGGCACTGATGACACAAGAAATGTAATGGTAATTAGGAAAACAAATTGGGAATGGTATTTAATTGTTTCTTTAATTGTGTGTAAGACAAAGTTGGATAGGCATGTAGAATCAGGCTGAAAAATTCAATGCCAGAGACCACTGTTGGAGCTGCCTAAAGAGGGCGATGAACGAGTCTTGCACCAAGCAGCTCTCTTGTGTCCAAGAGAACTATTTCACGTCATCTATCCAGCACCCCCTACGCCACGAAACCTAGAAATATATCTAAAAGGTGAGAAGCAAACGGAATGATAGAAAATGATGGAAAGGGAATCGTGGTAGATAACAGACCATCTCAGCATTTGCCTGTATACCAGGGAAAACCACGAAAAAGGTCAGAATGGGCGGTAGACGGGAATCGAACGCGGGACCTCCTGATTGCGAGCTTCACACATTACCGAGGATCCATCTCTCTCGGTACATACCTATAGTAGGATAGGATAAGAATCGGAAGATTAATTATGGAAAGCTTGAAATATCTATTTATTATAATGCTATATGTGTATTAAATGACAAAACAAAATTAAGTCCTTTATTCTTTTTATACATATAATAAAATTTTGAAACTCAAGCTTTTTCATACTTTTTATCAAATAAATACAATAAAGGTTATAAACTTGCAAGAACAATTAAGAAACAATAGCAATACTTTTACACAGTTTTATAGTGCTTACACAGAGTACATTGCAGCATCTTTATATGCTACAAAATAATAATAATAATAATAATAATAATAATAATAATAATAATAATAATAATAATAATAAAGAGCCCATTCTTCCCTAAATTTCGACCAACTCTTGAGGAATGCATCTCGTAATAGCGTACAGCAATGAACCACTGGGTTAGAAGACTGCTTGTGTGTTGCAAACAGACGGGGAATGGTGGAGGTCGCCACGCGGTGATAAAAATGCCATTTCTGATCTTTTCTTCCTTACTAAGGCAAGTATATTAACTACGGCTAATGTTACTGTTATCTTATGACTTTTTTTAAGCCTCCACGTTAAGAGCATAAATGAAAATGAAATGCATATATTTTAAATACGAAGATAGAATGCGCGAAACTGGAATGGGGACTTTAGAAAATACACAGGTAACGGCGTCACAATATGTTGTGGAATAAAATTAAAAATTTAAGACCCTGAAAACGGGAAAATGCAGCCTCCCTAAAGATTTGCAAGAATCTGTGTTACATTTCATCTGAGTGCCGACGCAACATGGGGTGTATGGACGGTTGGTTTATGGCTTTTTCTCACAATTTGCACACGGGGCCAGGAAGGAAAGCAAAGGCCAAAATGTTGGGGGTGGTGGAGGCCCGAAATTGTTAAGCAGAGAGATGGGACATATAGTTTAATGGGCCTTGGAAGAGAAATGGCTGTCACGTGGTGCCATAAAACCTCCGCTACACAGGCCGTTGTGACATCAAGAGGGGCGGGAACATACACATTGTGTTTCGCTCCTGACAGTTCTTTCCTTGGGGTAAGATCGGTAATTACCGCTATGTCTACATCACACCGTTTATGATGCAATTTTCATCGCGCCTAACATATCATGTGTTTTGTTTTTATTATACCGTTTGCATCTCTTCTCTTGACAGAGACAATGGGGATTCCAACAATCAAGCAACAAAATGGAGAAAGCACTAGACAAAGAGACAATATCTGTAGAAAACAAAACCACGGTATAAAGAGCATATGGTGGTGACAGTTTGCGTCGGCACCTTTTATGATACTGCTATCGGATGTGTTAGTCGCAAGACTTTCTCTACTCATTGGATTTCCATATAAAATCATTTATGTTAATAGTAATACCATAAGTAGAGCACAGCATTTCGTAGGTTTTGTAAAACCTGTTTCTTATTCTTATAACTTTGCCCCGCAGACATGTATTCTTCTTTTATTTAAAATAAACAGAGTTGAACGTTGTTACACTACATCACTAAAATGTTCTTACTTGAACGCGTTTCGGGAGACGGGTTGCTCCCATCGTTAGCATGTTTTCAACTGATTTTGCCGGTTATTGTCTGGGGAATGTGTGTGGCTAGTGGTGTTCTCTAGTGCTGGGCTGATGAACCTCCAAAGACTGCTGGGTGGCGGCAGTTTGAACTTCATTAGGTGATTCCTGCTTTTGACGATATGTATTTTTTTCCCAGATGTCCAATTCATTGCAGCTGTTGATCGGTTTTAAGAGTTTTATGTTCGGAGTGATATCATGGTTTGAAGACCAGAAATGATGTGCTACTGCTGATTTATCTGGCTGCTTTTGGTAAATGCATCTCATATGCTATTTAAGTCTTATTTCAAGATTTCTTTTGGTTCTTCCTATGTATACCAGGTTACAGTCAGGTTACTCAGTTGAAAACATGCTGACGATGGAAGCAAACCGTCTCCCGAAACGCGTTCAAGTAAGAACATTTAGTGATGTAGTGTAACAACCTTCATCTCTCAAAAAATTATGACACATCACTGTTACTAGCTTCTCAATGTTCAAAATTAATTAATGTATTCTTCTGTGTTGCATTTTCTACCGTAATTATTGACCAATATATAAATAATTAAACAAATAAATAACAGGAAAATAGAGAAATAACTGCAATAAATAATTTCTGTGCATTAAATCAACGTATAATGTAGTAAAGCTAAGTTAAAAGATGTATCCGTAGAAAAATATGATTAGGCGTGAAGCTAATGAAAGTCATTAGCAACAGCCGAGTAACGGACACCTTAGCATAAAAGTTCCTAGAATGCACTTAGAGGTTGAGTTCAGCACGTTTGCAAAGTCACGTAGGCAGGAATTCTGTAAATTAGAAAGGGAACTGGAATTCTTAGATTCGAGAAGGTACTGCATAGTAACAGTCAGATACGTAGTTTTAAGATTGGACCGCATAAGTAGGAACGTTGGTAGGAGCAGCGACAGGTAGGCGGAGCTTAAGTTCTAAATCAGAGTTATTTAATCTTACTTACTTAATCATGCGACTTACTCTGTAATGGCTCCTGTGATTACTCGTGTGGTAGTTTCATTTTAAGTAGTGTAGCGAATGACGCGTATGAGTAAGAAATATTTAGCGGCTATTGCGAGGGATCTTTCCGTGTAATATTTCTGTGACTTACGGCAAATAATGCTTCGCATAATTGTTATTCTAGAAATAATTTAATTTTTAATTCAACAATCGGCGACTCCTTTCAAAAAAGAATATCTGAGTCAACTAAGTAAACATTACATTACTAGACAACACAAGACGAGCTGGGAGATGACATCATAGAAGTCAACAAAGCAGATAACAATTAAACTCTATTTAAATTGATGCTACATCAGGATAGCAGCATCAACATTTGGAGCAAAGGGTCGACTTCAAAAATTGTCGCACCACGAACGGCTTCACCTTTTAACCTGTTTGGCTATTGTACACCTTCGAATGGTGACAAACAAGCCGTGTGCAGTACAAGGACAGGCGTGTGCAGTACATTGTTCATGGTAGATGCTCGTGCTTTCGTCATTCTGATAGGTTTAAACCGAGGCCTCCCATCTATTTGTTGATAAGAATTTACGTGCATTCCAGACGTATTAACTCTCTTACGTAATATATTTGATTCATACTGTTATGAAAACATATATTTGGGAATTACCTTCGAATATATTACGGTAAACGATTATGTTAAGCAAGTAACTATTTTGTATCGCATAACAATCTATATCACAACAGCAGCCAATTAGAGGTGGCTAGTGTACGTGACCGTTAAGAAATACGGGGCAAACCTTATGGAACAGATATATGTGTGTGAGTGTGTGTGTTTTACTTATTGGTGTAAATACCGAGTAAGATGGCTCAGCAATAACGCGTGAGGTTTGCATTTGGAAGATCTCGGATTCGATTCCCGTCAACCGCCCACTCTGACCTTGGTTTTTTTTGTAGTTTTTGCTGGTCGGTGGGCTAACGCTGGGATGGTTTCTTCTCTACCACGATTTCCTCTCAGCCTCTCAATGAGCGGGATCCGATAATCGTCTTCACCGATAAGCAAGGGGAATAGAATGAAGATTGGTCTCGCTATTCCGCTTTTATCTAATCTTAACATTTATAGAAGGTTATTCAAAATTCCTTCTGAATAAAAAAGAAAATTCCAGATACACGTTTTATTTGTCAGCATATCTTTAGTATGCGATACTTTATTCAAAATCTTTAGAGCCAATTTTTAAAAAATAAAAAAAATTCGAAAAAAATGTCTATGTAAAATGTAGTTTGGAGTGGGGAATTTTCTTGAAAACCTTCTTGTCGCATCTTTTGAAGATACTGAATTTAAATACCAAGTTTGGTATTTATCCGACTTTTCCTTCCCGAGTTATATGTTCACATATACACACACATTCACCTTTTTCTAAAAAAAATCCTTTTCTGGGATTCAGGGGCCTCAAAACATGTATTTCCAGCGAAATCTTGCTATCAAATTTTGGGTGGTATGCAATGCCATCTCTACCAACTATGCATATGGTGGAGAAAGTAAAAATTGGCTTTGTTAAAACTATAGAATTACAAAGTATTTTAGAGCTGACAGATAACAAATGCAGTCTTGTCTCCAGGCTGAGTACCTAAATTGTGAACTCAGTACCTGTACTTTAAGCGACATCACTTTACAGTTACGTGTGTAAGGTTTTTAGATATTTCAAGGAAAGAAACGTAAATTGTAATAAGACTGATGAAAACCTAACTAAAACAAGCACATAGCAAAGATGAGGAGAGCAGCAGAAAGCAATGAAAATAAAGTTGAAGGGGAAGAAGGAAGCTAGTTACATTCTGTGACAGAAGTGAAAACGACCCACTCTTTCTACAGTGGCTGACGTCTGGCTCGTTGCCCAACGGAAGCAATTCCCCGACTCTGAAAAAGTGTGAACAATTGTCCTTAGCCCTGGATTAGGACCTTGTTCCATCTGCGGGACATTTAGCACGACCAGTGTCCCCTAACGTTTCCTTTCTTCTTCGGAGCATACTCTTGAGTCTGTTTATTTGGTTGTCAGCAAATAGGAGCTGTGGGTATTATGTTAACACAGAAATAATAATCTATGAAAGGTAATTAAATGTAAATAAGGATTTATTGTTCTGTAACCTACCAAAAATATCAGCAACTCTTAAGTCATTGCCAGCTCAAACTACCCATGCAGTAACAGAGGCCTAGTATTTCTCACCTGAGTAATACGCAGTATAAGAAACAATGTGAATAAGCTTAGATTTAGTTGTAATATGTAAATGAAATATGTTCTCCTGCCTCTAGAGAAGTCTTGCAACTGGTGAATACATTATTGAATACTTTTGGAATGTTTGCATCCAAAGTAATCCAATAATGCAAGAGACGTTAATCACGCGGATTTATCACTGGGGAGCGAGCAAAGCATTCAGTTATTGCGTTAGATGACGACGAATGGCCAATATTACCTTTAGACGTCATCAATTTCTGCTGCTGCCGTCTGCTACAGTGGTTGACCATGAGCTCTCTCTCTCAGGTTATGCGTGGGCGTAGTGTGAAAGGATAACATCAGTTTAAATTGACTGACAAATTTAATGTGCTCTAATACAAAGAGAGCCACAAAACGACGAACCGACTGCGCGGCGTTTTTTCAGTCCGCGTCCTCCACGTTCGTTGCCGTCTGGCATACAACATTTTTAAAACTACTTTTAAAGGCTTTACTTACCAACTTTATAAAAGGAGATGCTGAAACTGACCACCATCTTTGTCCATACGTTTTTGGCACCTTTTAGGAAACTATCCATCACTCGCCATAGTTCACGTTGAGAAATTCTGGCAATTTCCTGGCGGATATTTTGTTTTAATTCTTCCAGGGTGTGTGGGTTTGTCTTGTACACTTTATTTTAAGTTACCCCAGATATAAAAATCGCAGGGTGTTAGATCAAGGGACCGAGGGGGCTACAAATCTCTACTAATAATTCTGTCCTTAAACACACTTTCAATTGGTTGGAAAGGTAGAATCAGATGACTGAAAAATTCAATGCCATAGCCGGGATTTGAACCACCGTGGTTCAAATCCCGGCTATGGCATTGAATTTTTCAGTCATCTGATTCTACCTTTCCAACCCTGTCCAACACACGGCTTGTGTGAAAGAACAATTAATTCCACACTTTCAATTGTTCTCATCGAAATATGGGCGTATGAGCTGTTGCAGAGTGTTGTTGAAATAAGGCAAAACGACCCTCCCTGTCTGTTAATTCTCTCTAAAAAGGGGGGGGGGGCAAAATTGTATTCACATATATACGGGCGTCAACTGCTGACTCGAAAAGAATTGCCCTATAACGCTTTGTCCACTCATGGCGCACCATACACCAATTTTTTCGTGATGAAGGGGTATTTCATGAACAATATTAGGTTTGCCGCCTTTTAGATTTATTAGCCTGAACACTTCCTATGGCATGACATTTATTGTAAAGTTCATGGATTGTTGTGCGGTCTGGAACTTTTACACCTGGAAATCTTTCTGCAAATCGTACTTTCACTTGGCGAGCTGACTGAGTTAACACATACGAATCAATATACACGCTGCGCAGTAGAAAACATATACTGAGCCATAACATACGTTGTGACTAAGCACAGGACGAAATAATAAATAACTCGTAATAACTTAAACTACATCAATCACCGTCAACTTAATACTGCACTTTACACTGCAGAGCAAAACCACGTCATCAGCGTGACTTTTTTATAGCAGCATCATGTGCGTTATCATGTTTCCACACGCCCAGTGGAAAAACACCGCGTAGCCGGTTTGTAGTTTCTTGTTTCTCCCGTTACTTAAGCTATTGAAGTGAGTTACGGAGCGTTTGAAGATAAAGAATGAAATGAATGTGAATCGTGGCACTAGAAACTAAAAAAAAAAAAAAAAAAATATTATGATAGCCCGCTAATTTCTGCAGTATCAATTTTACGGTTTGAAATAACTGTTTCCGCAATAAAAGAAGCTAAAAGCTTAGGTTACCATGAGTCGCTAAAATACTTATCGCCAAAACTCTCGCGGCTACCGTTAAGCAACTGATAACTCAGCGGGGTCTTTGGCGTGCGAACTGCCGATCACCGCAAAAGAAAGTGCTGGCTGTACAAGAAACAAAAGAAATATGCCAATTTTATCAATACATGCTCTTTTATCAGCTTGAGTGCCGCCTATCCCACCAAACTTCCTACATTATACGTTGCCAAATCCTACGCATCTGAAACACAACTTTTACTCTGTGGCTACCAAATTCTAAGAATTCTTCCTCTTTCTTATTTTTTCCGAACTGGTCTACGTGCAGCTTCACACATTATTTCTTAACGTCTTGAGTTCTGGCTACCTCAACCTTGATGTAATGGGTTTCTTATTGACTTTAACTTCGTCAGAGCGCTTAATTACCTTAGCTGCTCTACATTTTAACTAATTACTTTTTCTAAACCCGTAAACTACCTGGTACTGACTTCCTTATTCACATACAAAGTTGTAAACCTTTCTTCTTCAGTATACATTGATTTAATATACGAAAATTATTTATTGCAATTATTTATCTATCTTACTGTCTTTTATTTAATTATTTATATCTTCTTGTGAATAACTAGGGTATCACATTAAAACCAGTTCGCGGTTAGCACAGTTACACCTTTCTGGAGAAGAAACCAGAAGAAAAGGCATACGGACTACTAGAAACGTATTCTGAACTGACTTGTAGGCAATGTTATGGCTCCCGGTGATGCACAAGGTGACGGTTCGAATGCTAGGCGTTGTACAATACATGGTAAACCTAATGAAAATGTCGTACGTGGTTCCGCTCTATAGAAAACATTTCTGTGAGGCATGCTGAAAGGTATGTGATCCCGTTCTTCCAGAAGTAGACCTTAGTATACCCTACCACTTGCGCAAGTACTTCTTTGCCAATGGTATCGTTCTCCAAATGCTGTCTTCCCAGACATGCGAAAGAATATCTTTGAAAAGGCATTCATTTCCCAGAACACTGACGAGGTTTGAATGGATTTAGCCAGGTTTCTTGCTTGTAAACCTTTTCAAACTACTATATTTGCATTCGTGATGATTTGTTCAGAAACGCTCTTATCCCCTTCATAGAAAGTTGAATTTTCACCAATGCACCCTTATTTTTATTCTATCTTCCATTACTACATAGGTGTATTCCTAAAAATTAAATTGCTACTAACTACTGGTGACTTCAGCATGCCAGCAAGAGCCAAACGTTTCAACTAGAGGGGTTGACGATGTTGAAGAGGAATTTGCTCTAAGATTTCTCCTTATGGACGAGGTTGCGTGGAATCTGTTTAGACGAGACTATTAGCAGTAGAGGTTATTCGGGAATCATTTGGACATCAATTACGGGTAGTCGATGTCATTGAGGTACGGATTCGTGAATGGGAAATTCTGTAGTTCAAATCCTGCAGGGACCGTCCTCCCTGTGTTTGTTTCCTTTCGGGTTTTCCTCAGTCGTAGCAAATCGCAAATGACGAGGGAGTACTCTACCTTAGGCCTATTCCATCCCAAATTTTCTTTTGAATTATCATTTCAATTCATATTGTTACATACTGCCGTGAGGGCCTAAAGGTTTCCAACATACACATAGAGAAGCGTAGCTACAAAAACAGTGAGAGGACCAGGGTCGTGTTATTCTCATTCCTGCAGGCGTGGGGTACTTTTAACAAATTACACAGATTTCACATTATTTACATTATCTGTGGTTTATTCAATAAAAGATATGGTGTCCCTACATCATCACACAAAAGAGATAAAGAAAGCATTGAGGGGAGATTCCTCACACACAAACTACATTTACACTCGTTCACACACAAAAACACACACTCGACTCTCAAACCAGACTGACGCTAACACACACAAGAAGTAACCCTAAAACTATCTCCTCTCCTCTCTCTCTTCACCTCCGGCTAGGCTCGCCCGCAAGAGGTGGCGAGTTGTCATGCCAGACGGAATTCAAACACAAGGCCAATACGACGCCATAATGTGTCTAGCATGACAATAGCTGTTAATACCTACTAATACGCAACGCCATATATTAATGTTTGTCAACGCTGAACAAAACATCAAATGTAAGAGTCTTTTCGCCTCTTTGTTTCTCAGTTAAGCTGTTCAAGAACACACATGCACACGTACACTGTTGTGTATAAAAGTGGCCCATTCCCCTAGACTGCTATAGTACTTTGATCTCGCCCGCCGGTACCAGTTATCTATGTGACTGCCCTGAAAAACAATTCAGGGGAATAAAAACTAACCAATGAACGACGATTAAAATCTATGTACAATAAAGGATGGTTTAGTCACCGCCTCCTACGATTGTTATACAAGGGAAGCTAAATCAATTGCAATATAATTCGGCCTTCTAGAGGAAGGGATGAACTATTTGCATGTGTGGTTAAACTGAACGGCAGTTACAAAATTTACATATTTGAGAGCTTTCATCAGTGACATGGAGACGAAGGTTAAGGTGTTGCCGGTAGTGTAGCATATTGTCCATTTATATGGACAAAATAGTAGCAAAACTGAGGCATAATATTAATAATCCAAATTGCTTAAGCCCACCATGCTTACCAGTAATTTGGGGCATTCATACATCGGGAAGAAATAAGATTATTGAAGGAACTATCAACATCGATTGGGTAGTTTCTGAAATTATTTTGCAACGCACATGATCGAAGGAATAACTTCTCTCTTTATAATATTAGATACAAGGGATATGCCTTTACGAACGCTTCTATTTACACCAGTTAAACCAGGCTTGAGTATCCATCAGCTTGATTAAGACCTAAGTTACCTCCATCTAGATCTACTCTAGTGCAGCTCGCTATCCGCATGCTGTAAAACAAAAGCTTTTTCTCTAAGGAAAACAATCTTGAGTGTTACACAAAACCAACAGATTCTCTTTCGCTAACTTTAATATGAAAGACTTGTTTTATGCCTACAATATCTCCAGTGTAGACATCTCTCTTGTGATATACAATATACAGGGCAGACCATTTAAGTTGAGACTGTACAATATCTCCAAAATTAAGCGCTGTAGAAAGAAGTGTCTTGAATAAAAGTTGCTTGACGTTATGCTATTAGTCGTGTTTTGTTTGGGGGACCGTATGATGGTTATTTTAGGATCAATTGATTTTTTTAATGGAAATATACATATTCTATGTTGTTTTATCATTAGAACGTGGTTTATAAAAAGCTGTTTATTTTTTGATGAGGAATGACACAAAATAAAAAAATCTGAAGTGTTACACTCACATGACTTTCTCTACTCTTGTACAAACTATTTTTACAAACGCTTATTCACCATATGCTTCATATTAATCGAGATGTTAATCTTATTGCTAATTTTCTTGTAGGTGCAAGGGGAGTATGGTAGGCTTTAAGCCTAGTCAAATCTTTTAAGAGCTGGTTGCTATGTGGCGCATTCCATTCTCTTTGCATGTCCAGGGCATAAAAAATGAATAACGAATTCTCATTGTGGAAAAAGTATAAGTATTAGAAAATTTTAGGGAATAACAAGCAATATCAACAAAAAACTGTATATAGCATAAATTGTGTATTTTAACGCGTTCTACATTTTTTATGTAGTAAACTTTTGTCTATCTCCTATGGTTTACCAGCTATGCCAAAGTCGTTCACAATGAAGAATACTTTTGGAGACATTCCCAGAAAATTCAAGATATACATTTTATTTGTCATGAAAATATCGTAAACATATGATATTTTAATCAAAATCGTTAGAGCCATTTTTGAGAAAATTAAAATTTTCGAAAAATGTTTTCCATGTAAAGGGTAATCTGGGGTGGGGGGATTTTCTTGAAAACCTTCGTGTCGCATCTCTGGAAGATACTGAACCTAAATACTAAGTTTGGTGTATCCGACTGTTCGTTTCTGAGTTATGCTGTTCACAGACACACAGACACACACACGGACATGTTTCCAAAAATGCTTTTTTTGGATTCAGGGGCTCTCAAAACATGTATTTCCGGTGAAATCTCGGTATCGAATTTTTCGGTGGAATACAATACTTCCCCTACTTACTATACGTAGTAGAGGAAAAAAAAATGTTGCTTCCCAATTACGAAACGTAACTTTATCCTCAAATGACCATCCAAGGATGGTTCAACCATTCATTGCGCTCTTCATAGATAGCCATTGAGAATTTTCTTTGTTATTTACGCTGGTGTGCGAACAATTGCAAAGTGCTTTATACAAAATTTTAGTCTTTTATGAGGAGCGAGTCTCAACGTAAATGCTCCAGTCTGTATAGTGGACCGGGATAATGGAAGAATGAAATAAAAGCATCATATAGTGAAGAGTTATTAAGGATGATAGCATAATTTGGTATTTAGATCATATCCTAGTCTAATGAATGGATAGAGGTATTGAGAAAATGCTCAAATTTAAAGTGTATTATAAGCCAACTGAGGATATACATGTAGTCAGACATTTTCAAGCGGCACTAAAAACTTTAAAATGTTCACTAAATATGCACCAAAACGTTAAAATTTCACTATCTACTGTATATTAAACATTATAAGCTAATATGTTTGATTCCTCAGCACAGTTTTAAACATAACAGTGAATTAGTGTATTATTTGCTCATAAATAAACACCGAAAGAGAATAATATATTAAAATGATGCCAAATAACTTTAAATATGAATCATAATCATATTTAAGATCTTTTGTAGTTATTTTTCAGTACCTACAAGTGTGTTCGCTGAAAATTAATGGTCAAATCGCAACTCGTTAGATCAATGCCATTTCATTCAGAGTCTCCTTAATCTTAAATAAATATTTTATTGTTCTACATATACTGTTTTTGTGACACACCATTTTAAATCTTGGCATTGCTTTTGGATCAGATTCCATACCAGCAAACACTAGACATTTCGTAGGTTATGCTGAATGAGGAATTGTAGGTGAACCAGAAGGTGTTAACAACGAAGATGTTAGTTTGTTAGACAACTATAACAAAATATTTCCAGATGCAAATATATCTGGTATTTTATATTGTTTAACTCACACATCAGTTATATACTAGCAGTAAAAGTATTACTTTTTGGTTGACCTGTACTCCACTATCTAATAAATGCGGCGATACTTCCAAAAAGATCTACCGAATGTAAGATCATTAGACTTGCTAACAATCTGTCTGGCAACTGAGGAATTTATTACTCAGAAACCATCTTCAATGAACAAACAACGGTTCGGTTGAATAATAGCTGAAATTTAATATAAAGGTATTTTATGAGCCATGTATTCCTTAGCTGTACTTTAATAAACCTCCTTATTATTTTAAGAAATTTGCTACATTGTAAATTTTCTTGAGAAGTCGAAGTAAATGCATGCATTTTCACACCTAATTCCCAATATATGGAACATATACAAATATACATGGTCTCATTTTATTATACGAAACCTGTTTTTAAGGTAAGTACCGATAATTGTTTAAAAAACAACATGGCACTATTTTCCAAATACTTTATTATCATTCATTACCTTCACTACCTCTACACATTATCACTGCCGTTATTCATGCTCTTGTTGTAACGGGAAACCAGATTTTGTATGTCTTCGTCAAAGAATGATGCCGCCTTTCATTAAATCCAAGTTTGCGCTTCTTGTTTCACATCATCAGCTTCGTTGAAACGTTTTCCATCAAAGAAATTATTCAGATGAAGAAGCAGATTAAAATCGCTTGGTGACAAATCTCGAGTTTGTTTGGCTATGTGTAGCCGGGCATTGTCACGCATTGTTGTTTCACCATAAACCTCGCACAATTGCTAATGAATGTTTGCTGGCGTAGTATTTCTTGCATTCAAAAACGTATTCTGATCTGACTTCACAGTCGGCGCGTCGTTCGATTGTTTTGAACATTTCGAAACGCTCTAACAACAGGAAATATCTAAGTGACGATCGCTCATAGCTGCGTCTGGCTTCTTAATGGGTGAAGGAAGTGATCGCATGCTCAAAATCGCGGATGCAAACCGCAGCGGCAAAATATTAAAACTGCACTTTCTTTATAAACAGGCCTCGTATTTCTTTTGAATATAAATATATAGGCACTTATTAAACGTGATACTTCAATAAAACCATTTTTATAAAATTCTCAGTGTGATTAGCTTTCCTGAAAGGTAACATACAACGTTTAATTAACATAAAATGTATAAGTATTCTGAAAATGCTTAACCTCGCCCTGCACAAAAAACTTCCAACTGTTTCCGCACATGAGTCATTTTTACTTTTTTAGTACTTACCAAAGGTAAAGGAAGATTGGAAGGTTACTTTCTACCAAATATTTGTAGAATGTAATCTTCCAATCTTCATGGTTTCAGTAAAATACACGTTTTGATCCCCTATGATTAAAATATGGAAAATAAGATCTTCAGTAGCTGTCTCTCTTATGTATCTGTCACCGAATACCATAATTCACAACGAAGGGACTGATAAATATTATACTGGAAGTTTCTACCAGCAGCTTTTTAAGGATGCAAGGGAAAATTTAGTTGGAATTTTCTCGACATAAGCAATCCTTTACCATTCCGAGATAAGAATAGCCAGTAGAGTTGTAAAACTACCATAGGCTACCGTAGACTAGCATAAGTAAGCATAGTTTTCCTAGTAGACTTGGTCGGTTATCCGCGTTACCTGTACGTTAGGTGAGTTGCATACCTATCGGGCGTTACCTAATATCGATCGCTTTGTTTACGTTTAAGGTCAGTGGTTTACTAGATTCCTCTAGAAGCCGGAAGCGGTGGACATGGGAGGATCCATGGTAAAATTAAAAACGGCTTTCTCCTGCAACAACCCAAACGTTAGTTTCTGTGCAGTGGAACTTACGTTATATAGAAGACAATGAATCTGTTTCTCCAAAAAACTTTGGAAGCTCCACTTAATATACTGCAGTTCAGATCGAAGACACTGATGGTGATCGCGAGTAATGTTATTTGGAATCGAAAAGTACAAATTTTATTTTGATCACAGTGACCAAAGTCATGATCACAGTTCTTTGTGATTATTATATTTGAGTTTTTCGTTAATTTTCATAATTCCTTATTTTGTGTTATGTTTTCTTCCTTATCAATGCTACCAATAGTACCGGTAATCCTACAATTTTCCGTCGGTACTATTTATGTGTGTAAAATGATTACCACGAAAAGACATACTTCCGATCGCATAGCAATCTAAGGAATACACACGTTTTACTTATGTTTTAATCTTTATTAACATTACAGAAAAATAATTTTAATTGCTGACTTTCAAAACATTGCATATCATGTAAATTGAACAATGAGGAGATAGAGAAGTGAGGGCGATGTAGGGGAAGGGAGTGAAAAATGACAGAGCGAGAGAAAGGCGGAAAGAGAAGGGAGGAAAGGTAGAACCAGACGACTTAAAAATTCAATGGCATCGCCGGCACTTGGACCACGAGTCTCCCGGTTTCCGTCCGGTTGCTCTAATCACTGAGATACCGTGCAACATGCCGGTACGATGACATTAAATTCCCCAAATGATTCGCATTTTTCTCGGCAAACGACAGAAGTATCTCAAATGACTTCAAATCCCGGCGATAGCACTGAATTTTTCAGTCGTCTGATTCTAACTTTCCAATGTTGTCCATCACACGGTCTGCGTGGAAGAACGATTAATTCCATTAATTGAAATAGTAGTCTAAACTATGAAGCCCGGGCCTAAAGTACTTGCAGCATTGTAAGTCGCCATTGTGGTATGCCATCCCAATACAATTTGAGATCTCCTTGTGGTTTACTGGAAAAAATCCGAATCAGTTGGGGAATTTAATGTAGTACCGACGTGTTCCCGTAGTAGCTCACTGGTTAGAGCAACCGGACGGAAACCGGGAGATCCTGGTTCAAATCCCGGCGATGGCATTGAATTTTTCAGTCGTCTGATTGTACCTTTCCAGCCTTGTCCAACACACGGCTTGTGTGGAAGAGCAATTAATCAGGAGGGAGAAAGAATTAGCGAAACAAAAGGAAGAGAGACGGAGATGTAGGAGAATGAGAGAGAAGGGAAAGAAAATACAGTGAGAAAATGGGAGAGATATGTATTCTTATAAGCGGCTTGAAAAATCAGTGACTAAAACAAAGAGGGGGAATAAGTTAAGTACATTTTTTCCCCCTCTAGTGAAAAGTTTGCAACAGTGTAGATAGCCGAATTTAATTCTAGGAGGTACCTCATACATACCCTATAAGCAGTTAAATCTTTAAACGTCTGCTGTACTGTTTACTATCCCATCCAAATGTTGTGCTAACATTTATGTGTAAACGTCCAGAGACAGTTTTTACTAACGGTTGAATGTAGCGTTTACAAGCAAAAACAGCGGAAAGAACAGAATGGGAATGGAGTCGCGATTGTCTTGAGTGATGAATGTTCGGGTTTTGAATTTCTGACTGGTACTTTGTTATCGCAATGTTACCGACTCATATTTCTTTCACCGTTTGTACACAAGCGTTGTGCATTGTTCAGTTTGATAATAACAGTGGATCGTTGTGGGCTAATGTTTTTCAATTAACTGCTAACATGCTAACAACAAACTTAATTCATGATAAATTATAGTTACATTTGCTTCCAAAACGATACAAGTTACTGCTTCCTCTTTTTTGTGTTTTCGCTAACAGCATAGCAAAGTATTTAACCATTTACTGCAAAGTTGATGATGCTGAAAACATAGGCATTTCTGCAGCACTGATTGCGAAATAGCGTCGCTAAGGTCGTTTACACCATAAATTTAGCACGTTGTGTAGTGCGTATACTTGTAAATAACGAGTAAACAAATGGAAGCTTTTAAATTGTGGATACGAGAAAATATGAAATGGATAAAATAAAATCTGATGTGTTGCATTCATATGACTTTCTCTACACTCGTCGTTTGTTAGTGGGCATACAAACTATTCTTAAAATTTTTTGTAGGTTCCCATTTTTTAAATACCAAGTGTAAATTGACCCTAAAATGACCATCATATATCCCTCAAATATTCATTCTGTCGGTGCAGAAATGATGACCTTAGTTGAGCAGTGAATTTTCTTTGACACGTACTCATTCATTCGCTGCAGAAATGATGACCTTAGTTGGGTAGTGAATTTCCTTTCACACGTATTCATTCAGTCGGTGTAGAAATGATGACTTTAGTTGTATAGTAAATTTCCTTTGACACCCTGAAACTGATGATTTTAATTTGGCTTTGACAGAACTGTTGATATTATTACGTAGTTAATTTCCTTTAATACACTATTCATTCTTGCCGAAATGATGACATTACGCAGTGAAGTTCCTTTGGCATAATATCCATTCTTACTGAAATGATGACATTACGTAGTGAATTTCCTTTGACACACTATCCATTCTTGCAGAAATGATGACATTAGGTAGTGAATTTCCTTTGGCACACTATCCATTCTTTCCGAAATGATGGCATTACTCAGTGAATTTCCTTTGACACACTATCCATTCTTTCCGAAATGATGACATTACTTAGTGAAGTTCCTTTGACACACTATCCATTCTTGCAGAAATGATGACATTACGTATGAATTTCCTTTGACACACTATCCATTCTTGCCGAAATGATGGCATTACTTAGTGAAGTTCCTTTGACACACTATCCATTCTTGCAGAAATGATGACATTACGTATGAATTTCCTTTGACACACTATCCATTCTTGCCGAAATGATGGTATTACTTAGTGAAGTTCCTTTGACACACTATCCATTCTTGCCGAAATGATGGCATTACTTAGTGAATTTCCTTTGACACACTATCCATTTTTGCAGAAATGATGACATTACGTATGAATTTCCTTTGACACACTATCCATTCTTGCCGAAATGACGGCATTACTTAGTGAAGTTCCTTTGACACACTATCCATTCTTGCAAAACTGATAACATTACGTATGAATTTCCTTTGACACACTATCCATTCTTGCCGAAAAGATGGCATTACTTAGTGAAGTTCCTTTGACACACTATCCATTCTTGCCGAAATGATGGCATTACTTAGTGAAGTTCCTTTGACACACTTTCCATTCTTGCCGAAATGATGGCATTACTTAGTGAAGTTCCTTTGACACACTATCCATTCTTGCAGAAATGATGACATTACGTATGAATTTCCTTTGACACACTATCCATTCTTGCCGAAATGATGACATTAGGTATGAATTTCCTTTGTCACACTATCCATTCTTGCCGAAATGATGACATTACTTAGTGAAGTTCCTTTGACACACTATCCATTCTTGCCGAAATGATGACATTACGTATGAATTTCCTTTGACACACTATCCATTCTTGCCGAAATGATGACATTACGTATGAATTTCCTTTGACACACTATCCATTCTTGCCGAAATGATGACATTACGTATGAATTTCCTTTGTCACACTATCCATTCTTGCCGAAATGATGACATTACTTAGTGAAGTTCCTTTGACACACTATCCATTCTTGCCGAAATGATGACATTACGTATGAATTTCCTTTGACACACTATCCATTCTTGCCGAAATGATGACATTACTTAGTGAAGTTCCTTTGTCACACTATCCATTCTTGCCGAAATGATGACATTACTTAGTGAAGTTCCTTTGACACACTATCCATTCTTGCCGAAATGATGACATTACGTATGAATTTCCTTTGACACACTATGCATTCTTGCCGAAATGATGACATTACGTATGAATTTCCTTTGTCACACTATCCATTCTGGCCGAAATGATGACATTACGTATGAATTTCCTTTGACACACTATCCATTCTTGCAGAAATGATGACATTACGTATGAATTTCCTTTGACACACTATCCATTCTTGCCGAAATGATGACATTACGTATGAATTTCCTTTGTCACACTATCCATTCTTGCCGAAATGATGACATTACTTAGTGAAGTTCCTTTGACACACTATCCATTCTTGCCGAAATGATGACATTACTTAGTGAAGTTCCTTTGACACACTATCCATTCTTGCCGAAATGATGACATTACGTATGAATTTCCTTTGACACACTATGCATTCTTGCCGAAATAATGACATTACGTATGAATTTCCTTTGTCACACTATGCATTTTTGCCGAAATGATGACATTACTTAGTGAAGTTCCTTTGACACACTATCCATTGTTGCCGAAATGATGACATTACGTATGAATTTCCTTTGACACACTATGCATTCTTGCCGAAATGATGACATTACGTATGAATTTCCTTTGTCACACTATCCATTCTTGCCGAAATGATGACATTACTTAGTGAAGTTCCTTTGACACACTATCCATTCTTGCCGAAATGATGACATTACGTATGAATTTCCTTTGACACACTATCCATTCTTGCCGAAATGATGACATTACGTATGAATTTCCTTTGACACACTATCCATTCTTGCCGAAATGATGACATTACTTAGTGAAGTTCCTTTGACACACTATCCATTCTTGCCGAAATGATGACATTACTTAGTGAAGTTCCTTTGACACACTATCCATTCTTGCAGAAATGAGGACATTACGTAATGAATTTCCTTTGACACACTATCCATTCTTGCAGAAATGAGGACATTACGTATGAATTTCCTTTGACACACTATCCATTCTTGCAGAAATGAGGACATTACGTAATGAATTTCCTTTGACACACTATCCATTCTTGCAGAAATGAGGACATTACGTATGAATTTCCTTTGACACACTATCCATTCTTGCAGAAATGATGACATTACGTATGAATTTCCTTTGACACACTATCCATTCTTGCAGAAATGAGGACATTACGTAATGATTTTCCTTTGTCACACTATCCATTCTTGCCGAAATGATGACATTACTTAGTGAAGTTCCTTTGACACACTATTCATTCTTGCCGAAATGATGAGATTACGTAGGGAATTTCCTTTGACATACTAACGATTCTTGCGAACTGATGACATTAGTTTCGTAGTGAATTTCCTACAGCATGTGTTTGAATAATTTACTGCTAAATAACCTGTGTTGCTCAGTGGCCTTGCTGTGCCTTTTAGTTCGTTGCTATAGAAGTAACTGGAAGGTGGACTTTTGCTGTCCTTAGTTGCTAAGTCCTCATCCTGTACCATTAATTTTGTTTACAGATTAATCTTTTGCTGATATTTACATCCGGATTCGGCCAATTTTCATATTTGTTTTTGCATTATTTGTATAGTCTCAGTTTAACGCCTATGTTCATATCGGAGGTTTTGACTTGGGGAAATAACTTGTTGACTCTAGGTTCTTTAACGTTAGATTTTAATAATTTTTAATATCAAACAACTCACTCCCGGGTGAATACTTCCAGACTGTGTGGAGGGTAGGGATTCTAAGTAAAGAAAAATTCCTACGCTTGAGCCTGAAATTGAAGTCGAGATCTCTGGTTTGAGAAATCAGAATGTAGATCACTCGACCACGGAGGGAGTTAAATTCAAGTTGCTGCTCTTCCTTCTACACCATTCCTCACCAAGCATACTTGACATAGGGTAACGGGCTAGGAACTATGCTCTGGTGCGATGGAATTGACGTCTTCAAATTGGTTACTAATTTTGCATGTTGACAGAGTGCCAACACTAGGGATGCAGTTTTTATATACACATCTCTATTTTTGTTCGTAGTGTTAACACACGAATTCATGCATATCCTATACAAAACAAGTTTAGCCGTTATGCAATCACAAAGAGACGCCAACTCAGCGGTGTTTGTGTGGAGTACTCCATTGAGGCATTTCTATACAGCTATTTATAGATTAGCATTAAGCGGGAAAAACAAGAATTTCTATGAATAACCGTGGAACGCAGTGGAAATGACAATGCATGTATTAAAAACCAATCGTCGTTATATATAATATTGAAGTCATTCAAAGGATTGGTTCACATACGTCTGAGTAGTGAGACTTGAGCCCTGGCAACCTCTCGCAGAAGTCTACGGCTGGTTCTGTGCGCGGCGGTCACTAGTTCGTAACTCGCGCGGGGCACTGCAAAACGTAGTGTAGTCGCACTGCACTGAAGAAATGATTGAATTGTGGAAGCACCCTACCTGTTTTGGAGGTGCGCTCGACGTGGCTGCTTCTCCCTCTGCCTTCTTCGTTGGATAAAATCTTGCAGTTTTTTTGGTCTTTGCCCAGGGTATTTTTATCTCAGCGGAGGAACAATGATTCTACCTATCAGGAAGGAATAGGCGTTAGATCTCGGTGTGGGAAAGGAAACACGATGAATAAGGAAGCACTGTAAGGTTCACTAAAATGGATTTATTTACTCCTGCTTTTTTCACAACACTGCGCAAATATTCCTGGTCATTCGGAACACTCATTGTTTGTTCGTGAATCACACGATTATTCTTACGCGCTGTTAACTGTTTCTATTCAACGCGTTAATCTTCATACGTCACTAAATATTGCTTGTTCTCGTGCATTAACTAGCACCTTTACGGTTTTAAAACAAATATTACCGGTATGTACACCCTAAGATAATAAGTGAGCAGACTCTAAAAGCGTATATTTGTCTTAAGTACAAATCGTTTGCGCGGCCGGTTCACAATGGTGTCTCGGGACGCGTGCGTTTAGCTTCGTTCTATTGTCACCTTTCATATTGAGTCCCAGTCTGAAGTATGCGCTGACAGCTGAGCTGTTATAAGTCGTTACATAGTAATGAGGACTGCCAAAGTTCGTATTACGACCATAATTTTATTTCTTTCCCAGAAAAACGCAATGTTTATTACGCTTACTATAATATAATTTCCAATGCCCAAGGCTTATTTAATTTTATGCTCACACATTAAAAACTGCAACACTGTCGTTTACGCTTTCAAACTAAATGAGAAATAAGCAAATATTATGGATTTAAATGAAAAATGTGATGTACATTCACATAGTTTTCTCTACCCTCTATCTTTATTAGTGGGCATACAAATTATTCTTGCTAAACCTTGTTCTCTACCTACTACACTTTAATCCAAATAAAGATTTGCAGAAATACCTATGTTACGCATTTTGTTATAGATACAAAGAGAACAGCCACGCAAGCGCATGGTAACTTACTAATATGGCACTTATTTTGAAAACAAAAATAATAATTTGTTTGCGTTTTTATGCATGAATGTTTTAAAAAACATATATATTGCCATATATTTAACAGATTAACATTTAAATAATAAAAAGACCCATATACGCCAAAGGCTTGAACCCGCTGTTCCAATTACGAGACATGCGTTTCACGGCTCGGCTACCATGCATACAGCCAAACTGAAAGACATTTTCTTACTTATAGCATAGCTTTGAAATGAACGCAGGGGTGGTATTAAATCGTGTGTTGTGAACGCAGCGTCAACGAATACTTCCGACGTTTCCCGAATCGAACTTCTCTCTGGCAATTGCTCATATACTTCGTCTTAGCTATACCTTGGCACACTTTCCCAGCGGAATCAAGTTTATATCGGACACTGTTTGCGCGCCAACTGATTACCCCGAGGGACGTGGATTTTGATGCAGTGTCTATATAGCGATTGTCCGAAATCTGAAGAGAATGCGTATTATTTATACAGTTTCATCCGAACTAGATACACAACATTATTGCCTTATGATTGGTTGCTATTTCGCGGGGTTACAAGCGTGGGCCTATCATTACGTCAGCAAGCTAACGTTTGATAGGTCATTTTTTTCATCGCGTGGCCTTTTCCTTTCGTCATTGAGTTATTCCCCGTTCCAACTGGAAGATTTCCTCGTCCATGCTGCTGCTGCTGCTCTCAAGCGGACACAATACAATAAAGCGAGCTTCCCCTCGTCCAAGATAAAAAATATTTCAACTTTCTGTAGCGCCATAAATATGAGTGTTCACGACAAAACTAATACTTTTAAACTTCTAAAATCTATCAGACCAGGAACATTTAGTAGAGGCTAAATATTATATGAAGGGGTAAATATTTAGATTTGATCCGTATTAACTATTTATAACACATGTACGTATATAAACTTAATCATTGAGAAAAATACATAATATAGGATTACTTGGGAATGATAGCTATATTCCGTTTCCAAAGACAAATACATTGGAGGGGCACTTCAAAAAATAAAAGTGGTAAAGTTCGCTTAACGTTTCTTTCCTTTTATATGCCTTTTACATACCCCTTCTATTCACCTTTCGTGACAACGGCAAGTTAAATTTTGGGAAGAACCCTTATCCTGATCAACCCAATCAGAGTTTCTCATACATTTCCTTAGCCTTACACGTGAATAACAGGTTGATATATAAATTTAATTTTTTCCAAATTTCATTGGCAGCAAAAATCAATAAATACCGGGGGAAAACCACAACACAAAGCAAACGGATAAGGCATGTCTTATTAAAGCATATTATAGAACGGAATATATTCCATTTGTTATCTACACTTTTCTCCTTGAGCTGCCTGTTCCGCATTTAGCATTTTTGTTTTATACAAATCGAAGTTTACGCTGAACTTACGACGTGGCAACAGCTGCTGAATAACCACCATGCACACGCCTCAGGTTCCTAAGACATTTCTCTCACTCTCTCTTATCACGTGATAGTATCTTTCTTATAAACATCATTACCAACGTTGTAAGTAGTTTTTGTTTTATTGAATTTTAAATAAAACCAAGATAGTTCAGTTGTTAGTCTCGTTTATAAAACGTTGAATTAAAATAACATAACATTTCTCAAATTCTTTGTCCTTACTGAATGCTTCGATAAGTACTTGAATATTTTTGTACCTGAGGGTTATAAAATACTCTACGTATTTCGTTTCTACATTAAGTAAACGTTTGAATGAAAACATTTATTTTATTTTACTGTTCCATTTACGCTTAAACGAATACGTTTCGGTTTTAGTTGCTTTCATTGAAGTATTACAATTCGTTAAAAATACGCGAAATAACTGTCTTGGTATCAGACATTACTAAAAAGATTAATATCGTTCCCATAAGCAGCAACAACTTAGCAGCTACATCGGAAGGTCGCGCATATTCTGATCTAAGACGATCCTAAACTTACACCTCAGCTATATTTTCCCACATATCTGCAAGGAAAGTGTGCTGTTTTCAGATGTCTTTACGTTTCATAGAGTTCTTCTACATATCTATAAGTGATAGAACAAATGTCTTCATACAATTTTTCAATGTAGTCGTCGAAATATATAGCTAATGTCAAACAGAACAGTAACATATTTTCTATTGGTATAAATATTTCATTACGTTTTTGACGTACATTATCCGTAGTAAACCAGCATAAAGTATATGTTATAGATTTTTTTACAAAATATCTAGAATTGACGCAACATATAAATAGTATTAGGCAGTAAAATAATAAAATTAGATTTTTTTAAGTTCCTGTTTCTTTTTTTTTTGTTTACACTCTACATGTATCTAGTAGATAGAAGTATTACAGCGTATCTAAAAATGAAGTGTTGGATACCAGACCTTGTAAATACCAGACTAGGTATTTATGTTTAGTATCTTTCAAAGATGCGAAAATACCCCTCCGCAAACTACCCTTTACATTAAAAAAAGTTCGATATTTTTGATTTTCTAAAAACATATCTATAGTGATTTTGACTAAAATAAGATATACTTGAGATATTTACGACAAATTAAATGTTTATCTCGACTTTCTGGATATAACCTAAAAATCCTCTTCCTTCGGAAGGAAATTTGCATAATTTTGTAAAACGGGTAAAACATAAGATGTAGACAAATCTTACTACACAAAAATGCAGACCTCTTTTAAACATAAAATTATATCCAATAACTCCTTTTGTGGCATCAGACATTTCGTTATTATTGGTTTGAATTTTTCAATACAGTGCTGTCACTATTCAGCTGTTTCTCGTGTATGCTACGGAAAGATCGTGGAATTTCAAGGTCATTGTATAACGACCAGTTTCTAAATATTTGGCTATCGCTTTTTTCTCTGTATATTTAACAAAATATCTAATGAAACTATTTATGCAGACGTTTATCTCAATTAACTTCATGTAGAAGGAATAATAAGCTTTTATAAGAATGATTTGTAGACCTATATCGGGTGGAAGGGAACTTATTACTTCTTCCAACATGTGCTTCATATAAATATTACAAACAAAAAGCATAATAGTATTTTTCTCTTTGATCAGATAGTTTTTGTTCCAAAATGAATGTTTCATTCAATGAGAACGCATGAAGATAATAGTTCGTTACTTGTAAGATGAGTAGAGTAATCACTTTCTGACATACTTTCGGTAGTAACTATGACATTACACAGGAATTTTAAACAAAAGTTTAATTAAAAGGATATTCCGAACACCTTTTTGCAGATGTAATGTGACTGTAGAACTCTGCAACTCTGCAGCATTGCAAACAGGTCAAGGTAGGTCGTGATCTGAACTAACTTCAGGACGTAAACAAAACGTATCGTGCCCATCCTCTCCTTTACCCGAATGGTGACTAGCGGTTTTTTTTCCACGCGTCGCTTAATTCAAACAAACACAAACGGGCGATGTAACGTTTTGGAAACCAGTACAACTATCAAGCTATTGGCCTACACTAGAACAATGTAAAATAGAAGGAATGCCTTCATCGTCCAATAAGGGCTTAATGAAGTAGTTTTTTGTGTTTACATGTGAGAAAACTGGTTTGGTTGATTCAATTTCTACAGTATTAGTTGCAAAACGAATTTAAGTTTAATGTTGCACGAGCTGATAAAAATACCCGTAGACCGTAAGTTTAGGTTACAAAATGCGTCATTTGAATATTCAGAGACAATTATTAGGAGGTAGAAACACGAAACGTTTGTTTGTTTACGTTCATGAGAGACACGCCACCATGAAAGCGAAAGTGAAATCTGTTTACTCCAACTATTTTGAAGGTAAGCAAATCCTGCAACTTGCTGGTATGTCTGTTTTACTTCTCGAAACCTAAAATATCTCCGCAGCAAATGGCCATAGAAAAAACGTATGCTATAAAATCTGTTCCAAATAATGAGTTCTGCGAATACTTAAATTAATGTGATAACTTCCCTTCCACCCGGGATAGAAATAAACGATAATTGGTAAAGAACGTCATCGAAATGTAAAACTTGCAATTTTTCCAATAGTTTTCTAGTAGGCAAATTTCCTTGTTTTCTTTAACAACAGCTGAACCCGTCGCATCTTTTACTCCAGCATTCTAACGCTGGTTCAAGATATATAATTATTTATATTTGAAGCAGTATTTTTAACATTTAAATGATATCAGTCTGATTATATAACATAAAATATTATAACAGCCCACCTTAAAGCAATATGTGTATAAATAATATATAAAGTTATGTAACAGTCACTGTATTAATGTTTATATTATTATGTACATGTGTAATAATGTTATGTGAATGTATTAGGTAATTTAATAATGTAGGGGCTTTGTGAATAGAGGTCGAAAGTTGGTAACAATGAGGTAACCTTAAGCCAGTAATGAATTGAAAAGTTTCATAATGCTACTAGTAATTCTTGGAACAATAATGCAATATTTAAAACAGTTTTAATAAATAGCCAATCAACAACTAGAAAAAGCTTAAGTTAAATAAAATTATTCTATTGGAGTAGGGTTAGCCAATCAGAGACTTGAAATAGAGAAATTTACAAATTTAAGCGGTAAACGCCAGACGCTAGAAGATAAGAGTACCGGATCAGTTCGTTCGCTCGGTACGTATTCAGTGCGAGACAAAAAAGTTCATTACGGCGTGAATAATATAAATTTTACGTGTTAAAAAGTACCAGTAACAATAATCTCAAAGCTCTACAGTAGGATATATCAGCGAAGTGTTATTTAATCGTGTGAAGGATTAATAAAACGAAGTTAAATACCATTATAATTTGTGTAAGCCTTCATTCTTTGCCCTGCTAAGAGATACGTGTTTCTGCAAATTAATACTGACGCAGCCGAGGCAAACATACATATAAAATATTTAAAGAAACATTCAAATTACAAAGTTGATTTTGTTCAAAAGTGGGGCGAAGGCCCCCGGAGAGATTGTATCGTACGTGGTGGCAACTACTTCAAGTTTTGGCTCCCCAAAATGGGTTACAACCATCTTCAAAATTGTGCCCAAAGCGTGGTGCTAATAACGTAAAGATATTCTATCACAAGTTTGGCTCCCATACGTGGGGCAGCAATATCTATCACAATTTAAATTTTAGGTTTAACCAATCTTCCGATTAAACGATAACCTACTTATACAAAATCCATGGGTCAAAAGGGAAGTCGTGTTAACCTTCATTTTAGTAATTATTTAGCCTTTAATTCACAGCTTTACCACCAACGGCTTACAGAGTGGTTTGAATAGCAAAATAACTTTTCTAAGTCTCGCAGTTCAAGAAAAAATTAACAAAAACACCCTTTCATTTTAAACCAGCAGAGAGAAAGATTGCAAAGTCTTGTAAGCTCCTTACATAAAAGCAAAGGCTGACAGGAAAACTCCAACAAAATAATATTTTGTTCCTATCTGGGGAAAGAAAATCTGCAAGTGAAATCCTGCTTCTGACTTAATGCCATAAAATTGTGAATGTTAATTCGAGTTTGTTTATGAAAAATGTATGATTAAAACGTGAATAACTTTCTCGTTTATTGCTTATAATGAAAACTCTTGTCTTTGGATATTTAATCTTCTTAGACGTTGAAAGGGTAGAGTTCTCTGGGCCGTGTTTCTAAATTTATGGCTGATGTGTTTCTTCTTGGCACTAAGATAGGCTAATCGTATTTATAAACATTTAATACACCAAGTGCTAGAGCACAGAGCATCTCAAACAACTTAAGCTATGGGCTTGTGCTACCTGTATAGTGTTTTAATCCAATTCATTATGCCTGCACCCTTTACCAAGGAATACAGTCTCATAACAGATATGGTTTCATATTCTTCTGGTTCTAAAAGCATTTTCCTAAAAGCGATATATCTCCGGTAAGCCAAACTTCACAGGAGTTATAATCTGCTGGGCTGTTTCAGTTTCTTTCTTGCACATTCTGCAATCTAAGCTATTCTCAGACACACTCATTGTGTTATGATGCTTTTTCACAGAGCATTTCCTGTGAGAAATGCAATAATTGTTTTCAGCTGAAGTCTGTTACATTTAAGTGAGCTTTTTCTTAATGGTTTTCTAATAAATAGTTCACGGGTTTGTTTCCTGGAATTTTAAGCTAGATTTATGATCCCCTAATTTGGACCAGTTCTTAATAGCCTCTCTTGTTAAACATCGAGATGTTCCTAGAGCCGGCTCTGGCCCAATAAATTGTGAAGCTGCTCCCTGTCTTGCAAGTTCGTTAGCTTTTTCATTTCCCTCTATGCCACTATGACCCGGTACCCTGATGAGCTGCATTTTATTCTCCAAGCTTGTGAGCATGTTTAGTAGTTTAAAACCAGCCGTGACACTACCTTATGACTACTTAGAACCTTAAGTGCAGGCTGACTAAAAAGGAAAGTGTGTGTAAAATAGGCAGAAAAAAGGAGTAATGTTGCTATTTTAGAAAGAGATCCAAAGAAGAACTATATTGAAAAGGATTAGGAAGAAGAGAAGGAATTGGCTGTGACACTGGATGAAAATAAACTGCTTGCAAAGAGGTATATAGAATAGAATAGAATGATAAATGGGAAGAAGGTTAGGAGTAGAAGAAGATACCAGAGGGTAGACATTATTAAGATGAATGATATACGAAGAAAGGGGGGGTGGAAAGAAGCCCGGGTTTTCAAAAAGGATTTGCCCTTGGGCAGAAAACTTAGAGTTGATACCTGCAGACCTATGACGGTAGTTTAGAATGCAGCATACAACCTCATTTGCTACGTATTTCCACTAGCATGGTGAACATTATAAACATTTAATACTCCAAGTGCTAGAGCACAGATCATCTCAAACATTGCGCTCGATGTGGATAGCGTTCACTGTAATTGGTTAGGGAAAATAAAATCTGATATGTTACATTCACATGAAATTCTCTGCCCTGTATCATTTATTAATGGGTATAAAAATTTATCTTGTGAAAGCTTATTACTTTCTCTGCCACGTACATATTAGGTAGAGAAGGTTGTGAATCCCACCACAAAATTCGATGCCAACATTTCAACGGAATTACTTGTTTTGAGCCCCTGAATAAAAAACATTTTTTGAAAACATCTATGTGTGTGTCTGAACAGCATTACTAAAAAACGAAAATTTGGACAAATACCAAACTTGCTATTTATCTCCCAGGGATGCCACAGGAAGATTTTCAAGAAAATCCCTTGCCCTTTCATTTTCCAAAAAATGGCTCTAACAACTTTGATTAAAATACCACATATTAAAGACAAATAAGATGTATATCTTGAATTTTCTGGGAATAGCCTTTTAATTCTTCTTCATTTCAAAGTAATTTTTATAGTCTTGTATAACTGGTAAACGTTAAGCGATAGACGATAACGTACTGCACAAGAAATGTAGATATCTTCAAAAAACACAATTTATTTAAAATAAGTTTTGATGGCATAAGCCATTTCTGAGATATTGCTTATTAATAGTTAGAATTGTTCATTTCCTGGCCAGTCTTTAAAGTGCTTTCAACATTCAGTTGTTTATCGCGATTGCATAGAAAATATGGAATTTTAAGGCCAGCATAGAGCGTCTAGTTCTTTAGCATTTTACTATTGCTGTTCCCTTTGTAGCTGTAATGAAATGTGTAAATTAGTCTTTCTGTAAAGGTTTATTTATTTCGATTTTAACTAGTATATATATAAAAGTACGCTTTAATAAGAATAGTTTGTGTACTCACTGATAAACGATAACGGTTAGAGAAAGTCTTGTTAAAGCATCACATCAGATTTTTTCTGTCTATTTCATTTTAATCGAGATAACCGTTACAGAAACAGCTACATTACATATTTAATTATGAATGCAAAGGGAAAAGCAACAGTTAGATGCTTCAATATATCTATTGGCAATAATTTGGAACTTATGTGTTAATATTTGAATATCCTTTTCGTATTCTTCCAGAAGTATTACGCCATCTGCATACAGTAATATATTCTGGTACTCATAAAAGAGGAAATTGTATAAATATCATGTTTGTAAGCATGAAATCTTAAGCATTCTGTGATAAACTAAAAGTCGTTAGATCATACTAAAATGTCTATGAATACCCCTCTTTATGTCCAGACTTTAATGGTGTACGGTAGGAACGGTATGAATGAGAAGCGCGGATGTAAAGATGAAGCAAGGACAGAGAAATCAATCGCCCCAAGGAAGGTAATGGGGTGTACCTTACTGAGATGTCAAAAGACGAGGAGGCGATGTGCTTTCTTTCAACATCGGGAATAAGTATTCCCTTCCATCCCGCTTCTCTCTGCCTCGTCTCGCCTCGCTTCGGCTTCGCTTTAAGACGGGGCCTGGGGCAAGACGGGGAAGGAGACGAGGCACGGTAAACTGACAGCATCACCAGGTCACAGATATCAGCACCGCCTGGAGGAATGAGGTTCCTGCATTTCCTGGCTCTGGATGTTCCCAACCTGGTGTTCACTTACAGAGTTGTCGTTATCGCCTCCCTTGGAGTGGAGAGTTTTTACCTTCGGGGCAGCAGAAGTGACCTTTAGCACGTGTGTGTTACCTCTGACATACACTGAGTGGCCCAGTGGAGTTTGTTAGGGTGAAACTGTGAATCGATGTTTTCACTTTCTCTGCTCTTTACCTAAGGTACAGGAAAATCGTGTTCGCTCCAAAACCTGATATTTAGGGTTACCCATCGCTGAAAATACTGTTTACTACTGATAAAGTGATTATTTACTAAGATTTTATTCTAATTTTGCATTTCTTCAAAATACTATGAACGATACCGCGATGAATTACAGATTTATAGCTCAACATTTTGATCTCTGCACCACTAAACCATAATAAAAATTATGATTTGGGGTTTTGGTAAGGTTCATTAGTTTCACTGTAAAAATCCTTAAATATTGGGCATACGTTTCCCAAATTTTTGAACTAAGTATTATATAAAATATTTAATTTCACAATCAATATGCATAAAGCCAAAAAAAAATATCAAATTGGCTGTTCCGTTGTTCAACAGTTCTACACTAACGTTGAAAATGTCAGTGAAATTGGTTGAAATTTACTTCACGTGGGGCAATTTGAATACTGCAAGATGTTGAAAAAAGTATTGTAGAAAAAGGCATTTGAAAATTGGAGTATCTGGTAAATCAGACACGTATCAAATGTTAAATTTATAATTACGTTTTAAATGTCATAGCCATTGGAATGCTAAGGCACAATATGAATCCAGAAAGTACAAACAGAATAAAACACTAAAATTCTGAAAATTGACTACTTTAGATTGTCTCAACTATAAATATATATTATAAGGCCAACCGCGCGCGCAAGTGTGTGTTAAAAGCAGCGGGTGGGTTCCAGGTGCAGCCGAGATGAAAAGTTGATATGTTTGCGGCCCGGGACATTTTACTCCATAGTTCATGTGTGGCCCGGGATATTTTTGTTAACAGTTGTGCGGCCGGCAAGATGAGTTGGAAAACTATATTATAAGTAATGAATGTTTCCCCCCAAGGTTTGGCAGAATTTTTCACTTCGACATGCAGAAGAACAAACGCCTGTGAATCGTTTCATTCGCGCCTGAATGAGTTATTCTATATATGACCCAAATATTTTATTTTGTTGACTTTTGAAGGACATCCAGGCAGAAACGTAAGTAAAGCTTAGAATTCAGCAAGAAAGCAACGAAGAGGAAGAAAATCGATGAACATGAGCACTTTTTAAGAACTGAAGCAAAAGTCCATCACAAGACTTCTATTCGTAAAGACAGTTTCATTCAAATTCCTACCAGTGTCAAAATCAAGAGGCATACCTTGAACAGACGCATGTCATAGCTTTACAAATAGCATTTTTCACCACACCTGTAACGGCATTTTCTCGAATTGTTACAGCCAGTCCTAAGTCTGCAGAATGGTAAGGAAAATGTTGTTCCAATTAGGACACATTTAGACGATCATACAATAATTTTGGGGCCGCATTTGGACTCATTTAAAAATTCTGGGGCCACATCTGGACGATCACCTAAAACGTCTTAAGGCACACTTGGACTAGAAATCAGTTTTGGGCCACATATGGACATATTCGATAGTACAATGCATCAAAAGGATTAAATCGGATAAGTATTTATCAATTTTTCTATTTGTCAACAACTTTTAACCATGTATTATAATGATATTCAGGGAATTTCCCAAACTCAAGCAGTCCCTATCATGGAAATATTCTATGATGTATTTCTCCAAAAATGTGTGTGACGATTAATACCAGGGCGTGAAAAAAAAGAAGAAAATCAGGATGGGGCTAGTTAGCGACTTGGGAGTTTGGTGAGTACATAATCTACAAGGGTAAGCCAATAAGATCCGCACACTATTTTTTTAATTTTTTTGTAGGTTGGCTGTATCGGTTTGTGCGCACGCACGTCGACATGTTGTTCCTTTGTCTCCGCTTGTGGAATGTTTGACCGTTATCACTCCAGTGAATATTGCACTGTTGCATAATAAACATGGCTGCATCCCTTACCGTTTGAAGAACAGCGTGCGGTTATCCGTTTTTCGTCGTCTGAAGGTGTACCAAGAGCCAAAATGCATTGAAGACTTTTCGCACAATATGGGACAAATGCTTTACCTCGGCGAAATGCGTACGAATGGATTAAAAGTTTCAAAAATGGTCAGACAACTGTGAAGGACGAGGAAAGAGCAGGACACACATCCATATCCACATGGACGCCAAAAGTGAGGAAGTCCGTATTCTGATTCAGAGATCCGAAGATTGACTGTCGATGAAGTGCCAAACCATATCTCTTTTGGTCCACTTAAAATGACTTAAGGAAGCAGTGCATAAATGACTTGCTGTTCAACCGAAAAACTTTTTTCTGAGGGCATCAAAAAAGCTTGCTCAACAATGGACCACGTGTATTGAGAAGGAAGGGAACTACGTTAAAAAGAGGTAATTCTAGGTTTCTATTGTTGTTATAATAAATTTTAAAAATTCTGTGCAGTTACTTCTTGACTTACCCTCGTATAATTTCTACAAAACTATCTTATCAGTACTAATCTTCACATTCAAGAAACATTATTTCCTTTTTTCTACCTTTATAGCCTACGGAGGAAACGTTAGTAGACATTAACCTAAATTGATAGTCATAATCCAATTAAAATTGAATATAACGAAAGGAACAAGCTAATAATAACCTTTCAATTGACATCTCAAACACAACGAATTTACGAGGCTGAGGCTGAAATACCGAAACTAGTCCTGAAAGTAACTTTCCTGCTGTTACATACAATATTTTGTTTCATAGTATGTCAAAATACTTTATATATTGGTTTAATATTCTACTGTATACTATGTTGTACATTGATACAGTCATATGTTTCATATGCTCATTGCAGTTGATGTAATATATGTTGGTTACCTTGGAGCTTGTCGTGCAGTGGCGCAGTTGTCAGCGTATCAACTCTTTCAATAAATTGTTGAGTATGGGACTGCAGAAGTTTAGTAGCATTATAAAAAGAAATATCTGTACAAGTAAATCAATTATGTTGAGTTATTACGTAATGTTCACATTTTAAAATTAATATAGAAAAATTAAATAATGCAATACGAAGAAAAACTCTAGTATTAAACAAAATATTTTACTTACCTTACGTCTCTTTCTTGTAGTCTTCTGTATAACCATAGCCCACTAGAACAGCTAGCTCTGTTCAGTAATTTTTTGAAGAGCGGTGGCCAATAATGATAAGGGTTATCGAGTGTTACACGCGTAGTTTTCTAAGAAAACCAATTTCCTTTCTACACTCAAGGAAGTAAACAAGCGCACAGCTCGCTCTTTGTTGAGGCAGTGCCAAAAACTGAATTACACAATTGCTTTTTCATAAGAGCATCTATCTTTCTAGTAAATTGTTATTGGCTGTGTATTTATAACCTGTAAAACTTTAAGTGCGGTATTCATAGTCGATATTGGTCCGGACCAATTGGCTACTTCCGGTGGATTTACAGCGGACCATCGACTTTCTTATTCATAGACCGTGACTTGCGTTGGTCCTGGAATCAAAGGCCTTGGTCCTGACCAAATTTCGGCCTACCTCAGAGGGGTAGATTAAGGGGAATCACTTTACAAAATGATGACTATGTAGTGATGGGCGTGGCTGCTGTGCGTAGAATTCGCGAAATGAGACGGTGGAGTAAAACTATCTACCAAGATTAGACATAATTGGAAACTATGACGACCTAAACTTCAAAACAAATACAGGTTCATAAAGGAAAAGTTAGAAGGCTGATAAAACTGATTCATCCTAACCTATATGACAGAGACGATAACCTGAGGCAGTATTTCAACACTTAAATTATTTCAGTTTAATTATATAATATAAATTCAATAACAGCCCGCCTTAAAGCAATATGTGTATGTAACAATATATAAAAGGGTGTATATTACAGTCATTGCATATGCTTATATTATTGTATCCATGTTTAATAATGTTATGTGAATATATTAGGTAATTTAATAATGTAGGAGCTGTGAGAATAATAAGTTAAAAGTTGCTAACAATGAGGTAACCTTGAGGCAATAATGAGTTTGAAACTTTAACAATACCACTTCTGATTGTTGGAAGCAATAATGTAATTTTAGTGACAGTTTATAAAATACCCAATCAACAACCAGAAAAAGTTTAGTTAAATGAAGGTGTTCTATTGGAGTAGGATTAGCCAATCAGACACTGAAAAGGAGAAAATTTTACAAATTCAGAGTTCAGTTGCCTGCAGAAAGCGTTACTAATCAGACGCAAAAAGTGTCCTCAAGAAATATAATATGTATTCGTGTGAGACGAAAAGTAAGTTTACGTGTTAGAAAGTGTAATTAATAAAAAGAATCTCACTGCTCTCTATCAGTGAAATGTTATTTAAATCGTATCAAGTATTAATAAAAGGAGTGAAGAAAAATTATAATCTGTGTAAGCCGACATTCTTGTCGCATCACAACCCTGCTAAGAGAAACGTGTCTCTAAAATAAACACTGACGCAGCCGAGGCAAACATAAATATATAATATTTAAAGAAACAGTTTAAATTACAAAGATAATATTTTTAAACTTAGGACGAAGGCTACCGGAAACTGTTTACTATACGTGCGGTTGCAACTACTACAAGTTTCTCTCCCCAACAGTTGAAATACAATACACCTCCTTCAATACAATCGTCTTCAAACCGAGGTTTGATTATCTCAATTGATACGAAAATTCTAATAGTACTTCCGTACTATGCAAGAGGAGGTTATCAAGAAGACACCTGATCTTAGTAAGGCGTCAGTAAGTCATATTATAACTAATGTCGCACGTGCCATTACTAGACTTCCCTTCATTAAACCGGGATTAGGATGGACGTTACGTAACATGACGGGACGTAACGCGAAATTAAGAAATGCTGCTAAAATAAAGGTCTAATTAGAATGCACTTAACGTAACGGGAATGAATCTTGATTGATTGTTCTTTTATTACATCATGCTACTGCTTCACGTCGATTGGTTCTAATTACCATGTGATATTAAACTTGAGGTAATGGGAAGGAAAAGTTTGACACTGCCAAATTCTTAAGTAAAGTCGCGTTAAATTAAAGACACTAAAGACAATCCAAAATACCTGAGTTAAATACAATGTGCAAGATCTTTACGTACGCTGCGTTGAGTTAAATCACTTAGGCTAATTCAAAGTAATTCAGGCTTTACTTACGTTTTTCCGGCGAGGAGGGGAGGATTAATAATCCCGGAAGGTTTATATATCATGATTTCCTCAGGTAATTATTTCTGTATAATTACTATCACAAAATATTTATTTAGTTAAGATCCAGGGAGGTGCATTTTAATAACACCAAATCTCCTCTTATAGTATGCCCATTGAAAATGCTTATAAAATCAAAAGGAAAGCGAATAAATTACCTTAGGAGTGAGTTTACAACATGATATGGTCTCTGTTATATCTTGTGCCCACCTTAGGTATTTTAATTGTATAGGCAAATCGCGTCAGGAACATAACAAACGTAGCCATTTTTCCGATAAATCACATGCAAATTGGGCACTGCTAACCTAAATAAAAATGAAATGCACTAAATATACGATGTGCTATTGTTTCTGCGAACGTGAATCAAGGTAGTGGTGGCAATAGGTTAGAATCATGCACAAACTGCCTATATATTATATCCCTCTATGCCTCCTCTTTTTTCGCATTTGTATTTGTCGAATACGATTTGTTTTGAACAATATCCATCACTTTTTGTATTAAGAAACACAGGCATTTTCCTCCTCCGACAGTTTTAATGCACGGTTCTTGGTTATCTCCATCTTTTGCTGAGGATAAGGAGTGAGCGCTGATGACTGAATCGATGAAAACAGCTGTGAAACGACCACAGAAAGTTAAAAACTAGGGAGTAACGATGAATAGTTTACTGCTCTATGGAAGTCGCTCATGCGCAGAACTACCAATCTCCGTCGTGTAACATTTTCTCTTTGCTGATCTACGGCCTTTCTTGGTCCGAGGCTTTTTATCGTCTGTGAATGTCAAAAACTTGGTCGGCCTTTGGTCTGGACCAAATTAGTCTGGAGATAGTCCAGACTAACCTGAAATCCATGAATACGACACTAACTGTATAACTTGCCTCAACATTTCAAGAGTGTTGTTCTAAACTCCTATCTCACCACCGCTGGTTACGGCTTTGGTAACGATATTACATGTCATACTTTTGAGACATGATACTGATAATAATTGAGGAAACAATCCAAAGAAAAAGCTAATTGAGATGTACACCAATGAGGAAGATAAACGCGACTATGCCTTTTGGAAAAAGAAGAAGAAGAAGAAGAAGCAGGAGTTGAGAATGTGGAGCAAGTGAACAGTTTTAATACTTGGGACGCACCTTAAGTAGTAACACGAGTTGTCAAGATACCAATGGCAAAGGCAACTTGTACAGTGGATTGCAAGAATCGTGACGGTATAATACCCAATAGTTTACGTTCGTAAGGAAGTACTAAACCGCCTCTGAACGCTCTGTCTCCACCCCTTGTCTGGTTCTGGCACTCCACTCTTTGTCTTACTCTCCCCTTTTCCTTTGCTTCTGAGGCTGAAACCGACTTGTGTTCATAGGTTAATGTTTGAGTGCCAAACTTTTGACATCAAACCAATACAAGATGAACTCATCCGGGGATTGGAGTGCACCATCGTTGCGCAGCATACCTTCCAGCCTCTCAAGTGAAATATTTGTGCACTCCTCCCACTTCGCCGCTTACCTAGGCCTCAGGTTTCTTCATAGGATAATGTATGTATATCGGATTTGTATAAAAGCTATAAGAAACTGGCTGGTGTAGAACACAGATAAGTTTCTGCCAACACTGAATAAAGAAAAGCACTATAGGAAACCAAAAGCTTCGGCATGTTTCCGTGCACCCGAATGCACGTTTCTATAAACTTAATAAAAATACTTGAAATGTTAACATGAAAAAGGAAACTCTTGTCTTGTTCGATACAGATTTCTGACATTGCTCCCGACGTATTGGGTTTGTTGTGCTACTTGTATAATTCATTATGCCTGCACCTTTGCACCTTTACCAAGGAATTCAGTCTCATAATACACATGGTTTCAAATTATCCTGGTTCTAAAGACATTTGCCCCAAAAGTAATAATATATCTCTTGTGGTCCAAAGCCTCTCAGAAGCATGTAACGTTCTGGGCAGTTTCAGTTTCTTTATTGCACAATCTGCAATTTAAGTTACTCTGAAACACTCCCATCAGGTTAAGATGCTTTTATACAGGAGCATGTCCTGTGAGAAATGCAATAATTGGTTCTCAGCTGAAGTCTGTTACATTTAAGTAAGCCTTCAGCTCTTTTCTTACATGGTTTTCTAATAAATAGTTTACCATGTTTGTTTTCCGGAGTTTTAAGCCAGGTTTTATGATGTTCTACTTTGTACCAGTTCTTAATAGCCTCCCTTACTCAACATCAAGATGTTCCTAGAGACGACTCTGGCCCAATAAATTATGAATCTGCTCCTTGTTTTGCAAGTTCATTACCTTTGTCATTTCCCTCTATTCCACTATGACCCGGTACCCAAATGAGTTGAACTTCATTCTGTTCAGCCAAGCTTGTTACAGTACCTTATCACTACTTAGAGCCTTAAGTGCTGCCTGACTAAAAAGGAAAGTGTGTGCAAAATAGACGGAAAAAATGAGTAACGTAGCTATTTTAGAAAGAGACCCAAAGAACAGCTATGTTGAAGAGGATTAGAAAGAGAGAAGAAAATGAGTTTGACACTGGAAGAAAATAAACTGCTTGCAAAGAGGTATATAGAATAGAATGATAAATGAGAAGAAGGTTAGGAGTAGAAGAAGATACCAGAGGGTAGACATTATTAAGATGAATGATATACGAAGACGGGGGAGGTGGAAAGGAGTCTGGGTTTTCAAAAAGGATTTGCTCTTGGGCAGAAAACTAAGAGTTGATACCTGCAGACATATGACGGTGGTTTAGAATGCAGCACGCTGCCATTTGCTACGTTTAAGGGATATAAATAACGCAAATACGTATTGCCAGTAACATGGTGAATGCTGGGGGAGACAATATTTCAATAACATTTAAATGAGCGTCTCTTTGGCCCAGGGTCAGCACTCTGGCTTATAAACCTAGAGGCCTCGAATTTGATTCTCGGGAAGGGGAAGGATTGGTCTTCAAATAGAAAAATGCTCTACCCTCCATAAAGCCTGGAAGTAAATATGTAAGAGTGAATGCAAGTGCCCTTAATGATGAAAAGGAATAAAAATTGACCTAAACAACCTATAATTCAACGAGTTAGAACACCATTAGTTGTTTATCAGCCCGATATAATCATAGAAGTTAAAGAGAAAACTAAGGAAAAAATTCTGATGTGTTACACTCAGATGCCTTTCTCTACTCTTGTACTCTTATTGCTAATTTTCTTATAGGTGCAAGGGGAATGTGGAAATACAGTAGGCTTTAAGTGATAGTCAAGTGTTTTAAAAGCTGATTGCCATGTGTTAAAAAAAAGCAAATAACGAATTTTCATTTGAGAAAATGTATATGTATTGGAAAATTCAAACGCATAACAAGGAATAGCTCGGAAATAGTTCACTCGACAGAAACATGTATACGACATAAATTGTGTATTTTAACGAGATCTACATTTTTTGTGTAGTAAAATTTTGTGTATCTTTTACGCTTTACCAGTTATGCAAATGTCATTCAGAAAAGAAAACTTTTGGATATATTCCCAGAAAATTCATCATATAGATTTCACTTGCCATGAAAATATCTTAAGCATGTGATATCTTAATCAAAATCATTAGAGCAATTTTTGAGAAAATAAAAATTTTGGAAAAATGTTCCAGTAAGGGGTAGTCTGGGGACGGGAATTTTCTTGAAAATATTCATGTGGCGTCTTTGAAAGATACTGAACCTAAATACAAAGTTTGGTGTTTATCCGACTTTACATTTTTGAGTTATGCCGTTCACACACACACACACACACACACACACACACACACACACACACACACACACACACGACCGTTTTCTGAAAATGCTTCTTTTTATTCAGGGCACCTCAAAACATGTATTTCCGGGGAAAACTCGTATCGAATTTGTTGGTGGAATGCAATATTTCCCCCTACTTACTATACGTAGTAGCTCTGCTCGTGTTATAACATTAACTTTGAGAGTTTACTGTATGTCGATGTTTCTGCCGCTATTTTCCTCTTTTTCCATTACCTCTGATACCGTAATTACTGATATAAAATATAAATAATTAAATAAAGAAATGATAGTAAGATAGAGACATTATTGCAATTAATATTTTTATATTAAATCAACGTATACTGTAACAAGCCTGAGTTGAAATATTTGTTCGGAAAAAAATCCATTACTGGGTTATGTTAACAAAAGGCATTAGTAACAGCCGAGTAACGAACGCGTTAGCATAACATTCCTGAAATGCAGTTGGAAATGAGCTCGGTGCGTTTGCAAAGTCACGTAGACCGGATTTCTGTAAATTAGAAAAGTGAAAGGAACTTCTCAGAGTTCAGGCAGGTTCGGTATAGCAACAAGTTAAGAGACACATGCGTAGAGTTTTAATATTGGCCCGAGTAAGAAGGAACGATGGTAGCGGTATTTATATTTGGGTGGAGCTTAAGTTAAGAAAAGTTCTTGTATACATTTCGTGACAATCCTGAGGTTATTGACTCTCGTGTGTAATTTCTAAGTTTTGTAGCGCACACGAACGCGCTGTTGTCAGTAAGATATAGCGGCTATTGCGAGGGATCTTTCCGAGTAACATTTCTACGACTTACGGCAGCTAACACTTCTCTTAATTATTATTATAGAAGTCATTAATTCGTAAATTAACAGTCGGCGTTTCTTCTCAAACTCAATATTTTAGTCGACATTAAAATTTATCAGCTAACTAACCTGGTGTTATCTTTCAAAAATATACTCACGCATACCCTGAGATAAAGAAAAAACTCATAGCTATACCACTACAGCAGCTGGACACGTGAAAACGCAGAACGAGCTACTAGATGACATAAAACTCGTTAACAGAGCAGATAACATTAATCGTTAAATAAATGGATGCCACTTCAGGATAGCGGCTGCAAAGTGTCACACTGAGACTCGCTCATTGTTTCTCCAACTCTCCCATTTCCACTCTATTTTCAATTGTTTCACTCTTCCCTGCATTCTCTCCGCCTTTCTGTCTAATGTACACTACCGTGTATAAAACGTGGCCCATTCCCCTAGATCACAATAGTGTTTTTTCCTCTAAGGTTTCCACCTTCAGTTAACCAACCTTTGGCTCCATCCAGCCGGTATCAAGGAGATAAAAGGAATAAATGAATGACGTTATAATCGATGTGAAATGAAGGGGTGGTTCGAATACCGCCTCTACGATTGGTACAAAAGGAAACGCTAGACCAATACGACATAGTTCGGTCTCCTGTAGGAGGGCGTGAAGAATTATTTGCGTGTGTCTTTAAAATGAACGATCCACGACATTTATATCAGAAATTTCATCAGCGACATGGAGACGAAGACGCATTTATTTGTACGTTTTTATTCCACTATATTTTATTTTTGCGCCTTAATTCAACAAAGCATTGCCTTAACGGCACCACACTAGTAAGAGCATACTCGTATAACGTGTAATGTTACAGTTCGGCCATATTTTGGGGAAGGTAAAGTTCCCTGCCAATCCAGTGGCTAGAATTATACTCGAAAAACAGAGCAGGTCGCGCTGGCAGAGGGAGGAGCTAAGTTGTATCAACATAATTAGCTCCATTCCATAATGTGCCACTTTTAATGCACATCGGTATAACGTCATAACGACTTTTTGAAAACCACGGATAAAATTGCTCTTTTACTTTCTCTACTACGTATTGTAAGAAGGGGAGGTATTAAATTCGATGCCGAGATTTCGCCGGAAGTGCGTGTTTTGAGGCCCCCTGAATAAAACACTTTTAGAAAAAGGTTCGTGTGCGTGTCCGTCTGTGTGTATGTGAACAACGTAACTCAAAAACGAAAAATCGGATAAATACCAAACTTTGTATTTAGATTCAGTATCTTTCCAAGGTGCAACAACAAGATTTTCAAGAAAATCCCCCTACGTAGACTACCCTTTACATGGAACATTTTTCAAAAGATTATTTTTTGATTAAAATATTATATATTTAGAATATTTTCATGACAAATAAAATGTATATCTTAAATTTTTTTGGAAATGTCTCCAAAAGTCCTCTTCTTTCTGAATGGCTTTTGCATAACTGGTGAACCGTAAGAGATAGACAAATTGTTTCTACACAAAAATGTAGATCACGTTAAAACACACAATTTATGTCATATACATTTTTTTGCAGAGTGAACCATTTCCGAGATGTTCCTTGTTATTTGTTTGAATTTTCCAATACCTTTTCTTAAAGGGGAATTTTTTATTCGTTTTTTTGTGTACTGAACATGCAAAGAGAATGGAATACTCCACATAGCAACAGGCCTTAAAATATTTGACTATCGCTTAAAGCTCCATATTCCACTTGCACCTACGAGAAAATTAGCAATAAGATAGTTTGTGCAAATGTTTATCTCGATTAACATGAAGTACATGGAGAATAAGCGTTTGTAAAAATAGTTTGTACAAGAGTAGAGAAAATCATGCGAGTGTAACACATCAGATTTTTCTGGAGTGTTAAACTAAAAAGTAAGTAAACTAAAGCTGAAGACCTAATTAAGCTTGTAATAGTAAGAACTAGTGTGTTTCTCGCAGTAACTTGTAACCATTCTTATGTGAAAAAAACCAGTTTTTACTTTAGTGTAGCCCATTCATTCATTAAAAATGAAAATTACCAGAAACAACGTGGTTGCAGTTTCAATATCTGAATAAGAGATCGATTACCGGGATTATATAGATAAAAATGCGAACTTTTTATTATGCAGGATGACTTTATGTTAGTATTTAAAACATGCGGCTCATTAAAAGTGCGAGTCAGTGAAGGAGGACATATTTCAAGATGAAACAGAGCGAAATTTCATCTAGCGGAAATTATAACCTTGCTACATCGTTTGTTAACAATAACAGTGCCATACATTTTAAGCCTTGAGCAAATAAAAGAAAGCGACAAAGTCTACAACTCATAGTACACCGAAATGAAGCCAAGGGTCGTTCCAGAGATTTCATGCAAAGTGAAATCTCAATTATGGGAAGTTGGCAGAGTTCCCTCGGGAAGAGAAACACAGCTACTGGTGAACAGCTGGCTGGAGAATCACAGGCTAAATCATGGGAGAACATTCTAAGGAGGATTTACAAATAAGACTCCAAGAACGTATTTTGTAAAATGTGATGCTGATATGTCCAAGATGACAAAAAGTGCCAGATCTGTGCCAGCCGACCCTTTTTTAAAATAAAGCACTTGTTTTCGTCTCCCAAGACTTGTTCTGGATTCCTTGGGATGTTTGCGAAGGCGAATGAATTAGATATTGGAAACGTGAAGCATTTCAAGCTCAATTTTGAAATTGTAGACTAGAAGAACAAGAAATACTTTTATTTTTTACACATACTGATTTTTTTTTGCAAAATGTCTTCTCACGATCAAGACTCGAAAAACTGATCTTTGGGTTTCCGTGCCGAATACCACTCCTTAACGAGATGCCGAAACACTGACAAATATTTCTTATAGATTCAAGTATCTCAATGGAACCTCAAGATTACCTGACCTATTTTGAAAAATAATTCGTGACTCGAACAAAGAATGGTTAAGAGGAAACCAGAATCGTTTAGAACATTATAGGGTGATTAATATAAAACTAAATATGTGTTTCTTTATTTATTCAGATGAAAGTTCACCCTGTACCGTTTTTGCCCCCCCATGGTTATGGCTTATGCAACCAGCACGTTACAATGCTGCAGAGACAATGACGTCATTCATGGACAGGGAAAGTAACATCTAAAGTCGAACAACATATCGCCATGAGTGTCGTAATACATCACCTCGCTATGTAAAGCTTCATGGACAACTCATCATTGGCTGGTTTGCGACACGCCACTGACGCCAGCGCCATCATGCTCGTCGCCGTTTCCAGCAACTCCTGGGCAGGCAGGCACCAACAGTCGCTCTTCGGCCAGGGACCGAGCCGGGAACAATTAGACATCGTGACAGCGAGCTTTAGGGCATAGTTCACCAAGAGTCATTCTTTCGACCTTTCCAAATTATCTTTAAACTTTATTCGGTAAGCTTTTTGTAATTCAACTCTTAGTGGTTTTCTAAATTCTTGTACTGGAGAAGCATTTATGTTTTTGCATTTCAGTAACCTTATTGTATTCGTTGCTCTTCTATAAACTCTTGAATTCAGATGGCAACTTTAAATGTAGTAAAGCGAAAGAGAATATCGCATTGTATTTTGAGCATATTATTTTGTAAAACAAAATGGTAAAGCAAGCTGACTAAAGCATTTTAACGCATATATCAGTTGTTATTTTATGTATTGTTGAATGTTTGCAATTTCCTGGCTCCTATGCAACAGTCCCTCTTCATGATAACTTTCCCCGCTGGGAGAAACAAACTAGTGGTGCAACCCAATGTCCCGAGTTTAGCATCAAATTAAGCGGGATATTATTCCCTGTCACGAGGCGCCCAGATGCTTATTCCTTATTGTTGGCTTTTATGGTTGGCAGCTGTTTTCGATATTTTGTGCTAGTCGCTGTGAAAATGCAGTACACAATGGCTCCTATTTGTGAAGCAATACTGGATTACGAATTCAATTACGGCTACTCAAAGGGCATACCAGAGAGAATCTGGTGTCCACAATACCCTAGCAAACATAGGTAAATCTGTAAACAACTGGATCTCTGATGAGTGAAAACGGCAAACATGTTCATCTATACTGCTCACGGTTGTCATGGATGTCCGGGTATGACTGGAGAAGTCATTTAGATGCTTGTCGCAGGATATCCGGTATATCTACTCAATGTGTAGGAAGCTGCGAAAAGTGTTCATCTAAAATATTTGGGGCCGGTTTCACCAACCGACGTTAAAAAAATCTGTTGTGTTACAATCACATGACTTTCTCTACTCTTGTAAAAACTATTTTTACAAACGCTTATTCTCCATATGCTTCATGTTAATCGAGATGTTAATCTTATTGCTAATTTTCTTGTAGATGCAAGGGGAATTGGTAGGCTTTAAGCGATAGTCAAATGTTTTAAGAACTGGTTGCTATGTGGAGCATTTCATTCTCTTTGCATGCCCAGGACATAAAAAAATCTGATGTGTTACACTCACATGACTTTCTCTACTCTTGTACAAACTATTTTTACAAACGCTTATTCTCCATATGCTTCATGTTAATTGAAATAAACATTTGCATACTCTATCTTATTGCTAATTTTCTTGTAGATTTTAGGGGAATATATATTTAAAAGGGCAATATAGAAATACTGTAGCCTTTAAGCACATACATATCTCTTAATAGCTGGTTGCTAGGTGCAGCACCATTCCCTTTGCCACAGATTAATACTCTTTGCATATCCAAGACAAAAAATGAATAACGAATTCCCATTTGAGAAAATAAGTATTGAAAAATTTAAGCGAATAACAAGCAATATCTCGAAAATGGTTCACTCAACAAAAAAATGTATATGACATAAATCGTGTATTTTAGCGCGATCTACACTTTTTGTGTTGTAAAATTTTGTCTATCTCTTATGGTTTACCAGTTATGCATAAGTCGTTCACAATGAAGAATACTTTTGGAGACATTCCCAGAAAATTCAAGATATACATTTTATTTGTCATAAAAATATCTTAAACATATGATATTTTAATCAAAATCGTTAGAGCCATTTTTAAGAAAATTAAAATTTTCGAAAAAGGTTCCATGTAAAGGGTAATCTGGGGTGGGGGGACTTACTTGAAAACCTTTGTGTCGCATTTCTGGAAGATATTGAACCTAAATACCAAGTTTGGTGTTTATCCGACTGTTCGTTTCTGAGTTATGCTGTTCATAGACAGACAGACACACAGACAGACAGACACACAGACACGCACACGGACATGTTTCCAAAAATGTTTTTTTGGATTCAGGGGGTCTCAAAACATGTATTTCCGGTGAAATCTCGGTATCGAATTTTTGGGTGGAATACAATACTTCCCCTACTTACTATACGTAGTAAAGAAAGTAATACTCTAACCTCTTGTTTGATAACTAGTTGTTCAAAGTTTAACATAAGGTTAAAACTTTTGCGTTTCATCAAGCTTTTACAACAAATTGTTAGCTAACATGTTTTCAACGTCGAAGACAACTGCGAACGCCAGCTTTCGAGAAGGGGTGGCCGAACTATACTAATTGTGAACGTACTCCGATGCAATTTTAACTATGTATTGCCGCGCTCTCTGTATAACTAGCCCACAACTATCTACATTCATCAGTGGTCATGTGATGTTCCAGTTGTTTGAGGTTAGACTCATGATATCAACTGAAATAAATGTTTCACCGTTTGAAACGCGTTAATTAACATCTGTTTAATAAGTACAAACGTATTGTCAAGTGCGAAAAAGCTGACGTTTCTACATTAAAGGATAAGATTGCAGCCTGGAACAAAATCCACACGTAACCTAATTGGAGCGAACGCGTTTCCCTTAAGTCCTGTAAGCAACTACCACAATTTTAGCTAACATAAAGCGCAGCACCAGAAACGTTAGGTGTGAAGAGCGTTTAAGACGTTTAAAACTCGTGGTGGACACTGCAATGAAACTAAAGTGGACGAAAGTGTGTTATCGCTGATTAATCAAGCAGACCCGAAAAATACTGTTTGCTTCTTGAATCAATTGCTTTGGAAGTCTTCCGGATAAACCCACAAACGGTAGCTTTGGAAATACCAACATTATCACAAGTAAATGAAAAATGTTAGTAGCATAAAATCTAAGTACCTAATTAACACTTAGCATAGGAGAAAGGGACATGATTCTTTTAGTAGTATTCTAACCTCTCGTAATTCCCATAAAACCATGTTTATGTCCCTTTGAGCAGTCTATATTGCTTTAAAAATTCCTCTTTTTTAAGGGTTTCAAATTTATTACGACGTAAGAATACTCTTCTGTTAGGAATGTAATTCAAAAATGCAAACTCGCAACAACACATTGTTAAAGTTAACATTATTTGATGAAGCAGAATTTGTGTTAACTTCAGTGTTAAGTCAGTTTAACAATCTGTTAACATTTAGCATCTGTTAGTGAAACCGGCCCTTAGGGTTGTACTTATCATTCTGACATATTGTCCACCACACGTTAACAGATGAAGCGTGATTCCATTTATGCGGCTCACACAACTCACGCTATTGGGCCGTCCAAAATCCACATGTCATTCACGAAGCACGGGGTTTGGTGCGCAAGATGCACAGAGAGAGTGGAACAAATCTTGTTTTTGACTAGGCTGTGGACACTGCAGAGTACCGACGGATTTTCATCGAGTTGTTAAGCAACTGAACGGTGTAGAGCTCGCTCTTGGATATTTTCAACAAGATGGTGCTACATTCCATACATATAACGATTTCTTGGCGATAATTGAACGTTTCTTTGTGGATAGGATAGTCTCCAAAAACTGTAGCCACCGAGATCCCCACTTCCTATGGGGGTTACTAAAAGACAGAGTTTACACCCGTAGACACTGGATGATCTGAACACAACTTTACACAGGAATGCAACTCACTATTCCAACGAGGGGACAGTAACATAGAAGGAAGTGTTGAATTATGCCTTATGAAGAAGAGAGGATGTTTTCAACATTTTCTATAGAAGTTAATTATATTCGAAAGATACTAGAATGGCTAGCGTCATTCGTTTCGAAATAAATAAACAAGTAACTGTGCTAAATCATTCTTTATATGCTATACTCCAAGTTGGTTTGTTCCAAGTTCATTCTGAATTCAATTGAGTTAACAGTGTTGAACTACAGGATTTTATTCTGGTTCAAAGAAGTCGCATGTGCTGGAATAATATATCGTATCGTAAGAATAAACATTTAATTAAATTATATCATACCTACAATAGCTAAGAGAACTATTGTATACAATTCAAAGCACCAGTGCCAAGGTTTCACTGTTTTCAGCCCAGCTGATTCCCTCAACAAGAAAGATATTTTTAGGAATAGTTCAGCGCGCGCGTGTACCTATTTATCTGTGTGCGCGGTCCGAGAGTAGCTAGCATAGCTCAAAAATGAAAATTCGTAAAACTAGGAAATTTCATATCAGATATTGTGATGCCAAGCAACATTTTGAAGAAAATCCCTCCAATTTATATCTTGAATTTCCTATGAATGATGTGTGAAGTCTTCTTTATTATGTATGAATTATATATAATTTTGTAAAGCTACGAAGCCCCAAGAAATAGACAACAACCTACTTCAAGATGAATTTGGAGCCCATTAAAATACAGATTATGTGTCAAAGAAGTATTTCTGTAGCCATAGGTACATACTTTCAAAATATTTAATGCTCTATATTTCAATTATCTGTCGAATGTTCATTCTTGCCTTTTTATTTGCAAGAGGTCGTTACTATGACTATGGGATTTACTCCTCTGTGCTTCCGATAAATAAGTTGAGACTGTACAATCTCCAAAACTAAGCGTACATAGACTCCTAACAGCTCGATACACTTGTTCAATAGCTTCGATACCCTGTTTATAGTGAGAACCGTCGAATTCTGCAAAATAGCCATCAACTGCAAACTCCACCTCTTCATTGTTGGCAAATCATCTACCATCAAGCCATTTCTTCAACTTGGAAACATAAAATGATCAAAGGGGGTTACTTCTGGCGAATAGGGTGCATGAGGAAGCAATTCGAACTTTAATTCATTGATTTTGGTTATGGCGATAATGGATGTGTGAACTGGTGCATTGTCTTGATGAAACAGAACTTTCTTTTTCGCTAAATGCGGCCGTTTTTGCTTGATTTAATCATTTAAACGCTGAAATAAGTTTGCATAATACTCGCCATTGATTGTTTTTCCTTTTTTAAGATAATCAATAAAAATTATGCCTCGCATCCCAAAAAAGGTGGCCCTATGACCTTGCCTGGAAATGGAACTTCGCCTTCTTTGGAGTCGATTCTCCTCTTTCAATCCACTGTTTTGACTGTTCCTTCGTCTTAGGTGTGAAGTGATGGACCCATGTTTCATCCATGGTTATGAATCGACGCAAAATCTCGGCAGCGAACCATCGGTAAACACTCGACTGAAACATCCTCACGACGCTGCTTTTGTTCCATTGTAACTAAACCCGGCACCCATCTTGCGCACAACTTTCTCATGTCTAAATTTTCAGTCAATATGTGATGTACAGCACTTTTGGAAATGCCTATGATGACTGCTAGCTAGCGCACTTTCAGTCGACGGTCATCCAATACCATTTTGTGGATTTTCTTCACAATTTCTGGCGTGGTCACCTCATTTGTTCGATCACTGCGATTCTTTAATATTGGTTGGTCTAAGACCTTTCAAATAAAAGTATTGTATCACATAACAGTGGCCAGTTTTATCCATGTTTACAAATTTGCTGAGAGGATTCACTATTGTTGGCTGCCAAACAATTACTATACAACGTAGCATCGTCAAACTTCAAACTTAAGCTTTATAAGGGCGGTACTTTCTACCACAATCATATATACACCAGGTTGGGTACTTCTGGGATTGTCCTCGTATTTTCTAGTTTGAAATTCTCCAATACACTTAACGCATGTGTACTGCATATAAACTTTTCGACATCAATGAATAATACAAATAGTACTTACGCGAAAATAAAATTAATTATGAGCAGCGTTTTTAAAGTACGTCCGTTATGCAATAAAATAACTCTTGAATATTTTGGTTTACCACTTTCTTTATTCCATTGTACACATATATACCTTAAGCTTTCTCTTTCCACACAGTTCTTATAATCAATTAAATTCTCATTCCAGTGTAGAATAAATTTTAATGGCTCTTCATAATAGAATTTCACCGCCAGTCCATAAACAAACGTACAGTTTCTGAGATGCAGTTTTCCGTGTCTAAGATTTATGGTGCATGAAACTGCGTTATTGCTATCGTTGGTTTAAGAAGGGGGATTAGATTGGCTACGGAGGGGACTCGGCGCTGATCCACATAGGGGATATCGTACTTATGCCTCACAAGGGGTCTTCTCCGAGAGGAAGGATGAGGCGAGAGGAGTTACCGGGCAGCCAGGACCAGGAGTGATGGCACAGGTCCCTATGTTTTCAGATAGACTCCCCGGAGACGGAGAGGCAGACCGGGGACCATCCCGAACAGAGGAGGTCCAACGCCTCTCAAGGGGGTTCGGGTACCCCGGCAGCCAGCCGAGGGATGGAGTCACAAAGATCATGCTTTCCCCTGCCACACTGCACCGAAACACCATCGCCGACACTACGAACCCTGAAAGAGACCAACAATAAATCATGAGCTGAAATGTGAATGGAGATGAAATAGAGGGACAGGAAGTTTGGGGATGTGAGAATCCTTCCCAGCATTCGCCTGGCTACCTGGGAAACCCAGAAAATAACGCATCGATCAAGAACGTCGGCCACGGGAATCGAACCCACGACCTCCCAAATGCGGGCCACAGACGAAACCGCTTGAGCCATCCTGCTCGGTTTAAGAAGGGGATTCAAACTAGTGATTAGGAAGTCACTTCATAAACAACTGTGGATTGATGTAATGTTAGCCAAAACAAGAAAACCCATTGTTTATGTTTTTTTAAGAAACTTTGTGCACATACTGCAAACATTCCCGAAAGAATTATCGCAGTTCGATGTTAATAACAGAAACAAATCTGATATGTTACAGTCACATGACTTTCTCTACTCTTGTACAAACTATTCATACAAACGCTTATTCTCCATATGCTTTATGTTAATCCAGATATCAAGATGTTAATCTTATTGATAATTTTCTTGTAGATGCAAGGGGAATTGGTAGCCTTTAAGCGATAGTCAAATATTTTAAGAACTGGTGGCTATGTGGAGTATTCCATTCTCTTTGCATTACTAGGATAAAAAAATGAATAACGAATTCCCATTTGAGAAAAAGGGAAAAGGTATTGGAAATTTAAGGGAATAACAAGCAATATCTCGAAAACTGTTCACTTAACAAGAACAATGTATATGGCATAAATTGTGTATTTTAACGCGATCTACATTTTTTTGTGTAGTAACATTTTGTCTATCTCTTATGGTTTACCAGTTATGCAAAAGTCGGAGACATTCCCAGAAAGTTCGAGATATACAATTCATTTGCCATAAAAATGTCTTAAACGTATGGTATTTTAATCAAAATCGTTACAGGAATTTTTGGGAAAATTAAAATTTTTGAAAAATGTTCCATGTAAAGGGTAATCTGGGGTGGGGAGATTTTCTTCGTGTCGCATCTCTGGAAGATACTGAATCTAAATACCAAGTTTGGTGTTTATCCGACTGTTTGTTTCTGAGTTATGCTGTTCACAGACAGACACACACACGGGCATGTTTCCAAAAATGCTTTTGTTTGGATTCAGGGGGCCTCGAAACATATATTTCCGGTGAAATCTCGGTATCGAATTTTTGAGTGGAATACAATTCTTCCCCTACTTACTATACGTAGTAGAGAAAGTACATATAACTCCAGAAACAGCTACATATTTCTTAGATGTACCGGCGGCGGAAGTCTGTGACGAAGTTATAAAAAACGTATGCTACAATAAGACAATTGTTCAGAAAACATTGATAATTGCTCGAAAAGTAGTGTAGGGTTTGAAGACTGGATAAAAAATAAATTATCGAAAAAATTAATAGTTCCTACCTACTTTATTGCAAAACGGACCTTATTTTTAAAACATCAGCTGTTGAACATGGGTTCTAGTAAAAAGGTCACCATCATTAACCTCTGTTGCAAAATGTCTATCAATTATCCGCGACTGGTTGTTGACCTTGAATAAATCAACAACTTGCTGCTGATACTTATATGCTGCATGAGTTAAATTGTAAGTAAACATTCACAAATAAAAGGAAGTCAAAACTCAGGTAAGCTTTTCAGTAGAAAAATTCAACAATCAAATATGATTGTATTATATGTCTGAAATAATAAATATACAGGGTGAACCATTTAAGTTGAGACTGTCCAATATCTCCAATACTAAGCGTTGTAGAAAGAAATGCCTTGAATAAAAGTTGCTTGATATTTTGGGGGAATGTAGATGCTACTAGTCGTGTTTTATTTGGAGACGTTGTGAGGTCATTTTAGGGTCAGTTTAGTTCTTTTAAATGAGAACCTACCCTTTTTATGTTCTTTTCTCACTTCTCATAAAAACTAAACAACATATGAGTGCTTTGCAATTGTTCTTACACCAACGTAAATAACAACGAAAATCCTGAATGGCTGTGCACGAAGAGCGCATCCATGAGTAGTCATTTGAGGGTCAAGTTGTCGCGGTAATCTTTCGTGTTATCTTATTTGCTGGCGCCTGTTATTGTTTTACTATTTTGAATTTTGGGTTCTTTGTCCTCCGGCTACTCAGTCGAGCAAATATCTCTGATCAGGGCGTGTAAACGGAAAGGAGTTGTTACTAAAGGATAACATTGATAAAGAATTTGTTTTTACACTTTTATTGCCGTCACACTATATTAATTTCACATATTTAATCTTGATACACGTCTGACTGAAACTGTTATATTTTCGAATGTAACTACAATCGCTTATTTGCCGCGCACTATTAATTCGCGTATTTCACATTTTGTAACTAACTTTACAACGCGAGAGATTCTGTAGAATTGCGTAACGTGTACTTCGTGAATGCTTCTTTAGAACTGCCTGACGTGTAACTCGCGAGAGAGATTTCTTAGAACTGCGCGATGTGTACCTCGTGAATGATTGTGTTGAACTGCGCGATACTTGCCTCTGGCTCAAGAATTTATACTCCCTCACCCCGATATGCCTAAACATTATAATTGAGCTGCTATTGGTTACTAAATCGCACCAACATTAGCGTCAATTTTATAAGCCAGTCAAAATTACAAACACATATGCTCTAGGGAAGATATTCCCTCCATTTCTAAAGAAAGACGCGCTACCTTGACGTCATTTTTTGTCTCTTCTAATTGATAAACAATTCAACCCATTGCTTCATTGTTACCAGCTCCTATTGTCAGTTTCAGTGAGGCCGTGTAAACGTATTTCCTGGCAATGCTTATAGCTAATAAACATACAAAATCATTGTCATACAATAATGTTACTTTACACTACAATCACTCTGGCATTCACAGTGTTGTGATATAAAATACTGCCTCAAAGTTACGTTTCGTAATTGACAACGAACATGTTTTATTTTATTTCCTTATTCTTCATTACAAAATAAACATTTCCTAATTAGAAAACAACATACAAATGTAGTTTCCCATTAAAAAAATTTATTTGACCCTGAAATGACATAATAACATTCTCCAAACAAACACGACTAATGGCATTTACTTTCTCCCATAATATTAAGCAATTTTTATTAAAGACATTTCTTTCTACAACGCTTAGTTTTGGAGATATTGTACAGTCTCGGCTTAAATTATCCACCCTGTATAACAAGTTAGACGATTTAATATAATTCATTCACATATTTAAACATATACAGAAAACATGCAAGCAGGTTAGGTTAACAGCACTGAATGCAAGAAGTTCAAATTTCCACCATGATAACATGAACGGCAAGTAGATAAAAAGAATAAATAAATAAACAAACAAGCAAATAAATTAATTAATAAATGAATCAGATGTGATACACTCACATGACTTTCTATATCCTTTACCGTTTATTAGTGGGTATACAGCTATTCTTATCAAGCTTATTTTACTCTCTGCTACATTTTAATCCAAATAAACCTTTGCAGAAATAGCTACATTATACATTTCGTTATACATACAAAGGGAACAGCGAAAATCAGATGTTTAGGAGTTAGACACTATAAGCTGGCTTTGAAATTGCTTGAGAATACAATTGCGAGAAACAACTGCATGTTGACAAGCATTTAAGAGAATGACCAAGTAATGAACAGTTGAACCATTAATAACGGATATCGCAGAAATGGCTTATGCTACAAAACTTATTTGAAATAAACTGTGTGTGTTTTATAGAGATTTACATTTTTGTGTAGTACATTTTAGTCTATTCGCTTAACGTTTACGGTTACACAGATTATACAAAATTCCTTCTAATGAAAAGGACTTTATAGGCTATTTCCAGAAAATTCATGACATATATTTTATTTTTCATGTATCATCTTTAATATGTGATATTTTAATCGATATCGTTAGAGCCATATTTTAAAAATAAAAAAATGTAAAAATCTTCCGTGTAATGGACAATTTGTGTTTGGAGAGTTTTCTTAAAAATCTTAGTGTCGCATCCGTGGAAGGTATTAAACTTAAATACCAAGATACGCATACGGAAATTTTTATACAGGCTTTTTTCGATTCAGAAGGCCTCAAAGCACGTATTTATGCTGAAATCTTGCTATAGAATTTTTGGGTGGAATGGAAAACATGATAGAAAAGGTAAAAACACTGTCGTCGACAAATTACATTATATACTAGTAGTTAGTTCAATGGCTGTGAAGTCTAAAGCAGTTTAGAGAGAATAGTGAACTACTGCGCAGATAGAAAGGAAAACCTGTAGAGCTAAGAGAACCCAGGAGTGCAGCAAATATCGGCTTAGTTACGTCAAGCTTACACGGTGATATTCCACTGTTTGTAAACATTGTTTGTTGCATAACAGGTAAGTACGTTACATGAATGATTACTCTGAGTATGTAAGTATGCATTTCAGTTTGTCAATTTGTCTAGCATAAGAGTTAAAGTAGACATCCGACGAACAATTCATGACTGCTCTGGAGTTTATTGCGACACGAGTGCGGTAAGTACATCATTGGAGAACGAAGAAGAGTTTGAGAATTGAAGAAGTAGTTATTTTTACGTTTTTTATTAGCCCCACGTTGGGCGCCAATTTGAGAATGTTTATTTTTAGGAGGAGGGATATTATATTTCGACTGTTGGGGAGCCGAACTTGAAGTAGCATCAACCGCACGTATGGTAAAACGTTTCCAGTAGCCTTCGCCCCAAATGTACTTTCCGGTGGCCTTTGCCCCAAGTTTAGAAAAATATTAAGTTTGTAATTTTCACTGTTTCTTTAAATATTACATATTTATTTGCCTCGGCTGCTTCAGTATTTATATTTTTAGAGACATAAATGCCTTAGCAGGGAGTGGTGCGACTGAAGAATGTAGGCTTACACAGATTATAATTTTACTTCACTCCTTTTATTAATGCTTGACACGATTTAAATAACACTTCACTGATATAGAGAGAGCTGTGATATTTTTTTATTAATTATTTGTACTTTTTAACATTTCTCGAGGATGCATCTCGCATCCGGTTAGGAACTATGTCTACAAGTAACTGACTTCTGAACTTGTAAATTTTGCTCCATTTTAGTTTCTGATTGGCTAATCCTAGTCCAATAGAATACCTTCATTTAACTAAAGCTTTTTCGAGTTGTTGATTGGCTATTTTATAAACTGTCACTAAAATTACATTATTGCTTCCAAGAATCACAAGTAGCAATATTAAACTTTCAAATTCATTATTGCACATCAAGGTTACCTCATTGTTAGCAACTTTTAACCTATTATTCTCAAAGCTCCTACATTATTTAATTACGCAATACATTCAGATAACATTATTACACATGTACATAATATAAAATTAATACAATGACTGTTACATACATTTTTATATATTATTTTATACACATGTTACTTTAAGGCGGGCTGTTATTGAATTTTATACGTATATATATATTATATAATTAGACTGAAATCATTTAAGTGTTAAAAATACTGCCTCAGAATACGAAACGAAGTTGATCGTATTTCCGATTAAGGAAACAAATACTTCACACACAATAAAAGCTAAACACAATGGTCGCGCTAGACACCTTTAACTCCTTGAAAATGGCGATGTATTACAGAATACTATCATAGTGGTTAATAAAACAGTATTCAAGTCTAGCTGGTTTACCCGGCATTACAGAGGTGGCTTTTAAATCTGAAATGACGATTTAATTAATTTATTCACTCCTACGTGTTGTGCAATTATCTACAAGACGTTATATGTTCAATCCCCTCCTTTATCCTTTATGCCTAATAATGGACCAAAACTTCCCTGGTATATTAAGGGAATGGAAGCCGGCACGAATCCTTAACCTAGCCGGAGAACTTCTTGAAATGTTGTATAGCCTCAAAGTATCTTTTAGGGATGAAAAAAATCCATTGCTCAGAAATTTCCTTAGTTAACGTAGTAGGTACAACTTAAAATGTTGGTGTCATTCCTTTGCTCCCGTAATTATTTAATAAGAGCTACTTTACAATTTTCACATTAAAGAAACCATAAACCCCAATATTCCCGATGTTGGTGGATATGAAGAATTGCGAAACAACTGCTTCCTCTGTGCTGGTTGCCTCGTCTTCCTTCTGGTGTGGAAGGTGAATTGCTATAAAAGGGCGTCCCACAACACTTCTGTGTTGGCCTATGCTTTTAACTCTTATCTAAGGTATGGTTACAGGAGACAAATAAAAACTTTGAAGTTCACTTTTAACCGCAATTTATTCTCACACTTGTTCGCAGGTAGCCGTGAAGTCTATCTCACAATTATTTTACTGAGTTATGGGACTTATCTATCAACCTTACTCTACCAGTCTTACTCCAAATTTCCAACAGCTTCGTCACATTCGTAGCCTTTTGATTGACATGAAGTTCACCTAAGAAAAGTATATAATCGTGCTATTGCCGGAGATCCACCTAATTTATATACCCAGCTAAAGACCTTACTTTTGCTGCCGTAGCTTACGTCTATATTGTGATTGGCTGATCACACTGGTGTCATATGAGAAAATGTTCTTTCGTATCTTCCATTGTTTATGTTTAGCCAAATTCCTGTGCTTTGGAGATATCTCCGCCTTGTACCACGTGGCTTCAGGTACCTAAATTACGGTCTGGCTTGGCGCGGCGCGGCTTCCTTTAAATTTATCATATAAAGTTGTTTACAATTATATAATATAGTTTACATTAATACGCTGATACTTACATTGATGCACTAGTATTACCGCTACAGAATCCACCACCTCTCAAACCAGGAGTTTAAACATTTTGGCTCAGTGGTCTGTAACTCTAGAGGAAAGTAATATCTTCAGTTGTTAATTATTATAGCCTGATGGTTTATAACGGGTCTTCAGATTTTTTCGGGTTTTACCGCTAGTCAGTTTAAATAACTGACGTCATTATTAGTTCAACGTGCCCCTTGTCTCAAAGGGGACGTAATTGAACCTCGGACTTCATGCGTTTTCAACTTCGTAAACAGGTTGCTGTATTGTGGTGGTGCAGAACTGCGGTATTGCACGCGAGACGAAAGTGATCACGAATCACAGAATTTGCCTGGTTGAGTGCTAATCCGAGAACACACTACGCTACAAAAACCGTCCAATTATTTGAGTTACCCATCAGCATACATGCTGAGTTGGCTAGTTTAGAGATGCTAAGAAAAAGACTTTCCAAATGTAAATGCTGGAAAGGTACTATAGAAGTCCCATTTCACTAAGATGACCTCAAAACTGTTGACATCCACTCATAGTTCACTAGCCCTGTGCCAGAGGCATTGCTGATAAACTCGCTTGAAAGTACTGTCGTAAAGTGCAGAAAACCGACCGGCAATAACGGCTGAATAAACCTGAAGACCCCGTACAAGGATTTAAAAAACTAACTATATACTTCTGTCGATTTAGATTAAAGGTTACTCGGAGGTTTTGATGTTGCTTCATTACACATCTGCAGCATTTCATAAATTCCAATAATTAAAGAAATACATATTATATACATGTCGCAGTTTGTAAGAGGATCTGGTCATCGTTTTCTTCTATTTATTTAGCATTACTCCATGGTTTATCTCTTTCACGGCGGTCATCTCGATATACTGCTTTAAACAAAATAAAACTTACTTTTGTTTTTACACACATTCTCTTTGGAGTAACAGCTTTAGGTCAAATCCAGCCTAGCAAGTTATGACTCGAACACGTTCGTATTAACCTTTTAACTCATTTTTAGTTTTTTAGATATCAAGAAGTTGAAATTAGAAACTGTCTTATAGACAATTTGCGTCGGGAAGAACACGGATTTTCAGAGGTGATAGAATTACCAAAATCGATTGAATGGTTTCCGAGGTTGCTGCACACGCGTGGCACACACCTACCAAAGCTTTACTTCCTTGTAATATTAGATAAAGTTGTAGCTATGGACGAACAGAGGGGCCCCTGTAAACCGGGCAGAGCTACGCAGGTAGGCCGCAATGCCATTTTGCTTCTACCGTGGCTCTTGGGAGAGAGGCATGAGGGGAGAGACCCATCCAGATCGGATGACGATGGTTGCTTCTAACGTGACCTCTGGGAGGGAGGCATGAGGGGAGAGATCCGAAGGGCGACCAGATCGGATGACGACAATTGTTTCTACCGTGAGCCCTGGGAGGTAGGCATGACAGGAGACACCCGAAGGGCGACCAGATCAGAAGAGGATGACTGCTTCTGACGTACCTCTGGGAGGGAGGCATGAGGGGAGAGACCTGAAGGCGACCAGATCGAATGACGATTGGTTCTAACGTCACCTCTGGGAGTGAGACATAAGAGGAGAGATCCGAAGGCGACTAGATCGGATGACGATGGGTAGAATAATGGACGGATTTCCGGTTCGAACGCACCCGACGTCGCCCGGGATCAACCAAAAATCTCCTAATTCGGACCCCTCGGAAGAAATTGAAGAGAGATGCTACACACATAAGACTATATTCTCATGATTTCACATACAACCTTACAGACCCAACACTCCACAAAAAGTGACGCTAATACACAGCACACAAAGAAGTAACGCTCACCTTACCCACTCTCCACCGCTAGCTAAGAGGTGGCGAGTCACCACTCCAAACGAAACTACCAAACCTCAGCCGAAAGAATTACCCCAACAATACTGTTGCCAACGACGCAAAAATGTGTCTGGCGTGACAATACACACATATACACGCCAAAATATATACCGTTCTTGATATTTATTTTGTTTCATCATAAATAATTCCTTTTGGGTAGAAGTTATATTACTGGAGCACATATATACTTTTTAGAAAAATATGAAAGCACTGGATGAAAATATACCTTTCCTTTGTAACAGTTTTTTCGAAAAGAATGGTATTGGTTCGTTATGCCATCCGAATAAGAAATGTTTATGTTGGTCCAGAATTGTTTAGTCTCCGGTATAGCGTGTTGGTTCCTCTAAGAGTAGTCTTGGACCAGCCATTGATTGCTCGAGAAGTGCAGGTATATTTTACTTTCTATATCACTTACTAGTAGGTAGAGAAGATGTTGCTATTCCACCCAAAATTTTTATAGAGAGATTTTACCGGAAGTACATGTTTTGAGGCCCCTTGAACAAAAAAATGCATCTCTAGAAATAGTTCCGTGTGTTTGTCTGTGAACAGCATAACTCAAAAAGTCGGATAAATATTAAACTTAGTATTTAGATTCAGTATCTTCTAAAGATACATGAAGATTTTCAAAAAAATCCTCCACTTTAAACTATCCTTTACATGAAACATTTTCGATAATTAATTTCTAAAAACTGGCCAATTCGATTATGATCAAAATACCACATATTAATGATATTCACATAATAAATAAAAGGTATATCTTGAATTTTCTGGGAATAGCCTTTGATGTCCTCTTCATTCGGAAGGATCTTTTTAAAATCTTGTATAACTAGTAAATGTATAACAAGAAATGTGGATCTCTTTAAAATACACAGTTTATATCAAATAACTTTTTTGTGGCATAAGCCATTTCCGGGATATTCTTTATTAATGATTCAAATTGTTCATTACCGTAATTCTTTTAAGTTCTTTCAACATTCACTTGCTTCTCACGATTGCATAGAAACAGTATGGAAATTCACACAGTCATACATACATTTACACTCCCAGTGTAGTAGCTAGCAAGCTAAGTACCAGACTACAGAGGCAGTCAGAAGTGTATTGTTAGGCTACACAAGGCACTATACCAGAAAATTTCCCCAAGTTCAGTCACTTCTAGTAAAGCAAGAGAATGGAAGCTATTCTTGTTTCTCCCAGGCTCCCTTACTCCACTTATTTTATGATTAAATTTCTTTTCACATTCAAATTAAGTTGATGTTGTGAAGAGGAGGGTACCCGCGGAAATTAAATGAAGATATTTAGCTTGCGGCAGTTTTGTTTCATGCGCTCGCAACTTCTCAAAAACGCTTCACACAAGAGCGAGAAATTTGCATGGGAGTGGTATTCATGAAAGGTTCTTGTTTTAGAAATAAGCTAGCCAATATCAGCGCAGGAAACCTGTTTTTATGACCTCCCTGCTAAAAATGCACAAAGCCCAGGTTCTAAGCTCACATACATCGAGCGATTATATCTTATTAAGTTTTCTATCGGTTATTAAACAGATTCCTTCCTAATACTGGGAATCTGCCCTTGGTAAGAATATAATCTAAACTTTCAGAGCGAGATGGCTCCGCAGTAACGTGTGAGGCTCTCAGTCGGGAGGTCCCGGGTTGGATTCCCGTTACCCGCAAACAGTTCGCATTTTTCCTGATCGGTAGGCAAATGCTGTAGTGGTTTCTTATCTACCATGATTTCTTTTCCATCGTTTCCCTTTCATTCCTATTCCTTCTCTAACTTACAGGTTTACTTATAGGGTTCGTGGTGTATGACGGTGCCGGAAGAAATCGCGGATGTTTGCTAAAAGGAAAGAGTACCCCTGTGGTCAACGGGTCGTTCATCAAGCAATAGAACGGGACTTCGAGCCTGTTAGGTACTTCAGCGCGTCTCTGTGATCTGTCGCCTCCTGTGGTTACTTAATTCCATCCCTTCCTCCGGGGCGGTGGTAGCCACAATAGATCTATTTATTTCGCAGTGCACGAGGTGTCCTCCCCCATGTTGAAACCTAATTTAAAGTGTTTTTAAAGTAAGTACTGATAATTTTTAAAAAATAACACAACATTATTTTCCACTTTAATACCATTCACCACCTTAGACTAGTTCTCCACATAGTCACTGCACATCCCTAACGGGAAGCCAATTTTTGTGTGCCTTCGACAAAGAATGATGCCGTCTGTGATGAAAGCCAATCTGCATTTCTTGCTTCACTCTTTGCCATTGAATTGGTTTTCCACCAAGGAATTTCTTCAGATGAAGAAGAAGATGCAAATCGCTTGGTGCGAAATGAAATATTTTTCTATTCACTCCTTCGGGCAATAATTATTTTTACTAATTATCTTTGAATCCGGACTGTAGGAAGGGTGGTCGAATTATGCCTAACCAAATGATGCGAGCAGATATAGAGCTAGCTTGGCTGTGTGTGGCCGGGCATTGTCGGTTGGTTCGATTGTTTAGAACATTTCTAAACGCTCTAACAACAGGAAAGCACAAAGTGCCGATCGCTCCAGCTGGTCTGCTTTCCTAATGAATGGAGGAAGTGATCACGCATGCTCAAAATTGCGACTGCAGCGCTGTAGCAGCAAAATATTAAAACGGTTGTTACCTACTTTAAAAACACGTCTCGTAATAAAAAGCTATGATGCGAAACAATCACATCAGCTCCTCTACCCATTACCCTGTGTTTTCATAGTTACTTGACAAATAATTCATATAAAACTTATTGCTTTATCTACTATTTACTTATTACTGGGTATTTAATTCCAGCACCTTCTAAGGATAAACACAAGCACATTCAGATATTACTTCTAAACTCCCTTTGCATGGAAGCAATTGGTTGATTTTTTAAGTATTTGTTTTAAGTTTCTTTGACTTGGAAATGTCTTATGGTGACAGCTAATTTCCTACATAATGGCAAATAAAATACCTTAGGTATAGATTATACAACGGAGGGTAACACCTCGCTCACTGTGATCTGCATAGGTCTATAGCGGCTACCACCCCTCAAGAGGAAGGGATCAAGTGAAGGAACCACAGAAGGCCACAGGTCGCAAGCAGACAGACCACAGAGACACGTGTAAGACCCCAACAGTTCTAAGCTCGAAGATTCGTCCCACTGATGAGCTGCCTAGAGAGGGTGATGAATGACCCGTGACCAAGAAGCCCGCCAGTGTCCACCAGGAGTACTTTTTCCTTTGCGCAAGCATCCGCGCCATCTGTCTGGAACTGCCATATTTCATGAAAACCTAGAAGCACACCTGAAAGATCAGAAGGAAACGAATGAAAGGGAAATTATGGAAAATAAATCGTGACTTACCGACTAGGAAAAACCACAAAAAACCCAGTCAGTCCGAGGAGTCGAACCCGAGACCTCCCGAATGTGAGCCTCATATGTTACCGCGAAGCATTTCGTTCGGTGAAAAGGTTAGTATAGCAAACAAAAATACAATGCAATGGACACTGTTTCAAACACAAAAGAACAATGAAAAACAGGTAATTAATGACAATAATATCAAATATCAATAGACAATTAATAACTTTGAAGATGCAAAGCAAACAGATGTGCAAAACTAACATAATCTCAGCACTAAGCGTTTATTGTATTTAAAGCAATAAAGAACAATTCGGAATGCTTGAATTCTAATAGCCAATAGTATACAGTGATATCTACCCGATGATATTGATTTAGGTTTTTAAAATGCAAGAATAGAATTTAGTTATTTTGCATGTTCTCAAAAACGAATATAAAATGTTTTATTAAGATATATGTTTGACATGCTGACTGGAGAAATAAAATGTATATTTTGAATTTTCTGTGGATAGGCTGTGAAGTCTCGACCATTCTGATTGAATTTAATGAAGTTTTTCGTAACTATAAACCAGAAGCGATACGCAAAACCAACTTTAGGAACAATGCAAAGCTTGTTAAAATGCACCATTTGTGTCAATTTTGTCGTAGTATTAGTAATTTTCGAATTATTCTATGCTGAAAACGCAGCATTTGATGGATCATGCTAGAAGGTCCCAGATTGTTTTTCTTTTCTTTCGCAAGAGCTTTGCATATTATGTACTCCAACTTTTTTTCTTTGAAAAGCATTGGATTTTTCTATTTTTTACTTATTGTCGATTTGGCTGACGGTATACAATTCGCATATTTAAGATACATAGTACATTAGGATTACGATGTTACGACAAATTAAGAGTACTAGTATAAATAGCAAGGAAACAAAAATTAAATTATATGAGCTTTTATAGGCAAGTGCATCATTTACTACAAATGAAACAGTAATGTAATTACGACAGGGTGAAAAAGATCAATGTTGCAAGCTTAGTTTGCAGATACTGTATACCACGTGATCATATTTTGTTTATAAACCCATGTCCAGAAATACTCTGTGTGTGTGGGGGGGTTCGAGGCCCCGAAATAGAAAGGGGAATTAATCGGTGAGTATACTGTAGTAGACTGTGCAACCAGTAATAAACGTCATATTCATTAGTTATTTACAAGATGCACAGCAGTCCTTCAACATAGTTATACCGAACGGCGGTGTTTATAGTTTAGTAGTTTCATACTTTACAGTATTCATTTGTGTGACTTTCGTTAAGTGGGAATGCATAATGACAAACAAATGTAGAGTACACTGAGATGCTTCTCATTTACGAGGAAGATCGAAGGAATGCAAGAAAGCTTGACGGCTCTGTCAGCAACGTTACCCCAACAGGCGTCACCAAACCTACGCCATGTTTCCAAGATTGGAGAGGCTTTTAAATGAAACCGCAGCTTATGTACTAACAAAGGTCCCTGTAAATGTCCGCGAACAACCAGATGGTTACCAAAGTGAGCACCTTCAGTAACTGATTAAAATGTCTCCTGTTTACTTATAATATTTTAGTTTTGATTTTTATTCTTTTCTATGTTTTGTGATCTGTACTGCTTACGTTCTCCATGTTTTATAGACGTAGTACGTGACCCAAGCGTGTGGTAATGGGTTTATTAACAAATATAATCACATTGGTACCCATATACCTTCCATCGAACCCTCTAACATTGAAGTAGTTTCTTTACGTTATTTGCACCACGCTTTGGGAGTCAATTAGAAGTAGTTTGTATTGAGGAGTTGTATTATATTTCAACTGTTGGGGAGCCGAACTTGAAGTAGTTGCAACCGCACGTAAGGTACCCGGTAGCCTTCGTCCCAAAAATTTAAAAATCTTAACTTTGTAATTTGACTGTTTCTTTAAAAATTAAACATTTATGTTTGCCTCGGCTGCCTCAGTATTTTTATTAGAGATATGTTTCTCTTTGCAGGGTTGTGGTGCGACTGAAGAATGTAGGCTTACACAGATTTTAAGTTTTTCTTCACTTCATTTATTAATGCTTGACACGACTTAAATAATACTTCACTGATATAGAGGGCCATGAGATTCTTTTGTTAATTACTTACACTTTTTAACACGTAAACTATTTTCTCACACAAATACGTATTAAATTTCTCGAGGACGTGTCTCGCGTCCGGTTAGAAACACTGTCTGCTAGCAACACATCCAGTTATGAGCGTTGTATACAAGCAACTGACTTGGTTTCTATCGCCACATTTGTAAATTTCTGTATTTCGAGTCTCTGATTGGCTATTTCTAATCCAATAGAATACTTTTATTTAACTAAAGCTTTTTCTGGTTGTTGATTGGCTATTTTATAAACTGTCTCAAAACTTACATTATTGTTGCTCCAATAATGACTAGTAGCATTATTAAACATTCTTACTCATTATTGCCTCAAAGTTACCTCATTGTTAACAACTTTTAACCTATTATTCTCACAGCTCCTACATTATTAAACTACGTAATACATTCATATAACATTATTGAACATGTATACAATAATATAAACATTTGTAATGACTGTAATATACACTTTTATACATTGTTACATACACATATTGCTTTAAGGCGGGCTGTTATTGAATTTATATATTATATAATTGGACTGAAATCATTTAAGTGTTAAAAATACTGCCTCAACATACAGGTAGTTGGAAAGCCAATACCTATTTTTAACATAAAATATTTCAGGAGTTGATTTGGATTAGTAAGTTACATTTCGACGTATGCACCCGCATTGTCTACACATTTCTGGAATCCTTTTAGAACAGCGTCCACGGATTTTCTTAGCATCTCAAATGGCACATTTGCAAAAAGTTCACAATTTTTTTTTGTTCAAGACTGTCCACTTTCCCTGGCAGTTTCTCTTGTTGACTTTGTTGAAACATCTTACACATTGTCTTGTGATTTGGATGTCAAGGGTCTTTCAGATCGACGTGTATCTTTCACACTATCAGTTGTCATTAATTTCATATGATAGTTTTTTTATTGTCTTCGGGTTAGACCATGCATTCCGACCTTGCTCTTGCCTTCACCATCTCTGAACTTGCACCACTGACCTCCACATTTCATACCTGGCTGTAATCTTAGCTGTCTCTTCTACGCTGAGTACACCAGCATTGTTTTGTTTTCCTCAATCAGTCTCTGAAATAAGCAATGGTGGATCTCGTAGTAACCCAATTTATTTACATTCCAGCAAGAGCTAATGTAGTTTCTCAGATAATCTAATCTAAAAATAGGTAATTGACTTTACAACCACCCTGTATATTAATTTACACCTGTATAAACATCAGCGGGATTGAAGAGTTGGTGCAGTCCAGGGTATTTGATTAATTGTATCACGTGTTACAATGTGGTTCAAAAATTAAACATTAATGCAACAGCAAAAACTAAAAGTGGAATTTTGTACCCTGTAGAACCCAATGGATGATAAGAGTGTGCAAGGGACGTTAAAATCCGCGGTCATATCTGTAGGAATATTGTAGCGTCTTCTTGTATCTGCATATTTTGTGCATTCAGTGAAAATATGACTGGCATTTAATGGAATGTTGCATGTAACACAGCTTGGAGGTGTTGCCTAAAGAGGAGGTAGGAATGGAATAATTTTGTGTGACATCTTCTCAACTTGCTTATCAAGACTTGATGCTTTCGTAGTGATGAGTTTAACCGAAAAGGTTTCTTGATATCAACTGTTTCCATTTTCGTTTCCATGCTTCTGTTATCTTTTTACAGAATGTATTATCGCGCGGTAGCTCTGAGGCTCGTATTCGGAAGGCCATGGATTTGATTCTCGTTGGCTCCGCCATCCTGTCTCTCATTTCATTTCCTTTCATCTTTCAGGGCTGCAGCGTCTGACACGGTAATCGGTGGTGTATGGCGCATGTGATGGTTTTGCTTCAGCTGTGTCCTCTAGCACGGAACCTTCTGTCCGAACCTATCCGCGGTTTCAGTTCAGATCGAAGGTCTATCCGGAGCCGAATTATCACCCCTAGAGCCAAGGGAACGGAGCCATTTGGGTAGGTAGCACTCCTTGCCGTGGATTTTCCCAATACTTTGAGTCTAAATAGGCCCCCTTTCTATTTCACAGGGATGGAAGTAGATACGCACTTATGTGCGTCAACCAAAAAGAGAAGACTACCGAAATCTTTGCTAGGGTCGACAGCGAATTAGCACGCCGTCTCCCAGCTCTCCAGGCGGTACCAGAGGACATTGAGATGTCTCACAACTCCGCCTGGGCATCACCACCCATACCTACCCAATCTCTCAAGTGTTTCGGAAACCACTGCCCCGTCGAGACCAACCCAATCCAAATAGCTCCCATTCGAGAAGGACTCAGATGTTCGTCCCGAGTACTTCAGAAGTACCACGAGTGCTAGGAATGCTCAGCGCCGCACCACGGCAGCTGAAGGGTTCGAAAGCCCTCCCCTATCGGTAAACGAAGGGACGTCCGGGATCGCTCAGACTGGAAACGTTAGGAACTCCTCTGCGCTGCGCCTGTCACCATCAGATCTGGTCGCACTTCGTGCTCTCTCGCTTCATCCTCTCCTCCCGGAGATTCAGCAAGTACAGTAGATCTAGCCATGGCCAGAGTGCTGAAGTCCTGCTCCGCTTCTAAACTCTACCTTATCCCTAGAGGAGTGTGTTAATACATCATTGTTTCAGAGAAGTGCTGTATGTAGAACGTTATATAGCGTTTTTCGCAGTTCATTGCCTTTCTCATTGCTTGGACTGCTCTGGAAATGACCGTTGTTTCCACATGTTTTATACATTGTTGACATTGAAATTGTTCTCATACAGGATCTATCGCAAATAACTTAAATTGAATAGAAGAATCTCTTTTTAATGAATGTTATTACATATAACATATGCCTGCCAATTCGTAATGGGTGGAGAAACTTGTTGCCTAAACTGCGTCATATTTTTGCAGCCATTTCGATTTCTCATGAATATTCGTCGAAATATTGTGTTTTCTGATGACACACTCTACACCACGAACTAAACATTATAAGGGTACATTCCGTTATACAATCACAAATAATCTAGTTATGAGCTAAGTAATTGTTGCTCGAGCATCTTTCGGATAATATGTCATAAAGGAATGGAGTTTTAGATACTTTCTTCTATTTTGTGTCTTTTTATTTCGTTTGTACTTCTTTAATTTCTATGGTCACATTGAGGGCTTTGGCTTGATTATATCTTATTGAACCGAGCGAGGTAGCGCCGAATTAACATGTGCGTCACGCATTCAGGAGGCCACGGGTTCGATCTCCAACGATGGCTCGCCCTGACCCATGGGTGTTTCGTGCTTTCCCCGGGTCGGCAGGCGAATCACGAATGCTGTTCATCTTCTACCACGACTTTTATACCCCTCATTTCCTGTGCCCTTATCTTCCTTGTCATTTGTTTCAGGGTTGTAGGACCAGGCGGCTGTGTTCGGCTGGGCGGTGGATGTACGTTCTGTAGAGCAGACCGCCGGGGGTGAGATGGCTTGTGAGTAGGCCGAAGCAGCATCGGATACGTTCCATCTGAAAACGTTAGAGACCCCGACCATGAATGCACCCATTAATCCGGATCTGGTCGCCCTTCGGGTTTCTCTCCTTATCCTTCCCTCCCAGGACCATTGCTCTGCCCCGGAGCCCCTCTCCGTTCGTCTGTACTCTTTACCTCTGAAATGAAGTGCAGTGGTTGAGAACGGTTTAATTTGTTAAAATGAAACATGTTCAATTAATTTCCTTATTCATGCTTCCACATTCTGAGGAGGATAGGGAATTATTCTAGCTCAATACAAATTCCCCCGCTTCAACCGGTAATCGAATCGGGTTCTCTGCATTAGGTAGGCCAGAAGGCTGACTATTGCATCATTCAGTTAGTTTTCAAATTGCTATTGTTAGACATGGACATACACTACGTGATCAAAAGTATCCGGACACCTGGCTGAAAATGACGTACAAGTTCGTAGCGCCCTCCATCGGTAATGCTGGAAGTCAATATGGTTTTGGCCCACCCTTAGCATTGATGGCAGCGTTCACTCTCGCAGGCATACTTTCAATGAGGTGCTGGAAGGTTACTTGGGGAATGGCAGGCCATTTTTCACGGAGTGCGCAACTGAGGAGAGGTATCGATGTAGGTCGGTGAGGCCTGGCACGAAGTCGGCGTTCCAAAACATCCCAAAGGTGTTCAAGTCAGGATTACAGGGATGTTATTGTCGTGTAACCACTCCGCCACAGCCCGTGCAGTGTGAACAGGTGCTCGATCGTGTTGAAAGATGCAATCGACATCCCCGAATTGCTCTTCAACAGTGGGAAGCAAGAAGGCGCTTAAAATATCAATGTAGGTCTGCGCTGTAATCGTGCCTCGCAAAACAACAAGGGGTGCAAGCCCCTTCCAGGAAAAACACGACCACACCATAACAGCACCACCTCCGAATTTCACTGTTGGCACTACACACGCTAGCAGATGACGTTCACCGGGCATTCGCCATTCCATGTTGACACGCCTTACAACAAGCGAGGCGTCGTTTGGCATTTTCCTGCGTGATGTGTGGCTTATGCGCAGCCGCTCGACCATGGAATCCAAGGTTTCTCACCTCACGCCTAACTGTCATAGTACTTGAAGTGGATCCTGATGCAGTTTGGAATTCCTGTGTGATGGTCTGGATAGATGTCTGCCTATTACTCTTTACGACCATCTTTAAAAGTCGGTGGCATCTGTCAGTCAACAGCCGAGATCGGCCTGTACGCTTTTGTGCTGTACATGTCCCTTCACGTTTCCACTTCACTATCACATCAGAAACAGTGGACCTAGGGATGTTTAAGAGTGTGGAAATCTCGCGTACAGAGTTCTGACAGAAGTGTCACCCAATCACTTGATCACTTATAATGGGCTGGCCTGCACAGAGTCGCGACTTGAATCCTATAGAACACCTTGGGGATATTTTGTTTTCGTGCCAAGCCTCACCGACCTACATCGATACCTCTCCTCAGTTGCGCACTCCATGAAGAATGGGCTGCCATTCCCCAAGAAACCTTCCAGCACCTGATTGAAAGTATGCCTGCGAGAGTGAACGCTATCATCAAGGCTAAGAGTGGGCCAACACCATATTGACTTCCAGCATTACCGATGGAGGGCGCCACGAACTTGTACGTCACTTTTAGCCAGGTTTCCGGATACTTTTGATCACGTAGTGTATTTTGCATTGGAATGGGCAATAATGTACCCTTATCAGAATGGTTCTATTTTTGACGCCATTTAATTCAGCAAGAACAAGAGCACACAACTGAGTAAACACAGTGATACACTCATACTGCTGAACTTTCATTCGGTTCCACATGTTTCAGCGCGGAGGTATTGCACTCGTCTGATATTGTTACCACACTTCGTAATGCCTGATCTAGCTGATAGTACATTGTATTTCATGTTGGAATAAATAGATAGCCAAACTATCCTTACCGCGGAAATGGATTGAGGAAATATGAGTGAAACAAATACGCCTATTTGCAAGGAAATCCCAACCACAGCTCCATCCCCTGCTGTTAATCAGAGCGAATAAAATTCCACGTCTGTGTGCATCCGCCAAAAAAGTGTTCCACTCAATAGCTACATATTCTGCTCGCTATAGCTATAATATACCCTCTGCCATCGATTATAGATTTACGATTTAAAACAACTTGAAGCAATTTAATAACTACAACATTCAATTATTATTTTCATGCAATGACGACAAAGATAATTCTTTTTTTTATCATCGATCTACTCTTTTTGGGTAGCCATTACAGCAGGGACGACCATAAAAAATTAATTTCCGAAACAAATATGCGATATACAGCGGTTGATGTACCACCGCAAAGCACTTCCTGGAGATATTTACATTATTTGTGAATAAATATGAATTTGGCGTTTGAACTGCTGGAATAATACGGTATTAGAGCTCGCAGTTGATTGCTGCTAGATCTCTTGGGCTTAGAGGGTATAACCATGCTTAATCACTGAGTAATAGAATACATATCAAAACTGTCACAATACCATGTTTCGCAATTTCCGCAACTACAGAGGTACAGGATGATGAAGAATAATGACAACGGCAGCGAAACTGTTGATGCCATTATCTTTGTATCTAAAGGCCTGGTTCACTATAGTAAGAGAACGGAACGAGAACGTAAACGGCAAGCAAAACAGCATTTAACGTTTGGTTCACAATTACCCAAAACGAAAACGGAATGTTGAGGCAATATTTTATATCACAACACTGTGAATGCCAGAGTGATTGTGGTGTAAATTAATATTATTGTATGGATTTTATATGTTTGTTAGCCATAAGCATTGTTAGGAAATAAGTTTACACGGCCTAACTGAAACTGACAATAGAAGTGGGTAACAATAAACCGAGGGGGTGAGTTGTTTATCACTAAGAAGAGATAAACAAATGACGTCAGGGTAGCGTGCGTTTTGTTTAGAAATGGAGGGAATATCTTTCCTAGAGCGTGTATGTTAGTAGTAGTGATTGGCTGACCAAAACCAGACGCTAAAGTGGGCGCAATTTGGTAACCAATAGGAGCTATATTATAATGTTTAGGCAATTCGAGGTGAAGGAGTGTATATTCTCGAGCCATAAAGAAGTGTCATAGAGTTCTGAAGAATCTCTCACGTGGTGCACGTCGCAGAGTTAGTTAAAAAATGTAAAGTACGCGAAGTAATTGGTGCGCGGCAACTAAAACGACTATAGTTACATTCGGAAATATCACAGTTTCAGTCAGGCGTGTATAAAGATTAAACATGTCAATTATCAACTAAGTGTGACGGCAATAAAAGCCTAGATTCAAATTTTTTTATCAGTGTTATCTTTTAGCAACAACTCCTGTCCGTTTACACACTCTGCTTAGAGACACGTGCTCGACTGAGTTATAATAGCTAGCCGGAGGACAAAGAACCCAAATTTAAAAACATAATTAGACAATAAGCGCCCAACAAATAAGATAACACAAAATATTGAGAACTGCACAAAGTATATTGATGAACACATTGACAGCTAAGTTAAAAGTAGATTTTGCGCATTGCCACGTCATTTGTAACTGACAAAATATAGTTTTACTTTCTCTACCACGTCCATAGAAGGTAGAGAAGGTATTGCATTCCACCCAAATATTTGATAAGTTTTCACCGGAAATAAATATTTTGAGGTCCCTGAATCCAAAAGAAACAGTTTTAGAAAAAGGGCCGCGCGTGTGTGTCTTTGAACAGCATAACTCAAAAACGAAAAGTCGGATAAATACCAAACTTGTATAAGTTCAGTACTTTTCAAAGATGCTACACAACAATTTCAAGAAAATCTCTCTACCCCAAACGGAACATTTTTCTACATTTTTTATTTTTTAAAAAATGGCTGCAACGATTTTGATTAAAATATCATATATTAAAAATATAAGTGACAAATAAAATGTATATCTTGAGTTTTCTGAACATCCTGTGTGGTCCTCTTCATTCAGAAAATTTTTGTATAATCTTATACCTATATAACTGGTAAACGTTTAGCAAAAGACGAAAGCGTACTTGACACAAATTGTGGATCTCTTTAAGACACTTAATTTGTTTCAAATGCCTTTTTTGTGACAGACATTTCTGAGATATCCGTTAATAATGGTTGGAATTGTTCATTATTTGGTCATTCTCTTAAAAGTCCTGTTAACATTCAGTTATTTTTGGCTATTGAATGGAAACTATGAAGTTTTAAGGCCAGGGTATACTGTCCAGTTCTTAAAATTTTGACTGTCGCTATTCTGTTTGTATGTATAGCGAAAAGTGTTATTTGGATTAAAATGAGAAGATATAAAAATAAGAATTATTAAGACTAGTTGTATACCCCTAATAAAAGATAGAAGGGTAGACAAGGTCATGTAAGTTAAACATCAGATTTCTGCAGCTGTGTCCAATAATTCAGCCAACGTACTGCAGTTAGCCAATGTCAAAATTTGACAGGGTAAACATTTTCTAAACTCAGATCCATTACTATGTCCGATTCCTCTATCCGTACCAAGGTCATTCCTTTATTAATAGGGTACATTAAAATTATTTGTTGTTCTTTATTATTCTCCGTTAATTTCTATCGGTTTTTGCAATTCCTTTTAGCTATTGCTATTGCTTTCTGAGGCAATAACCAGTTCTGAGTTGCATATAAATAAACTATAAGCGAGAGTTTCGCTAGACGAACCACTACTCAATCAATCTGAAGGAATCAGGACGCACATATACTTCAGTTTCTTCCTGTTTCATTTTACCAGCTTGCGACTAGAGAGAGCTCTAGCGGCTGTTTCACGTCACGGTAGCCTTGAATAATTTCTACACTGAAGAGTCTAAGATGCACGATTTGGATCTAATACACCGTCCCGGGGAACGGGACTTTTGACCAAAACATAATAAAGTTCAACTCATCTGGTGCCGTAGTGGCATAGAGGGAAACAACGAACACCTTGACAATTTATTGGGTCAGAGTCGGCTCTGGAACATCTTGATAGTAAGAGAGGCTCTTAAAAACTGGTCCAAAGTAAAACATAATTAACCCTGGCTTAAAACTCAAGGAAACGAACATGGTAAACTATTTGTTAGAAAACCATGTAAGAAAATAACTGAAAGCTTACTTAAATGTAACAGACTTCAGTTAGAAGAGTTATTGCATTTCTCACATGACATTCTCCTGTGAAAAAGCATCTTAACTCTGGAGTGTTTCAGATTAATTTAGACTGCAATTGTGCAAGAAAGAAACTGAAACAGCCCCGCACATTATATGCTCCTGTGAGGCATTGGCTTACAGGGGATATAGTGGTTTTGGGAGCCAGAAGAATGTGAAACCATATCTGCTACGAGGCTATATTTCTTGGTAAACGATGCAGATAAAACGAATGGGCTTTAAAACGATACAGCTAGCACAATACGTCCAAGGCTGAAGAGCGTCCGGAGCATTGACGGAAATCTTTATGGAACAAGACAAGGCTTTTGACGAAGCATTCTTACCCGTTCTCTAGGCCCAAAAAGCTTCCTGCTAATTGTGAGCGTTCACATTATAATACATGTAGTTTAACGATGTCGTTCTCGTTCTGATTCTTGCTTATTGTGAACCAGTATTTACAGTATATGGTAAGAGATTAAGAAAATATCCGGTTTATTACAAGTGACGCAACCGACAATCAGCAACACCCGTGCCACTCCTTGTTTAAATATCCCCCTCAGTAGCGGAGCACCGTCAAGCGTTTATCCTTTAGTTAAGCGAAGGGAGATATATGAAACCAAGCATCTGTTGCCCGCATTCGGGATGTTCTGGGTCAAGCCTCCCAATGCCTCCCAATCTGATCGAAGTTTTCTTCGCGGTGAATTTTCCTATCATCCGCTTTTATCACTGCATTTCACTTGCTTCTTCTTCTTCACTGTTATACCAAGTTGGACTGGTCATCTATGCTGAATATGATATAATCCAAAAGTTTGCTTGCTCCTCGACTGGCTACTGACCCAAAGCATTGACTTGCACGTCCTAGAAACAGAAGGACAATCCATTATAGAAGAAGAAGGAACGGGCTTATATGGCAGAATTAGTTGAACTCGACAACAAAGTCTATGAGCATAGGCATATATAAATATAGGTATAGGTTACATAACGGAGCGAGACTTCACACGCACTGCGACCTACATAGTTTCAATTATGAAGATCCGTCCCTCTGCTGGAAATTGGCTAGAAAGGGCGATGAACGATCCGTCAACCAAGCAGCCTTCTATGTCTACGGGGAACACACTTTCCTTTGAGCAAGCATTCGCGTGATCTGTTCGGCACCGCCATACGCCACAAAACCTAGAAGCACACCTGAAAGATGAGAAGGAAACGGAATGAAAGGGAAATGATGGAAAGGAAACCGCGGTAGATGACAAATCACCCCAGCATTCGCCTCCCGCGATAAACCCAAGGTCAGAGTGAGCGGTAGACAGTAATCCAACCCGGAGCTCCCAAATGCGAGCCCCTCACGTTACCGCAGAGCCATCTCGCTGAGTTACTTGACCTATACATTATGAGCTGAAAACCAGTGATGACATTATACATAATTGCCACAAAGGGAGCGTACTCCCTTTTTTCTGATCCTAGGATGATTTGCGTCAATTATTGGCAGATGTTTTGCGGAGATAATCCGGCGCCACGCCCATGAAGACATCTCCCACTGCTGCTTGTAATCCTACGTTGTGTAGATTTTCTCTTTGATAAATTCTGAAGGTTGCAATCAGATTTTGGGGAATCGCCGAAAACAGGTGCCTAATGAAGCTAAACAGCTTTCATTATTCTTGTGGAAACGGAAACGGGCATTGCAAGGTTTATCAAGGTTCACCAACATTTCAAAATAAATCATTGCGAAATATGGGGTGGGGGTAAGGCCACTTTGTGTCATTTATTATTCTGGTTACAAGGCGGAAACAAACAGAGTTTATTGGCTGTAATATGGGCAAGACAATGTCGCTTGTGTCAAGAAGAAACGGAAACAGCGAAGCATCTACTTTGTGATTGCTCGCCCAAGGTTGAAGCTTTTAGAGTCTGCCTTCCCTAGCTCGGGACAGAATGCTTCACTACCAGTTAGAAAAACTTGAAGCTTTATTAAAATCATTAATTTAACCTGGGAAGTAGAGATTAATGCTGAGTGGGCTGGCTCAAGCGATAACGTCTGTGGCCCCATTCGGGATGTCCCAGATTCAAACCACCGGGTCCGACTAATCTGACCGGTTTTTTCGCAGTTTGGTTTTATTTTTCTCGAATGTTAAGCGGATACTGGGTTGGATAATTTGATCCGCGAATTTTATCATCATCCCTTTCGTCACTGCATTTAATTTCCTTCTGTTACAATGCGATACCAGATATTGGGCTGATCATCCATCTTGGGTTTGCTAACTCCTCGACAGGCTGCTGATTCAAGGCTATGGTTTATAAGTCCTTGGGGTGTAAGTACTGCAAAGAGGAACCGAGCGAGGTGGCGCCGCACATTCTGGAAGTCCCGGGTTCGATCGCCGGCGACCACCCACTCTGATCAATGGGTTTTTGGTGGTTTCTCGAGTCGGCAGGCGAATGCTGGGGTAATTCATCTTCTAACACGCCTCTCCTGCCCTCATTTTCTGTACCCATAATCTTTCTCATCTGTTTTTCAGAGTTGTAGGACCAGGTGACGTATTTGGTGAGTTGCGGCTGAGCAGTGACTGTGTGCTCTCTAGAGGTTCTTGCCCTGGCGTCGTTGCGAGACTGCACAGCTAGATTCCGCCTCCAAATGGGCCCCGTCCCGGGGAAACCGTCGGGGGTTCGGTGGCTTGTGGGTGACCCCAGGTTACGTAAAATACGTTCGATATAGAAACGTTAGAGACCACGTTCCATGCTTACGCCCATCGTCATCCGGACCTGGTCGTCCTGCGAGTCTCTCCCCTTCTCCCTCTCTCCCAGAGGTCACGGTAGATGCAAAAAGTGCCTTTTCGGCCTACTTGCGGTGTTCTGCCCCTCCCTACAAAGAGAAGGGTAATTTTTAGGGTTTTTCGAAATAGTTCTATTAAGGTCGCAGTCAGAAACTAACCGGGCTTAAACGACCCAGCAATAATCTTATCTAACTTAATGTGATTATTGGTTACTTCTGAATTTCAGGGAAATAACCGCAAGTGTAAATATGAGCTATGGCGTAGCGCTTATAACCCGCTTTGCGATAAGCTCGGGATGCCCTGGTCTTCGGTTTACTGCCAACTGTCCTTGAAACGTTGCGGACATTTGGACTGCGCTCAGGCAACTCACCCATCCTACAGTCCTACCCATGTATCTTCATGCAATTTTTACGTAGAAGCGTGACCTCAAAAGCAAAGGATTCACATCGGGTGATGGAGTGCAAAGATTTCCGACAGTGTGCTGGGACCAGTGAAAAATCCATCTGCTTCGTTCATAGAGACATTCACCAAAAACAGGACAGGTTTCCCAACGGTACCCTGCTCTTACATTTTATAATTGCATTCTCATTGAGACAAAACTCTGTGGGATCGTAAAACAGTTCTAAATATTTTGTTTGGAATGATTTATAGTTATAACAGCTGGAAAATATTTGTTAAGTTACACCCATATGAGTTTCTCTAGCCTCTATTGCTTATTAGTGGGTAACAAAAATTATTCTTACGAAAGTTTATTTTCCTATCAACTTCATTTTAATCGACATAAACATTGCCGGAAATAGCTGCATTACACATCTCGTTACAGATACAAAGGGAATAGCGATAGTCGATTGTTTAAGAACTGGACGCTATACCCTGGCTTCAACATTCTACTATTTCCATGACATCGCGAGAAACAGCTGAAAATCAACAGGACTTTAAAATAATTGAACAAATCGCACCATTAATAATGGATATTTAAGTTATTTCAAATAAACAAAATTGTGTAGTACGTTTTCGTCTTTCGCTTAATGTTTACCAGTTGTACAAGATTATACAAAATTGCTTCCGAATGAAAGGGCTTCACAAGCTGTTCCCAGAAAATTCAAGATGTGCATCTTCTTTGTCATCTAAATATCTTCAATATGTGGCATTTTTATCAAAACCGTTAGCCATTTTTAGGAAAATAACAAATTCCGAAAAATGTTCCATTTAAAGTGTAGATTTCTGTGGGAGAATTTTCTTGAAAATCTTCGTGTGCATCTTTGGAAGATATTGAACTTAATCCTTTATTGACGGAATTGGTTTGCTACATATGCCGATCTTCTCTAATTCTTAAACCGGCTTTTATATCCCTTTCACCGGCACCACAAACGAAGCCGTGATCGTTAGAGCGATACGAAATGGACTGCCTATCCATTTAAAAACGTCCCTAGTTCGAGTCTTAGCGACTGTGGTCAAATGTCCCTGTGGTAAAGGACGGGGAGGGCCCAGGTAAAATAGCCGGCGTAATGGCACACTTGGATGCTGACGGGATTACATTTAACTACAGTTGCATGGATTTTGCTGATTATGATTAGAAATGTTATATGTTGCACTTACACGACTTTCTCTACTCTTGCACAAACTATTTTTACAAGCGCTTATTCTCCATCTAACTCTCTATTTTATTGCTAATTTTCTTGTAGGTACAAGGGGAATATGGTAGGCTTTAAGCGATACTCAAATCTTTTAAGAACAGGTTGCTATGTGGACCATTCCATTCTCTTTGTATGTACAGGACATAAAAAGCGAATAACGAATTCCCGTTTGAGAAAAAGTATTGGAAAATTTAGACAAATAACAAGGAATATCTCGGAAATGGTTGACTTGACAAAAATATATGTGTCACATACATTGTATTTTCAACGAGATCTACATTTTTATAGTAAAATTTTGTCTATTTTGTCTTACCGTTATACAAAAATCATTCAGAATGAAGAAGACTTTTGGGGATATTCCCAGAAATTTCAATATGTGCATTTCATTTTCCATGAAAATATCTTAAACATATAGTATTTTAATCACAATTGTTAGAGCCATTTTTAAGAAAATCAACATTTTCGAAAAATGTTCCATTTAAAGGGTAATCTGTGGTGGGGGAGAAAGTAGTAGAGAAAGTAAACACACTACAGCTTTATTGCAAAAAAAAATATATTTTTCCAACATAAAACAACTATAAATTGCCTAATTTTATTCTTGAAGATTAGTACAATATGAAATTAGAAAAAGAAGTGCAGTAAAAACGTATAACATAAAACGAACGCCTATGTAACAAATATGATACACCAGGCTATAAAGGGTTAAATACGAAGTATGGTATTTAATAGGCTTTTCGTTTTTAGTTATGCTGTCATAGAGACACAAAGACACACACAAGGTACTTTATTCAGGAGACCTCAAAACGTATATTTCCCGTGAAATCCCGGTATGGAATTATTGGGTGGAATGCAATACCTTCTCTACCTACTATGTGAGTGATAGAGAAAGTAAAAACTGTGCGCTCCTCGTTTTATTACGCAATCATAATTGCCATGCGGATCTAGGGATCTAGGGTTCCGTAGCTCACTCGGTACAGCACCTGCCTGCTGTGGAGGGGTCCCGGGTTCGATTCCCGGCTGTGTGTGGTAATTTTTCTCTAGCCAAGATTATTGCCTATCCTCCTCAAAGTCTGGAAATATGAAATGAGAGTGTGAATGTGTGAGATCTAACGATTAAAAAAAGTTCAAGAAACCCAACAAAAGGGAATACACGAGTTAACACCATAGCCAATGGGCAATAAGTTCTAAAGGAAAGGCCGCCGGTAAGACAATGTAGTTAAAGGCGGGATATAAATGGAACTAAAAACAAGGAGTATGTCGAAGCGTTGGCATTTCAGCTTCTGTGCACGAGCCCAGAAATTCTCAAATTATTATACGCCTATTATCATACTTTCTCATACTAAGTAGCGCTTTTTATGGTTTAGGGGTTGCTTTTTTAACCTTCTAATATTCATTCTAGTCTGCCTCCTATCGAAGTAGGGTGTAGTGCCTTCAAACTGTACATAATATTTGTTTACAGAGAACACTGCAAGGTCACAAGCGCTTCCACCTATCCTCGCCACCAACACTCAGGGGGTTCCTAATTGATGGTTTACTTACTAAAACCCCTCTGCCTGATGATTGAGGTATGCGGTATTTACCGGAGAGGGACACCTCGTGGCTATACCCCAGAGAAGCAGGGATGAAGTGAAGGAGCCACAGGAGGTCGCAGGTCCGCAGGCAGACGGGATTACAGAGACGCACGGAAATCCTATCATTTCCAGTACGAAACATACCCTCACGCCAGTAGACGCAAAGAGTCCCGCGAGAGGGACTTGCGGGCAAGCTAATGCGCCCTGTCTTTGGCAAGGGAAATCTTTCCAAAGCGCAGCGACCATACACTCTGCCTATCACCAGACACACTGTTGAACCCGGAAACACTGCCTGAAAGATGAAATGACAGGAAATGAAGGATAGGAGAAATCGTTGTAAAATACGCCACCATTCGATTAGGCAACCCGAGATAAACCACGAAAAACTCTATGGTCAGAGCGGGTGGCCATCGGGAATCGAACCCAAATGCGGTCACAAACGGCGTCTGAGCCGTTCTGCTCAGTTTGCCTGATCCTTGAGATGGGTGGAGAAAGTCATATAGTTGTGACATACAAGGCTTTTTGTAGTTTTCGAGGTTTTCTTTGGTGCTTATGTATGCAACATATTTGAATATGAAATATTATTTCACTTATTTTCTTTACAAGAGCTCATTACTAATAAAGTAATATAAACTGATGGATGTTGTATCGCATTTGTATGCAACGAAAACTGTAATGCGCAATTTGACAACATTTATAGTTGGATTTATTGTATGGTATTTAACCATATAATAAGGAATTACTTAAGCTCATTAGGAAGAATTATCCCCCTGTACAGATAGTGAAGAATAGCATGAAATCTTTTAGTAGACAAAGAAGTCTCAATATCAAAGGTAAAGAAGGTACGAACGAACGGAGAATAAAACGCGATTCTAGCGGATTTAACCTCTTAATACCTAACGTCGCGAATTTGCTTCATACCAGCTTAATTTCTTCATGGAAGAGTATACACCTTGAAGTCCCCTTTGAAGATGATACGTGCTTTATATAAAAATAGCAAATCCAAGTTATGAATCGAAGAAACTCTTGTATTGTATTCATGATTTATTTATTTAGTTTTAAAATACTTCGACATGATGCTTACTATGGGTCTGATGGAATCTCCTTTTATACTCTATAGTTCATTAGCAAATTTTGTAAGATTCCCAAAGGGAATGATTTATGTGAAAGAAAGCCTGGTCCAAAAACATACGTGTCGGTTGATATCTGTTAGAGGTAACATAACCTCGCATACCCGGATGTTGTTGTGAGAATTTCCCTGATGTTGCAGATTTAGGCAACTGAAACTTCCTTATATCCGTTAATTGCCAGATGCACTTTGAGGTTTATTTCTTAGTTGGTTTGTTCCTCTTCATCCTCCGCTTCCGGAAGCAAGGGAAGACACCAGGAAATCTAATCCTACCCCACTTTACTCCACACTTCGCCGTAGTGTAGACCACAAGGGGGCGGTGTCGATATATCGACTTCCCATCAACTAATCGATAACCACGATATCTCGTTAGTAGGTGGCTGGAGCGCTCCCAGGATGCAGGGAAAGCGGGTTCCTTTGTATGCTGGGAGGAAACCAGGTGCCTTACTTAGTGCAGTTCAAGAAAACTCTTCGAAACTTTCTGCTTTACTTTCACCTTTCATTATATAGAGGTATTAAGTTACCCAGTAAGCAACGGAATGCCACCAGCATGTAGTGGCATCAAATTACAGGCACATTCAAGAGTGCAGATCACTTGGTACTTTACGAAACCAGATACAGTCAAGTTAATGGAATTGTGCCGATATAATGAGCAGGGGTCTGCGTTGGTAGATAGTAACCAAATTTTTGTTGGAGTTTTGTCGATCTCCCACAAGGCTTATTCTGCAACCCCATTGGAAAGGGTGCCTTCATTGTTTCCTAAAATTTGTCTCCTGAACAAGTTGCAGTATCTTGATTCCAATGTCAGCATCCTTTCCTAGATTTTCACTGATTATAGAAAGAGTGAGATTCTTTCTTGCAAGGAATAGGCAACGAAAGAGGATATGCGGCAGTTTTCTTATCGTCTTTGCATATTCTACAAATGGATTCATCCTTGTAGAGGCCTACTTTACGTAGATCCTTCCTGAAATGACCATGCAACTACTTTCCATCTTCAGGACAGATGAGGAAAGAATGTTGCATGGACCTAAAACCAGCTTCCTGGTTTGTCTTTGTCCAGGATAGGTTGAGGCGGTCCTCGTGTGGCTAGGTTTACAGATGAGCAAACTTACTGTCTCTCGTCGATCAGGGGAAGTGGAGGCGGCTGCCGGGCGCTGTCTTTGTGTCCGTTATGAGGTCTCCTCGGGCGGCTTCTGCTTCTCCGATGCGTCGTTGACGATGGTTTGCGTTTCGTTGTAGCTGATACGTTATTTAGGTGTTGTTTTTCTGGGCTATTTTGGTTTGCTCATGACTGAGGATAGGCATCTGATTGGGGTTTCTTGTTTGATAGATAGATAGATAGATAGATAGATAGATAGATAGATAGATAGAGGAGGTGTCTTTATTGATTTCACATTATTGAAGTTATTACACAAGTATTGAGTGCATGGGTCATTGACCGTACATGCATATTTGAGATACAAGGTATGGTGACAAAATAAACAACAGAAAAAGAAAACAAAACAAAAATAACAAGAAAAAGGAAAATAGAGATAAATTACCTTTGACTAACTGAACAAATTTGACTTAGCTTCGCGTACTTTAGCCAAGAAATTGCCCATGTTTTGCCAGTTCCTCTGGTCAGACAGTAGCTCCCAACATGCCAATCTCTTTCTTGACGGACTTAAGAATTTTTCTTTAAGTTTAATTGTTCGGTGGTTCTCCCACAGTGCACATTCGGCCAAAATATGTACCCAGTCCTCGTCCAAATCCCAGAATGGGCAGATTCTCCTGCCAGAATCGTCAGTCATTTTCTGTGTCCTCCAGCCTCCCAGTCTAAATCATGCCATTCCTGATCTTTCCTTTCTTCCTAAGTTAAGTATATATGACTCTTTACCCCAATTCAATTAACGGGTCGAAGATCTCGGGCGTACAGGTTCTGTGTGACGGTGGGTAAGAAATCAAAGCCTCGAGACTCGCTGATTCCAGGTTTATTTACCAGAAGAACGAAATAACACCTCACATTGCCTACTTGATGTTCCTGGCACGAGGTTGCCTAACACACAGCTTTTTTAACGCTTAATGCACGCGTGTATATTCATGTAGATATATGCAGTAATTTGGCGCGAATGTTAGCTTGGCGCACTCACAACGTATTTAATGTACCTATATAATATCAAGCGTATTGGTACCCAAATCACTGCCGGTATCCAACGTTGGCTGTTGTACTCGCGCGATTCTTATTACAGCAACAACGACTTATCTCTTCGCGACGCGGGTGATTTCTTGTACCCGTCGGAATGAAACGTCGGCGACGACTCACATTTGTTCCAAGTTAGCCAGATGCACTGCCTCGGTCAGGTTTACTACTTTAATTCACATTCGCATCCGTGGAATTAGATTATTGGACTCGTTTCACACCGGGACACTGGTGACGGTCACCACTGACGGTCACTGATAGAGATACATTCGTTTGAATTTCTCCGGGACTCTATAATGCCTCATCCAGTCACTGTGATGCAGCAGTGCTCGACCCCACCACATGTGACGGGCAAGGCAGTGCAGTCATCGCCCTACATGCATTACTTCGAATTGGAGTGTTCGCAGTAGAATACCGATCACAGATACAGCGTTGCAGGTTTGCAAACAAAAACAAAGTCTTTGAGACAGGCAGTCATTTTTGTAGTGTACGCGAGCACAGTGGTACGTTATGGTAGTCATGAGTTTAGATTTCATTAACACGGAATATTTTATAGGCTAAGTTTAAGGTCTACCTGCTATGTGGGATATCAATTTTTACTTTCTCTACTACTAATAGTAAGTAGGGGAAGTATTGCATTCAACCCAAAAATTCAATACCAAGATTTCAGAGGAAATACATGTTTTGAGGTGCACTGAATGCATATAAGGCATTTTTGAAAACATGTCCGTGTGTGTCTGTGTCTGTCTGTGAACAGCATAACTCAAACGAACAGTCGGATAAACACCAAACTTGGTATTTAGGTTCAGTATCTTCCAGAGATGCGACACGAAGGTTTTCAAGAAAATCTCCCCACCCCAGATTACCCTTTACATGGAACATTTTTCGAAAATTTTAATTTTCTCAAAAATGGCTAACGATTTTGAATAAAATACCATAAGTCGAGAGGCGCGTATTTCGCATCGTGCACATTACTAAGACTGGGTGCCTTAACTAAATTTTAGTCTTGTATACTCTACACACCTTACTCTAGGGCCACCATGCTAACACTTCTTATTGGCTATCTCTTTCCGGGCCCCAAAGCGTGGGCTTTCCATTCTGTACACACAGGCTGAATTTATGTATCACATGGTACAAACATCACGCGGGATTTTATTGTGTTACGCGCGAATTTTCTTCTTCTTCTTCCTAAGACCTCGGAAGCGTCAGTACTTGCTAGCAAAGACATAAAAGAATCGTACCCTCCCGCTATTTAAAAAGCGGGTGGGTACAGAGTAATAAAGTGAGCTGTTTTTCCCCAATATGTACAATTTCTAGCCTGTTACACTTGCCTTGCCAGGAACGTGTTTCCATACAGAAAAAATACAGATTACAAAAAATAATATTTAGATATGAATGATTAATAGAAATTACATAAACACACATGTCAAATCGAACGTAATAACAGATGCTATCAAATGATACCAAACACGAGGCGGTAGGGCATATTCCTTTTCAAAATTTGCCACCTGAGTTAGTGCGCCTACTTAATCCACGCTTATGTTGGTAGCATTTGAGTGGCGGACTTCTGACATCAAACCAATGTGAGACGGACTGTGTGGACCGTAGTTGAGAAGCATGCCTCCAAACCACTCTGGTGAAATATTTTCGTACTCTTCTTCTTTCACCGCTCTCCTAGGCCTTACCTTTGTTCACAGCCTAATGCATGTATCTCGGACTTGAATTCAAACCAATCAGATTGATTCACTGGGCAGGCGTGTAACACAGATGTTAAGGAGCTCCTGCCAATATTATGTAAAGAAAAACACCACAGGAAACCAAAATCATCGGCAAGTTACCGTGCACTTGATTGTACAACAAGAACTGAAGCTTCATAAAGTTGTCTGCTACTTAAGCTCAGTTACCTTTTTTATATTTAATAATTTCAAGGACACTGATTCATGCATACGAAGGGCGATTAAATACAACTGAGACTTTTTCTCGTGGAAAGGTGGGGTATAAACTTGTGTCTTGGGATCATGAGGTAGAATACATTTCACCAGAACTCTTGTTAACCTTCCTGGCAGTCATTAGTATAAATAGGGACACAGAAATCGACATTTCTCTGTGCAATCTACACTACTTTCTTACGAACAAATCTTAGATACTTTTTTCTACCCAATCTTCCACAAACTAAGCTTATTTTTCTATCTACTTCATGTTAATCAGCACATATGTTTCCATAAATTGTTTCTTTACACATTTGATTACAGGTATAAGACGGATATGTGAAACTGAAGCGATAGTAAAATGTTTAAAAAGCGGGTCCTATATACTGCCTTTGAAGTTCCACTCTTTTCATGGCCACAAGAATCCAACGAATGGCTATTTAACACTTAAGATAAATTATTAGGAAACTCAAACCAACAACACGAATATCTAGGGAGTGGTTAGTTGCATAAAACATTTCATTTTGCATAAATTGTGAATTTTAACGATGTATACAGTTTTGTGTAGTAAGATTTAATGTCTCTTATGGTCTACCAGTTATACAAAACAGTAAAATTGATCAAGGACAACTAGGGCTTTACAGGACATTTGCATAAGACGTCAGATAAACATTTTATTTGTCATACGGCATTTTAATCAAAATCGTTAGTCATTGTTCAGAAAATAAAAATAAAAATGTTCCATGTAAAACACAGTTTAGAGTGGGATGCTTTTGTTAGAAATCTTCGTGTCGTATCCAAGGAAGATGTTGAACTTAAATAGCAACAGTGGCATTTATCTAACTTTTTTACTTTCTCTACTAGATATAGTAAGTAGGGGAAGTATTGTATTCCACCCAAAAATTCGATACCAAGATTTCACCGGAAATACATGTTTTTAGACCCCCTGAATCCAAAAAAAAAAAACATTTTTGGAAACATGTCAGTTTGTGTGTCTGTGTGTCTGTCTGTGAACAGCATAACTCATAAACGAACAGTCGAATAAACACCAAACTTGGTATTTAGATTCAGTATCTTCCAGAGATGCGACACGTAGGTTTTCAGGAAAATCCCCCCACCCCAGATTACCCTTTACATTGATCATTTTTCGAAAATTTTAATTTTCTCAAAATGGCTCTAAGGATTTTGATTAAAATATCATATGTTTAAGATATTTTCTTGACAAATGAAATGTATATCTCGAATTTTCTGGGAATGTCTCCAAAAGTATTCTTCATTGTGAACGACTTTTGCATAACTGGTAAACCATAAGAGATAGACAAAAGTTTACCAAAGAAAACATGTAGATCGCGTTAAAATACACAATTTATGTCATATACCTTTTTGTTGTTGAGTGAACTGTTTTCGAGATATTGCTCGTTATTCCCTTAAATTTTCCAATACTTATACTTTTTCTCAAATTCGTTATTCATTTTTTTTGTCCTGGAAATGCAAAGAGAATGGAATACTGCACATAGCAACCACCTCTTAAAATATTTGACTGTCGCTTAAAGCCTAGCAATTTCCCTTGAATCTACAAGAAAATTAGCAATAAGATTAACATCTCGATATCTCGAATAAGTGTTTGTAAAAATAGTTTGTACAAGAGTAGAGAAAGTCATGTGAGTGTAACACATCAGATTTTGTTCTCCTAAAAATGCTTCTGTTTGTATTCAGTGCACTTCAAAACATGTACCTCAGATGAAATCTTGATATCGAATTTTTGGGTGACTACAATACTTCCCCTACGTGCTATAAGAAGTTGCTAGAGAATAAACATCTGATGTGTAACAGTCACACTGTTGTCTTCCTACTTTAACAATTCACATATATGTTTATAATCTTGAAAAAGGTCCGAATTTTCATTTTTGAGTTTCCGCATTCCTGAAGTCATCTAACAATGATGTTAATTAATTTTGAAGTTTTTTACTAAATAGCTACATAACAAAAACTACAAAGTTTTATGGCAGAGAGCATATGAGTATTTTATTTTTTCAAATGTTTGCATTTATTGTTAAAACCAGGATACACCTGTTTTCTGTGTTACCCCAGTTTTCTCAAAGCCAGGTCAAACGTGCTTGCAGAATACTTTTTGTATTTATCACTATTCATTTCCATTAATGTGTATAAAAATAATTTTATAGCATTTGTTTATAATGCATGTTTCCTTAATATTATTATAGAAATTACCTGTATGTACCGAAACTAAATTGCATTACTTTTTATTTTCTATTCTGCTATACATGTGTTACCTTGGTAATTAATTGTTCTTTCACACAAACCGTGTGTAGGACAAGGTTAAATAATTCGTGCCGGAATTAGAACCACGGATCATCCGAGTTCCGTCAGCACGACATTAAATTTCCCAACTGACGCGCATTTGTTACTTCATCTGTTTCATCCTGAAATTCAAGGGATTATTTTAACAAGTAAGTAGATATAAAATTAATTATATATTAAATACATATCAATGCATTATTCTTGTATTTTGAATGAGATGAAATGGAATATCAAATGCTTTAAGCTGGGACACAAATGGCCTGTTTTGTTGATGGAACCCTGGACGCAAATGAGCAAATGCTTACGGCTGGTTCCATCTACGTATATATAGGATGCAAATAATGTCAACCCATTAAAAGCACATTTCGCTCCTGTATTGATGCTGTCCATAGATTGTGTGCGAAATTCGTATAAACTGCAAAATAAATGTTCCCAAAGGAGCGCATGTAATAAATTCTGTCTTCCTTTATTCGGACGTTCAGGTATTGTTAAATCAATTAATTAAGTCTTTAAGGGGGTCGTTCATCGTACCTCCTTCACTTTTCCTTCTTTTTCGCCTTCCTTTTCAGATCCACATATGAAACATATTCCTACTTTCTCTACTGCTTACATTTAACAAGTAGAGGAAGCATAACATTCCATCCATAAATTCGATATACGAAGATTTCAGTGTGAATGCATGTTTTGAGGTCTCCTGAATAAAAAAAACAAGTCGCCTAAATATCGAACTTGGTATTTAAGTTCAGCATCTTCCCAGGAAAAAAAGAAGAAGAAGAAAAAAGAAAAAGCCGCACCCCAAACCACTCTTTACACAGAACAGTTCTCGTTATTTTTTATATGCTCAAAAATGGTTTAAAATTTTAATTAAAATACCGTACGTTTAAGATATTTGCAGGACAAATAAAATGTATATTAATACCGGAATTATTGAGGGAAAAACATATATGATCAAATAAAGAAGTGGTAGTAAAATGGAGGAATAATTGCAATAAATAATTTCCGTATATTAAATCAATGTATAATATCATATATTAAGTTGAAATGTTTGTCTGGAAAGACTAAGGTAATTAGGAAGGTTAGCGAAAGTCATTAGTGTCAGCCGAAGTAGGAGCGATTAGCTTAAAGATTCTGGGAGTTCAGTTAGTTTATAAGCTCAGAGGGCCACTTAAAAGGAATTCTGGAAAAGAGAAAAGCATTTAGATTCTGAGATTTTAGTCAAGCCCCGTGGTAACAAAGTAACACAGGCATACTTAGGATTTTAAGTATTTGTTGCGCGTGAAAAATAACCGTTGATGGGGAGTAATGAAGTAAGCGGAGTTAAAAGTAATAAAGGCGTGTAATTTTAAATTAGAAAGTTACTCTGACTGGTGCCAGCACTGATACATTCGTCCGTGCACACAGGTGTACATATTCTCTCTCTGGTACCGCCACCATGCCTACTGCTCGTGAGATATTTTAAACGCTCAGTGACGCACTTGGGTGAGTAAGAGTTCGCGGTTATTGCGAGAGGTCTTGCCGATAAACATTTTAGCGACTCTCGACAAGTTACGCTACTAGTTTCTTCTATTGCGGAAACAGTTATTACAATTTTGAGTGCTACAATTTATAGTCAGTCTATTTATTTATCTCAAACGGTCAGCAACTTGCTTCAGCAACTTAAATATTAGTTCACAATAAATTTCTCAGTCAATGTAAACTGGTGTTATCCTCAAAACATTCATGCATATCCTGAGAGAAAGATCTTTTAACTTACCACTGGAGCAGTTGGCGCACGAGACCACAGAACAAACTGCGAGATCACGGCAGCAGAATCAACAACGAAGCAGGTAAAGTAAGGATTTTAAATGTGACGACCACCTTTACATAATACTGTACCAAACTGTGATGTTCCCGTAAAAATATCTTGAATTTTCTGGGAGTAGTTTGAAGTCCTCTTCATTCTGAATGACACTTGTGTAATTGGTAGACGATGAGAAATTAAGAAAATCTTACTGTACAAAAATGCAGATGTCATTACAGTACACAATTTATATCAAATAGAATTTTTTGTAGAGTTAACCATTTCAAAGATATTCCTTGTTCTTGATTTGAATTTTCAAATGTTTATACTTTTCTCAAGTGGAAAAAACGCTGTTCATTTTTTTCTCGTGTTCATGCAAAGAGAACACAATTTCAAAGCCATCATATAGCGACACGCTTTTGAGATTTGGCTATCACCAAGTCTATTGTATTCTCTTAATCTCCGTGTATCTACAAGGAAATATATAATAAACCCATTTCTGTAAATGTTTTATTTCAAATAGTATACACTAGGTAGATGAATAAGCTTGTCTAAGAATAGTATGTGAAGAATTTGTTGAGAAAGTCATGTGAATTATGACACATAAGATTTTTAAAATATTGTTTAAAGCTGATGCTTTTTTTTATCCAACACATTTTTGCATACACCATTCCTTTTGTGCATCTTTTAGCAAACATTTGCTTTTCATGTAATGTTCCAAATAATTTCTTTTCCTCTTTTTTGGTCAGTTTCAGCATTGTACTCTTGCTAAAAACTGCTAATACCTCTTGTACTTCTGTTTCACATGCTCCATTATTCTCTATGCTCACCTTTCAATTGCTTCTAGTATGTTTTCTTTCTTCGTCGCGAATACAGATTACCTTACCATTCCACTCTATATAAAGCACTTCTTTATTTATTTATTCGAGAGTTTTATACGTTTCTGCTCCTATTAAAATCTCCTTTTGTCTGGATTATCCTATAAAGTCTTGCAAATAGCTCATTTTAACTTTTGTGATGCATCCCAAGTTACTAAAGCTGTCATCTTACTCCAGTACCTCATCTAAAATTCACAAATGTATCTTATTACTTTCTCTATTACGTACAGTAAGTAGGGGAAGTATTGTATTCCACCCAAAAAATCGATACCGAGGTTTCACCGGAAATATATGTTTTGAGACCCCCTGAATCCAAAAAAAGCATTTTTGGAACCATGTCCGTGTGTGTGTCTGTGAACAGCACAACCCAGAAACGAACAGTCGGATAAACACCAAGCTTGGTATTTAGGTTCAGTATCTTCCAGAGACGCGACACGAAGGTTTTGAAGAAAATCCCCCATCCCAAATTACCCTTTACATGGAACATTTTTCGAAAATTTTAATTTTCTCAAAAATGGCTCTAACGATTTTGATTAAAATGTCATATGTTTAAGATATTTTTATGACAAATAAAATGTATATCTTGAATTTTCTGGGAATGTCTCCAGAAGTATTCTTCATTGTGAACGACTTTTGCATAACTGGTAAACCATAAGAGATAGACAAAATTTTACTACACAAAAAATGTAGATCGCGCTAAAATACACAATTTATGTCACACATATTTTTGTTTTGTTGAATGAACCCTTTTCGAGATATTGCTTGTCATTCCCTTAAATTTTTCAATACTTATTTTCTCAAATGGGAATTTGTTATTAATTTTTTTGTCTTAGATATGCAAGGAGTAATAATCTGTGGTAAAGAGAATGGTGCTGCACCTAGCAACCAGCTATTAAGAGATATGTCTATACTTAAAGGCTGCTGTGTTTCTATATTGACCTTGCAAAACAAAACAAGGGGAAAATAGTACGCCTTAAGCGATAATCAAATATTTTTAGAATTGGTCGCTATGTGTAAAATGTAATTCTCTTTGCATGTCAAAAGATCGTTTCTGCAAATGTTTATGTTGAATAATATGAAATAGATGGAGAATAAGAGTTTGTAAGAATAGTACAAGAGTAGAGAAAGTCATGTGAGTGTAACACATCAGATTTTTTCTTCCAATTACCATAGTGTTTGTCTTTTATCTTTATGCTCTGCTATATCTCACTGTTGTTTTGTCTCCATCAGCTTTTTCCTTGGGATCTTTTCCTCATTGGCTAGCAGTTCCTTATCAGTAAACATACGCATTTTAATATTATTCTTCCTGTAATCCTGCGCCTAGCTTATTGGTTAGGATCCATGATGTACAGTTTTAGCGCCTCTCTGTATTCTAAATTACTGGGACTTTGGGAGAAAATGTATCATCATGTCCCTTTAAGGACACTTTATATCTTATCTCTCTTGGAGCAAATGCTCGAAATGACTACCATGACAGCTATTGGAGCATCGGCATGTAGATTGGAAATCCTCTCAAGAATCCAAAGGTCTTTTCGAAGAGTATAAGATGCACCATGCAGACGTTGCTCCAAACCTTCAGGACAGGAATGTCCCATAAGATATGCTTCAAGGATTCAGGTCAGTCCATGCTACAAGCCCGTCTCGGCCAATCCATATTGGATAATCTGCGGCTCACGTAAAAGTGTGAAAGTAACAATGTTGTCTGCCTAGGTGTACCTTGTTCTTCGCACTGTACAATTACCACCCCCTCGTACAGCGCATACATGACCTGGTCCACTCGCTTGGTGCCTCTGGCATCCGCGTCTCCTTCATGTGGATTCCAGGTCATGTGGGCATCTCAGGGAACGAGTCTGCCGACGCCGCTGCCAAATCGGCTATTTTATTACCCAGAGTTTTTACCTCTGTTGTTCCCTCGTCAGATTCGTGTTATTTTACGTCGCCGCAACCTCTCGCTTTGGCGCGATGAGTGCACGGCCCTCCGGGGGAACAAATTTTGGGAGGTTAAACCTCTCCCGTTATTCTGGGGTACCTCTTCTCGTTCTACACGTCGGGAAAAGGTACTTTTAACCCGTTTACGAATTGGACATTGCCTTTTTAGTCATAGATACCTGCTCAGTGATGACCCCGCTCCACTGTGTCAGCAGTGTGATGCGCCCTTAACGGTGCGTCACATTTTAACTGAGTGTCAAGTTTTAGCTCCACTGCGCGTTCGCGTGGGTCTGCCTGTTGGCATAGCCAACGTTTTGGCAGACGACGCGCATGTTGTAGAATGTCTTTTACGTTTTATAAGTGACATTGGTTTTAATCGGTGCATTTGATGCGCTGAGCGTCTTTTAGCTTTGAGATTTTATATTGTCAGTTTTAATGGCGCTCTTCTCCCCGACGAACATAAGGCGCTCATGTCCCTTGCATTCTACAGTTCTTGACACGTTGTTTTATTCTTTTAGTGACCATGATTTTAGTGTGTAGATTTTAGTGTGTAGATTTTAGTGTGTAGATTTTAGTCTTTGGTCTGTTGTGCTTTTTAGTGTTTTTGACCAAGCGGGTTTGTGTGTGGTTTTTTAGTTTTTCGACTTTTCAATTTTATATTTTATACATTGTAAGGGCGCTAATAACCATAGCAGTTGAGCGCCCTTAAGCCCCATCTCATCATCATCATCATCATCATCATACCTTGTTCTTCCGCTTCATGATAGGCAGCCATGCAAATGTCGCTGGATAGAAAAGTGTGTTGAAATTCATTTTGTTTTAATGTGATTTCTATATTGCTTTAATTATTTAAAACAAATCAGCTATATTTAGGAGCACTTCAGGAAATTGTTACTTCCCTAATATTAAAATGATTTACTTTATATTGATTGTTTCTGGTAGTGATGGGGCGATACCACTATTTTTCGATACTCGTTACCTATACTGATTTTCGAGTGTCGATACTCACTTTATAAAAAAGTTCGCTGAATTATGTTCTTAGTATTTTTTCTTTAAACTGTTTGTATTATTGTTTGTGTTATATTGTGTATTGTTTGCTAATTCTGAAATTGTTCCGGTTTGACATTCTCCAATTGGTAGCAATTTTTTATCTTGATAATGCCACAGGTTATATATGTACCCTCTATTGTTAGACAAGGCTAATAATAATACTAATAATAATGTATTTGCTTCCCTTTTTACACAACTATATTTTGTGCTGAAAACTTTCTTTTAAAGAATTTTCTATGTATAGAAAATCAAATACTACTTCTTCTTTATTCTACAATCTTGAAATCTCTACAATATATGTTTTACATGAAACACAAACAAGAAAAAGTAATGTGTGTTACTCGGAAACACTTAAGTTTGTGGATTAAGCCTCTCTACTACCCACCCTCATACATTAGCATATATGTGTAAACACAAACTAACAGATGGAAGGGAATAACAAACGTTTCTAAGCGCTGTATTATCTCACGTCTTAAGTTGTGATTCTTTTCTGCCTGATTCACAGATTTTGGTCACCGAGTAGGTAAATATAATAGACACCAAGCCAGGCTATTGCAGAAACGTAATGTAGTGCGTCAGCTAAATCAGCTTCATTCACAACTCAGTTAACGCTGCATAATACATGAATGCTCTTTCCCTCATTGTTTTGCATGTTTTCATTTAGTTACAAGGGTCTATGAAATGTTTCATAGATTCACCCACAGGAAACGCAGTCAAGGTTTATCTAGTACTATTGTCCAGCAACAATTTTGGGAAACGTGTCAGGCAATAACGTGAAGTCTAGACTCCTTTAATTCCTTATCTAGCATAAAGTTAAATGCAACAATATTCAATAACATTTTAAAGTATCGAAAAGGTATCGAAGGAAGTATTAGGCATACATCGATACCACCGAGTAACGAGAGTATCGACGATATCAAAGTCCCATCCTTAGTTTCTGAGTAATACTTTAAATGAATATGCAATGCTTGTACTATATTAAATATAGCATATGCAGTTTCCATTGTTTATTCTTTAGCAGAATACTGCGTATTACTTTAGGGCCCCATCAAAGTTGAATTTTGGTATTACAGATAGGATTATTGAATATACGAGTGATTAGTAAAATATTTAGCTGACAAATTTGTTCTTCACGTGTACTAAATGGAAAATATATGTTTTTACTTTCGTATTTGCACTAATTATAACAGCACCGACATTGGAACCCATATATGTAACATGAAGTTCTGCATACCCTCGAAAGGGGAGGGAGACTCCTACTTTATGTCTTACAATATTTCTAGTACGCTAGCAGGGAAAATGTAATGGGCGGGAGCTCCATCGTATATGAAATACTACCTCTAATGCATGCTGATCAATAAACTAATGAAGTGAAAGGTATCTATCGTATGTATGTAACATTTTGACTTGAAACAAGTTTCCATCTGCCGTAAAAACGTAGCATTTTCGAAATTTTTCCCTGGACTTGTTTTGTTTATGATCCTCTCCCGTATTTTATTCCCATAATGTATTAACATCCTATAATGCAAAACAAAATATTAAGATTTATGTTGAAGCTGATGTAAATTTATGGGATTTAAATGTGGACTGTTTTATAGTAACGTCCATTTTATAAAAATATTGCAATTATTAAATGTTTTTGAATAATTTATAATTAAGAAATTTTCAATAGCAGCAGTAAAGGAAATACCGAATTGCGGCTTCATTGGAAATACACATTTTGAGATCCCTAAATCCAAGAAAAATTGCTTGTGTTTTTATATACTTGAATAAACAAAAACCAGTAATATAGAGAAATAATTACAATAAATAATTTCCGTATATTAAAACACTGCATAATGTAATACGTTTGATTTGAAATGTTTGTCCGGAAAGTCGAAGGTGACAGGTTACCGAAATTCTTTAGTATCAGCCGAAGTAGGCAACGCATTAGCTTAAAGATTCTGAGAATTCAGTTAGGTTATAAACCGAGTACGTTTGCAGGCACGTAAGCTAATTCTGTAAATAAATTCTGAGAAAAGTAAAAGGCTGACTTTAGCAAGTCAGAGACTTGTGTTAGTAAGATTTCGCGGCTGTTGTGAGAGATCTCGTCGATAGGAATTTTAGCGACTCACGGCAAGTTACGCTTCTAGTATCTTTTATTGCCGAAACAGTTATTTCCAACTTTGATGCTGTAGAAGTTATCAAGTATAATAATTCAGTTGATACAATTTTGAGTGCTATGTTTCATCATTGCTTCCATTCTTCATATTTAAAGGTTGGCACCTCGCTTCAATAACTCACAGTAAATTTCTCGGTCAATTTAAATGATGATATTCTTCATAATGCTCAGAGTGGGCGGCCACTGGGAATCACAAGGCACATCAAATTCGGGGGTATTGAGTGAAGACACAATACACTACAAAATAAGAGCAGTGAAGTACTGGCTGAGGCTAATGCAGGGGGATAACTCCACACTACGATCCAAATGTTATAAATACCAGCGAGAAAACCTGTCTCCTAAATTTTGGGCAGCTGATTTGGAAAGGGATTTGAGGAGAATAGGAATGGGGTCAGTATGGCAAAGAGCTGAAACAAATGACAAAAACATATGGAAAGGTGTCAAAAGAAGACTAAGAGACATCAACCAACAGGAAATAGAATCGGATTGTAAAATTAAACCTTCTCTAAGTCTAGAAAACGAAACAAAATTGATTTGGTCTAAAGAGGCATATATACTTAGGAAGAAAGGAAAGACCACGAATGGCATGGATTAGACTGGGGGGCCGGATGGCACTGAAAATAACTGACGAATCTGGCAGGAGAATCTGCCCATTCTGTGATTTGGATGAGGACTGGGTACATATTTCGGTGGAATGTGCACAATAGGAGAACCAGTGAACAATTAAACTCAAAGAAAAATTCTTAAGTCCGTCAAGAAAGAAATTGGCATATTAGGATCTACTGGTTGACCAGAGGAACTGGCAAAACTTGGGCAGTTTTTGGCTGAAGTGCGCAACGCTAGGTCAAATTTGTTCAGTTAGTCAAAGGTAATTTATCTCTATTTTCCTTTTCCTTTTTCTTGTTATTTTTGTTTTGTTTTTCTGGTGTTTATTTTGCCACCATACCTTGTATCTTAGATAAGCATGTACGGTCAATGCCCCATGCACTATATACTTGTGTAATATCTTCAATAATTTTAAACCAATAAAGATACCTTAGCTATCTATCTACTTCGTTATACACTGCGCTTCAAGTACGCTTGCCATATATTCGTCAGGTAAAGTTGGCTAATTAGTACAAAATAACGAATGCGCTTTTTACTGATACAAACAACTAATTTCCCAGCCCGATAATTTACCTTCATTACCCTTTAAATGGTTATAATTATTAATTAGCCAGCACCAATGTTCCAATCGATTCCCGGTATACTTAACGCAATTTGCAGATTATACACCGCCACTTTGAGAGAACCTGTAACGCAAAATGTGCACGTTAATATAATTTATTAACCGGAATAAAATTACCTCGGTAGAAATAATTACGTAATGTCGGAATTTTTTCCAGTGCTCTTGATTTGCGTAAATGTTTCAGTCTGCGCTTGACAAAAAGTTAAAACACAACGCGGGCTGCTCTTTTCCATCAACTCATTTCAATTACTGTGGCACTATTTGTGTTAAGCGGTAATACCCGATGGCTAAATGGAAAGTTGATGGATTTAGGTGGACGGGTGGTTGATTTTAATAAATACGTAAATCATGAATGGAATATAAATTAAAAACAAAACAATGCTTTTATGTCACAACTGAGGCTCTCAGATCTACAAAGAGTGTGCAGAATGCTTTCGTAATATCATAACAATTTTTGTTGCATGTATTTGAATACTAATTTTAACCTCAGCCCATTATGGAGTTCTTAAATTACATAAAATAGTGTTTCAAAACGCAAGAATAATTTTCTGACATGAAATAAAACAAACTTATGTTACATTTACATGGCTTTCCCTATCCTCTATTGCATAATAGTGGGTATACAAATTATTCCTACGAAAGTTTATTTTCCTATGTACTTCATTTAATCGAGATAAACCTTTCCAGAAATAGCCTCATTACACATTTTGCTATAGATACAAATGGACAGCGACAGTCAAATGTTTAAGAACTGGACGCTATACGCTGGCCTTAAAATTCCATACTGTTTCAATGGAATCGCGAGGAACAACTGAAAATCGACAGTACTTCAAAGGAATGGCTAATGTCACAAAAAGTTATTTGGAATAAATTGTGTGTTTTAAAGAGATCTACATTTTTGTGTGGTATGTTATACAAAAGTCCTTCCGAATGAAGCGGACTTCACAGACCATTCTCAGAAACTTCAAGATGTACATTTTATTTGTCTTTGTTGTGTACTTGACCCATTTGCGACATTAAGTTGGTTTAATTACATAACGTGGATTGTGTGGGCTATGGTGGGAATTAGGAATCAAATTATTCATACCGAATATAATAACGGTTTATTTAGAAACCTCTTATATGTTTAACAATTCTATAAAGTTTCGGTTAAGCTTGCAGTATCCTTAAATATGTAATAACTCCTTTTAAGTACAATATTATCGTGTATTATCTTTCACAATTCTTTGCACCATTTAATCTGTTTTACAACGTTACAAGTATTTTATTTCCTGCCATTGGAAAATACAATACAAATATAAAACACGAATGAAGAATGCTTCTTTCGCGAGCTTAATTTTGAAGACCAAAGGTAAGAAAATAAATTTTGAATCGCTTACCAAAGTGATATAGTAATATTTAGAAATGCCGAAACATTACACTTGGTAACCGTATGCCGAACCCAAAGCAGAGCTAAGTGCTCTGGCGGTCTGCTCGCTCTGTCCCACTTGCCCGGAAGCTTCCCGTTCTTCCTCACGTCTAGGAGAGTGCTGCGATCAGTGACGTGTACAAGCCAGCCAATACTAGCACTGGATGACAACCGTGGGAAGCCTAGATGAACGAGTTTTGCCTTTTTCACTCACCAGAAATCCATTTGTTTCCAATTTGTTAACAGTCCCAGTATTGTGTTTCTTTGGGGAGGATTTCGAACAACAAATTTTCTCTGGTATGCCCTTTGAGTAGCTTTAATTTAATTCGTAATCCACTATTGCTTTACAAGTTCATTTAATGTGTACTCCATTTTCACGTTGACTAGAACAAAATCTCAAAAACAGTTGTCGACAATAAAACTAACAATTGCGAATAAAAGATGAACATTTGCAAATTTAGTGACAGACAATGGAAACTCCAGAACATTCTGCTTAATTTGGTGCAAAAATTGAGGCATGGAATGAATTTCGAACAGAATAATTAAAGAAATGTGTCAGTTCTTCATATATCACCTGTACCTTTCTGACTATCTCATTATCTCAGCCTTCTATTCATCATCACTATAGCATTAGCTCGTCTTTGGAATTCCCTGCCGGAAAACATAAGGGACTGCCATTATACAGTTAAGAGGAAAACCAGACATACACTTATATTCCAACCTAATTTGCCCCTCTATTATAACTATCGCACTTATAGAACGTCATACTACTTTTGACCAATACGTCGCTAAGAAACGACATGTTTCAACCAATCATGGCTGCTTATGCCAATTTTTTATCACGTCCCTAGTATTTTTTTATTTTTATTACTTCCGTAGCATTTGTCTGTTTTTACCTCCTCCCTAGCATCTGTTAATTTGTTTGTAATCCTAATTTGTTTTCCGCTAAGACATCCACAGTTAGCTTCACCATAACAATACGACACCAAACAACACAAAACAAAACAGAAAAGGTATATAGAAGCAATTCGATCAATTAATTTAGTAAGTTAACATTTTATTGCATTTATTTGTTGTAATATTTATAGACTTTCTTTTAATGGTGAGAGTATAAATTAATTCCCACTCGAGTTTTGATTTTCTCTAGATAAAATGAATCTAATGAGATTACTCATACTATTAATTTATTATTACTATTATTTTATGCGCTGAACTAATACTTCAAATTTAAGTACTTAACCATTTCGAGCAATTGCTTTTACGCATAAGCGGAATGTATATATGCGTGTATATATATTCCATTTAAAAGTATTTTGGTTACAATTTTCCTTTGTAGTTTCTGTACTACGTATAGCAAGTACGGGAAGTATTGCATTCCATCCAAAAATTTGATATCGAGATTTCATGGGAAATACATGTTTTCAGGCCCCCTGAATAAAAGAAAAGCATTTTTTTTTAGAAAAAGTTCCGTCCGAGTGTCTGTGTGTAGAATAACTCAAAAACGAAAACTCGGATAAGTACTAAACTTGGTATATAGGTTCAGTATTTTTCAAAGATGCGATACAAAGATTTTTCCAGGAAATCCCCCCCCAGACTACCCTTTACATGGAACATTTTTCAAAATTTTGATTTTTTCAAAAATGGCTCTAACGATTTTGATTAAAATATCACATATGTAAGATACTTTCATGGCAAATTAAATGCATATCTTGAATTTTCTGGGAATGTCCCCAAAAGCCGTCTTCATTCTGAGTGAATTTTGTATAGCTAGTAAACCGTAAGAGATAGACAAAATTTTACTACACAAAAAATTGTGAATCTCGTTAAACACACAATTTGTCATATACATATTTTTATCGGGTGAACCATTTCCGAGATATTCATTTTACTTTTTATGCAAAGGGAATGGAATGCACCACATAGCAACCAGCTCTTAAAAGATTTGACTATCGCTTAAAGCCTACCCTTGCACCTGCAAGAAAATTAGTAATACGATAGATTCTGCAAATTTTTACATCGATTAACATGAAGTAAATGGAGAATAAGCGTATATCTTGAATTTTCTGGGAATGTCCCCAAAAGCTCCCCTTCATACTGAACGACTTTCGCATAACTGGTAAACCGTAAGAGATAGACAAAAGTTTACTGCACAAAAAATGCAAATCTCGTTAAAACACAATGTATGTCATATTTTCTTTGTAGTGTGAACCATTTCCGAGATATTCCTTGTTATTTGTTTGAATTTTCCAATACTTATTCTCATATGGGAATTCGCTATTTATGTCTTAGGTATACAAAGCGAATGGAATACTCTACATAGCAACCAGCTCTTAAAATATTTGACTATCGCTTAAAGCCTACGATATTCCCCTTGCAACTGCAAGAAAAGTAACAATAAGATTAACATCTCGATATCTCGATTAGCGTGAAGTATATGGAGAATAAGCGTTTGAAAAATAGTTTGTACAAGAGTAAAGAGAGTTATATGAGTGCGAGCCATCGGATTTGGGAATGCAATACTTGCTCTATACTTACTGTAGATAAATAGTAGGAAAAGTAAAAATGGCCTATACCTATTACACGCGCAATTCCAGAAAACATAAATCATCCACCCATTTAAAAGTTATGCAAACTTCAGATGAGTCAGTTGTTGGTGTTGTAATGAATGCAGTGGCCAGTATGCTGTTCAGATACAAGTAAACGCAAGTACTGACGCTGTAATGCGTACATTAAACTCGTGAAACATGTATGCTGTGAAATAGTGTGTTATTTAGTAGACGTGAGGAACCATGTTGTTTCTTTTGTTTTTTCCCCGCACAAATTTTACTGTTTTACTAATCATTATATGTTCTATTATACAGTTTATTCTCATGAAAGTGTCATCTGATGTAGACAATAAAATAACATAAAAACTCGAAGAAATAAATAATGGGTAGAAAATCGTGTAGTATTTTATACATATGCAGCATTTGATATTCCATTTCATCTCATCCAAAATACAAGCAAAATGCATTTATGTATTTAATATATAATTAATTTTATAGTAGTAGTGGTATTTATTTATTACTTAGTATTGCATTAATTGCATAACACAGTCGCATGGATCATAAGAGCGTACATGCTCTCTAGAAAAATACCTGGTCTGTAAACTTGACTTGTAGAATCGACCAGAAAGCAACTATTTTATAATCACAACACCATATACATACATATAAAATGAAAAATACTCTGAATCACACACACACACACACACACACACACACACACACACTCACGTACATAAGTGCTCAAGCACTACATATATTTAAAGAAAATTTACATAAACACCTTATCTCTTAGTATACGTACTTCCATAAAGTATGTGCCCAAGCTTGGCCAGTTTTGGCTCTTTAGAAACAAGTCCCAGCATGCTGTCCTCCGTCTATTGGAAGCCGAAAATATTTCCGATAATAATTTTTTCTTAATACCCTCCGTCTGCACGCATGCTGCCAAAATATGCGTCCAGTCTTGCTGTTCCCCGCATAATGGGCAAATCCTCCTGCCATCATCCTCAAAAATCTTGCGAGCTATCCACCCTCTCAATTTAAACCATGTTATTCCCGTCCTCTGTTTTATACCCAATTCCAAAATATATGTTTCCTTACCCCACCTAGTTTTTATTTCATTTTGTAGCTCCAATGTTGATCTTTGTTTACATTCAGATTCTATTTCCTGCCTGTTTATGTGACATAGTCATCTTTTGACTTCTTTCACGACACTGTGTGTATATTCATTACCCCTTTGCCAGATATCGTTTAAGCCAATTTTTTATAATTCCCGTTAATTGTGTCTGAAAAAAGCAATTCAAATATCGCACAGTTATTTACCAATTTATTACAGTTATGTGGCCTGACGAAATCCAATGCCACAATGTATTACTTTTAATCTTAGACACTACACCATATTTTCATAGGGTGTCAGACGAGATATAAGGCTTGTTTCCGGTTGTCAACAAATTGATTTTTAGTATTGAGAAGATCTTTGTGAAAGTTCCGTCAAGGATTCAGACATTTAAAGAGATTGCACCAGATATACCTCTGTCCCTTGAACCTATCATAAACAAATGGGGGACATGGATTTCAGCAACAATTTACTACTCTTCAACTTTCCCGAGTATAACTAAATCGTCGCTCTGGAGGATGAAGCATCTACAATTGTAGCAGCAAAGAAAATTCTCGAATCTTCCAAAGTAAGAAATTACTTTACTTTCATTGCGGTTTCCTACCTCAAATGATCTGCCAACTTCAAGAAGGAGGGCAGCCTTTGGCGAAGTAAGTGATAATTGTGGATGATGCAATGCAAAGATTGGAGAGAGTGTCAGGAAAATGGGGTACATTAGTTAGGGAAAGGTGGAAAATGGCGTTTTTGAAACATCCTGATCTTGAAAGAATAAAAACATTTCAAAAATTCTAGAAGGTGCTAATTCTATTCATTAAAAATCTGATGTGTTACACTCACATGACTTTCTCTACTCTTGTACAAACTATTTTTACAAACGCTTATTCTCCATATGCTTCATGTTAATCGAGATATCGAGATGTTAATCTTATTGCTGATTTTCTTGTAGATGCAAGAGGAATTGGTAGGCTTTAAGCGATAGTCAAATATTTTAAGAGCTGGTTGCTATGTGGAGTATTCCACTATCTTTGCATTACCAGGACAAAAAAGAAATGAAAAACGAATTTCCATTTGAGAAAAAGTATAAGTATTGGAAAATTTAAGGTAATAACAAGCAATACCTCAAAAATGGTTCACTCAACAAAAAAAATATGTATATGACATAAATTGTGTATTTTAACACGATCTACATTTTTTGTGTAGTAAAATTTCTATCTCTTATGGTTTACCAGTTATGCAAAAGTTGTTCACAATGAAGAATACTTTTGGAGACATTCCCAGAAAATTCGAGGTATACATTTCATTTGTCATGAAAATATCTTAAACATATGATATTTTAATCCAAATCGTTAGAGCCATTAATGAGAAAATTAAAATTTTGGAAAAATGTTCCATGTAAAGGGTAATCTGAGGTGGGGGATTTTCTTGAAAACTTTCGTGTCGCATCTCTGGAAGATACTGAACCTAAATACCAAGTTTGGTGTTTATCCGACTGTTCGTTTCTGAGTTGTGTTGTTCGTAGACACACACACACACACACACACACAGACACACATACGGACATGTTTCCAAAAATGCTTTTTTTGGATTCAGGGGGCCTCAAAACATATATTTCCGGTGAAATCTCGGTATCGAATTTTTGGGTGGAATATTATACTTTTCCTACATACTATACGTAGTAGAGAAAGTAGAAATGGATCCTATTATGTTTCAATGTTTTAAATTTGCTGCAGTTACCTCTATACATGTTGAGAGGTGATTTTCTCATATGAAGAATGTATTATCGGACAGGAGGCTCAACATGACCCCAGAAAATAAAAAAAACCAAAAAAAAACCACACACACATTCAAAAGCATTTGTTTGACATGTGTAACTAAGCCGAAAATGCATTGTAATACATAGGCCTTCAAGAAGCGTGTTCATTTTTCTGTCGAGCACAATTAGCATTTTGTTTAACACTTTAAGTTACTTTAAAAATAGAATACAACACGATGTTAACGCTGATTGTGCGAATAGTGCAATATAGTAAATAAATAGGCATCATGTAAGGTTTTTCTACATTGCCCTTTTATTGCATATGTTAGCTATTTATAATGCCTAAGCTTCCGGTCTCTGCTCATGAGTAATAGTAACATGCACTATAATGAACACGAGTACTAATCTTGTTATAAGTGATGCTGAAAATGGTGTCCATTTGCATTGAGATATTTCTGTCTGTCACGAGGTTGATTCATAAGCAGTAGTCACTCTGTAAGGTTTTAATTTTAAAAGTTTAGCAGCTGTAGCAGGAAGTTTTTGAAACACCCACTTGCTATGCAACACTCTTGAGATCTCTTTGGAGAGCGTTCGAATGATGCATCAATTTCGTCAAATTTTTCCTTTGTTAGAACATGTCTCTTTCACTTCTTAGGTGGATCGTTTGTCCTAAACTTACTAACTAGATATCTGAAAATATCTCTATTTGGAATATAAGACAATGTCTGCTGAAATTTATCTACACACCTATGTGCACGATTCGGTTTTTATGTATGTATCGTACATAAAACTCTTTGTTCAAGCGTGAATTTTTCAATAAGACTGATGGACTAATAACAAGAGAACAACAGCAACAATAATAATGTTCTAAAGTAATTCACACACAGCAGAGATGTTTGATAAGAATTCACTTTTGAGATGCACAATGAACAAACTCTAGTCTTTACAGCACGAACAGAAGACAGTAACTAACAGTTGACATTAACAACCGATAAAGTGTAGTCTTGAGTAGGTTATTCACTGCTAGTGAGCTAGCGGAAACGCTGAGGTCATTGCAGTGCAAGCGAATTACGCATACATGCGATCGTGGCTGGGAACGCAAAACGACCGTTCGGTTCTTGGAAATGAGTTAGGCATGAAAGAATATATAGGGTAGTTAAATTATATTCGAACTCACTCGCGGCCTCTCTCTAGTGCGCGAGACAGCCGGCAGTCGCCGGGGAAATTACGTCGGCAGAGGCGGACTAAAATCCTTACCTTATAGTATATGCTGGAAATGTTGACCTTCTGCTCTCAAACTGGCAGCATATCTCTTGTAAATATTCTCGCTCACTCTCCGAAGCTCAGCAGCAGGAATTCTTGTGATTCCTTGTACAATGCTTTCTCTAAGTTTCTGTAGTGTGCGAGGATTGGAACTTGTCTTTTAAAGAACCCCATAAATAAAAATCGCAACTCGTTAGGTCAGAACGAGGGTCCACAAATCAACACGAATTATTGTCATGAAACACCTCTCGTATGTGCTGTTGCAGAATCTTGCTGGAACCGACCATATGATTTCTCTTCTTCTGTCAAGCGATTACAAAATGGCCTCAGAATTAATCTCTGATATAGCTCCCCGTAAACGTGTGAATTAATGTAACTGGTTTTTCCAATCCGTAGAAAGGGGTTTCATTGACTTACAGCTTTTGCTTTTCACTGAAGAATCTAAGTGGACGTGTGAATGGTCACAACAGTTGATATTGGGCTTCAGAAAAACCTGTGCTACTGGATGAATCGCCTCATTATGATCAGAAATTTGGAGTGTGGTGTGCGATAATTGCTAGAAGAATAATAGGGGCCATATTCTTTGATGAAACAATAAATGAGGAGCGATATCAGAGGTTAATTGTGAGGTCATTTTGCAATCGCTTGACAGAAGAAGAAAAATCGTATGATTAGTTCCAGCAAGATTCTGCAACTGTACATACGGCTGCGGAATCATTACATGCAATAAGAGATGTGTTTGTTGATCAGTATAATTAGTGTTGATTTATGGCCCCCTCGTTCTCCTGACCTAACGAGTTGTGATTTTTATTTATGGGGTTCTTTAAAAGACAGGTGTATCATTCCAATCCTTGCACACTACAGAAACTTAGAGAAAACATTGTACAAGAAATCACAAGAATTCCTGCTGCTGAGCTCCGGAGAATGAGCGAGAATACTTACACGAGATATGCTGTCTGTTTGAGAGCAGAAGGTCAACATTTCCAGCATCTATTATAAGGTAAGGATTTTAGTCCGCCTCTGCCGGCGTAATTTCCCCGGCGATTGCCGGCTGTCTCGCGCAGTAGAGAGAGGCCGCGAGTGGGTTCGAATATAATTTAACTACCCTATATTTCCTTTCCGTGTCCTTACACGTATCGGTATATGTGACACAGATTAATTTTCATCTCATCAGTTTTCTTGATCTCCGCATCTGCTAGAAAGCCAATGCCCTACTTAAGGATTTGCTGCTTTACATTTTTTATGCAGTTTTAAATTACTGAACAAACGCAGCAGTACGCTCAAACGTACGCTCTTTCTAAGATTTCGTAAAATATATGGAGCTGCACAGCCTTTGATCAACTCTCAAACCTTTCATCAAAATACTGGAGTAAAACGCTAAGAATGACTTCAGTGATAACCGCCAAACATTAGAAACCAACAAACATTAAACGATTTCCGGTAGATGATGTTTTATAAAAAAATCATGTTGGTATTAGAGTTTTTTTTTTTTTCGAGTGGAGGAGAAAATGATTTATTCATTTACCCCAGCCCCGATGGGAGTCGAGACTGAGAGTGTGGGAATCACCAATAGTCGGCATACCCACTAAAAACTCCTCCACCGGAATGGAAATAAGGAAGAAGGAAGAAAGAGGAATTCTGTGTGATAATGCGGCCGTACCGCTGTTGCACCGGCGTATTCAGGGTAAGGATATATTGGCTGGCCACTAGGGCTTAGCCAGGTGAAGGAGAGGCGCCAGGACGCAAGCATGACCAAGGCCCTACTTGCGCCCTTGGGAATTCAGGGTGAGAAGTAAGGAAAGTAAGGAGAGACAGTGTGTTGGCTGGCAAGTTCCCAGGATGCCGCCGCTGTAGTTGAGTGCGATGCTGTTCAGTAACGTCTGGGGTGCCTAACGCGACCTCTGGGAGATGCGTCAGGCCAGTCCTGTGGATCGGCGTCTTCTTGCTGAAGCTTCCTAAAGAAGCGGAGTTCATCTTTGACGATGTTTCGTATAGTCAGGGTGAGAGTGAGCATGTGTCCATGGAATTCACGTTTAGACAGGGCGTCCTGAGGATCTGGTTTGGAGTAGTGGTTGGCTTCTGTCTGGAGCTCTCGAAGCCCAGCTATTGAAGCCTGAATGGCTCCAAGTCGCGTGGGTCGGTCGTCGCTTCCATACTCGGCGTCGTCGTCCGGTTCGACGAGATGTTCCTCAATACGTTCCAGCTTACGGTGGGCCGATGCGAGCATCCCGTCGTCTTGATGTAGTTGTGTGATCTGCCTTGAGAGGGCGCTGGTCGCTCTGGTCGAGGTCCGCTGCTTGGCCTCCACGGCCGCAAGGCGCGTGTTGGTCGCACGGCGTAACTCAGCCAGGCGAGTGGTGATGTCCTGTAGTGTTGCCTGCATGGCAGACAACGTGTTTGAAGTTCTGGATGTGTTCCTACATGTTTTGCCCTTACACAGGGCGTTGTCGGCGAGGGCTGTTCGGTGGTCGTCCGTAACGTAGTAGTCTCAGTCGGTTTGCTGCTCCGGGGGTACAGGGGGCACTGGGCCTGCCCTGTGAAGTGCGTATGCCCGGAGCAGGTGGCGCAGAATCGGCGACGTCTGCGAAGGTCGTGGGCGGAGCAGTTCGCTGTGAGGCAAGCTGCCCCGCAGAAATGGCACCGAGGTGCAGCGACGCATGCCTCCGCTGTGTGCCCGAAGACACAACAGCGTCGGCAGGGTACCGGGCGTTGGCTCCTGCTGGCCTCGATGCGCAAGCGCTGCCCCAGCAGAGGCAGGCTTGACCCCAAGGCCGCCTGAACTTCCGAGGCGGAACCCAGGTGGAGGCGAACCAGCGGTGTTGGCCCTCGTTTTGAGGAAATTCGGGATGCCCGAATTGCCGAGCGCCAGTGGTGTCTTGCGGCATCCAGCACGAAGTGTACTGGCAGGTCCCTCGGTACTCCACAGATGACCACACTGTGGCGGCCATCTGCCGGAGGGTGCGTCGGCGGTGCCCTCGGGCTCACCAAAGGTGGTAAGCCGGCGGTAGTCAGTGGCGTCGTGCAGCTCTGGGAAACAGAGCCGGAGGCAACAGGTTCCGGCGTTGCAATGCTGCGACCGGGCGAAGCAGCAGCAGAAGCGTAGCTGCGCCCGGTCAGCGGTGTCGGCGAAGCAGCTTTCCCGGCGGATGCCGGTGGAACTGGCGGCGAGTCGGCGGCCGGAGTCGGCTGGAGAGCGCTGGGCTCGTCAGCGGTGGCCGCAGAAGCAGCAGCGGAAGATTCAGCGGCGAGGCGTTTCCTTCTCTTCCCCATTTCGGCGATCTCGGCGAGTGTAGAGTTGTTACCTCGGCGGAGTCTCGAAGCGAAGTTAGTGGGTTTAGAGTGAACGGAGGACTTAGGTTTAATCGGTATTTATGTGACAATTGTTAAAAATGTCCAGTAGGGGAAAGGGTTCCTACCCTTTCAGCTGCCATGGTGCGAGCGCTGCGTAGCCCTGGCACCCGTGGTACTTCTGACGTTACCAGAAGTAAGCTATACCGAGCATTCTAGCCCTTCCTGGAAAGAAATTGTTCGGATTGGGTTGGACTCGGCGGGTCAATGGTTCCCGATACCCATGGGAGATAGGGTACGCCTGGCTGGAACTTCCGCCCAGGTGGGGTTGTGAGACGTTCAGATATTCTCTGACACCAACCATGAGTGAGAGCTGGTAGACGGTCTGCTAGATGATTGTCGGCCCCTACTTAGGTTCTTAGGAAGTCATACCGGCTGGGTTGACGCGCGTTAGTGGCGTAACCACTACCGTCCTTGCGAATAGTAGCTGGGGAGAGCTTCGGCTCCGGGTAGACCTGAGTAAAGTGAAGTGGAGGTTTTTGCGAGTAGAAATGTTTGCGGAACGAGGCTGAAAACCAAGTATAACAATCCTAAAGCAAATTAATTGATTTCAACAAGTGTTGTCTTTATACTATTGCTTTCACTACTAACTATAGTAAGTTGGGGAAGTATTATATTCGACCCAAAAATTCGATGTGAGATATACCTTGAGGCCCCCTGAATGTCAAAAACGGCATTTTCAGAAACACTTAGATATGTGTGTCTGTGAACAGCATAACTCAAAAACAAAAATAGGATAAATACCAAAGTTGATTTTGATTTTCTAATAAGAAAGGCTGTAACGATTTGGATTAAAATAGCACATATTAAAGGTATTTACATGACAAATAAAATGCATATCTTGAATTTTCTGGGAATAGTCTATGAAGTCCTCCTCATTCTAAATTCATTTTGTATAATTATATATAACTATAAACGTACGAAAACGTACTACACAAAAGATGTAGATCTCTTAAAAACACAAAATTTATTTCAAACAGTTTTTTTGTGGTATTAAGCCAGCTCGGAGATATCCGTAATTAAAGGTTAGAATTGTTTATTGGCCATTGTCTTAAATTCCTCCAACGGCCAGTTGTTTCTCGCGATTGCGTGGAAACAATATTGAATTTTAAGGCCAGCGTACAGCGTCCAGCTCTTAAACATTTCACTATCGCTATTCCCTTTGTATCATAAGGAAATGTGTAATGAAGCTATTTTTGCAATGGTTTATTTCGATTAAAATTCAGCAGATAGAAAAATAAGCTTTATTAACCATATTTTTATACGCACTAATACACGATAAAGAGTAGAGAAAGTAATGTGATTGTAACACAACCGATTTTTATAAAAATAACTGTGTGTGTCTGTGTTTTCTGAACAGCATAGCTTAAAAATAAAAATCTGATGTGTTACACTCACATGACTTTCTCTACCCTTGTAAAACTTATTTTTACAGACGCTTATTCTCCATATGCTTCATGTTAATCGAGAGAGGTATCGAGATGTTAATCTTATTGCTAATTTTCTTGTAGTTGCAAGGGGAATTGGTAGGCTTTAAGCGATAGTCAAATATTTTAAGAGCTGGTTGCTATGTGGCGTATTCGATTCTCTTTGCATTACCAGGACAATACAAAATGAATAACGAATTTGAGAAAAAGTATAAGTATTGGAAAATTTAAGGGAATAACAAGCAATATCTCGAAAATGGTTCACTCAACAAAAAAATGTATATGAATAAATTGTGTATTATAACGCGATCTACATTTTTTGTGTAGTAAAATTTTGTCTATCTCTTATGACTTACCAGTTATGCAAAAGTCGTTCACAATGAAGAATACTTTTGGAGACATTCCCAGAAAATTCGAGATATACATTTCATTTGTCATGAAAATTTCTTAAACATATGATATTTTAATCAAAATTTTTAGTGCCATTTTTGAGAAAATTACAATTTTCAAAAAAATGTTCCATGTAAAGGGTAATCTGGGGTGGGAGGATTTTGTTGAAAATCTTCGTGTCGCATCTCTGGAAGATACTGAACCAAAATACCAAGTTTACTGTTTATCTGCATGTTTGTCTCTGAGTTATGCTGTTCACAGACAGACTCAGACACAGATACACACACGGACATGTTTCCAAAAATGCTCTATTTTTAGATTCATGGGGTCTCAAAACATGCATTTCCGGTGAAATCTCGGTATCGAATTTTTGGGTGGAATACAATACTTCCTCTACTTACTATACGTAGTAGAGAAAGTAATATATATTGAATTCTGAGATACGTGTCAAGTCCTCTTTGTTAGGAAGGAATTTTGTATAACTGGTGTAAGCTAAGTGATAGGCAAAAACGTACTACACAAAAATTGTGGATCACTTTAAAACAGACATTTTATTTCAAATAGCTTTTTTTTGTGGCACAAGCCATTTTCAAGTTATACGTTATTATTGGTTCGTATGGTTCAGCACTTCATTCTTTTCAACTCCTGTCTATTCTTAAGTTTTTCTCGCAATTGAGCGAAAAGGGTATGAAATTTTAAGTTCAACATATAGTGCTAGTTCTTAAACATTTGACTATCGCTGTTCCCTTTGTTTCTATAACGATATATCTCCAAAGATTTATCTCGATTAAAATTGAAATAAAAAAACAAACTTTTGTGATAATAGTTTGAATTACGCACTAATAAGCGATAGAGGGTAGAAAAAGTCATGTAATGTAACACTTTATTTATCTTAAATTATAAACTGTTCAGCTGAAATACATTTGAAAATAGCAGCACACATTCGAACATGCGCAATGGTGAGCTCTATCTAGTCTGTTGCTATTGGCCTTCGTAACATATCATATCATATATGTTGTACGCAATGTCGTACTGTTTCCTCGACTTCTTTGCTAACAGTTCCAACGTTATCCTCTCTGCTGCTTGAGAAATGTCTTCTGTTTCTGTCGAATCCATTTCTGAGGTATTAAAATAATCCGTCATTATATTAATAATATTATATTAATTGATAAAAAATCGATTATAAGATTTTGATTTTACTTTGTGTGGAATCTTAAATTTCTAGTATGAGTAACTCGTGTTAAAAGCTCTACTTTTAGTGCCAGCTCTCTAAAATAGTTATTTATTTATCAAGTACACAAAATAAAGCTTCAGCGGACGAAATACGTCTCGTCCGAAATACTTCGTCCACTAAAATTTTTGTGTACGTGGTGGATACAATCATTTTAGTAAGAACTCCCTTAATTTATATTAAATAAAATAAATGTAATATAAGTACTGTACCATATAAAAGATATGGTTAGCAATTTGTTGACATATCCTTACAGCTACTTGGATCCTACGTTATGAACCGTACCAATGCCTTCTAGGAATCGTTGACCATAACGTTAGATGCGGATATAAATGGCAGAGCTTATTCTCATCGCTCGTTTCTAAGCAAGCTTGCGACCGAAAATATGGTTGAAAATCCCGAGGTCAGAAGTATTGAATCAGAGATGCTGTCAGCAATATCTCGGCAGCAGTATGAGAAGGAATTAACATGAAAAAGTCGAAGACACTGAAAGCCTCCTCTGGATTCTGTTCATTGCTCCGTTAAAGGCTTCCATGAAGACTTCAGTGGTCTATTTTTCAGTAAGTTAACAAGTCAAGTAGCTGTTTTAGATAGCATTCATCAAAATAGTTACTGACGTAACTGTACAGTAAAGTGAAGTTTTTCAGGAAGAGTAAGATATTTATATTAAACAATGTGCTGAAAAAAACTACACACTTTCCTGCATATAGCTACAATATTTTGTTTCCTACTATGTCGAAATATTTTATATATTGGTTAAATATTTTACTGCATATTGTGTTGGGCATGGGCGCAGTTTCATACTCTCATCTGAGTTGATGTAATACGAGGGTAATCCAGAAAGTCCCAAACGTTTTGAAATAAACAATTAACAAAATGCAAATATCAACGTTTATTATCTACATTTGAAAGGTACACTCTTAAGCTATTTTTCTACATAATCGCCATTGAAATTGAGGCATTTATCATACCGTGGCACAAGTTTTTCAATACTCTTTCTGTAGAAATCTGCCGCCTGCAACTTAAACCATTGGTTTGCACCGGCATGCAGTTCAGCGTCAGTATTAAAACATCAATTTGATGCACCAAACTCCGTGAAATTTGACGAAAATGCTCCGAAAGTTTTGTAATTGTGAAACGACGATTTTCACGAATTTTGTCATTGGTTTGCGTTACCAGTTCATCAATCATAAGGCTAGGCCTACCACTGCGATCTTCGTCGTGAACATTGGCACGGCCATTTTTAAAATCAATGCACCATTGCCTGACTGGACTTTCACTCATTATTCCCTGTCCGTAAACATCACAAAGTTGACGATAAATTTCAATTGGTTTGTTATTTTTAGCCAACCGCACTTCACAAGTGGCGGGATTTTCTATTGCAGCGCACATTTTAACAGCTTACAGAGAGCACAGTAAGGAAGGCACAGTCCTCACGCTACCACAGCTGGATCCATACTGAATGTAGGAACGTTCTGACACCAAGATGACGGCTCTAGCCTTACTCATCGCCACGATAGGCCAAAACGTCTGGGACTTTCTGGACTGCCCTCGTACATACTGGTCACCATGTGCTGACTTGTGATGCGGAGGCGTCGTGTCGGAATAAACATCAACTATTTCAACGTATTGTTGCTTATTGAAAGATTCTCGTAGTAGATTTATCATTATTGTTCGTATGTTGGAATTGAAGTACGGAAAGTAACTGACGTTCAATTTGACGTTCTAGTTTGAAGGTGGAAAAAGATAACATTTGGATAGTATGAAACAATCTCTATTTTAACGGAATTTATTTTATCTTCCTTAACGAGGGGACATTGTACTTACGCCCCATCTGGGGGCGTGCCCCCGGGAGGAAGGATGAGGCGAGAGGAGACACCGGGTGGCCGGATCCAAGAGCGACGGTACAGCAATAACAGTATCCAGAAATAGACACCTCGGCAGACGGAAAGGCAGACCGGAGACTTCGCTCCACACAGAGGGAGTACAACGCCCCTTAACGGTGTTCGGATACCCCAGCAGGCAGCCGAAAGCCGAGGGAAGGAGAGGGTTCTCAAAGAGTATCCTTTTCCTCTGCCACGCTGCACCGAAACACCATCGCCGAAATTTCCGAACCTGAAAGAGACCAACAGAATGAAGGATGAGTGAAATAATAAATGCAACGAAATGGAGAGACAGGGAAATTCCGAGTATGAACATCTGAGTTTTTTAATAAATAGATTTAATTTAGAGAATATAATTTATTAAATATTTAAGCATTTAAATATTTTATTTTACTTGACTTTAAAGGGGAAAGTCTTTTTAAAGAATATTTATAATAGTTTATTAAAAGAGGGTTGTATAAATTTAGAATTTGTTATTAATTTAACTCCCAATCCGCTTGACGGCCCGGGAAAACCCCGAAAAAATCCATGGGTCAAAGTATGCTGTCACCGGGAATCGCACCCGGGACCTCCCGAATATTGCCATCTGAGTCTTCTCACTTGGTTTACCGAATTTATTGACACATATTTAACATAATAAATGTAATAGTTATTTGTACTCTGAACTTTAAATGTTAATGAAATTTTACCGAGTTGATCACAATCTTGAAAAGTTTGAACGACACGTTCAGTTAAAAATAATTCATTCGTACCAAATTTATTCCGGAAATGCTATGTTCATTTATTTGTTTATTGTGTCGTGAAAATTATATTGGACATCATTATTGCAAGCTTCTATATTGCAGGCCTATATATACATATATACTCACTCTAGAGCATCCAATCATTGAAACGTAATAATTTATATTTTAATACAGGAATCGTGAGTTTCCATCAGAATGGAGTGTTAACAAAATCAGTAACGTTCATCAGCGCTTTACTGCATCATTTGTCACGCAAATGGTGAAAAGTTATTTATTTTCTAGATACGGGGATCACAGAAAATTTTATGAACCAACCGGGGTTAAAAATAAATATGTGTGTGAGCGAGACAGATTGAAGGGTGAAATAAAAGGCGGGGAAGTGGAAAAAATAAAAACATGAACACTGCACAAATATTTCATGTGCAATTGGAGGAAAAATAATTACAAATAGAATGACGAAAGGAGAGAAAGATACAGGCAGATCAGCAGAAAGGAACAAGTGGATCACAACTCTGTTATTTAAAATCGCTTGGCAAGAGCCAAATGATTTCCTCAGCGGTATAGTGGATAACGTACTAGCCTCTGAAATTAGAGCTTCGTGTTCGATTCACGAAAGTGGAATGATACACTGTGCTCCCTAATGTTTCAAAACCTGAAAGTACAAATGTGCGTGTGACATATGCAGGGTGACCATTTAAGTTTTGACTATACAATATCTTTAAAACTAAGCGCTGTAGAAAGAAATGTCTTTAATAAAAGTTGCTTGATAATATGGGGGAAAGTAAATGCCATTAGTCGTGTTTTGTATGCAGGATCTTGTGATGGACATTTTAGGATAAATTTATTTTTACTTTCTCTACTACGTATAGTAAGTAGGGGAAATATTGTATTCCACCCAAAAATTCGATACCGAGATTTCACCGGAAATATATGTTTTGAGATCCCCTGAATCCAAGAAAAGCATTTTTGGAAACATGACCGTGTGTGTCTGTGCACAGCATAACTCAGAAACGAACAGTCGGATACACCAAACTTGGTATTTAGGTTCAGTATCTTCCAGAGATGCGACACGAAGGTTTTCAAGAAAATTCCCCTACCTCAGACTACCCTTTACATGGAACATTTTTCAAAATTTTTAATTTTCTCAAAAATGACTCTAACGTTTTTGGTTAAAATATCATATGTTTAAGATATTTTTATGACAAAATGTATATCTTGAATTTTCTGGGAATGTCTCCAAAAGTATTCTTCATTGTGAACGACTTTTGCATAACTGGTAAACCATAAGATATAGACAACATTTTACTACACAAAAATGCAGATCGCGTTAAAATACACAATTTATGTCATATAAATTTTTGTTGTTGAGATATTGCTTGTTATTCCCTTAAATTTTTCAATACTTATTTTCTCAAATGGGAATTCGTTATTCATTTTTTTTCTTGGATATGCAAAGAGTATTAATCTGTGGCAATGAGAATGGTGCTGCACCTAGCAACCAGCTATTAAGAGTTGCTTAGAGCAACCGAATAAAACAGAAACATCCGTAGTTCAAATCCCGGCTATGAAATTGAATTTTCAGTCTGATTCTACCAGTATCTATATTACTTCTCTACTACTTACCTATTGAATTGGATTGGCTACAAAGGGAACTTAGCGCTAATCTACCGGGCGGCCGGAACCAGGAGTGACGACACAGCATTGGCAGGTTCCCCAAGCTTTCCAGATAGAGACTCCCGGCAGAGGGACAGGCAGACCCCAACCCGTACAGAGGAGGTCCAACGCCCCTCAAAGGGGTTCGGATACCCCCGGCAGCCAGCCGAAAGCCAAGGGACGGAGAGAGTCACCAAGATCATCCTTTTCCCCCGCCACACTGCACCGAAACACCATTGCCGACACTTCCAACCGTGAAAGAAACCAACAGGATGAAAGATGAAATGAAATGAGAATGGAGATGAAAATAGAGCGACAGAAAATTTGGGGGATGTGGAAATCTTTCCCGCATTTCTCTGGCGACCCGGAAAAATCCCGAAAAAACCTATAGGTCAGGGAAGGCGGCCACGGGAATCAAACGCCGACCACCCGAATGCGAGTCATGAAACCGCCTGAGCTATACTGCTCGGTATTGCTTACCTATAGTAAGTGGAAAAAGAATTGCTTTCTAACCAAAAATTCTATATCAATATTTCACCAGAAATATATCTTTCGAGGTTCCCTATATTCCCCCAAAGGAATTTACAAAACGTTCTGTGTATGTGTGTGTGTTTATCTGTAAACAGTGTAACTTAATTCCTTAGAATATATCTAGAAGCTGTGATAATTTTAAAGCCAATCACATCATTTCTATATAAAGGGATATAGATCTGCCAGATCCCAGAATTACTCTTATTCAACCCCTTTCTCTGGTTGTCTGAAGATCAGGGTGGTTCACAGTCCTGAAGAACTAAAAACCAAGGTTCATGGATATATTATTACTTCTATTCCAGCTGAAATACCATAACAGTCATGTTGCAGTCTACAGAGAATCCTATCGGAATGCCAGCGTCTATTTTGAAGTCATTTTTAAGACATAATTTAATAGAATAAGTAATACTAAGTAGCCTAAATTGTCATTATATTCCTATATTTCGTTTCTTCTAGTTTCATATACAGTACTGTTTGCTTTTAAAACTTTCGTTTCGTTGAGACATCCCACACATACACACACACACACACACACACACAAGCTTTTTGCGAGTAATTTCCATAATATACACAAAAATAAACACTCGTAGGAGAAGAGGGTCACAATGTTTATACAAGAAAGAAGGTTAAAGAGCTTTATACAAGCTTTTCAAGTCTTTGTAAAAATTAATTCACAGTAAATCTTGTGTGCTTGTTAATTCCGCTACATGTGTTAGTTTTGCGAACTGCCGCAAGGCAATGTAAATACAACCTTCCACTGTGGACTAGAGGGGAAAAATAACCGTAGGTCTAAATTAATAATCCTTCAACTTTTCACTAATGCAATTATTCGAGTATTTCTCTACTTGGTTCCAAAAAGCAATGTTCTGACCGTGCATTGTATTAAAATATAACAGCTACAAGCATGTGTATGATGTGAGACCTTGGAACTGTCGCTGCTTTAGTGCTTCCAAGTTTCAATATAGGGAAACGTCCAATCTTCTGATCAATCAGATTTAATTATGCTACGAAGCTCCTTAACATGGAGTTAAGTGAGCATTAATTATAAAGTATTTAAATGTAATGCTTTAAATATTGTTGTTAAACTGAACGTTACAAATTTGTGCGTGCATGGCTGGGATAGAGAGAAGGGAGAATCGCGGATTGATGTGCCAGAATCCGAGTTAGGCAAGTAATGGTAGCCCATGAGTATAATGCCTTTATGGTTCTACGCAAGTAATAAACACTAGTTGACATATTCAAGATATAAGCCCAGGCTCATTTGCCTCTCCCACTCATGAGGATTTATAACATTAACAGATTCATTCTTACTGCTAATTATTAACTGTATTATGACTTAATCGTTTCTTTTCACTGTCCACAATGATTTGCTTCTCACTTTATTCATAAACACACTAATATTCTCATAGTGCTTCATAAATGTTTCCTTCACTACAATGTTTGTGTTAAGTTTTGACCATTGTCACGTATCTCTCCCTCCCTCCACTTCTTAGTAGCCCTACAGGTAAACAGTATATGTACTCTCCGCATAAAGGGAATTGGTTCTGTGTTCTTTCTCATCCTCATTCCTTATAATCTTGACACTCCTGATCTTACCCATCCTATACCTTCTCTTGCTTCCTGCCTGTTTCTTCTACATATTTCCCCCTTCCCCATGTTGACTTTAATATTTTATAATGTATTAACCTTAAGACTGCTATGATGTTGTACGTCTTTAAACCGCTGAGAGGGGTCCAAAAGGATCCCCAGGCAGAAAACTCGAATTAACACAATATAATTATCTTATGTTCCACTTGGAACAAATAACATTTTAAAACAACAATTCTTATGTCTCAACTTTTTACTTTCTCTACTACGTATAGTAAGTAGGGGAAGTATTGTACTCCACCCAAAAATTCAATACCGAGATTTCACCGGAAATGTATGTTTTGAGACCCCCTGAATACAAAAAAAGCATTTTTGGAAACATGTCTGTGTGTGCGTTTTTGTGTCTGTGTGTGTCTGTGAACAGTATAACTCAGAATCGAACAGTCAGATAAACACCAAACTTGGTATTTAGGTTCAGTATCTTCCAGGGATGCGACAAGAAGGTTTTCAAGAAAATCCCCCACCGCAGATTACCCTTTAAATGGAACATTTTTCGAAAATTTTCATTTTATCAAAAATGGCTGTAACGATTTTGATTAAAATATCATATGTTTAAAATATTTTCATGACAAATGAAATGTATATCTCGAATCTTCTGGGAATGTCTCCAAAAATATTCTTCATTGTGAACGACTTTTGCATAACTGGTAAACCATAAGAGATAGACAAAATTTTACTACACAAAAAAAGTAGATCGCGTTAACATACACAATTTATAATATATATATTTTTTGTCGAGTGAACCATTTTCGAGATATTGGTTGTTATTCCCTTAAATTTTCCAATACCTCTACTTTTTCTCAAATGGGAATTCGTTATTCTTTTTTTGTCCTGGTAATGCAAAGAGAATGGAATACTCCACATAGCAACCAGCTCTTAAAATATTTGACTATCGCTTAAAGCCTACCATATTCCCCTTGCATCTACAATAAAATTAGCAATAAGATTAACATTTCGATTAACATGAAGCATATGGAGAATAAGCGTTTGTAAAAATAGTTTGTACAAGAGTAGAGAAAGTCATGTGAGTGTAACACATCAGATATCTTTCCTTTTGTAAAATGGAACAACTGCACGTATGTTTACGTGTGGTGTGTAGACTACATAGATTATAGGTTATACAATGGAGGGGGACACCTCGAACACTACGACCTACATGGAACTATTGTGACTACAGGAGGAAGGACTGAAGTGAAGGAACCATAGGAGGCCATAGGCCGAAGGCACAATAGTCACAAATACCGGAATTCCCTAACAGTTCCAGGTTAGAAGACTCGTCCTACTCCTGGAGTTGCCTAGAGAGGGCGATGAACCAAGCAGCCCTCTAGTGTAGACGGAGAGTACTCTTTCCTTTGAAAAAGTATCCACTGTAGCTTTCCGGCACCGCCAAACGCCACGAAACCTAGAAGCACACCTGAAGAATGAGAAGGAAACAGAAAATGGTGGAAAGAAAATCGTGGTAAATGAGAAACCCTTCCATAGTTGCCCTTCCGAATGCTAGCCTCATTTTAAGGTACTTACTTAGTAGCATTATGGTTTTTTATCCTTTGCCATTCTATTTACATATGCACTCACTTGTCAATTAACGCATTGCAATCAGCAATGATTGATCCATAACACATAATTTGCAATAACCTTAATTATACTGCATTTAAAAAATGGTTATACAAGGTTTATGGGTATTGTAATGACTAGGGCTGCGACATCGGAGTTGCTACGTGGAGGAAAGTATATAGAATAGGAAGGTAAGGATGTAGCGATAAGGGTTGACATTGACCCCCGCGGTATAGTCTATATAAGAAGAATTATGCATGTATCGCGAACATTTACTTTATGTCTGCATATACAGCTGACTTACATGACTGAAATGTCTTTATTAAATCATTAATACAAAACGCTCCGTTACATTGTACACATGGGTAAGATTCTATGTTAATTTATTGCAATGAATTACAAACCCGCAATGTTGTATCCTATAGTTTATATGAATAGATAAACACCGCGCATAGTTCATTAAACGCTTGATTTAATGGAGGTGATTTTCTGTAGCAGATTATCCTCAAATTTTGCAATACAACGCTTGTATGCTTCTGTGTTGACATGTCTTCACACATTACTCGACCTACTATTGAGGCGGTATTTTTAACACTTAAGTGATTTCAGTCTAATTATATAATATATAAATTCAGTAACAGCCCGCCTTAAAGCAATATGTGTATGCAACAAGATATAAAAGGTGTATATTACAGTCATTGTATTGTTTATATTATTGTATACATGTGTAATAATGGTATGTGAATGTGTTATGTAATTTAATAATGTAGGAGCTGTGAGAATAATAGGTTAAACGTTGCTAGCAATGAGGTAACCTTGAGGTAATAATAAATTAGAAATTTTAAATGCTACTGGTAATTCTTGGAGCAACAATAATGTAATTTTAGTGACAGTTTATAAAATAGCCAATCAACAACCAGAAAAAGCTTTAGTTAAATGAAGTTATTCTATTGGACTAGGATTAACCAATCAGAACTAAAATGGAGCAACATTTACAAATTCAGAAGTCAGTTGCTTGTAAACAGTGTTCCTAATCGGACGCGAGATGCGTCCTCGAGGAGTTTAATACGTATTCAGTGTGAGACGAAAAATAGTTTACGTGTTAAAAAGTGCAAGTAATTAATACAACAATATCACAGCTCTCTATATCAGTGAAGTGTTATTTAAATCGTGTCAAGCATTAATAAATGGAGTGAAATAAAATTATAATCTGTGTTAGCCTACATTTTCAGTCGCACCACTCCCTGCTAAGACATTCATGTCTCTGAAAAAAAAATATAAATACTGACGCAGCTGAGGCAAACATAAATATATAATATTTAAAGAAACAGTCAAAATTACAAAGTTGATATTGTTTAAACTTGGGGCAAAGGCCACTGGAAAGTACATTTGGGACGAAGGCTACAGGAAGCTTTTTACCATACGTGCGGTTGCAACTACTTCAAGTTCGGCTCCCCAACAGTCGAAATATAATACATCTTCTTCAAACTGACTTTCCATACGTAGCAGCAACAAACCTTCTTCAAATTGGCTCCCAAAGCGTGGGTCAAATAAAAAAATACATTTCCTCCTAACATAGCCTTCTTCACTACGCGCAGAAGCAGTTGTGCTATTGCATGGTTTGGGATAAAAGTTTTCTTTAATAATAGAAAAAAAACATTTTCCCCATACTCCAATATATAGTTTTGCAACGTTGGTTGTTGACTTCTTTCCTTTGGCATTTCGTTTATGTGAACACTGTGCGGCAATACACTTGACACAACTGTACAGATAACCCTCTAGTTGTAAACAGTCAACTACAGGACGCCTATAAACAAACGTAACGGCTCCGATGTCGCAGTCTTAGTAATGGCAACTGTTCCTGTGAATTATTACTTATTTAGAAAGCTTGTGTGTTTAAATAAACCTATTGTAATTTAGATTGTTATTCTTTCTACCATGTACATTTTTTAGATGGAATAGGAATGCAGTATTGAGATTTCAGCGGAAATAACCATTTTAACATCCCCTGAACTCAAAACGCATGCGAGAAAAAGTCCCCACACGTATGTATGAACAGATAACTCAAAAACAAAAAGTCGGATGAATATCATACTTGGTGTTTATATATCCATCCTCCAAGGATACGACATAAAGATTTTTTAACATAATTCTCACACCACAATGTCCTCTGTATGGGCACTATTTTCGTTTTATTTTTTCTTTTATGAAAATACAATTAAGGTTTTTTATTAAAATATGTTTGTCATGAGAATTTAATGTATATTTTGAATTTTTTGTAAACACCTATAAAGATTCCTTCATTCTAATTCAATTTTGTAGAAATTATGATAACATAAACCATGGACAAAAGTTACTTCAGAAAGAAAAATGGACAATTTCTTCGAGTATGCAATTTGCGTCAAATCACGTTGCGAGATGCTTCCTGTTGTTGGTTGGAATTTCACAGTATTTCAAGCTAAACCCCTTTAAATGGTTATGTCTGGTCTTTCGTTTCTAATCATGTAATTAAAAAAGTATTTAGAATACGTAAGTAGGTATATGTTTCTCCATAGTTGAAACCATTTGGGAGAACGTTTTCTATGATAAAAAGGAACAGAAGAGAGTTTTTAAAACCATTTGTAAAATAAATATGAAGATAAATTATCGTAACTCATCAGATATATTAACAGTTTATCACTTGGAAATCAAACTTCTACTCTGTAGAGGTATTTATACCAGATTGCATTTCATTTAATAAGAAAACACCTAGAGAAGAGATGTGAAAGCCTCGTATTGATGTTGATATTTCCCCATGCTTAGCTTAGGTGGTGACTCCAGAACAAAAGGTTAGGTGGAGCATTCATAAGGGCTGTTGTTTTGTTTTCAAGAGGCGAACGTATAAACGTCTGTCTCTCTTTATGTGGCGAACAACTCTTTCTCTTTAATCTGTCGACATGTACCCCACAATAACCATCCTTCATAATTCACAAGTAGTACGGCTGTTACAGAGCATAATTTAATGCGGTAAAAGGCTTGCGTTTTAAGCATTCAAGGCGTTTTACACCCTCATCCCTATTCTGTTCAGCACGGTAAATTTGCCTTACTAGTTCTGCGTTGCTTACGCGTGCTGCCTGTGGACTACAGACTGCGTTTGACAAGACAAAAATATCTACATTTGGTAGCAGTTGGTTCGAAATAGCTAACCCACGTTTAGTGAGCTTCAGAGGCATGAAATGGGTATTAGTGAAGAACAAGATAAACAAAAAATACTTTCAGGCTAGTGCATCAGAGTGTTTGAGCGTGAGCCCCATTGGTAAATTGAGAAACATCTAACTTATAATCGAGTTCCCTCCAGGCACACCACTATATAGTAGCATCAGTTGTTGTATGGCTTCAATGATACAGCTTGCAGGTCAAGTATAATCCACACCATGGGTGACATGTAGACTCTACGTTTAACAAGTTGCTGAAAGGTTACTGTAAAATAGGATAATCGATGGTAGAATCACTTCTGTGACACACATCCTTGTAGATTGTAGTAGGTGGTTTGTTAGCTTCACGTATGGACGCCAATTTGAAGTAGGTCGTATTGAAGGAGTTGTATTATATTTCAACTGTTGGAGAACCGAACTTGAAATTCGTTGCAACCACACGTATAGTACCCAGTTTCCGGTAGGCTTCGCCCCAAATGTACTTTTACTGTTTCTTTAAATATTATATATTTATTTTTGCCTCGGCTGCGTCAGTATTTATTTTAGAGACACTTTTCTCTTAGCAGGGTTGTGGTGCGACAATAATGTAGGCTTACACAGATTATACTTATACTTCACTCGTTTTATTAATACTTGATACGATTTAAATAACACTTCACTGATATAGAGAACTGTGAGATTCTTTAATTAATTACTTGCACTTTTTAACACGTAAACTTATTTTTCGTCTCACACGAATACGTATTAAATTTCTTGAGGACACTTTTTGCGTCTGGTTAGTAACGCTGTCTGCAACCAACTGAATTGATTTCAAACGTCTAAACTTGTAAATTTCTGTATTTCAAATCTCTGATTGGCTAATCCTACTCCAATAGAATACCTTCATTTAACTAAGGCTGTTTCTGGTTGTAGATTGGCTATTTTTAAACTGTCTCAAAATTTACATTATTGTTGCTCCAATAATGACTAGTGGCATTTAAACTTTCAAATTCATTATTGCCTCAAGGTTACCCCATTGTTACCTCATTGTTAGCAACTTTTATCTTATTATTCTTACAGCTCCTACATTATTAAATTACGTAATACATTCACATAACATTATTACACATGTACTATGACTGTAATATACAGTTTTTATATATTGTTAAATACACATATTACTTTAAGGCGGGCTGTTATTGAATTTATATTTTATATAATTAGACTGAAATCATTTAAGTGTTAAAAATACTGCCTCAAGATAAAGCATGATCCACACCTAGAGTGGCATCAAGACACTGCGTTTATTAAGTTCCTACAAATACACTGTAACGCAGCACTTATCGATTGCAGCATAATACACGGTTACATTAAGTAGGATCCACAAAGGGCGACATGAAGACATCAATAAGTTCCTGACAGACCACTGGAACAGCACCATCAATTGCTACAATAACTTCTATAATACACACTTACATATCAAGTACTCTCCACACTAAAGGGGACATGGAGACTCTGGCATGTTCCTGATAGATACACTGTAACATAATGCCATCAAGACTACAGTGACTTCTGTGATACATATTTTGAGGCAGTATTTTCTACACTTAAATGATTCCAGTCTAATTATATAATATATAAATTTAATAACAGCCCGCCTTGAAGCAATATGTGTATGTATCAAGATATAAAAAGTGTATATTACAGTCACTGTATATGTTTATATTATTGTATACATGTTCAATAATGTTAAGTGAATGTGTTATGTAATTTAATAATGTAGGAGCTGTGAGAATAATAGGTTAAAAGTTGCTAACAATGAGGTAACAATGAGGTAACCTTGAGACAATAATGAATGTTAACGTTTAACAATACTATTAGTCATTATTGGAGCAACAATAATGTGAATTTTGAGATAGTTTATAAAATAGCCAATCAACAACCAGAAAAAAGCTTTAAAAGTATTTTATTGGATTAGGAATAGCCAATCACAGACTTGAAATACAGAAATTTACAAATTTAGGCGGTAGAAATCAAGTCAGTTGCTTGTAGACAGCTCTTATAACTAGACGCCTTGGTTGTAGACAGTGTTCCTAACCGGACGCAAGATGTGTCCTCGAGAAATTTAATACGTATTCGTATGAGACGAAAATAGTTTACGTGTTAAGAAGTACATGTAATTAATAAAAAAATCTCACAGCTCTCTCTATATCAGTGAAGTGTTATTTAAATCGTGTCAAGCATTAATAAAAGGAGAGTAGTAAAATTATAATCTGTGTAAGCCTACATTCTTCAGTCGCACCACAACCCTGCAAAGAGAAACATGTCTCTAATAATAATACTGATGCAGCCGAGGAAAACATAAATATAATATTTAAAGAAACAGTCAAATTACAAAGTTAATATTTTTTTAATTTTTTTTTTGGGACGAAGGCTACCGGTTACCATACGTGCGGTTGCAACTACTTCAAGTTCGGCTCCCCAACAGTTGAACTACAATACAACTCCTACTTCAAATTGGCTTTCCATACGTGAACCAACCATCTTCTTCAACTTGTATATCAAGTTTGCTAAGAATGCTCTTCATCTACTACATCTATTAAAACAATATATTGTGTAAATATAGGAAGGTTAAAGGGAATAAAAGAATGGTTAAATAACTAATTCTTTCAGTGTTTCTTCGAAATGAGTTTCAAGTCTTTTTGCTGCAATAAGACCTATCTGCAAAGGTTCATCTCAATTAATATGAAGTATATAGAGAATAAGCGTTTGTAAAAATAGTTTGTACAAGGGTAGAGAAATCACGTGAGTGTAACACATATTTTTAAAGTACATATTTAGGATATTATGCCAAGTTTATATCATTAGAATATAAGGGATGGAACAAATAACACGCCGCCTTAGTGTGCCTACCTTTAACTTGTTTTCCGTCAAAGTAATTAGGAGGGGGTGGTTTGCGCGAAGTGTCAACATGCTAAAATGTCAACACGCGCAAGTATTCCACTCCCTTCGACTCGTCTAATTCGTCTTATCTACAGTCGAAAAAGGTCGAGAGCTCGCTAGAAGGTAACAAGTTGAAGCGGTTGTTTTAATGCCGCTTTCTGTGCGTAAACCTTCCTGGAGAAACCCCCTATAGAACTGTGAAAATAAAAAAAACAAGATTCGGCCAGTTCTCGGGTTTAACACGTTCACATGGGCACTGAACATATACACCCCATCAAGAAAGTATTCTCTGTACTTTAAAAAATTCTAACAGCCAAATTAATAAAGGCTTAATCTAATTTTTTGACGTAAAGATCAAACGGTAATGCAGTTGACGTGTTTTGGCGGTTTTTAAGATCGATTATTTTATCAGTTCTATAAATTTTTAAAAAATGTGCCAAAATTGCACTTTTATTTTATGTAGTGTTTTCAAAATTATCTTTTATACATTGGTAAAGCAGTTTTTGTGCTTCATCGACGTGTAACAAACTGGTGGAGAAATAAATTCGTAAAGTGAGCCGAAAAGAAGAAACTAAGGCAAAACCGTTGAAAATTCCCAACTTTGACATTTTATTCCTGTGCCAAGAGGGGTTTTATACTTTGCTACGGAAGAATGTTTTTATATAAATCCTTGATGGCCCATTTGTTATGTCAAATTCGGTACGATAGAGTAAATCATCCTTAAAACACCCTTAAATGTGAGCCCATAAAGCCCATTTTTCCATCAGTGCCTTGTCAATATGCCAACACATCTTTTAAACATAGAAAGCGTATCTAAAACAAAACATCTACAACACCTACAAATAATAATTATAGGGCAAATCCTCTCAGTATTCTTATTAAGCAGTTAGGTAGTAATAATAAAACCAAATCTAAACTTAAACAAACATTACCCACCGCTTCCAAATTTAATTGATTTACTTATTCAGGTAGCTTCAAAACGTATTTCCAGTGAAGTGCAGAGATCAAAATTTTGAATGGAATACAATAGCTAGGTATCTCATATCTACTTCCTAGATACGGGTAGAGAAAGTAATATATGAAATAAAGAAACTTTAGCACAGCTAAATAATTTTTATATTGCTGCAAACAAGGTGCGTATATAAACAATGCATACGAAATACAAAATAAACAGAGTAGATATATGCAATTTACTGGGCAAAGCATTGCAGTGTCCATGTTTGAACACTTACCCAACATTCACCACGCCATTGTAGCCACCTGCCGATAACATCGCACCGCCTCCAGATACACCGTTTAAATGTTCTCTCCGTAGTTAAAATATTTTTGGACGATGCGACAACACAGGGTAGGTACAGCATAAACACTTGTCTCTATGAACCACAAACATTTGCATGTGTTTCCCAATCAGTGATGCTTGTACCGCTTATGGCGCGAAGAAGCTTCTATGTGGAATATAAGAAAAATTGCCAATATTTAAGTTTTGCAGGGTACGTGAATTATTTTCACAACATAATCACTCAGTTCAGGCAAAACTCTTGGCTTTTTTTATTAATTCCAATGCTGTATGTACAAGATTATATTATATTTGATTGAAATAGTGCGCCGTAAAGTTTATCTCAGCTTCCTATACTGTGAACTTCATAGATCTATTGTAACAACCCTAATTCATATATATATATATATATATATATATATATATATATATATATATATATATTGGCAGTGCCTAGTCTCAATTCGGGTTGCTTAATCTAAGAACTCATTTATTTCTTTTACGAGATGACTATGAACTCTTAGGAATGATGGAGCCCTGGAAGTGAATTTCAGAACTTTTTATACACAAGAATTTAACAGAATTTATCGAAACTCTTAAAATTAGCTGAAATCATATAAAATTAAAGGTAGTTAAATGGAATTCCTCCTACAAATTTTCAATTTATAGTTGAACCATTGCATGTTATACACAAGGAGTAGAAATGTTATACACAAGGGTTTTAACAAACATTGCTGGCATTTTCAAGCTTGGTTGAAATCGGTAGAAGATTAAGGTAGTTTAGATGGAAATCCTCCTACATATTTTTAATTTTTTGGTGAACTACAGAACCACACCACACATAGAGTTGAAGAACGATTTGTCGACAAATTTACTACTTGATTGAAATCCTGAAAAAGGAGTATTTTTGGAGTTGTATCGTATTTCGACTGTTGGGGAGCCCAACTTGTAGTAGTTGCAACCGCCCCAAATATACTTTCTGGTGGCCTTTGCCCCAAGTTTAAAAAAGGATTAACTTTGTAATTAAACTGTTTCTTTAAATATTTAATATTTATTTTTGCCTCGGCTGCGTCAGTATTTATTTTAGAGACATGGATATCTTGGCAGGGTTGTGATGCGACAAGAATGTAGGCTTACACAGATTATAGCTTTACTTCACTCCTTTTATTAATACTTGATACTATTTAAATAACACTTCACTGATATAGAGGGCTGTGAGATTCTTTTTATTAATTATTTGCACTTTTTAACACACAAACTTTTTTCGTCTCACAAATATACGTATAATACTTCTCGAGGACGTATCACGCGTCCAATTAGAACACTGTCTACTAGTAACTGACTTCGAAATTTGTAAATGTTTCTCCTTTTCAGTTTGTGATTGGCTAATTCTACTCCAATAAAATACCTTCATTTAATTAAAGCTTTTTCTGCTTGTTGATTGGCCATTTTTTTATAAACTGTCACTAAAATTATATTATTGCTTCCAAGAATCACAAGTAGTATTGTTACACTCTCAAACTCATTATTGCTCAAGGTTACCTCATTGTTAGCAACCTTTAACTTATTATTCCCTCAGCTACTACACTATTAACATTATAATCACAACATTATTACACATGGATACAATAATACAAATATATACAATGACTGTTATATACACTTTTTACAAATTATTGTTACATACACATATTGCTTCAAGGCGGGCTGTTATTGAATTATATATATATATAAAATACAATTAGCCTGAAATAATTTTTAGTGTTAAAAATCCTGTCTCAATCCATACAAAATTAAGGGTAGTTAAGAGCGCTGCAATTGAATAAGTTCATTATATATTTCCTTTACTCACAATACCTAAAGTCAAAGTTTTGTTTAAATAAAGTGCAACGTTCACAATTTATTGCGTGCTGGACCCATGTATATTCTTTTTTCTCTTAAAGTGAAAACGTGCACTTTTAACTTTACATGAATAGTGGTTGACTCATACTTAACGAGAAAAGAAAGCAGGTCAATACAAAGAATAGTTAAAATTCTTGCAGCTGTGATATAAATGTATTAAGTCGAAAAAACACTCTGAACATATACATGGAGTTTTATAAGAAACTATTTTGAAAGTTTGAATGTTCTTGCAATGAACTGAAACAATTATATTTACATTACAATTGCTTTGAATTAGCCCGCTCAATTCATAACGAATTACTTGTTTCCACACGATGGTGTAACGTTTCGAACTCTACTTACAAAAGGTTGTTAAGAATTTTGACTAGGCCGAAAAGCGTATCGCATAGCGACTGCTAACGCTAGCGTAGAGCTAAAGCTGTTGACGAGCCTTCATAGAATATAGAAATTACCACAGTTCTGAATAATACAAATACTATCTGTTATTTTAAAGATATTTCTATGTATAAATAAATTTAAATTATATCACTTTACTTTGTATTTCTTAATGATTGTGAATGATATTATTAATTACCGACGCAATATTCTATATATTATGTTCTAGCAATAGTCGTTGTTTCAATATTGTTCTTGTATAATGTATATTAGTATTGTAATATCGTGGTCCACCCTCCCCCCCAAAAAACCACCCAGTTCTGCGACCATAAATAAATACATTAAAAAAATCTGCACTTCCAGTGAAATTTTCGTATCGAGTTTTTGGCTTAAATGTAATATACTACAGAAAGTAATAACAGAGCGTTTAAACCAGATAAAAATCAGTTTTATTTGAATTGAAAGAAACAGTAATCGTTAGAAAGTCTAATGTGATACATTCCAGGTACGTGGTAAAGAAAGTAAAAAGGTAGGAAAACACATCTTCTGAAAATGTTTATAAAAGAAACATTATGCGATAAAATGATGCGTTTATAATGATGAATTGATTACGATTGTTGAAATTCAACGTCAGATGTTTGTTCTCGAAGGAGACGTAGCCGTGAATCTCAAGGCCACTCTTTTTTTTGAGTCCAATAATGCCAATGAATTTTCCAAATCCGATTGATGTTTATCAATATTAGCATACGCATGGCTTATAATAGTATATTATCAACGAGACTATAATTAAAACGCGAGTATTATTGTTAACCGAGCGAGCGAAGCGAAGGTATCTAAATTAAAGGTTTCATAAGTATTCGTTTCTGGTTTGAGTGATGTGTTACAATCGTTATTCCTTTATCTATGGTTACAGTACAATGATCTTCTATCACCTGTGTCAAACAAAGTTGCTAGCATTGTGAGACGCACTACGCAGAATAATCGATGCTTGCCCTTTCATAATGTTACATAGCTACTTCTGATTGGTCGAATATCAATACTTTAATGAACAGGTGTACTTTAATGAGGCCGATTAAAGTACTGCTACCAGTCGTATAAATACTACTATTTTGGCTTGGTGGAGCATAAAAAAATTAATAGAAACCATATTTGAGTTGGGCATGTATCAGGTGATACATAAGTGTTTCCAAGTGTTGGTTATCATAAGTGAAGGTATTTTATATTTAAACTTTTTTGTACGATATTTAAGAGGAAGTATAAAGAAAAAGAAGCTATAAATTTGCAATTTTTACTTTTTCTACCGATTACATATGACAGGTAAAGAGAGTACTCCATTCTACCCAAAAATGATATGCCAAGCTTTCACCGCAAACACGTTTTGAGGTAACCGGAATAAAAAAAAAAGGTTCGAATAAGGTTCATAACCCGAGCATAAAAAATCTGATAACCGTCAAACTTTTAAGTCCGTAAGCATTCAAGGATGCAATACAAAGATTTCGCGAAATTTTCCCTCCTCATAAAACCCTTTACGTAGAAAGTATTCATTAAATTTTTATTTTCTACAAAACGGTTGCAACGATTTTTATTAAAATGTCATTAGTGTAAGATATGGATGTGATTAAAATTATATGTATTGGATTTTCAGCGAATAGCCTATGAATACTCATTTTGACTGAATTTTGTACGATTGTGAAACCGCGGATACAGGCAAACATTTACCATAGGAAAAATGTTCAACCTTTTGACCGTATTAACCAAGTATTTGTTGCTTAAAATTTCCCGGACCTAGATTGGTCACTATGAATTAACTTTTGAAGGTTTTCGATTTTTCTTTCTTCCCAAACAACCTGACGACAAAAAGAAAAAGATAAGCCTATTTTAAAAACATTAGTATAGTTTCCGCGTTATGTACGCAACCCTTGGGGAGCAAGTCTGATGTAGCCTAATTTGAGGTAATTTTTATACAAATACCTTTATCCTGATTAACATTAAGCGGATGGAAGTGTAAATGTAGTGTTATAAGTGATGCCTATGAAATAGCGATGGGCAGAGAAAGTACTGTGAGTGAACCATGTCAGGTCTTTTGAGTCGTGCATAAAATGTGATCCACATTAGAATGCACCTGTTTATATTGGTATTGAAAAAAATCTAGTCCCAGCCTCTGTCACTGTGATTACCTCTGTTTTTCGAACATAATTCTAACCATTGGTTTGACAAGGTAATATACCTCTCACCAAAGTATGGCCGAGGTGTTGAAGGGTAACATTACAACTAAATGTTGTATTTTATTGCTACACTACCTTTTTTTACTTTCTCTACTACGTATAGTAAGTAGGGGAAGTATTGCATTCCACCCAAAAATTCGATACCGAGATTTCACCGGAAATACATGTTTTGAAACACCCCGAATAAAAAAAAGCATTTTTGGAAACATGCCTGTGTGTGTGTATCTGTGAACAGCATAACTCTGAAACCAATAGTCGGATAAACACCAAAATTGGTATTTAGGTTCAGTATCTTCCAGAGATGCGACACGAAGGTTTTCAAGAAAATCTTCCCATCCCAGATTACCCTTTACATGGAAAATTTTTCGAAAATTTTAATTTTCTCAAAAATGGCTCCAACGATTTTGATTAAAGTATCACATGTTTAAGATATTTTCATGACAAATGAACTGCATATCTCGAATTTTCTGGGAATGTCTCCAAAAGTATTCTTCATTGTGAACGACTTTTGCATAACTGGTAAACCATAAGAGATAGACAAAATTTTACTACACAAAAAATGTAGATCGCGTTAAAATACACAATACACAATATATATTAGTTTTGTTGAGTGAACCACTTTCGAGATATTGCTTGTTATCCCCTTGAATTTTCAATAATTATACTTTTTCCCAAATTCGTTATTCATTTTTTTTATGTCCTGGACATACCAAGAGAATGGAATACGTCACATAGCAACCAGCGCTTAAAAGATTTGACTATCGCTTAAAACCTACCATATTCCCCTTGCATCTACAAGAAAATTAGCAATAAGATTGACATCTCGATATCTCGATTGACGTGAAGCATATGGAGAATAAGCATTTGTAAAAATAGTTTGTACAAGAGTAGAGAAAATCATGTGAGTATAACGCATCAGATTTTTTTAATGTGGGTTTTATTATTGAGGTTTGATAGCGGAAATAACTTCAACCTTCGCCTCCATGTCACTGATAGAAGCTGTCATATAAATGTCCTAGCTGTAGTCCAGTTTAAACACACATGTAAATAATTAATCCTCCCTTCCTCTAAGAGGTTGAATTATGTTGTAATTGGTTTAGCCTTTCCTTATGTGCCAATTGTAGTGATCAGAGAGGCGGTATCCGAACCAGCCCTTTATTTCACATGGATTTATTGTTAACATCTTTTATTGATTCGTTTTTGAGTCCCAAATGGTTTTTCAGACCAGTCACCTAGAGAACTGATACCCGCTGGAGGCAGTAAAAGGTTCATTTCTGAATGTGAAGCAAATAGGAAGGAAGACACTGTTGCGATCTAGGGGAATGTATCGCTTTTTGTGCATGTCATTAAAAATACAGGGTTATTCAAAAAGAAGGAACAGATTTTACATGTTTATTTCTCTTGAACGAAGGTAGATAGCGGCACATAGGACGCATCATTGAATAGAGAAAAGTTCAAAGTTTTAAGCCCCACCTATTAGTTCCATTCAGTGCCTATAGTGGCGCTGTGTTTGTTTACGAGAAAATGGCGACGTCGCAGGAAAAGACGTTTTGTATGGTGCTGCATCCTGCAAAGAGTAAATCCATTGTTTCATTGCAGTATGCACTTCATTGCAAGTTCAACATTTGGCCCGCTCGTCATAAAAAATTATAATTGATAGAGTAAATTCGTAGATGATTTCTTATCGAAATGGAAGAGCATTGATTGTCGTCTCATAATAAATGGTGCTCATTTTGGACACACAAAATAAAACGTTGAACTTTTCTCTATTCAATGATGTATCACATGTGTCGCCATCTATTGTCGTTCATTAGAAATAAATATGTAAAATTGTTCATTCTTTTTGAATAACCCTGTATTGACACTTTTTCAGGGTTGCAATGCCGTGAAATAAACACAAAACGTCTACCTTGTGTGAGAAGCTATAGGACGAAAGCGCAGCTATTAAGAAGAAGAATTATTTTCGTTGTTTCTTAATCAAATTACTTAGTTTCAGGTTTGTAATGTTATTCCAACTTCAGCAATAAAACACCGTAGAAAATACCTGTCAATACTTCGATTGAAAACGCTTTTACTATCGAGCAAAAAGAGTTTGTTTCGTTTTCGCGCGTGGTCCAACGGCGCAATAAAAACAATAGCATGAATAAATACTGAAGGGAAGGTAAATTATTTTATGATGCAAAACCGGTAAACTTTTTTTTTGATCAAACCCTTCTCCCTTACCGATTCAATTTACGATGCTCAATAATTCAGGGTAGTTTACGTATATGGGGTTAGCTGGAAAATTGCTACCGCCGCAGGAACGTTCTCTAGCCCTTTTCCATAGCCGTTTCGCCTCCACAACTTCAAAAGGTACTCGGTACAAAAACCAGGCAAAGAGCAGGCAGTGACAGGCAGAGGTCTAGTTGTTGGTAAGGGGGACTGTGTTGAATTATGTAACAGTTGTAAGTGCTTTGTGTGGGGGAGCTTTTCAAACGGACTCCAGCATTTCGTGGCAATTGGGAAATAAGTTTTTGGTATTTGCATGCGAAAAGAAAATTGTGTCATACCTTTGCTTTTGTGTGTTCTTTTTTTCCCTTTTTGGCTACAGAACAGCGTTTAAAGGAATACTGTTTAGTTAAAAACATTTTGTTACCTTAAAAACCTGACCAATTATTTTAGAATTGTAGTTGTAATATTAGGATTAATTATATCTTCACATGAATTTAATCAAAAATTAATATTTCTAGAAATATCAATCTTAACTCTTACTGCAGTCATATGATGACGAGATGGTAGTTACAAGATATCATGGTCTTATTACATACTTATCCCCATTAAAATTAATGCATTTTTACTTTCTCTACTACGTATAGTAAGTAGGGGAAATATTGTATTCCACCCAAAACTTCGATACCGAGATTTCACCGGAAATACATGTTTTGAGGCTCCCTGAATCCAAAAATAGCATTTTGGAAGCATTTCTGTGTGTCTGTCTGTGTGTGTGTCTGTGAACAGCATAACTCGGAAACGAACAGTCGGATAAACACCAAACTTGGTATTTAGTTTCAGTATCTTCCAGAGATGCGACACGAAGGTTTTCAAGAAAATTCCCCCACCCCAGATTACCCTTTACATGGGACATTTTTCGAAAATTTTAATTTTCTCAGAAATGGCTCTAACGAGTTTGATTAAAATATCATATATTTAAGATATTTTCATGACATATAAAATGTATATCTTGAATTTTCTGGGAATGTCTCCAAAAGTATTCTTCATTGTGAACGACTTCTGCATAACTGGTAAACTATTAGAGATAGACAAAATGTTACTACACAAAAATGAAGGTCGCGTTAAAATAAGCAATTTATATAATATACATTGTTTTATTGAGTGCACCATTTTCGAGATATTGCTTGTTATCCCCTTAAATTTTCCAATACTTGTACTTTTTCTCAATTGGAAATTCGTTATTCATTTTTTTATGTCCTGGACATACAAAGAGAATGGAATGCGCCACATAGCAACCAGCTCTTAAAAGATTTGACTATTGCTTAAAACCTACCAATTCCCCTTGCACCTACAAGAAAATTAGCAATAAGATTAACAGCTCGATTAACATGAAGCATATGGAGATTAAGCGTTTGTAAAAATAGTTTGTACAAGAGTAGAGAAAGTCATGTGAGTGTAACACATAAGATTTTTACTTTCTTTAGCACGTGCATAGTAGCTAGAGAAGTAATTGCATTCCATCTAAAAATGTGATGCCGAGATTTCAGCGAAATTACATGTTTCGAGGCGCCCTGAATAAAAATTCTGTCTGATACATTCACGTGACCTTCTCTAACCTCTATCTTTATTAATGGGTATACAAACTATTCTTACTAAAGTTTATTTTTCTATCTACTACATTTTAATCTAAATAAATCTTTGCAAAAATACCTATATTACACATTTCGTTATAGATACAAAGAGAACAGCGATAGTTAAATGTTTAAGGACTGGACGCTATATGCTGCCCTTAAAATTCCTTACTGTTTCCATGCAATCCGAGAAACACCTGAAAATCGATGGGACTTAAAAAGAATGATAAGTATTGAACAATTCGAACTATTAATAACGGATATCCGAGAAACGGCTTATGCCACAAAACATTTATTTGAAATAAAATTTGTGCTTTAAAGAGATCTACATCTTTTATGTCGTAGGTTTTCGTCTATCCCATAAGTTACACAAAACTCCTTCCGAATGAAATGGAGTTCACAGTCTATTATCACATAATTGAGATATACATTTTATTTGTAATGTAAATATCTTTAATACATGGTATTTTAATAAAACTCTCACTCTCTCTCGCACACAAACACACACACACGCACGCACGCGCACACACACAATTTATTTAAAAATGCTTATTTTTTTATACAGAGGCCTCAAAACAAGTATTTTCGGTGAAATCTCGGTATCCAATTTTTGGGTGGAATGGAGTACCTTCTCTATCTACTATGTACGTGGTAAAGAAAGTAAAAAGAATTTGGAAAAATCCCATATATGTTTCTGTGTGTGTGCGTGTGTGTGTCTGTGAACAGCATAACTCACAAAAGAAAAGCCGGATAAATCCAAACTTGTATTTAGTGAACCAATTTCCAAAGATACGACACTACTCTTTATATGGACTTTTTAGAAATTTTTGTGTTTCTAAAAGATTACTTTTAACGTCTTTGAATTAAAATATCATCCATTAAAGATATGTAAATTACAAATAAAATGTGTATCTTGAATTTTCTGGGAATAGCCTGTGTAATTATCTTCATTCGGAAGGAAATTTGTATAAACTTGTATAACTGGTAAACGTTAAGCGATAGACGAAAACGTACTACACAAGAAATACAGACCTCTTCAAAACACACAATTTATTTCAAATAACTTTTTTGTAGCATCAGTCATTTCGAGACATTCATTATTAATGGTTGGAATTATTCAGTACTGTCGTCATTCCTCTCAAGTATCGTGAATTTTCAGTTGTTTCTCACGATTACATGGAAACAATATGTAATTTTAAGGCCAGCATATAGCGTCCAGATCTTAAACATTTGACTGTCGCTGTTCTCTTTGTATATATAATGAAATGCGTAATGTAGTTATTTCTGCAAAGTTTTATTCGGATTAAAATGTAAATAATAGAAAAATAAAATTCCGTAAGAATAATTTGTATACCCCTAATAAACGATAGATGTAGGAAAAGTTATGAGAATATAACACGTATTTTTATGTTTATATTTATTGATGAAGTAGGTGTTTATTTTAATAATAATGATGATAACATGAGTATGGATTTTGCTAAACGTTTTCAAACTCCATTTAAAACCTGTGGTATAATTTCATTCTTGGTGTTCCTTGGTTATTCCTTCCATATAGTCTACAACTTAATACATTTTTTATATATATTGTTCATCATACATTTGTGGACAGATAGGCGTGGCCGAGGCTATTGAGACCGGGCTCATGAATGGGATTTCCGCGGTTTTAGATTCCGTCCGGGCCAACCTCCCTAACTCATGTTTTCTCCAGGTTTCCCATAGTCCTCATAACTGACAAATGCGCTTAGGCCTGGAACATTTTCTTTCCAAATATTTCATTACAGATTATGTAGTGGATTCAAGGTTTCTCATTTGTTTTGTGTTCTGGTCTGTTATATTAATTGACGTGAATAATTTTATGATGTTTCAGAATAATTGCCTTCAAAATAGACGATTGGCCACCATTAAAGATGGCCTCGTGCATGGGTATTTGAAATCTAATTTTAACAAAGTAAAATTGACCGCTTCATGTTACCTCATATGACTTTTTCTACTTTTGTACACACTATTTTTACAAACGCTTATTCTCCATCTTGTTCATGTTAATCGAGATAAACGTTTGTAGAAACTATCTTACTGCTAATTTTCTTGTAGTTGCAAGAAGAATATGGTAGGCTTTAAGCGATAGTCAAATGTTTTAAGAGCTGGTTGCTCTGTGGAGCATTCCATTCTCTTTGTATGTGCAGGACATAAAAAAGCGAATAAGGAGTTCCCATTTGAGAAAAAGTATAGGTATTGGAAAATTCAAAGAAACTACAAGGAACATCTTGGAAATGGTTCACAAGACAAAAAACGTGTATGTAACATAAATTACGTGTTTTATCGAGATCTACATTTTTTGTGCAGTAAAATTTTGTCTATGTTTTACGTTTATCAGTTATGCAAAAGTCATTCAGAATGAAGAGGGCTTTTGGAGGCATTCCCAGAAAATTCAGGATATACATTTAATTGTCATGAAGATATCTTAAAGATATGATATTTTAATCAACGTTGTTAGCCGTTTTTGAGAAAATCAAAATTTTCCAAAAATGTTCAATGTAAGGGGTAGTCTGGGGTGGGGGATTTTCTTGAAAATCTTCGAATCGCATCTCTGGAAGATAGTAAACTCAAGTACCAAGTTTGGTATTTATCCAACTTTTCGTTTTTAGTTATACTGTTCACAGACAGACAGAGAGACAGACAGACAGTCACGCGTACTTGTTTCCAAAAATTATTTATTTGTATTCAGGGGGCCTCAAGACATATATTTCTGGTGAAATCTCTATATGGAATTTTTGGGTGAAATGCAATACTTCCCCTTTTAGTTGTACGTGGTAGAGTAAGTAAAAATTGTAAAATGTTTGGATGTTGTACTTCACAAAACGTTAAAACTCAAAGCCTATTACACTTATGGTCATGGGATTTGTACAGTATATTGCAAACATATTGTGCCGTAATAAATGTCTTGTTGTGATAGAAAGTAATTATTTTCACCGAACCAGTGTTTTTTCCCAAATTAAAAAAATGATAAACAATTTAAATTTCCGCTAATAAACCATTAAAACAAATTTCAGTGCAAGAATTTGAGAGTAACTTACTGGCTATCTTCTAATCCTTCAATTGGTATAGAAGTTATGGGTTACGAAACTTAGAGGCGCATTTTACTTTCTCTACTACGTATAGTAAGTAGAGGAAGTATTGTATTCCACCCAAAAATTCCATACCGAGATTTCACCGGTAATACATGTTTTGAGACCCCCTGAATCCAAAAAAAGCATTTTTGGAAACATGTCAATGTGTATGTCTGTCTGTGTGTTAGTCTGTGTCTGTGAACAGCATAACTCGGAAACGAACAGTCGGATATACACCAAACTTGATATTTAGGTTCAGTATCTTCCAGAGATGTGACACGAAGGTTTTCAAGAAAATCCCCCCACCCCAGACTACCATTTACATGCAAAAGTTTTCGAAAATTTTAATTTTTTCAAAAATGGCTCTAACGATTTTTGATTAAATTATCATATGTTTAAGATATTTTTTATGACAAATTAAATGTATATCCAAAAGTGTTCTTCAATGTGAACGACTTTTGCATAACTGGTAAACCATAAGAGATAGACAAAATTTTACTACACAAACAATGTAGATCGCGTTAAAATGCACAATTTATTTCATATACATTTTTGTTGTTGAGTGAACCATTTTCGAGATATTGCTTGTTATTCCCTTAAATGTTCCAATACTTATACTTTTTCTCAAATTCGTTATTCATTTTTTTTGTCCTGATAATGCAAAGAGAATGGAATACTCCACATAGCAACCAGCTCTTAAAATATTTGACTATCGCTTAAAGCCTACCAATTCCCCTTGCATCTACAAGAAAATTAGCAATAAGATTAACATCTCGATATCTCGATTAACATGAAGCATATGGAGAATAAGCGTTTGTAAAAATAGTTTGTACAGGAGTAGAGAAAGTCATGTGAGTGTAACACATCAGATTTTTTCTAATTGTTTAGACTTATGAATGTTACGCCAAAAATTAAATATTGAAATCAATGCGATTGAGACACTCGCTTCATCTGTGGTATTAAAAATCCCTTCTTAGGAAAATAGATTTCTAATAGGTGCCTCTTTTTCTTGTATCATCAGAGTCAACCGTCTGAGGTGACGTATGTAGAAAAAACGGGTATAAACAAAACAATGGTGAATACTTTTTAATTTATTTATTTAAGGTTGCTTGAACAATTCAGTCTTACAAAATTAACATCATAACAGTTTGCTGGTTTTAGCTTGGGAAGCATAAAACAAAAAATAGTCAGCTTATCAGACCTAATATCAGCCATAGATGGAATAATAAATTACAATAATAAAACAACAAGAAATATTAAAGAAATAAGAATCCTGATTAAAGCAGTTGAACCTAGAAATCATGTCACTCTACAATGGATCCCAGCTCATGTTGGACTTTTGGGCAATGAACATTTGGATCAATTAGCAAAGAAAGGTGCAATACAACAAATAAAACCTGTAAACAACATTTCAAAAGACAGAAGAGACTTGATGAAGAAGATAAATTAAAGGATAAAGATTATAAGGCTATTAAAGATAGAGTTGATATACAAAAATTGCCAACGAAGACTGCAGTGGCCTTATTTATGTTGGCAACTGGCCACGATTGCCTCGCAGAACATCTCTATAAGATATGATGCCTACCTACACCCAAGTGCACTCTCTGTGAAGAAGATGTCATCCTGAACAAACAACATCTCGGCTAATGCAAAGGCCTTAAAAGTGATAACTTACAGACTTTATATTGAGAAGCCAGAGGGATAATATGCAGATCAGTGCCATTGGTGAACAACAACAACATTTTGCTGGTATATGACTGCAATAAGATATTATTACATGGAAAGAAAGAATTACAATGTTTTGGAAGAATTAAAGTTTTGTGTGTAGGTTTGTGAGATTCATATAAAGAATGATTTTCTGATTTTTGGAAGGATTCTTAATCTGGATGCAGTCCGGAACTTTGCAGTGTCTTCATTATTCAATGGGCAAGTTGTAACTAGATGTTGGACTGTTAGAGTATGATAAATAATAACTCACTACTCTGATAAACGTTATCCAATTAGTTCTATTTTCTTCTATTCTTTAATACATATACTTCAAAAAGACCTCTTTTAATCCACGAATAATCTCACTCCTACAATTGATCTTAAAAATGTTCATTTTTAAGCCTGCATTCGTTCTAGGTGTGTCTCTCTTACGGTTCTACGTTTTGGATTCATACACTTCGATTGGAACTGCCACAGATTTATAATACATACACATATACTACTTTTTCTGTCATGCCCTTTGACAGTGCAACATATCTAGTTGAATTTATTCAACTTTATTTCTATATTAATGCCCTTTGAACAGGATATATTATAACAAATAGTAAACAAGTTTGACCTTTTCTGCAATTTATATTTCCCGTTTGCAATTTATATTTTTGATGTAATTAAACCTTTGCACTAAAATAAAGCTGACTTTTATTTTATATACATACAACTACAAGACTGTTTTTAAAGTAAACACCGTTTTAATATTTTACCCTTGCAGAGCGTGCGATTCTGAGCATGCGTGATCAATTTCTTTATTCATTAGGAAGCCATACGTAGCTGTGAGCGATCGCCACTTTATGTTTTCCTGTTGTTAAAGCGTTTCGAAATGTTCAAAACAATCGAACGACTGCCCAATGTGAACTCAGAGCAGTGATTCTTTTCTTGAATGGGAGAAATGTTACGCCAGCAAACATTCATTGCCACTTGCCTGTGGTTTATTGGGAAACAATAATTAGTGACAGTGCCCGGCCACACAGAGTCAAACTACTATTCGACTACCTTCCCTGCAGTTTGGATTTGCCACCAAGCGATTTTCATCTGTTTCCTCATCTTAGGAAATTCCTTGGTGGAAAACATTTCAACGACGATGACGTTTGGGAACAAGAAGTGCAGACTTGGCTTTCATCACAGGCGGCATCATTCTTTGCCGAAGACATACAAAAACTGGTTTCCCGTTACAAGTGGCTGAATAAAGGCGATGGTTATGTGAAGAAGGTAATGAATGATAATAGATTACTTGGAAAATAGCGTTCTGTTATTTTTACTTTCTCTACTACGTATAGTAAGTAGGTGAAGTATTGTATTCTAACCAAAAATTCGATACAGAGATTTCACCGGAAGTATATGTTTTGAGACCCCCTGAATAAAAAAAAAACATTTTTGGAAACATATGCGTGTGTGTGTCTGTGTGTGTATGTGAACAGCATAACTCAGAAACGAACAGTCGGATAAACACCAAACTTGGTATTTAGGTTCAGTATCTTCCACAGATGCGACACGAAGGTTTTCAAGAAAATTCCCCACCCCAGATTACCCTTTATATGGAACATTTTTCGAAAATTTTAATTTTCTCAAAAATGCCTCTAAAAATTTTGATTAAAATATCATATGTTTAAGATATGTTCATGACAAATGAAATGAATATCTTGAATTTTCTGGGAATGTCTCCAAAAGTATTCTTCATTGTGAACGATTTTTGCACAACTGATAAACCATAAGAGATAAACAATATTTTACTAGTAGAGAAAGTAACAAGTTATTTTACCTTCTCCACCTCTTACATAGTAGATATAGAAGTTATTGCATACCTCCCAAAATTCGATACCGAAATTTCTCCGGAAATGTATGTTTTGAGGCACCCTGAATCCAAAAAAAGTATTTTTGGAAAAAGGCCCGTGTGTGTGAACAGTATAACCTAAAAATAAAAAAATACCAAACTTGATAGATGCGACACGAGTACTTTCAGGAAAATCCTCCCACCCCAAACTAGCCTTTACGTGGAAGAGTTTTCGAAATTTTTGATTTTCTAAAAAAAATGACTGCATCGATTTCTATAAAAATACCACACATTAATGGCATTTAGATTACAAATAAAATGTATATTTTGAATTTTTTTGGAATAGCCTTAGAATTCCTTTTCATTCGGAAGGAATTTTCTATAACTGGTATAAAGCTGGTACTTAAGCGATAGACGAAAACGTACTGCACAGAGCATGTGGACCTCTAACATACAATTTATTTCAAATAACTTTTTTATGCCATTAGCCATTTCCGAGCAATCCGTTATTAATGGTTCGAATTGTTCATTAGCTGGTCATTCTTTAAGGTCCTTTTAACATTCAGTTGTTTCTCGCGACTGCATGGAAACAGTATGGAATTTTAAGACCAGCATATAACCCAGTTCTAAGACATTAAAATGAAGTAGATAGTTATAGAGGGCAACGAAAGTCATGTAATGTAACACGTACGATTTTTTAGGAAATGGTTCGCGTGTGCGCGTGACTGAGAAGAGCATAACTTAAATTCGGTTAAAGACCATACTTTGTATTAAAGTTTAGCATATTCCAAGGATGCGACACGATCATTTTCAAGAACATCCTCCCACCTCAAACTACCCTTTATATGGAAAATGTTTAGTTGTTTTATATTTTCTGTAAAATCTCTCTAAAGATTTTGATTAAAATACCTACTGTTTTGCGTGAAAATAAAATGCAAATCTTGATTTTTTTTGCGAATAGCCTGTAAACCGTTCATTCTGAATGACTTTTGTGTAGTTGGTAAATCGTAAGTAACAGACAGAGTCTTACTACTCAAAACATGTTGATGTTGTTAAAGATATAATTTATGTCAAATAATGGTTGTGCTGCGTTAACCAAGTGCTGAGCCGCTATTTGTTTTTTCCCTAGTTCATACAAAGAGGAGTTTCAAAACAATCGCACAAGGAGCCCCTTTTTAAAAATCTGGCTGCAGCTTTAGCCTGCTTTATTCTTCTTACGTCTACAACAAAATGTGTAAATGTATGTTGAAATTTTATCTCGATTATCAAGACCTAAATAGAAGAATATAAGCTTTAGTAAGAATAACTTGTAGAACGGGAGTAGTGAACGCGAATCATAAAATTTTTATAATTTTTCGCCATTCCTTTGCCTTCACATATTTGATGAAACACAGCGACAAAACACGCAGTTGTAAGCTTCATTTATCAGGACGGATTAGAGCGACTTGGTCAGTGATTTCAAGTTATTTAGAAAGCATACTGTCTTGGCCGAAAGGTTTCTCGCGATATAGCTTTTAAATGAGAGACGGACAACGTTCACTTTCGACAATCTCCGCCTGTTCCTTTGATACAACCTATACGAACATTGCAGGTCCGCGCCCGTTGTTTACATCTGGACTCACCCTCTCTCCTGCAACATAAACGCACTACAGTACAAGGTAAGATAAACAGTTACTCTGATCCGCCCCTTATGAGCTATAGGGACTTTAAATTTATTGTTTTTGAGCTACGTCTACAAAGCATTTTAACACTATCTTTCTCAAGTGCTAATGTCAAAACTAATGTACATATTTTATGGGAAATGTTTGACTATTGCCACATTTATCTCTGTACAAATATTTATTTAGCTTCATAATAAAAACTGTATACAATATGTCAAATTAAGTACATTGTAGTTTGTAGTGTAATTTATATTAGCCTTTTAAATGCTTGTGTTCTGGGCTCAGGGATAAATTTGTCGTGTTGTCCTAGGCTAGAGGGAGCATGAAGCCTCGTGTATTGAACAAATATGGCATACCGTTCTCATTATCATGTAAATTGATATGGTTCAACTTTACACAGTTGCTAATTGCTCCGTGTCGGACTTGTAACGAACTCACGAGCGCAGAATGATTCACAGCCCTGCAGCAAATGAACCGCGACATGTAATAGTGTTCCTAATGAATACATTACCTTCGACACCTAAACCAAACGTCTCAGCCATAGGCTAGTAATTAGTGCGACATTGATAGATACTAGGAAATGTAAAATTCAATAATTTATATTATAGTTATTATTTTATGGGGCAGACATTAAGCAAAGAAGCTAAATTACAAGATTATCAATCAATAGCGCGAAATACTTCGCATATGAGGCTGACATTTGGAAACAAAATACAATTTAATATCGAACTTATTATCTATGAAAATGAGCTTTGTAAGAACGTCACCAAGGCATTCATCATCATCATCAATTTCAAGGTTTGTGCCTTGTTGAAGATCAGTTTCTTCCCCTTTAATCAAATTCCTCTCTCCATCTACTCCTTGGTCTTTCTTTAGTATTCTGTTAAAATTTTTGGTATTCTTATATGATCATCCTTTAAATACAGTGCCTCCAGTTTTCCTTATTTTGGTTAATTATGTATATGAGTTTAGGTGTATTCAATTTCTCTTATTTCCCGACTGTATTGTCGATAAAAAAAGTATGCAGCAACAGAACTTAAAATTTTCATTTTGGCTCATTCGATTTTGCTTTTCAGCTTTCTGTTTAGCGCCTGCATTTCACTTGAATATAGAAGTTCAGGAACTGGCATAGTTTTATAAAAACTTATGTTTCTCCTTCTTTGCCTGTCTTATTACTGTGCTTATTTCGCCGCACATGACATTAAATGTATGTGGTTTATCGTCTATGCAAAGCAGCCAAATTAAAAAAATCCGATGTGCCACACTCATATGACTTTCTCTACTCTTGTAAAACTATTTTTACAAACCCTTATTCTCCATCTATTTCATATTAATCGAGATAAACATTTACAGAAACGATCTTATTGCTAATTCTCTTGTAGGTGCAAGGGGAATATGATAGGCTTTAATCGATAGTCAAATCTTTTAAGAGCTGGTTACTATGTGGAGCATTCCATTTTCTTTGCATGCCCAGGACATACAAAAAGAAAAGAGAGAAAAACAAAACGAATAATGAATTCCCATTTAAGAAAAAGTATTAAGTATTGTAAAATTCAAACAAATAACAAGGAATGTGTCGGAAATGGTTCACTGCACACAAAAAATGTATACGACATTAATTGTGTGTTTTGTGGTAAAATTTTGTCTATCTCGTACGGTTTACCAGTTATGCAAAATTCATTCAGAATGAAGACGACTTTTGGGGACATTCCCAGAAAATTCTAGATATTCCTTTCATTTGCCATGAAAGTGTCTTAAAATATGATATTTTGATCAAAATCTTTAGTGCCATTTCTGGGAAAAAAAACTTCGAAAAACCTTCTATGTAACGGGTAGTCTGGATGGGGGGATTGTTTTGAAAATCTTCGTGTCACATCTTTTAAAGATTCTGAACCTAAACACCAAGTTTGGTATTTATCCGACGGGTCTTTTTTTTTAAAAAGCTTTTTTTGTATTATGGGGCTTCAAAACATATATTTCGGTGAAATCTCAATATCGAATTTTTATGTGAAATGCAATGATTCCCCTACTTGCTATACGTAGGTAAAGTAAAAATTTTGGGGGGGGGATTCAGGACACCTCAAAACATGTATTTCCGGTGAATTCTCGATACCGAATTTTTGGGTGGAATGCAATACTTCCCCTACTTACTGTAAGTAAAAGGGAATGTTATTAAGGAAGAAATGCAAATTAAAAGTTCTGTGGTAGATTATGTTGGACACAACTGGTATGAACACATCAGGAGTATAACCAGAAAACTTGGGGAATGGTGTTCACCTGGAAGAAGAGGAATGGTTAGATTCAGAAATACTTGGATGTAGGAAATAAGGACGGGGATGAAAGTAAAAGGACTGGAGAAGGAGGAAGAGGAATGGAACGACAGAGGTGACAGAAGATGTGTATATTATAATTTGATGCAGTAATTTGTATCACAAATTACTTAAATGTAAATAATGATTGTAATATGAATATGCATTATTATGCATATTCATATGACATTGATTTGAGATATTTGTTTATTGTAATTATTTTTGAGAAGTAAGTTTATACGACCTTACTGAAACTGTCAATAATAGCGCGCAATAATGCAGCGAGGGGGTGAGCTGTTTATCATTATTGGAAACGAGGAAGTTACGTAATATTGGCGCGTTTTTTCCGTTGAGAACCTTCTGGAATGTTTCCCTAGAGCATATGTATTCATAATTTTCATTGGATATTAAAATAGACGCTAATGTTGGCGCGTTTTATTAGCCAATAGTAACTCAGTTATAATCTTTAGGCATATCGGGGAGTGGGTGTATAAAAAGCCAAGTCAGAGGTAGATCGCGGCCAGTTCATCGAAAATCTCAATACATTACACGTCGCCTTCAGTCGTTCAGTTCATCAAAAATCTGTGTACACTACACGTCGTCTTCAGTCAGTCAATTCGTCGAAAGTATTTTTACGGCAAACGTCGGGTATCGATTCACAAGTTACGCGCAGCAGAATTATGAATAATCTAAAGTGTTGTAAGGTTAATTATACAAAAAGGTTGAAGTACGTGGATTAAAAGTGATCAGTAAGAAGTTATTATAACAGTTTCAGTTTGGCGAGTGTTACGATCAATGTATAAATGTGATAGTTAACGTGTTCGACAATAAATGTGTAAAACAAATTTCTTCATCAGTGTTATATTTGGATAAAAGATTCCTTTCCGTTTACACACTCTGATCAAGAGACATGTTCGACTGAGAAATAATAGCTAGCCGGAGGACAGTAAACAAAACTTAAAATTCTTTCAAACACTAATACTACCACAAATTGCTAACACTAGATGGAGCTACAAACCGAACAAATGAATGACGTCACAAGATGGCTTCACATGAAGTAAACACACATACACAAACAAACATTTATAAAGATAACCGTTACAAATTGGCTACCACAACGTGGGGCTACAATAATGTTAAAAATAAATAACATTATAAGTAATACCGTTACAAATTCTGTACATAAATTATATTATTATTATTATTATTATTATTATTATTATTATTGCCGTCGCAACGGCTGTATACTCTGAAAGTAATTCAAAGTTACGAAAACGTTACTATTGTAAATCGTAATTCAGCAGAACACTTCTACGAACTGTGAAGTATGGTGTTGCTTCACGTATGGAAAGCCAATTTGAAGCAGGAGTCATATTGTAGTTCAACTGTTGGGGAGCGAAACTTGAAATAGTTGCTACCGCACGTATGGTATCCGGTGGCCTTTGCCCCCATGTTTAAAAATATTAACTTTGTAATTTGACAGTTTCTTTAAATATTATATTTTATGTTTGCCTCGGCTGCATCAGTATTAATTTGTAGAGACATGAATTTCTTAGCAGGGCGTGATGCGGCTGAAGAATGTAGGCTTTCACAGATTATAATTTTTACTTCACTACATTTATTAATCCTTGACGCAATTTAAATAACACTTCACTGGTATAGAGAGCGTGAGATTATTTATTAATTACTTGCCCTTTTTAACACAAACTATTTTTGCCTCACACTAAATACGTATTAAACTTCTCGAGGACGCGTCTCGCGTCCGGTTAGGAACACTGTCTACAAGAAACTGACTTTTGAATTTGTACAATTTGCCCTATTTCAGTTTCTGATTGGATAATCCTATTCCAATAGAATACTTTCATTTAACTTAAGCTTTTTCTGGTTGTTGATTGGCTATTTATAAACTGTCTCAAAATTTACATTATTGTTGTTCCAATAATTACAAGTAGCATTATTAAACTTTCTTATTCATTATTGCTTCAAGGTTACCTTACTGTTACCTCATTGTTAGCAACTTTTAACCTATTATTCTCACAGCTACATTTTTAAATTACGTAATGCATTCACATAACATTATTGAACATGTACATAATAATATAAACATTAATACAATATCTGTTACATAAATTTTGTATGTTATTTCATACATATATTGCTTTTAAGGCGGGCTGTTATTACATTTTATAATATATAATTTGACTGAAATCATTTTAATGTTAAAAATACCGCCTCAACTGTAAACAATACACGTCTGTTCTCCAATGTGACGTACAGTCGAGTGCATGGAAATGTGTCGACGTTTCTGGTTTCCTATATTGCCTTTTTTATTTAATATTGACAGAATCTGCTAATCATCTGTTTTCCACACCACCCATTGATGAACAAATCTCTTATTGGTTTGCATTCAAAGGACATACGGATTAGACTATGAACAAAGGTAAATGGCGAAATGGATGGAGCCCGGAAACATTTCACCTGAATGGCTGGAGGGCATGATTCGCAGAAATGGTACGTACTAGCCCCCGGACGAGTCCGTCTCGTATTGGTTTCATGTCAAAGGTCTAGGAAGTCAAGATGTAACCTATGAACACAATCTAGTTTCAGCCTCAGGAGGGAAGGAAAGGGGGAGGAGTGGGATACGACAAACACTAAATGGAGTGCTATATTATTATACGTGGTCTCCCAATTGAATCGCCCTTGCTTTAGTTTGGGATACTAAATTCATGTATGTGCAGTTTGTGCTTTTGCAGGTGTATTCCAGTACGTGCAAGGTACGAGTTTTGTTGGACATTTTTGCAGAGTGAATTGGTGATCGTATCAGAAAAAGCTCAGGTCGTTTGGTAGTGCAACGACGCTCCGTCAGGAATACCAGACAGATCCTCCCAATGATAAACCCCCAAAGACAATTAGGGTATGGAAAAGGAATTTTATTGGAGTTTGCTGCAGCTACGTTGGAACACATGGCAACGATCCCACCTTTCTATCAAGGGTTATGTTTTCCGATGAGGCAATGTTTCACATGTCACGACATGTCATTCGACGTAGTGTACGAATCTGGGGTTCTGAACCTCCATGTGCGATAATCGACTACGAGAGCAACATTCCGAAAGTTAATGTGTGGTGCGGACTCATCCAAGATTGTAAAGTCATATGATTGTTCTTTGCTGAAGGTACTGTAACGGATATTACATATTCGGATATGTTGGAGCAGTTTGTGTTCTCACAAATTCAGCATACATCCGCATATCTGTTTTCAACAAACTGGGACACCTTCTCATTGGCTCAGAGCGGTGAGGGAAATACTGGATGATGAGTTTCCTAGTATGTGGATTGGGGGAGGCGGACCAATTTCATTGCCACCGAGATCGCCAGGCATAAACCCTCTGCACTTTTTCATGTGGGGATGGGGTATATGCGACAAAGGTAGCGAATATCCACCAATTATGTGAGCAAATTGAGAATGCAATTGCAACCATCACACCGGATATGCTTCAACGCACATGGTTGGAACTCGGACATCGTCTGGAGATCCTTCGTGTGACTGGTGGAACACATGTGTAAGTGTTATGGCTTTCTTGATTTTTATATACAAACTTGATGAGTCGGACTTATTAGTAAAGTTTAGTTCATTTGGATATATTAAATATATTGGGAGAAATAGTGAGATGAAAATAGGGCGATTCCGTTATGAACCCATATTAGTTATGTTAACGTTTTATTTTCTTACAGTGTTATTTATGTTTCTTATACTTCATGTTCGCAGTGCTCACTGCATCTGTTATCTAAACAGTTCCATGTTTCTAAAACTTTATCGCACAAAGAGGTTAGTAGAGCGATTTTGAACAATGATAGTTCCCAGTGTATTACTTATTAGTAGTAAAGTTTAGTTCATTTGGATATATCAAATATATTGGGAGAAATAGTGAGATGAAAATAGGGCGATTTAATTATGAACACATATTAGTTATGTTAACGCTTTATTTTCTTAAAGTGTTATTTATGTATCTTATGTTTTATGTTCGCAGTGCTCACTGCATATCTTATCTAAACACTTCCATGTTTCTAAAACTACGAGGACTGATCAATAAAGACAGGCTGGTTTTTTTCTGTAGTTTCCTTGATAGTTTTATGTCTCTACCACGAATACTTGAAAAGAGCAGGGTTTCTTGTATAATGTCCATAAGCGTTAGCACTCTCGTAACGGTAGGTTGGTAGTAATGCTGTATATTGTTGACCCTACTTGAATTTCGCATACCACAAAATGGAGGTGACACGAGAGGAGCAATACAGCGCAATAAAACTTTATTTTCGTTTAAATCTTACAGCCTTTCGAAAAGCTGAAGCAAGCATACGGCGAAGATGCACTACCTCGTGTAACGGTGTTTAGGTGGTTAAGGACTTCAAAGAAGGGCGAGTCCTCTGTGCTAAGCAAGGTGGGCCTGGTGTTTCGGAATGGAATGATTTACCAGCATGCAGTTCCCCCCCTCACACTACTGTTACAGCAGCTACTACACGTCAGTATTGGCTACACTGAGGAAGCACATTACAAGGAAACGTCCGCAACACCATCGGAATGGGTGACGACTTCATCACGACAACGCGCGGCCTCACGTCGCAAATCAAGTCCAGGAAGTTTTGGCTAAATTCAACATTACCTGTGTGCCGCATCCGCCTTAAAGCCCCTGTGATTTCTTTTTATTCCCATTACTAAAGGCAAAGCTCCGGGGCATTGGATTTGAGAGCACTGAAGCAGTGCTAAAGAAAAGTGAGGCGATTCTCAAAGACCTGACAAAGAATGGCCTGCACCATGTGTTCGAGGACTGGCAGAGACGCTATAAAAAGTGCATTCAGTTAGGAGGGGACTATTTTGAAAAAGATCATGCCAACATTGAAATGGAGTAATAAATATCTGTGGAAAAAATCAGTCTCAGTCTTTATTGATCAGCCCTCGTATGCCGCGCAAAGAGGTTAGTGGGGCGATTTTGAACAATGATAGTTCCCAGTGCCACGTGGCTACAAAAATATCGCCTTAGGGGTAGGGGTTGTAGCTGAACGTGGCAGAGGAGTTTAGTATTTCCTCACTACCATAAACCACTGCGTATACCTATATGCAGTTGACTTTACTCCTCCAAGTGAAACAGCATATCGACTATGCATGGAATATGCAGTTGTCCTCGTTCGGTTTAATGCGGAGCAATATTTCTTATATATCGTCAATAAACTCGGAAAAAGTCCCACTTGCGCAGTGCCGTACTTAACATTTCCAGCATTGAGATAAGCCAAGTGTTAGCGTGAAATTGAGTTTTGCTTTGCTTTTCGTCTTGCTCTGGTAAAGGACCGATTTTATTTTGATCATGCATAAAGGAAAAATATGCACCACAATAAAGTGGTCGAATAGCAGCTGAAAACCGAAACTGCCAGTTTTCTTATTTCGTAAATACAAGACATTCAAATACCAATGTAATAACTTAAAATCCTTCTTTCATATTATTGTGTTCATAGATTATGTAATCCATTAACTGCTGTGATCATTATAATTAAATTTTGAGTATAATAATTTTCATCACATATATTTTCTCCCTCTCTCCCCCTCTTTACATATATATAAACACATACATTTATCATTATTTATTAACAAATTCAGCTTCCCCAATTGGCTGCTGCTGTAAACAAAATATACGTACTAAACAACAAACGAAATGAATACATAGTTGAAATTGTAAAGAATATAAATATTTGTTAATAAAGTTGCAACTACATTAAACACTATCTAAAAGTAATTATAATTTACAAATTTATACATGGAAATGGCCCTTATCTAAAAAAATCTGCGTATGACCATAAATGAGTGTATGTAGAATTCTTTAATTTTACTTTCTGCAAAACACTACAAAAGTACAGGGTTATTCAAAAAGAAGGAACAGATTTTAAGTATTCTGTTTTAATGAACGACAATAGATAGCGACAGATACGACACATTGTTGAATAGAGGAAAGTTCAAAGTTTTAAGCCCCACCTATTTGTCCCATTCAGTGTCTACAGCGACGCTGTGTTTGTTTACGAGAAAATGGCAACCCCAGTGTGTTGCATTATGCATTGAGTGAATCCATTGTTTCGTTGCAGCGTGCATTTCGTTGTAACTTCAACAACGAGCCGCCTAGTCATAAAAAATTACAATTGATACAATAAATTAATAGAAGATGGCTGCGTATGCAAATGGAAAAGCCCATAACAAATGGTGCTCATATTGAACACACAAAATACAATTTTGAACTTTTCTCTATTCAGTGATATATTTAAAGTCTGTTCCTTCTTTTCGAATAACCCTGTACATGGGATAATACCTTCGGCTCCAATTAGTGAACCAACATCAGTTGAAGCAAGGTGGTATTTATTGCAGTAGATACTCTCGGCTGGTAAATGTATACTTTTCTTAACGAATTTCACCCGGCTGGTCTTCGCCTGTTTCCCATCGACTATAGAATCTATCTTGGGTCCCTTACATGAGCCAGGTTGAATCGCTATGCTGTCGACTCTTTTGCTTGATTCATTCTCTACAATATCATGGATTTCCTCGTAAATCTGGTACGTTTGCAGTTTGACGGTTTCAGCAGCCATTGAGCTCTCTTGATGTCTTACATTTTTGAGCATGCGTGCATGTGAACAGGACCCAAGGGTATGTGCAAGTGTTTTCATCTCACTGCCGCAGGTTGCTGTCCAGGGACCTGCCTGGTATTGCTTTAACTGGACAAACGTTTGCTGTCATTTTCAGTGCTTCCTTCCATTCACAACTTGGACACGCTGGTGTGTGTATCCGACTATTTGCGAGGGTAAACTGCTTTAAAGAGTTCTTTTTGAGGGTGAGAACGCCAAATTTTGAATTCTTTCTCTCTCAATAGAATTATTTAGCTGCGAGCAGTGACAACGCCAAGCTTGTGAAAACAAGTGCCAATTTCGCTAGTGATATTATGAGTTGTTACATGAACATTCCTGGAAATTGCCAGTTCTCTACAAGCATTCAAAGTTGTAGGACTGCTTCCCATTTGGTTCGAAATAGCCTAAGACGTTTATACTTTTTCTCCGAATAAATCATGCTCTCATGCTCTCTGCTGGTAGCTGTAGTATATCTTTGAGGGTATTTTAATCATATCAGCACGAGTATAAAAGGGCTGAGAACATAATAGCAATTTTAATATTGTCTTTTATTTATTTTAATGCTTTTGTTTATGATCACATTCTGTATCAATGTGAGCAATAAACGAAACATTCCGTGTGAATAAATGGATAAGATTGAAATAACATTATGGTAAACATTTTCTGTTTTCAGCGATTTTCTCATTCGGAACTGAGGCAACACGTGTTTTCTGACACTTATTTTATTTCATCATAGATATATAGTGTTATGATTCTGTGCTCTAATATTACTAACACTATTACCATTTCTTTGGTGATTTTATTTGACAATTGGCCTATTTCCTTCGTTTTCACTACTCCTAAACTAGGTTTACATAAGGAAAAATCCTTAAAAATGTATACTGTCGTGCCTTTTTGCTCTTCCAAATTACCATATCACTAAGGATTGACTGATGCTGAGATGATATTAGTGCAGCCAATCACTCATCCGAGTAATTGCGAGTTAACTGGGGAGATCAAACCACGCACAATCACATCCGAGTGTATAAGTGAGTCAAATGACGAGGGAGATTGTAATGACTATGGGGATTGCCATTAATCTGGCGAGCTATAAGCTGCAGCATCCGAAGGAAACATATTTATTCCTTCCGTTACTTCCTGGCCAGCGTCAAGCCCAATAGTGAAACTGAAGAATATAGTATCTTTACGTTATTTGCACCACGCTTTGGGCGTCAATTTGAAGTAGTTTGTATTGAAGGAGTTGTATTATATTTCAACTGTTGGGAGCCGAACTTGAAGTTGGTTGCAACCGCACGTATGGTACCCGGTAGCCTTTGCTCCAAATACACTTTCTGGTGGCCTTTGCACCAAAAATATTTAAAAAAATGTTAACTTTGTAATTAAACTGTTTCTTTAAATATGTAATATTTATGCTTGCCTCGGCTGCGTCAGTATTTATTTTAGAGACATGGATGTCTTTGCAGGGTTGTGGTGCGACTTAAGAATGTAGGCTTACACAGATTATAATTTTACTTCACTCCTTTTATTAATGCTTGACACGATTTAAATAAAAACTTCACTGATATAGAGAGACCTGTGAAATTCTTTATTAATTACTTGCACTTTTTAACACGTAAGACTATTTCGTCTCACACGAATACGTATTAAATTTCTCGAGGACGCATCTCGCATCCGGTTACAAACACTGTCTGCAAGCAACTGACTTATGAATTTGTAAATGTTTCTCCTTTTCAGTTTCTGATTGGCTAATCCTACTCCAATAGAATACCTTCATTTTACTAAAGCTTTTTCTGGTTGTTGATTGGCTATTTTATAAACTGTCACTAAAATTACATTATTGCTTCCAAGAATCACAAGTAGCACTATTAAACTCTCATATTCATTATTGCCTCAAGGTTACCTAATTGTTAGTAAATTTTGACCTATTTCTCACAGCTCCTACATTATTAAATTACGTAATACATTCACATAACATTATTAAACATGTATATAATAATACTAATATATACAATGACTATAATATACAATTTTTATATATTGTTACATACACATATTGCTTTAAGGCGGGCTGTTATTGAATTTATATTTATATATTTAGACTGAAATCATTTAAGTGTTAAAAATACTGCCTCAAATCATACGTGATATGTTTTGTTAACCTACCCGATATTATTTTAGTCTCTCTTTCTCTCTCATCAAAGTTCTTTTTATAAATCACTGTCAGAGTTTGGAAAGAGTTGAATCAGACGACTGAAAAATTCAATGTCATAGCCGAGATTTGAACCACGGATGTTCTAACCATTGAGCTACCATGGCAACATGTCGGCACGACATTAAATTCTCCAACTGATATGCATTTTTCCCGGTAAACCACAAGGAGATCTCAAATTGTACTCCAATGGCGACTTACAATGTTGTAAGTACTTTAATTTGAATTTTTAAATAATTGAATTTTCCAGTCGTGTGATTCTACCTTTCCAACCTTGTCAACACATGGCTTGTGCGGAAGAACAATTAATTCCACTGTCAAAGTTTATTTATAAGTGTAAGCAAATCACTGTTCTTTATGCTCTTGCTTTTTCTTTCCCTTTCTATTCTAATCTTTTTTATGATCATGAGCTTCTGTTCATTACTTTTTCTACCAAGGTACAGGAGATATTGCATTCGAACATAAAATTCGGTATCGAGATTTCACAGAGTACATGTTTTGAATAGGATAAGTCAGAACTGCGTGTCAGTTTGTGAATAGGATTAATGAAAATGGAAATACTGATTTTCATACTCGAGTCAAACATTATTTAAGGACTTTAGGCAGAGATTTTCAATAAAATCCCTACCCAAACCAGTCTTTGCATAGATTATTTTTCGCAATGTTCCACTTGCTCAAAATGGTCTAACAATTTTGGTTAATATAATTTGTTTGAGAAATCGTAATGACAAATACGACGTACATCTTGAAATTTCACAGAATAGTTTCTGAAGTCCTCCTCATTCTTAATTAGTTTAATATCAATTAGAGTGGAGGAAGATTTCGGCACGCCTGTTGTATCTACTGAACCTTCGGTAGGAAGTGGGTGAAGCGAAGGGCAGAGAAGGCGACCAGGCTTGGACGCAGGCGGGGACCCTAATGCCCCAGATCCCGACGTCGGTGGGACTATACCCGCCAATCCTCCCCAATCCTCCCTCCACAAGGAGAGAGTTCGCTGTGGAGTTCGTCACACATTGGATCGGGACAGATATTTAATCAAAGCAAATGTCACCGCCACATGCCTCGTCACGCCATCCACTCGCCTGATCTTTGACTCTAAAACATGACAGAAAATAGGGACAGGAAAATTCGCGTCATTACAGAAATCATTTTCACTTGGGAAAACCGCGAAGATACCCAACGTCGTAGTGACTGGTCCAACGGTAATCGAACCCGTGACCTGAACCGCGAGATATACCCGCTCGGTGAAAAGGAAGTAAGAAGAACATTAAGATACGGATAAAATGAATGTATGCTAATGCCTGGTCTACATATGGAGGTAGGAAGCACCACAATCAATTATTTCACCACTCTCGCGGAGAGAGAGATCCCAGTTTAGTTATAAACCAAATTGGCTGTATATATATCAGGGGTCGCGCAGTTCTCTTTTATTACCGGCCCTGTTTTATTCGGAGCCTCATCTCACATTCAAGAAGGCGGTATTTATTGCTTGTTTCCTGAGATCTCGGCGCCTCTCGGGGCTCGTTAAAGGGACCACTAACAAGATTACATGAAATGTGGCCGCTACGTGGGTCGCTTTACCGTAAAAGTATGGCTAACCCTTTGTCATCAGGTCCCTTTAATGTCTGCAACTGCAGCAGTAATACAATTATGGCTTTAAATCATCTTCCTGAGAGACCTGCGTTGTTGACTCCTAGTAACTGTAAAAGCATTCGTGATGAAACGTGGTTTGACTACTATTACTTTCTCTACTACGTATAGTAAGTAGAAGTATTGTATTCCACCCAAAAATTCGATACCGAGATTTCACCGGAAATACATGTTTTGAGACCGCCTGAATCCAAAAAACATTTTTGGAAACATGTCCGTGTGTGTGTGTCTTTCTGTCTGTCTGTGTGTCTGTGAACAGCATAACTCAGAAACGAACAGTCAGATAAACACCAAACTTGATATTTAGGTTCAGTATCTTCCAGAGATGCGACACGAAGGTTTTCAAGAAAATCCCCCCACTCCAAACTACCCTTTACATGGAACATTTTTCGAAAATTTTAATTTTCTCAAAAATGGCTAACGAGTTTGATTAAAATATGATATGTTTAGGATATTTTTATGACAAATGAAATGTATATCTCGAATTTTCTGGGAATGTCTCCAAAAGTATTCTTCATTGGGAAAGACTTTTGCATAACTGGTAAACCATAAGAGATAGACAAAAATTTACTGCAAAAAAATGTAAATCGCATTAAAATACACAATTTATGTCGTATACATTTTTTTTGTAGAGTGAACCATTTTCGAGATATTGCTTGTTATTCCCTTAAATGTTCCAATGCTTTTTCTCAAATTCGTTATTCATTTTTTTTATTTCCTGGACATGCAAAGAGAATGGAATGTGCCACATAACAACCAACGCTTAAAATATTTGACTATCGCTTATTTATAACCTACCATATTCCCCTTGCATCTACAAGAAAATTAGCAATAAGATTAACATCTCAATATCTCGATTAGCATGAATCATATGGAGAATAAGCGTTGGTAAATATAGTTTGTACAAGAGTAGAGAAAGTCATGTGAGTGCAAGACATCAGACTTTTTTACTTTCTCTACCACGTATATAGTAGGTAGAGAAGGTATTGCGTTCCAACCAAAAATTCCATAGGGATATTTCACCGGAAATACGTGTTTTGAAGCCTCCTGATTCCAAAAATGCTTTTTTAGAAAAAGGTTCGGATGCGTGTATGTATCTGTCTGTCTCTGACAGCACAAGTCAAAAACGAAAAGTCGGATCAATACCAAACTTGTAATTTAACTTCAGCATCTTTCAAAGATGCGATACAAAGATTTTCAAGAAAATTCACCATCCCATTTACCCTTTACATGGAATATTTTTCAAAATTTCCGATTTACTCAAAAAGAGCTCTAACGGTTTTGATTGAAATTTTATATTATCTAGTCAACGTTAAGCGATAGACGAAAGCATAACACAAAAAATGCAGATCTCTTTAAAACATACAATTTATTTCGAATAATTTTTTTGTGGCATAAGCGATTTCCAAGGTATCAGATATTAATGGTCCGAATCCTTCAAAATTTGTCTTTCTCATGAATTCCTGTCAATTTCAAGTTGTTTATCGCGTCGTCATGGAACGAGTATGGAGTTTTATGGTCAGCATGTAGTGCCCAGTTTTTAAACATTTGACTGTCGCTGTTCCCTTTGTATCTGTAACGAGATATGTAGTGTGGTTAATTCTGCAACTGTTTATCTTTTAATTTGGATGACAACCTTTTAATTTGGATGAAACTTTAAAATTAAATAGAGATAAACATATTATTTAAGCTTAAAAGTTTCAACATGGAACCGCAAATGGAACTCAGGTTATAAAATATAACTGAATGGAACCGAAGCACCTAGTCTGCAACCCGCCTAACCCGCACGACTGAACTCATTCGGTTGTCTGGCACCCATTATTCTGTCTCCTCACGGCAAGAGCTCGGGGAATTTATAAGGAAAACGTCTCTAGGGATTTCACGCAAACCAGAAATACCTTTATGGACATCTTTCTTTCAGAAACTGGAATTACACTATACGCTAAGTGTTCCTGCCACACTTTTCAGCCCCACAAATCCCTGTGTGTTTAAAACCAGGCTGCTACTTCGTGTTCCTCTTTGGTTATTATTGAAATTCCATTCTATTGACACTTGGAAATCTGTCCAATAACATAGCAGATTCTATTGACCTGCTGCCCAATAGCTGAAATAGTAAATCTTATTTACATATGAAAATTGCTGTTGTATTTGAAAAAAGATGAACTGCAGGACTGTCATGTACTAAACAATTTGACATAATCGAAAAACGTGTACGTTCCAGATTATTGCTAGCGTTCTTGATATAAAGAATCTGATGTGTTACACTCACATGGCTTTCTCTACTCTTGTACAAACTATTTTTACAAGCGCTTATTCTCCATATGCTTCATGTTAATCGAGATGTTAATCTTATTGCTAATTTTCTTGTAGATGCAAGGGGAGTATGGTATATTTAAGTGATAGTCAAATATTTTAAGAGCTGGTTGTTATGTGGCGCATTTTGTATGTCCAGGACATAAAAAATCTGATGTGTTACACTCACATGACTTTCTCTACTCATGTACAATCTATTTTTACAAACGCCTTTTCTCCAAATGCTTCATGTTAATCGAGAAATCGAGATGTCTATCTTATTGGTAATTTTCTTGTAGATGCGAGGGGAATATGGTAGCTTTTAAGCGATAGTCAAATATTTTAGCGCTGGTTGCTATGCGGCGAATTCCATTCTCTTTGCATGTCTAGGACATAAAAAAATGAATAACGAATTTGAGAAAAAGTATAAGTATTGGAAAATTTAAGGAAATAACAAACAATATCTCGAAAACGGTTCACTCAACAAAAGAAATGTATATGACATAAGTTATGTATTTCAACGCGATCTACATTTTTTGTGTAGTAAAATTTTGTCTATCTCTTATGGTTTACCAGTTATGCAAAAGTCGTTCACAATGAAGAATACTTTTGGAGACATTCCCAGAAAATTCGAGATATACATTTCATTTCTCATGACTTTATCTTAAACATATGATATTTTCATCAAAATCGTTAGAGCCATTTTTGCGGAAAATTAAAATTTTCGAAAAATGTTCCATGTAAAGGGTAGTCTGGGGTGGGGGATTTTCTTGAAAACCTTTGTGTCGCATCTCTGGAAGATACTGAACCTAAATACCAAGTTTGGTGTTTATCCGACTGTTCGTTTTTGAGTTATGCTGTTCACAGACACACACACACACACACACACACACACACACACACACACACAGACACACACACGGACATGTTTCCAAAAATTCTTTTTTTGGATTCAGGAGGTCTCAAAACATGTATTTCCAGTGAAATCTCGGTATCGAATTTTTGGGTGGAATGCAATACTTCCCCTACTTACTATACGTAGTAGAGAAAGTAAAAATTGAATAACGAATTCCCATTGAGAAAAAGTATTGGAAAATTTAAGGGAATAACAATGGTTCACTCAACAAAAAAAATGTGTATGACATGAATTGTGTATTTTAATGCGATCTACATTTTTGTGTAGTAAAATTTTGTTTATCTCTTATGATTTACCAGTTATGCAAAAGTCGTTCACAATGAAGAATACTTTTGGAGACATTCCCAGAAAATTCGAGATCTATATTTCATTTTTAATGAAAATATCTTAATCATATGATATTTTAATCAAAATCATTAGAGCCGTTTTTGAGAAAATTAAAATTTTCGAAAAATTTTCCATATAAAGGATAATCTGGGCTGGAGGATTCTCTTGAAGACCTTCGTGTCGCATCTCTGGAAGATACTGAACCTAAATGCTAAGTTTGGTGTTTATCCGACTGTTCGTTTTGAGTTATGCTATTCACAGACACACACACAAAGACACGTACACAGACACACACACGGACATGTTTCCAAAAATGCTTTTTTTTGGGTTCAGGAGGCCTCAAAACATATATTTCCGTGAAATCTCTATACGTAGTAGAGAAAGTAAAAACGATACATAGTTGCTTGAGACCTGTTTCATTGGCATTCTGTATAACAAAACTGTAGTTTTCAGAATAGTCGCCAATAACAATGAATTTCCTATGTTGGATTGCCGTTTTTAGATCTTTCAGTTACGATGAATGAGCTATTGCTATGAAATTGTGTGCTTTAAATGTTTTCAGACAAATACGGAAAATACTGTTAAAATTTTCAGTATTAGCTTTTGCCAGGAGCATTTATATTCTGTCTATTGTTTTCCACATTTTATATACGTCTTCCATTAGAACTTTTCTTCGAATAATGAGTTTAGAAATTCTGAAATAATTACACTCCCTGGGCATTTTTGACAGCTGTCTAGATAAGAATTTGAAGAGGGACTCTGACAAACTATTTTTTGTATTAACCCTTAACAGTTTCTACGCCCGAAATAATCCATCCTCCTCGGCCTCGGGAAACAGAGGCTAGCATGGTATCCATAGACCACGGAGGGCAACAGAAAATATACAAATCAGTAGTGAAAAATACCATCAAAAATGGGACTGCAATTTAGAAACGCAATAAAGAATTAAAATCGAAGTTATTGTCTTAGGAAATGGACGTTTTAAGATCAGTAAGGCATTAAAAATTAGACAAACACTGTTATTAAGGAAGAAATGAAAGTTAATAATTTTGTGGTGGTAGAACATGTAACATATAATATACTAAGCTGGTATAGACACATCAGGAAAATACCAGCGGAAGGAGTATACGAAAAGCTTAGGAAATTTACCCACCTGCAAGAAGAGAATAATTGAGTGGATAGGGACGGGGATGAAAGCAAAATGACTGGAGGAGGAGGAATGTCAGATGAGTAGGGAAGAATAATAAAACTTTAGGAATAGAAATATGTGTAAACAAGGCAGTTTTGTATATAAATTATTATTATTGTTATTATTATTTATTATATGCAGCAGAAGTATAATTCTTTTACTGCCATTTCACATCAAAGTTCGGGCAGCAATGTTCTCAATAGGGCGGCTTTAACTATGCAGCTCTTTCGAGTGTTTCATTTCAAGATATTAGGAACTGTTGTAATGCAGAATGGTTGGCAATACAAAAAGGTCGATCCAGCAGAGATATCAGAACGTACACAGTAGCTGTAGCACAGATACCAGGGGTAATTAACACTGAAACAATTTTATTGTAGAGCCCGTAAAAAGTTGTTGATTGAGAATAAAGGTTATGAAACCTTAAAGTGATTCAAGTGTTTGTCACATTGTGTATACACTCGACTGCATCATATTCCGCGATAATGGGCATCATGTTTGTGAAACCCTAAAAGAAGAATCGCTATGAAGGTGTAAATTCTTCTTCAGTTTTCATTTTATAAAAAATGGCTCTTAATTAAAATACCATATATTTAAGAGATTTGCATGACTAACAAAATGATATGTTGAACTTTTTGCAAGTATTCTATGGATTTCTATTCATTCTGATGAGTTTTATTTGCTTCGTACACTGTTAAACCATAAGAATGACAAAAATTTATTATATAAAAATGTAAATGTCGATAAAAGACATAATTTACGATATATAACATTTTGTGGCACTAACCATCTCCGAGATATTCTTGTTTTTGGTTCCGGTTTTTAAAGATTTTATAGTTCTTTAAGTTTGACTGGGATTTCAAAGCAGTCATATAGCGACCCCTTTTTAAAGATTTGACCATTGTTCATCCTCCTATGTCTTCCTTGTGCACACAATGAAATCCGCAATGAAACTATTTCTGCAAATAATTAGAATGAAGTAAATAGAAAATTATAATTTTACAAGATGGGTAGAGAAGGTTATTTGAACGTAACAGATCATATATTTTTTACCTCACCAGTTGCATTTATATTCTAAAGTAATGGGTATAACCTAATACAAAAGAGGGGTGGACAACATCTTGTGCATTGCGACCTACTTAGATCTATTGAGGCTACCACCTTTCGGGAGGAAGGGATGAAGTGAATGAACCACAGGAGGCTACAGGCTACAGAGATATTCCACATTTCCAAATTTGAAGACCCGTCCCACTGCTGGAGCTGCCGAGAAAGGGCGATTGACGACTCAACAACCAAGCAGCCCTCTGGTGTCCACACCGGAAGTACTCTTTCCTTTGAGCATGTATCCGCACCATTTGTCCGGCAGTGACATACGCCACGAAACTTAGAAGCACAAAATAAATAAATAAATAAATAAATAAAATTTGAATACATAATTCTGGCACCTGGGACACGATACCGGGACTTATATTCAAACCTTAAATTTATTTCTCAGAAACTTAGTCTTACAGTCACTAATTTCTTTCAGATATAACTACAAACTACAAAGGAATAAATACAATCACTAAAGAAAAAAGAGAGTAAAAGTATTAGAAAAGAAACTAGGAATCTAGATGTAAATAAAATAATTTACATCAAGTATTAAAACTACAAATTGTTCCTAATCATTACTGGAAGTCCAGTATCCAGGCAACTATAGTTCAGCAACTTAGAAAAAACCCTTGGGAGAAGTGACTCACCTGGTTATGTACTCCCCATCTCTTAACTACCTTTGGCGAGCATACCTCGTCTACACTGCCTCTTGAGTGGCTGCTTGAGTACCACACGCCTTAATTTCTCTAATCCGTATTTTATTTTATTCCCACAAAATCGTTTATCACTTAATCACACCACTGTTGTAACTATCCAACTGTAGAGACAGGACTAAAGATACAAGAACATTGTAACAAAACTGCTCTGTTTGTAAATTGCTTTGACAGGCCACGCAAAGTGCAAGGTAAGCGGGTGTGAAAACAAATGTTTGCATATAACCAGCAATAGTATTTCATATAAATGCGGTATTATCATGGGATATCTTCCAAAAGTTAATTCACACTTTTTAGGATATTTCATAACCCTCACCTCCCCTATCTATCTATCTCTTCAAGGAAAAAAGGTTCTCGCTGATTGATTTTCATAAGACCAATTATTTCAATTAAAGTTTTATAAAGAGAATTAGCAATTTTAATTTTTTTACAGGGAAACCAAGCAACATCATCTGGAAAGTGTGCTTTTTAACATACATATTACAGAGCTGGAATAAGGATTTTAGTTTTTAAGTTATTAAATGTTTCTACACTATAAAATTGCTGTGTCAAATGTGCCTGTGGTAAAAAGTACGGGGTGGGCCCAAGTAAAATAACAGTGTGAATGGCACACTTGAAAGCTGACGGGGTTACGCTTGTCTGCAATTGCATGGAATTTTTTTCTTATTCTTATTTTTATTAAATAAATAAAACACTACAGTTTTATTGAAAAATAATATTTTTACAATATAAAAGCATCAATAATTATCTCAATTTTATTGCTAAAGGTTAATATGATATGAAATTACAAAAAATGCCTATTAAAACATCTAAAACCTAAAAATCCACGCTTGTAACGAATATGCTACACGTTATAAAGGATTAAGTATTTTAGTAATTTGGTTACTCTGTATGTATTTAAGCAATCTCTAGCATTTTATTTGTGTTATAATTAATTCCTCAATCAATTAACTACTAAATTATTAATTTATTTATAACAATCAATTCACAATTTAAAATTTTATTTATTAAAATTAATCAATAATTATGCAATGGTTATTAATTTATGTATATCTATTTCTTTTGTTTTACACAACTCATAAATTATCTCAAATTTCCTATTTATCACAGTATACAAATTATTTATTTACTTAACCATTTAAATATATGAAGCACAAGAAGCATATGCCAGGTCTTCCCGGCATGCACCAAAGCACATGCCCCTCCGACGGCCCAGGGTCGGCGCTATCCGGTGGCTCTCAAAATCTTGGGGTTTTCCCATGAGGCCAATATCTGATTGCTTAAAAAGGCACCCTCGCTGCGCGAGGATGGAAGTGGATACACTACTTACGCGTCATCCCAAGACGGGTGACTACCGAAAACCTCGGTAGAGCCGACAGCAATCCAGCATACTGTCCACCGTCTTTCCAGGGCGGTACCGGGGGACATTGAGGCGTCTCACAACCCCGCCTACATGGAAATACATACAGACGTACCCAATCTCCCACGGGTCTCGGGAACCACTGCACCGCCGAGTCCAACCCAATCTGAACAACTCCCTTCCGGGAGGGGCTCGAATGTTCGGCCCAGCGTACTTCTGGTAACGTCAGAAGTACCACGAGTGCTCAAGGTACACAGCACCCGCACCACTGCAGCTGAAGAGGTCGGAACCCCCCCATAGGGGAGTATATGAAGCATACCTGAGAGGTGGGAAGGAAATGGAAGGAAAGGGAAATAATGGAAAGGAAATCATGGTAGAGAAGGGAAAGGAATTCGCCTACCGACCAGGGAAACCACGAAAAATCCATAGGGCAGAGTGGCAGTCACCGGGGATCGAATCAAGGACCTCCCGAATACCAGTAGTAACGTTGCCACCACGCCACCTCGTTCGGTGTAGTTATCTCATACTAACCTTCCCAGATAATACAATTCTATTCTGCAGAACTTCTTCGCCACCGCAAGAACCCATTTGATGCACCTGTGTAGTTGATTCCAGGAATAATTGCGAACTACCCTGGCAATTTAACAGCGGAATGACTTTTTGCAGAAGGCTCAGTTAACTAACTGCCTGTACCTTCCCACATGTAAGACACAAAAAGCAGAATAGCTCCACGTATACACCCTACTTGACTCTTGGCGTGCGGTGAAGGGTGAGATCAGCAGCTGATTAAAGTGAGTCTGCACTGGCTATTGTTAAAGTTCTAAGTTTTAGAGGCTCCATTCTAACACAAGAAACAATAATAATGTTTCATTCTATCATCAACTTCATGGTTTAAACTTGAGAAACTTGTTCTGGTCTCTAAGGGTTTTAAATGTATTTATATCATCCTTAATTTCCAACAATTCCTTGAGTAAAAGGTTTGTAATTTAATAACATATTAAGACTACGGTAGTTCTCCATTCTTTCCACAAATTCTCGCCACTTGGCTCTGCACTAGCATATGTTTCCATAAAATGGAAGTGTCTTAATTATCTTACTACAATCTCTATAGTTTGTATTACTCTTTCTTAATATTTCCTTTTCATGTTTACTTTCTCTACCATTTACACCCAAAAAAACCGACATTTCACCGGAAATTCACGTTTTGAGGCACGCTGAATCGAAGAGAAAAGCATTTTTAGAAAAAGGCGCGCGCGCGTGTGTCTGTGAACAGCATAACTCAAAAACGAAAAGTCGGACAAATACCAAGCTAGGTATTTATGTTCAATATCTTTCAAAGATGCGACAAGAAGATTTTCAAGAAAATTCCCTCTCCAAACACTTTTCGGAATTTTTGACTTTCTAAAAAATGGCGCTAACGATTTTGATTAAAGTACATATATAAGGGTCATTGAAGTGAAACCCGGTTTACTTGTGTAAAGAACGGTAACGATTTTATTAACTAAAAAATAGTCGCCAAAACTGTTGGCACATTTATCCCATTGCGACACTAGCCGGTCGATTCCATCTTTGAAGAAGCTAGTAGGCTGCTGTCGGATCCAGGCCTGGATCCATTCACACACATCGTCGTCCGTTGTGAATCGATGTCCGCGAATAGCTTGTTTTAGAGGTCCATAAACATGAAAGTCACACGGTGAAAGGTCCGGACTGTACGGTGGATGTTCCAGCGTTTCCCATCGAAACTGCTGCAATGTCGTCTTCACCGCATTGGCAGTGTGTGGGCGGGCATTATCATGCAGGAGAATAACGCCATTGGACAACATGCCTGGGCGTTTCGACTTGATGACTCATCTAAGGTTCTGTAAAGCGGCTTGATAACGCTGGGCATTGATGGTAGTTCCCCGTTACAGGAACTTGAAAAACCCTTGTGATCAAAAAAGAAGAACATCATGACCATACCAACTGGTGTGCACGGTCTTTGATTTCTTTGGAGGTGGTCAAGTCGCATGTTTCCACTGCTTGCTCTGACTCACTCCTCGTTGTTCCTGCTTACTCGCCTTCATGTTCAGTAGTGGACGATAACTTGTGTGACCACCTTCTCTTCGGCGCGAAACCACACTGTCGCTATGCAACGTTAAACGTTGCACACGCTGTAGTCGCTCTACCAATAGATAGTGCCACCATACACGCAGTTACGTGGTGCCACCTTACGTGTAGTGCAAAATTAGACGCACTGACCAGGTTTCATTTAAATACCCCTCATACTAAAGGTATTTATATGACAAATAAAATGTATATCTTGAATTTTGTGATTAGCCTGCGAAGTTCTGTTCATCCGGAAGGAATATTGAACAAACTTGTATAAATGGTAAATTAAGCGAGAGAATAAAATGTACTGCACAACAAATATAATCTCTTTAAAAACAATCTATTTCAAGTACCTTTTGTGACATAAGCCTTTCCAAGATATCTGTTATTAACGGTTCGAAGCATTCGATGCTTAGCCATCCTTTTAAAGTCCTGTCAATTTTTAGTTCTTTCTGTCGGTCATGGAAAGAGTATGACATTTTATGGCCAGCATATAGCTCCCAGTTCCAAAACATTTGACTGCGTTATTCCCTTTATATTATAACGAAATGTGTAATGCAGATATTTCCGGAAAGGTTTATCTTATTAAAATAAAGTATATAGGAAAACAAATAAGCCATAAAAATAGAAAAGAGCATGTGGATGTAAAATTTTTACTTTTTCTACTACGTATAGTAAGTAGGGGAAGTATTGTATTCCACCCAAAAATTCGATACCGAGATTTCACCGGAAATACATGTTTTGAGATCCCCTGAAACCAAAAAAAAAAAGAATTTTTGGAAACATGTTCGTGTGTGTGTCTGTGTCTGTGTCTGTGTCTGTGTTTGTGTGTGTCTGTGAACAGCATAACTCATAAACGAACAGTCGGATAAACACCAAACTTGGTATTTAGGTTCAGTATCTTCCAGAGATGCGACAAGAAGGTTTTCAAGAAAATCCCCTCACACCAGATTACCCTTTACTTGGAACATTTTTCGAAAATTTTAATTTTCTCAAAAATGTCTAACGATTTTGATTAAAATATCATATATTTAAATACTTTCATGACAAATGAAATGAATATCTTTAATTTTCTGGGAATGTCTCCAAAAGTATTCTTCATTGTGAACGACTTTTGCATAATTCGTAAACCATAAGAGATAGACAAAATTTTACTGCACAAAAAATGTAGATCGCGTTAAAATTCACAATTTATGTCATATACATTTTTGTTGTTGAGTGAACAATTGGGAATTCGTTATTCATTTTTTTTGTCCTGGTAATGCAACGAGAATGGAATACTCTACATTGCAAACATCTCTTAAAATATATGACTATCGCTTAAAGCCTACCAATTCCCCTTGCATCTACAAGACAATTAGCAATAAGATTAACATCTCGATATCTCGATTAACATGAAGCATATGCAGAATAAGCGTTTGTAAAAATAGTTTGTACAATTTTTGAGAAATTCATGTGAGTGCAACACAATTTTTCTTTTAGGTTTCCTCTTGCTTTATATTTCAATTTTGGATAAAGTTAACTCGCATAGACATTAACACACTCGATAAGCTAGGATAAAGAGTAATTCCCAAATTCTAGCCGGGGATAGAACCGAGAGCTCGGTGTTTGAAGGATAACATGCTAACCAACAGGCCAGAGGCTCTCTTCTGATTGAGGTCCATAATTTACCATTGTAAGGTAGGGTGGAGACCGCCACAACTTTGAACCAAGTTTGGTAAATCAACTTATCTGTTCTAAATATTTTTCCTCTAAAATAGCTTTTCCTGTTATTGATTGTGGTCCATTAAATGTGAAATTTCTTTTTGCTTATTAAAATGCTTAATAATATTATTTAGAACACTGTCACTGTTTTCGGAACTGCTTAACATAATCTAGTCTTAAGAAATAATATTTTATTTAAAAATATGTTCATAACTTTAAAACGCGTTTCTAAGGCAAATTTATTCACAGCATTGTCAATATATTAATTAAAGTTAGCCAGTAAAAGGGACACCCTAATCTCACACCTTCATTTGTAAACTTAAATATTTTCAACCCTAACTGTATAGGGGAAAGCTTGGTATAAAGGATTATACGAGAGTCAGCCAGGTTAAAAACAACTATTGAAAAAATATTTTATTAAAAACACATGCCACTTACAAAATTTAAACTTACTTTATTTCTCCACATAAATAATAATCACTTCCGTTATTTAACTATTTTCATGTCTCTCCATAAGCTTTGGGATTCTCATGTTGTACTCAGCTGCCGCCAGTCCATTAAGCCAAGATGTTCGGACACATTTTCACCAAGCAAAGAAAGAGGTATGTTTGGGAAATAAGTCTAACTCATATAGGGCTACAGGGCAGACCTACAGGATTCTTTTGTTGACTTTATTCCCCAAATCATGTGTAATGAGTGACGACTTCCGGATCGAGTTTCGAAATGCACATTTGTGCGTCTATTGTTGAACATTTAGCACCACTTTCTCACATTTTTGCTTTTGTTCATTACTGTTCACTGTACAATTCCTTTACTTGACTGTAAATTTCGGCAAGTTTCAATATCCGAGCATTCAAAAAGAGTCGGCGAGACTTTGTATCACACAGGTAGTTTTGAACAATCCCAGAAAGCACAATAATAACTTGTTTCGTCTGAAACTCGCACTTTGAGAAAAAGATGTCAAAGAAGCCCGACAGCTATATGCGCAGTCAGAATGCGCAAACGGTCGTTACTTCCTGGATTACCTCGTGTGAATGATGCATTTATTTATAAAGAGGAAGTATTGCATCCCACTCAAAGTTGGGAATCGAAGTTTCACCAGCAATACGCATTTTGAATAAAAACAAATTAAGTTTAGTAAAGCCTTTCTTTTTGTTTTTTAAACTTGACAGTATTCAAGAATTCTGAAGGGTTACATTGTAACATTCACATTCACATGTTACATTGTTTATGTATGTATTATTGTACAATTAATTATACTAGTCTTCATGATATTTGTTGACTGAAAACTAGTCAGTGATTCTGACTCACGTTTTTATGCTGATTTCAGAACTGCTTTTAGTTTTTTTTCTATCACGTACAGTTTTTTCATAATTTCACTTCAAAAATATAGAGATATAAAGATATTACTTCCGGTACTACACATAAAATTGGGCTTGATGAAGCAATTCGTAAGGGCTCTACCACAGGATGGACCCTGCTTCAAGTACCTTTCCAAGAACTTTCCCTTCATTACACAAGACAAATTAAAGGCTGGATTTTTTTGTTGTTCCTCAAATAAAGAAATTGATGAAGGATGAAGATTTTGAGAAGACAATGAATGACAGAGAAATAGAAGCATGGACCGCCTTCCGATCAGTTACTAAAAACTTCGTAGGTAATAACAAACATCCTAATTACAAGGGCATTGTCGAAACAATGTTGGAAAACTTCAAGAAGATGGGTTGTAACATGAGTGTAAAAGTGCATTTTCTGCATTCACATATCGACTACGTTCCTGAAAATCTGGAACATTATATTAAAGAGTAGGGTGAACGTTTTCACCAAATATTAAGGAAATGGAGAGGAGGTACAAGGGGAGATGGAATGAAACCATGATGGCCGACTACTGTTGGATGTTGAGGAGGGACAGTTATTTTCAAGGATCTGCAAGGAAGCCAAAGAAGAGAAAGTATGAAAAAAATTAAATGAAATACTTTGGCTTCTTATTGTGTTAAAATGTAGCCATGAAATAAATTAGGGGAGTTCTTGAGAGTATACTTAAAATGTTTCTTGAATAACAACTTACCTTGTGTGAAATGGTATTTGAATACTTTTCTACGCTCATTAGTAAAATTGTCAAAACATTACTTAGTTTGTGTAAAAACTTGACGAGATAGAAAAAAACGGAAGTTATTTCTGGAATCAGCATAAAATCTTGTCAAGAACATCTACCTTAAAGAAATCATCTGACAAAAAGTTTGAAAATACAGACTAGCGTTATCCTTCACGCTCCGTTGACGGTAGTTATCACTTCCTGTCCTTGAGGATAAACTGCAACTCTCATTTCACGGAATTTAATTGCTAAATTCACAATATATCTATGGCTGAATTCATGGGCATCTTAGTCATTTTTGTGGTAAATAGAAAACTCCCTTTTTAGATAACTGAATAAAATGTGTAGCTAGACTTGAAGAGCATGGATTTTAAATGTCAAATACTGTGCACCAAACAGCAGGAGGAGAAGGATGGATGCATTAAAGTGTTAAAAAGTCAAAATATTTCAACTTAAAACTATTAACATATTTGTACTACCATGACAGTTTATACCCTTTCATTTGCTAATTTTTTTTCTTCATCATTGAAAGCGTTGGAGAAGAACTGGTTAAGTTATAATCTTGGTATGAAGGATGATATGAATGAAGCATTCCTTCAGAAAGAAAAGTATTGGATTCCGTTCAAAACTTCGATATTGAGATCTCCCCAGAAACACACACTTTAAATCTCCCGAATTAAAAATAAGAATTCAAAAGAGCGGTATAATTCACTGATACAAATGAAAACCGCTTGAAACTTGATGTTGAATCTTTCATAAAAGTATAAATAGTTTCTGAAAAGTCACCCTCAGACTACATTTTTTTATGCCCAAAGAAGGTGCAGACAATACGTACATTTGGGATTTTTGTGGCTTATTCAAGGTTATTTTGACGTAGAAGTTCGGGAATTTTAAAAATTAGGATTTTGTTTGATGCCGATGATGATTTTAAAAGTTACCAGGGATGTAGCTCAAAAGAATACTCAATAACATTCTAATATCTAGTTAATTGTTACTGCTGTTATCAAACATGTTATACAAGTTATCATAAAATTTTCACTGTTATTTATTATAATGTACAATCGAGCACACAGGAACGTATCGATGCTTTTGGTTTCTTATAGGTTTTTCTTTATTTAATATTGGCAGAAAATTCCATATCAACTGTGTTCCATGCCAGTTCTAGGTGAACCAATGTGTTGTTACTTTTAATTCACATCCGATACACAGTATTAGCTTATGAACAAAGGTAAGGCCTAGGTGAGTGGCCAAAGGGGATGAGTACGGAAACATTTCACCTGAGTGGCTGGAAGATATTCTTGGCAGCGATGGCTCACATCAGCCCTAGATGAGTCGCATATTGGTTTGATGTCAAATATCTGACATTCAAATATTAACTCATGAACACAGATCAGCGAAGGAAAAGGGGGAGTAAAGCAAACATTAAGTGGAGTGTTAGAACCGGGCAAGGGGTGGGGACTGAGCGTTGCATATATATCGACACGATGCGCTCGAATGTACGCTGAAAGCCAGGCTGATTATAAAGCTGAAACCCAACGGTGTTCTAATACATGTCGCGCCACGAAGTGCGAGGAAATGCGACAAAATGCGACGAAGAGCTACCTTAATTTGTCCAAGCTACAAAAAGTGGTAGAAGTTAGCGAAGCCTTATGAATAATTCCAAAATGAACTTCATTTAACAAATAACTTCATTAACAACCTGTCACTCTAAAAAAGAGCTCTGTACGTCAGTTGCTCTCCACTTTTAAGCTGAACTATTGAAAACCACCTGCAAGTTGTTACTGTAAAAGGAAACAAAGAATGTATTTATATGCGCCTGATTCAAGCTTTCTTTGGCAGGATTCTAAATGTGTTTCTGAATACCTTTCCTGCGAATTTGGAATACATACATGCAACTTAAACTAATGCTCCACTGAAATAGCTGTTCTCTAACATTTTCAAATTTCATTTGCTTAACCTATTTAGTTTTCCAAATATTGAATTTAAGCATGAATTTTACTGTCCTTTTCACGATGCAATTTTAAAAATCTGATGTGTTACACTCGCATGACTTTCCCTGCTCTTGTACAAACTATTTTTAAAAACGCTTATTCCCCATCTACTTCATGTTAATAGAGATAAACATTTGCAGAATCTTATTGCCAATTTTCTTGTAGGTGCAAGAGAATGTGGCAGGCCTTAAACGATAGTCTAATATTTTAAGAGCTGGTTGTTATGTGGAGAATTTCATTCTCTTTAGACTCCAGTACATAAAAAAAATAGCGAACTCCCATTTGAGAAAAAGTGTAAGTATTGAAAAATTAAAAGAAATAACGAGGAATATCTCGGAAACGGGTCACTCCACAAAAAAGAGAATATGACATACATTGTGTGTTTTAATGAGATCTACATTTTTTGTGTAGTAAAATTTTGTCTATCTCTTACGGTTTACCAATTATGCGAAAGTCATTCAGAATGAAGAGGACTTTCGGGGACATTCCCAGAAAATTCAAGATAAACATTTAATTTGCCATGAAACTATCTTAAACATACGATATTTTAATCAAAATCGTTAGAGATATTTTTGAGAAAGTCAAAACTTTCGAAAAATGTTCCCTGTAAAGGATAATCTAGGGTGGGAGATTTTCTTGAATATCTTTGTGTCGCATCCTTGGAAGATGCTAAACTTAAATATCAAGTTTTGTATTTATCTGACTTTTCGTTTTTGAGTTATGTTGCTCACAGACCGACACACACACACACACACGCACGCACATGGACATGTTTCCAAAAATGTTTTATTTGGATTCAGGGCACCTCAAGACATGCATTTCCGGTTAAATACCGGTATCGAATTTTTGGATGAAATACAACTTCCCCTACTTCCTACACGTAGTCGAGAAAGTAAAAATACCGTTTTTGAACTTATTTATTTGATCAAACTGCACAAAATTGTGATACATTTTTTGTTGACTTTAGTACCACAGAAAATAGTTTTTAAAGAATTATACTTCTAAATTTATACTTGAGTTTTTAAAGCGCCTTTTAGTTTAAAATCAGCAATTAAAAACTATTTTTGATTTATCGAATTTTTGTAATATGCCTGAAACTGGTTCAAAATACAATCATGGTGAGATTTTGATCGACCAAATGTGCTACGAGGAATATATCCTAAAAATTGAAATTTCAAAATTAAATTAATATGAATTCAATATTGTTACCCTGTAGAATATAGATAAATATCGAAAGCAAAAATTAATATACTTTTAATATCTTTTTTGGTGCATTTTCCGGAAGTTTGATAAATACAAAACTTGGTACTACATGCGATATATTCTGTTAACTGTCAGGAAAGATGTAGATTTCGGTGAACTGGCTATAAATTTGAATCCAAATATTAGTACTGTTTCCCATGCAACCTGTTGCTTCTGGCGAGGAATTCCGCTGACTCTGCACAGCTTACTCGAGTACTTCAACGGTGACAGTTCTTCCCTTCAGTGCAAGCTTATAAGGGATGATTTCTGGTGACGTCCACCAGGCACTCAACAGTCTTTTGTTGCCTAAGTGGGTCTTTTTGGTGCTCTTACACCAGAGAACAGCTTTGGGTTCTTGTGGACCATTCCTTTCTCACAACAACAGTCAAGAATTAAGAAGTCTTTGCCTAGACATAAAGTAGCTTTCATATACGAAAGCCTATAGTCTTCGAAGTTCAGGGACAACGGTAATGCACAATAAAATTTTTCGGTCAGTCAGAATTAATTATTCTTTTTGAGCTGGCACGGTTCGTTTGTCTCCATCTTATGTGTTTTAAGGTGCTTTTGTTACAACCAAAATGTTTGTTTTCGTACCACAAACAGAAGATAGCGAGGATGTGAGTTTTTACTTTCTCTACTTGTATAGTAAGTAGGGGAGGTATTGTATTCCACCCAAAAATTTCACCGGAAATACATGTTTTGAGACCCCCTGAATCCAAAAAGAAGCATTTTTGTTAACATGTCTGTGTGTGTCTGTGAGCAGCATAACTCAGAAGCGAACAGTCGGATAAACACCAAACTTGGTATTTACGTTCAGTGTCTTCCAGAGATGTGACATGAAGGTTTTCAAGAAAATCCCTCATCGCAGATTACCCTTTACATGGAACATTTTTCGAAAATTTTAATTTTCTTAAAAATGGCTGTAATGATTTTGATTAAAATACAATATGTTTAAGATATTTTCATGAAAAATGAAATGTTTATCTTGAATTTTCTGGGAATGTCTCCAAAACTATTCTTCATTGTGAACGACTTTTGCATAACTGGTAAACCATAAGAGATAGACAAAATTTTACTATGCAAAACGTGTAGATCGCGTTAAAATACACAATTTATGTCATATACATTTTTGTTGAATGCACCATTTTCGAGATATTCTTGTTATTCTCTTAAATTTTCCAATACTTATACTTTTTCTCAAATTTGTTCTTCATTTTTTTTTGTCCTGGTAATGCAAAGAGAATGGAATACTCCACGTAGCAACCAGCTCTTAAAATATTTGACTGTAGCTTAAGGCCTACCAATTCCCCTTGCATCTACAAGAAAATTAGCAATAAGATTAACATCTCGATATCTCGATTAACATGAAGCATATGGAGAATAAGCATTTGTAAAAATAGTTTGTACAAGAGTAGAGAAAGTCGTGTGAGTGTAACGCATCAGATTTTTTAAGTTAAATTAATGGGCCAGTATTTAAAGGTTATGCATATTTCGATAAACCTAACTCGAGAGAGGAAAGTATATGGAAGAATTGAGGATGTCAACAAGAAAGTAAAGAATGCAGAGTAATAAACTAGGTGTAAAAGATATAAATGTTACAGTGTTATTACTAGATATCAAAATTGCTTTAATAATGGATTTCAACCGACTGCGATCATGAGATGAGACTTCTATATATTTTAAGTATACAAAACTAATCCAACGTTATTACAAATGTAAATTAAATGTAATAATATTAATATTCTCATTCAAGATTTATGAATTAAGTTTTAATAAAACTAATTTAAAGATATCAAAAATATTAAGAAGATGTAACCACTAGAATATTGTAGCAGTTACATTTGGTCATTATATTTCTTTAACTGAAGGAGTTACTTTTAGTAATAATATTAAAATAACAATAGTCTCTTTGACTTGGAAGTAAACTGTCATAAATGATTTAAGATTTGCAGGATATTAGATTTCATTATGTAATTACCTCATTTTTCTTATGTACACAACTAACCTTTTGTCTATGGAAATTGAAATACCATGAACGAATCATAGAAAGGAATCGAATTTATTTTACACATTACTAGTATTGATGTACATAAATGATTAACATGTATTTATCAGTATTTTGTGAAACATCCACGAGCTGCAATAAGAAGTGCTATACGCTGTGGCAATGAATCAGAGATGTTTTGGATCTCTTCCTGGTGAATGGCCTGCAAGGCTGCTTGTATACGCGTTCAGTTCATTGCGCCTGGCTGCTGAAATAAGTTGACGGACCACTTGTCTACCAATCGTACCCCATACATTTTCAATTGGCTACATGTCAGGTCAGGACAGGCCAGGAAGAAGTCGTATGCGTTGTGCTTAGAAAAGATCTTGAAAATTCTTGACAACATGTGGTCTGGCACTGTTTTGCTGAAATATAGAGTCAAGAGTGCGTTGGAGGTACGACTTGTGTTTGTAAAACTTCCTCGATGAATCGGTTGATGTTGTTTACTGGACAATGTAGTCTGGATGATACTGCTCACCAAGATACAGTCTAATGTGCATACGACCAACATTGTAGTCCAGATTGAAACAGGACTCATTCGAAATAACCAGGTGTTGCCGATCTGCACACCAGTCTTTGTGTTCACGAACCCATTGTAGCCATCGATGATATATGGCAAGTGAATCCACCGGAAGGGAGTGGTGTAACCAGTCCTCTGCAAAGGTCGAGCAATGCCACACCTGTTACAGTGTTCCACCGTTGTGTTAAAACTTATGATGTGAGCTATATTGCACAAAGGTAGTAGTAAAATTTTGTCTATGTCTTACGGTTTAGCAGTTATGCAAAAGACATTCAGAATGAAGTGGAATTTTGGGGCCATTTCCCGAAAATTCAAGATATGCATTTAATTTGGCATAAACATGTCTTAAACATGCGATAGTTTAATCAAAATCGTTACAGCTACTTTTGAGAAAGTCAAAATTTCCAAAAGCGTTCCATGTAGGGCAGTCTAGGGTGGGAGGATTTTCTTGAAAATCTTGGTGTCGCATCTTTGGATGGTATTGAACTTAAAAACCAAGTTTGGTGTTATTCCAACTTTTCGTTTTTGAGCTGTGTTATTGATAGACACACAGACAGGCAGACACATCTATGGACATTTTTCTAAAATCTGGGTGGGGTAAGGAAGCACATATTTTGGAATTGGATATAAAACAGAGAACGGCAATAGCATGGCTTAGGTTGGGAGGGTGGAAAGCTCGCAAGATTGCTGATGATGTTGGCAGGAGGATTTGCCCACTATGCGGGGAAGAAGACTGGACGCATATTTTGGCAGCATGCGTGCAGACGGAGCGTGTTAGGAAAAAATTATTATTAGAAGTATTTTTGGCTTCTAACAGACGGAGGACAGCATACTGGGATTCGATTCTGAACAGCCAAAACTTTCCAAGCTTGGGCACATACTTAATGGAAGTACGTGCACTAAGAGATAAGGTGTTTATGTAAATTTTCTTTAAAAATATATTTGCTGCTTGAGCATTTGTGTACGTGAGTATGTGTATGTGTGTATACGTTTGTGTGTATGATTCAGAGCATTTTCCATTTTATGTGTATGTATATAGTGCTGTGATTATAATTCTGGTAGTACTGAAAAGTTCAAGCAAATAGCAAGGAATGTCCCGGAAATGGTTCACTGGACAAAAGAAAGGCATATGACATCAATTGTGTGTTTTAACGAGATCTACATTTTTATGTAGTAAAATTTGGTCTATCTCTTACGGTTTAATAGTTATGCGAAAATCATTCAAAATGAAGAGGACTTTTGGGGACATTTCATTTGCTATGAAAACATCTTTAATATATATTTTAATCAAAATCGTTAGAGCCATTTTTGTGGAAATCAAAACTCTCGAAAATTGTTCCATGTAAAGGGTAGTCTCGCCTGGGGTATTTTTCTTGAAAAACTTTGTTTACAGACCAGGTATTTTTCTAGAGAGCATGTACGGTCTTATGACCCATGCGATTGTGTTACGCAATTAATGTAATACTAAGTACTTAATAAATACTACTACTGCATACTACTACTACTACTACTACTACTACTACTACTACTACTACTACTACTACTACTACTACTACTACTACTACTAAAAGTGCTTTTTTGGATTCAGAAGGCCTCAAAACATGTATTTTCGGTGAAATCTCGGTATCGAATTTTTGGGTGGAATACAATACTTTCCCTACTTACTGTACGCAGTAGAGGAAGTAAAAATTGGAACTAGCATGTATGATTTTGTTTAGTTTATATCATACACTTATCATTCCTATGTTTAAACTCCCTTTATTTATTATCATTACAAGGAAGCAATGTGGTGTTTAAATCACAAACCAGTTAAAGCACGTTTATATACGCAAGATTAAAAAGTAGCAATTTGTTTACTTAGTCATCTGATTCTATTTAGGTTTTGGCTAATGACATAGAATACTTAAAATACGAAATAATCACATAAAATCTTATGTGTTACACTCACAAGACCTTGTCCACTCTTGTACAAACTATTTTTACAAACGCTTATTCCCCATATGCTTCATGTTAATCGAGATGTTAATCTTATTGCTAATTTTCTTGTAGGTGCAAGGGGAATTGGTAGGCTTTAAGCGATAGTCAAATATTTTAAGAGCTGGTTACTATGTGGAGTATTCCATTCTCTCTGCATTACCAGGACAAAAAATGAATAACGAATTTGAGAACAAGTACAAGTATTGGAAAATTTAAACGAATAGCAAGCAATATCTCGAAAATGGTTCACTGAAGAAAAAAAAACGTATATGACATAAATTGTGATTTTAATGCGATATAAATTTTTTGTGTAGTCTATCTCTAATGGTTTACCAGTTATGCAAAATTCGTTCACAATGAAGAATGCTTTTGGAGACATTGCCAGAAAATTCGAGATATACATTTCATTTGTCATGAAAATATATTAAACATATGATATTTTAATCAAAATCGTTAGAGCCATTTTTCAGAAAAATTAAAGTTTTCGAAAAATGTTCCATGTAAAGGGCAATCCGGGGTGGGGGGATTTTCTTGAAAACCTTTCTGTCGCATGTCTGGAAGATACTGAACCTAAATGCCAAGTTTGGTGTTTATCCGACTGTTCGTTTCTGAGTTATGCTGTTCACAGACACACACACACACACACACACACACACACACACATATACACGGACATGTTTCCAAAAATGCTTTTGTTGGATTCAGAGGGTCTCAGAACATGTATTTCCGGTGAAATCTCGGTATCGAATGTTTGGGTGGAATACAATAGTTCCCCTACTTACTACACGTAGTAGAGAAAGTAAAAACAAGATGGTGATGGTAAGCAAGCATGACAACGAGTAATAACAACAATGATAACATTAATACTACATAATGATACAAATTCAAATTCATGCACACCATATAATTAAACAACGCGTTTAGCATAAAGATGATTTTTCAAATGACGACAGAATATTCTATTATTTTTGTGACAATCTGGGCTGTATTATTTTTTTTTCTAATTTATATTTCCCCAACCATGAAACAATATGCTTTGTAATAGTTCCCTGTGCGCCAAAGAAGAGACCACTCAGAACAACTTTTACTTTCTCTATTACGTATAGTAAGTAGGGAAAGTAGTGCATTCCAACCAAAATATCGATACCGAAATTTCATCGGAAGTACGTATTTTGAGGTGCCCTGAATAGAAAAGGGACTTTTAGAAAAATATTCGTGTGTCTGTCTGTGAACAGCATATGTCAAAAACGAAAAGTCGGATAAATACCATACTTGGTATTTGAGTTTAGTATCTTCCAAGGATGCGAAACAAAGGTTTTCAAGAAAATACGCCACCCAATACATGGAACAATTTTTGAGAATTTTGGTTTTCTCAATAATGCCTCTAACGATTTTGATTAAAATATATGTAAAAGATATTTTCATGGCAAATGAAATTTTCCCAAAAATCTTTTTCATTCTGAATGATTTTCGCATAACTATTAAACCGTAAGAGATATACGAAATTTACTACACAAAAAATGTAGATCTCGTTAAAACACACAATTGATGTTATATGCCTTTCTTTTGTCCAGTGAACCATTTCCGGGATATTCCTCACTATTTGCTTGAATTTTCCAATACTTTTACTCTAATGTAAAATAATACTTTTCTCAAATGGGAATTCGTTATTCGTTTTTTATGTCCTGGACATACAAAGAGAATGGAATGCTCCACATAGCAACCAGCTCTTAAAATATTTGACTATCGCTTAAAGACTACTATATTCCCCTTGCATCTATAAGAAAATTAGCAATATGAAGTAGACGGATAATCAGATTGGTAAAAACACTTGGTGCAAGAGTAGAGAAAGTCATGTGAATCCAATACATCAGATTTGATGAATATGGTATTTATCTACAAAATAAAGGATTGCTGATTCACATATTTTCTTCTTTGCTGCATCAACTTAATCAGGCTGTGTAATTCTCCGTTCAAACTGGATTGTTGAATCTACAATTTCTGCCTTGTTCTTCCTGCTGATGCATATGATGTCTACACGCCTGTTGCTGTCATCACGATGCAATGCACTTCATGTACTTCCCAGCCCTTAGAGCGAAGGCCATTAAACAGAATAGTTCTTGCACTGTCCTGCCTCTGATGCGGAGTAGTTGCCTCTGAGGACAATTACCTAGCACGTGAGGAAGGGTTTCAAACTCTCGCAGTGTCTGTAACGGCTAGTGCTAGAAGAACGTCCTGGGATTGACTAAGTGGTGGTACCATGGCATTGCTTTCGATCATATCGCGCCATTCACTATTTGATAGATCTTTTTTGTCGAGTGGAGGAGAAAATGATTTAATCACTGACCTCAGCCCCGATGGGAGTCGAGACTGAGAGTGTGGGATTCTCAGAGCGTCGGCATACCCACTAAAAACTTCTCCACCGGATTGAAAGGAAAAGGTTTGCAGCGCACCGCCTAAAACACCCGCGTATTCCAAGGTGATGGTTGCAACTGGGCCGCAGTGCGGTCGCCAGAGGAGTAAGGATTGTGTGCTGGGAGACAGGCTTGACCAGGGCCCAGCCTGCTCCCTCAGCGAAGTTTAGGTGAGGATAAGAAGGGATTCCTGGTGGTAGTGGTAAAGGTTAGTGTCGGGGAGTTCTTCTATTCGGCGGTGTGTTGAAGTCCGCTACAAAGTACTCTACCGCGTAGAGTCTAGTTCTAGTTTGAAAAGCGGTGGGTTTTATGCACTGCGACCTTAAGATCTATTGCGCATCCCCCTTTCATCAGTTAAGTAGTCTGTTGCTCGATATGAACTTAACCAGACTGCTAACTGAGGCTTTCGATAGTTCATCTATCTTTGGAAAGTGATTTCCAAAAATACTTTCTCTTTGATTCGCAAGAGCAGGGCAATCACATAGTAGATGAGTAACAGTCTCATCTCCTTCTTGACAGTTACTACACATAGGGTTGTTAAACAATCCCATTCTGTATAGATTAAACTTTAGGGCACAGTGTCCTGTAATGAATCCTGTTGCCCATGCAAGTCTTCTTCTACTAAGACCGCGCAAGTATTTTGTCCGGCTGTTATCCAGGTCTGTAATAAACAACTTGGGATTCTGCAGCCAGTAGTTCTTGTGTTCTGCTTGAGCCCAGCACTTAATAGCCTGTTTCACTGGTCTGTAGGACACTCCTAGTACAGGCTCCGGACCGAAAATGGGATATCACTGCTAATCTTGGCTGCTTCATCTGCTTTCTCATTGCCTGGTATACCTATGTGTCCTGGCACCCAATAAGTTGAAGCTTATTGTATTCAGCCAGTGTCATTAAGGATTCCCGGCATTCTGAGACGAGCTTTGATTTTATTGATGGTGATTCAAGTGCTTTAAGAGCAGCTTGACTGTCTGAGAGGATAAGAACACTTCTATTCTTATATCTCCGTTTAATGCTTTCCATGACACTGGCTGGGATTGCATAAACGGCGTAGAGTCGGTCGTAGACCGTTTGTAGTTGGTCTGGAAGGTCTATGGTGAGGGCTTTATGATGACGTTCAACCCTTGTCTGGTGATGTTGAAGCAGATCGTGCTGCTTGCACGAAGCAGTGGTGCTGCAGGCGCCACAGCAGTGGCACCTTGGTTCCGCTGTGCAGGATGTCTCATTGTGCCCGTAGGCACAGCAGCGTCGGCAAGGAACCTGGCGTTCTACTCGGCAAGCCTCGATGCATAAGCATCGCCCTAACAAGGGCAGGCCCGCCCTCAAGGCAGCTTCGTAGTCGCCAGATCTGCAATCTCCATCCTGACGAGCGACGTGGGTCCCAGAGCTCCGATGATCTAGTGGCCTTCAACTGCTGGTGAGTTTCGGTGGTGAGGTACCTGGCTGGCAGGTCCCTCGGAACCCCTCTGACAGCACTGTACTTCCCTTGAGGCACAGGCTGGCTCTGCGGTGGCTGGGAAGCTCCCAGAATCGGCAGCGTGGATGCCGGTGATTGTGGCGGCTACTACTGGCGCGGTCGCGGCGGCTAAGACCTAGTTTGGCCTGGGCTGCGGCGAGTTTCCCTCGGCTGGTGCCGGGGCAGAAGAGGAGGTTCCTGCCTTAGCAGGCTCGGTTGCTCTGCAATTCTTCCTCTTCGCCATCTCCTTTCTAATCGAAATATATCATACTTGGTAAAGATGCATTTATTTGCTGATGGTACTTGGGAAAAGAATACAATTCCCTTACCTTTGTGAGGGGAGGAGCACCATTGTATACGTTTTCTCTCTCTCTGAGATGTTGCCGAAGTTGTCTGGTAAAACTTTCTCTAATATGTATAATAAGTACGGGAAATATTGTAGTCCACCCAAAAATTCGATACCGCCATTCCCGGAATTACGTGTTTTGAGGCACTTTGAATTTTTAGAAAACGGTACCTATATGTATAAACTCAAACGAAAAGTATGATTAATACAAGCTCGGCATTTAGGTTTAGTACCTTCCAAATATGCGACACGAAGATTTTCAAGAAAACCCCCTTCCCCCAAACTACACTTTTTATGGAAAACGTTTCGAAAATTTTAATTTTCTGAAATATGGCTGTAACGATTTTGATTAAAATAGTGTATATTAAAGATATTTACATAACAAATAAGATGCATATCTTCAAATTTCTGGGAATAGCCTTTATTCTCTTGGAAGGATTTTGTATAATCTGACATAAGTGGTAAACGTTAAGCGATAGACGAAAATACTACACAAAAAACGCGGATATCCTTAAAACACACAATTTATTTCAAATAACGTTTTTTATGGCATGTCATTTCCGATCTCCCTTATTAATGGTTCTACTTGTTCAATACTTTGCCATTCTTTTAAAGTCCTGTCTATTTTTGTTTCTTGTAATTGCATGGAAACAGTATGGAATTTTAAGGCCAGCATAAAGGGTCCATTTCTTAAACATTTGACCATTTCTATTGTAACTATAATGACATTTGTAATGCAGCTATTCCAGCAAAGGTTTACCTCTATTAAAATCAAGTAGATAGGAAAGTAAACTTTCCTAAGAATAATTTGTACATCCAGTAATAAGGGATAGCGGGTAAAGGAAAGACAAGTGAATGTAGCACATAAAATTTATTTGATTTTATCTAATCGTGTTCTTGAAGGCTTCATTTTCTAAGCAAAGCAGCTGGCTATAACACTTGTTTTATGAAACTAGGAGTTCATATAAAGAGAATCCTTGGTATTTGGGAAAAAAGAAATAGCTCAGGAGAAACGATTTTGCGAAATATATGCCGCATCCAGCAGTGCACTTGGTTAATAACAAAACAACTACGCCACGCTTCATCTGCTAATCAAAGAGAGAAGGTGGAGAGGGGAGGAGATGTTCACTTTATATTCTGGTTATATTCCTGTTTCTATCCTGTGTACAGCAGCTTGTAATTTTGAGAATATGGTGCTGCTGAGTTCTGCTTTAGAATCTCGAGGATTTGAAAATCTCTTAAGTGAACAAATCACTTGATTAGAATTTTGAAAGCATTACGTACATTATTATGATAGATAGATAGATATTTTATTTCACTTCGTTAGTTACATAAATTAATTATCATATAAGTTCTAAAATACATAATTTTATCTCTACATATTATCCTTTACATATAATTTTCACCAAGTTGCTGCATTACTAAGGACCCGCAAACATCTAACACCATGGTTGTTGAGTCATTGGGTCCTATTTAATTTTATAGTTCAACAATCTACATTTTCTTTCTATTCCCTATTTCTAATTTTTTTCAACCATTTATTTCTCACTACACTTAAATATTTTCCTATTTCAAATAATCTTTCCTTGTATTTAACTCTTAACAGCCTTTAACCTATAATTTCATTTGGTAATCTAAACCAATTGTTTCTTTGAAATTTTTTCCTCATATTCATTGTTCCTTCACATTCTAACATTAAATGACAGTAGTTGTTAAATTTTCTATTACATAATGGGCATTTGCCTTCATTTTCTCCTTCTCTTATGCCTTTTAACCTCACCACCCCTGACCTAGCCCATGCAAAGCCCTCTCTTGCTATTTTATTACAAACATCAACATAGTTTTCTCTTTCCCATGTCCTTTTAATCACTGTATATACATGTAATGATCTTTTTGAATTAAACCTACCAATTATTTCCTGTCTTTCCATATCTTCAATCCTCAATCTAACTCTTTCCCAACATTCCTTCTCACGTGATTGTTATTATTATGATGTACCGGGTTTGAGTTATTTCTTCTTATTTTCCTCCTGTAAATTGGAAATTTTATACTAAATAACGATGTATTCCTTGAATTGCTATGATACATTTTATTTACTTTCATTACCACGTATTGCATTCCACCCAAAAGTTCGATACAGAGATTTCATGGGAATATATATGTTTTGAGGCCTCCTGATTCCTAAAGAAGCATTTTTAGAAAAACGTCCTTGTGTGCGGTGCTTTTGAACAACATAACTCAAAAACGAAAAGTCGGATAAAAACTAAACTTGGTATTTAGACTCAGTACGTTCCAAAGGTGCGACACGAAGATTTTCAAGAAAATCCCTCACTCGAAAATAACCTTTACATGGAACATTTTTCGAAATTTTTCATTTTCTAAAGAATGGCCCTAACGATTTTGATTAAAATACAGTATCTTAGAGATTTTTACATGACAAATAAAATGGATATCTTGAATTTTCTGGGAATAGTCTGTGAAGTCCACTTCAGTTGGAAGAAATTTTGTATTAATCTTGTATAACTGCTAAATGTTAAGCGACAGACGAAAATGTACTTCACAAATATTGTAGATTTCTTTAAAACACACAGTTTACTTCAGCTACTTTTGCAGCACAACCCATTTCTAAGATATCCGATATTAAAGGTTGTAATTGTTCATTACTTTGTCATTCTTTAAAGTTCTTTCAGCATTCAGTTGTTTCTCGCGATTGCATGGAAACAGGATGGAATTTTAAGGTCAGCATATAGCGTCCAGTTCTTAAACATTTGACTACCGCTGTTCTCCTTGTATCTATAGGGTCTTTCAACAAGAGTGTCCTATCTTTGAACTTAAACAAAACACGTTCTATAAATGATGAGGTTTATTTATTTTTTTTATTTTCGAACATAATTAATGTCATTACGTGTGGAAGAGAACATCACTTAAGTGACCACCGGGACTTCGTTGGGTTGCGCGTATACAGTTGACCCAATTTTCAATGACAGAAGAACGTAAATTAGGTCCAACTTCACGAATAACACGCGTGATGTTATTCATAAGATCATTTACTGTTTCTGTCTTGTTGACATAAACTCCAGATTTAACATAACCCCACAAGAAGTAATCCAACGGCGTTAAATCACATGACCTCGGGGGCCAGTTAACATCACCACCAAGGTAAATGATAAAACCTCTGAACTTCTCCTTCAAAAGACCGATTGTTTCGAGAGCAGTATGACATGTGGCACCATCTTGCTGGAACAAGATGATTCTGAGATCCATACCATCCAATTGAGGCCAAAAATAGTCCCTTATAAGAGCCCGGTATCTTTCTCCGTTGACAGTTAGAGTTTCTCCATCTTCATCCTTGAATAAATATAGACCAATGATACCACCATACCAAAATCCGCACCACACAGTAACCTTTTGGAAATGAAGTGGTCGTTCTTGAATCTGCATTGCATTGTGATTGCTCCAATGGCGGAAATTTTGTTTGTTAACACAACTATTCTCCCAAAAGTGGGCTTCGTCCCTGAAGATGATTTTTCGACAAAAATCCGAAACAGCTTCCAATTGCTCCATAGCCCAGTCAGCGAATACACGGCACAACCTATGGTCGTTGGGCTTTAGTTCTTGAGTTAACATCATTTTGTAAGCGTGAAACTTCAAGCCTAGATGCAAAATTCGCCAAGTTGTGGTCGGCGAAAGCCTCAATTCTTGCGCTCGACGAGCAATTGATTTGTTTCCGTTCTCGCGTACACTCTCACGAACGGCGCCTATGTTTTCGTTGGAGCGCTTACGTCGATTATGTACAGGCGTTCTTTGATCGCTGAGGAACCACTTCTTTCAAATTTATCGATCAAACGCCGAATCGTTCTCTCGCAGGGGATTATGCACACCGTAAACTTCACGCAATACACGGAAGGTTTGGCGAACAGATGATCCACTTTGATAATAAATTTTCATAATTTCTACGCCTTGCTGAATGCTGTAACGTTCCATGACTATTTTTCAATAACAACTGTAACCGCATGAAAAAATGTCTGCTGTATCTCAATAACAACAGCAGCTATTACATGTTAAAGATAGGACACTCTTCTTGAAAGACCCTATATAATGAAATGTGTATTGCAGCTATTTCTGCAAAGGTTTATTTGTATTAAAATGAAGTAGATAGAAAACTAAGCTTTAATAAAAAAGGCCTTGTATACCCACATAAAATGATAGAGGGCAGAGAAAGTCATGTGAATGTACTACATCAGATTTTTTACTTCATTTGTATGCTTCCCTTTAACTTCTATGGTCATATCGGGGATTTTGACTTAAGAACAACTAGTTTACTGTAGGTTTTTACTTTCTCTACCACGTACATAGCAGGTAGAGAAGATACTGCATTCCATCCAAAACTTCGTTACCGATATTTCACCAAAATACACGTTTTGATAACCCCTGTATTAAAAAAAACATTTTTAGAAAAACATCCTGTATGTGTCTGTGAATCTGTGAATAGCATAACTCTAAAACGAAATGTCCGTTAAATACCAAACTTGGTATTTAGTTACAGTACCTTCCAGTGATGCGACACGAAGATTTTCAAGAAAATCCCGCGCCCCAAACTATACTTTGCATGGAACATTTTTCGAAATTTTTGATTTTTAAAACTTGCCCATAAGGATTTTGATTAAAATACCATATATTAAAGGCATTTACATGAACAATAAAGTATATATTTTGAATTTTTTGACAATAGCCTGTGAAATCTTCTTTATTCAGAAATAATTTTGTAAAATCTTTTATAACTGGTAAACGTTAAGCGATAGACGACGAAAACGTACTACAAAAAATTGCAGATCTCTTTAAAACGCACAATTGCTTTGAAATAACTTTTTTGAGGTATCAGCTATTTCCAAGATATCAGTTATTAATAATTCGATTAGTTAAATACTTTGTCATTCTTTTTAAGGTCCACGGATTTTCAGTTGCTTTTGGCAATTGCATGGAAACAGTATGGAATTTTAAGGCAGCATACAGTGTTCAGTTCTTAAACATTTGACTATCGCTGTTCTCTTTGTATCCTAAGGAAATGTTTATCTCGATTAAAATGAAGTAAACAGAAAAATAAGCTTTCGTAAGAATAATTTGTATTCCCATTAATAAAAATGGATGGTATAGAAAGTTATGTAAATGTAACAGATCAAATTTTTTAACGTTGGATTTTACTCATAGTTAACTTGTAACACACTCTCAATCATCCCACATTCGTATTTTCGGACTCTGTGGAGAGTAGGGAATGAATCTAATTACAGAAGAATTCCCCCGCCCCAACCGAAATTGTAGCCGGGACCTCTAGATTGAACAGCCAGAACGATATAATAGCTTTAGTTAATAAATCACAGTTTATACAACTTTGTATTCTTTCTAATCAAATGAAGAGATTGTATGTCCACTTATGCTTATAGGTAGACTGTTTGCGAACAGTTTTGTTATTTATAACTATCTGTATAGGATAAATGAACTTTTTGTATACACCAGTCAGTTAGGTGTGTAGTATTTATATGAATCTCATTTTAGTTTTATGGCTATCACGAGAACGAGCATGACAAACAAATGAAACAGGTATACCTTTGTGTATTATTGGAACTTTTACTTGCATTATGTGTTTTATTAATTCCCCAGAATATCAGCTTTATTACCGGTTTTCAAAATACACATAGCAAGTTCTTTGCAGAGAGAGATGGAGAGGGAGGGAAAAGATCGAGGAGGGAAGAGTTGAAGGAGAAACAGGGAGAGAGAAAGGTGGACAGGGACAATATGAGAGTGGAAGAATATCCTCAATTAACGCAATACGCGTTTTGTTTGTTTGAAAAAATTAGTACCTGGAACACTGCCAAATACTCTTGTTGATCATGCCGTCATCTTGACCTATAACGCACAAAGGAGGCTCGAACACATGGCCCTTATTGGATGCTGCCTGGTGTATTCGTGTTTGTATTCTGTATATCTGGGTCGAGTTGGGGAAAAGCAATTAAGTTTTCCACGAGAGGGGAGAACGGATATAGCGGAAAAGTTTCTGCAAGTGGGGAAAAAGTTTTAAGGAGGGTGCGTTCCAAAGTTTCAAGGATGCTCTTTGGGAAGATATTGGGAAGAGAGCACTGTCGCGATATGGTTGGAACATGAATATGGCTAAAACAGCCTTAATGGAAAGTTCTTGGCGTAAACAAAAAAACAAGGCAAAGGAGAAGATTAGATGCAGGAAAGAGAAAACACTAAAGTATATTTTGGATGCGTTCTAGGTTACAGAAAATGTCTTGCAGATAATGTAGTCTTACTTAATGGTAATCACAGATATTTGCCAGAGGCTTCTTCGAAAGCATCCTGAATATTTTCACAGTTTTTAGCATAAATACACCGGCGTCTCCGCGGAGCCTTCATTGCCTGATCAAAAACCCTGGAACCTAGTCGCTCTCAGTGTAATTACATTACTGAGTCCGCTCAACTAAAGGTGATAGTGACTAAATTAATTTCCATTGATTGAGGTAGAGAGAATACTAATGCGCTGAATAAGGTGTGAGCTAAAGAACTTGCGGATATATCACAAATCCATAAAATTAAATTAAAAGAAATTACCTAATTTGGATATGTAAATAACCTGCTGATAGTCATTCGCTTAATTGGTTTTGAGGCAGTATTTTTAACAGTTAAATAATTTCAGTCTAATTATATAATATGTAAATTCAATAACAATCCGCCTTAAAGCAATATGTGTACGTAACAATTTATTAAAAGTGTATATTACAGTCATTGTAAATGTTTATATTATATGTACATGTTCAATAATGTTATGTGAATATATTTCGTAATTTAATAATGTAGGAGCTGTGAGAATAATAGCTTAAAAGCTGCTAACAATGAGGTAACCTTTAGGCAATAATGAGTAAGAAAGTTTAACAATACTGCTTGTGATTCTTGGAAGCAATTATGTAATTTTTTGTGACAGTTTATAAAATAGCCAATCAACAACCAGAAAAAGCTTTAGTTAAATGAAGGAATTCCATTGGACTAGGATTAGCCAATCAGAAACTGAAATAAAGCAAAATTTACAAATTTAGAGTTCAGTTGGTTGTAGACAGTGTTCCAAATCGGACGTGAGATGTGTCCTTGAGAAATTTAATACGTATTTTGTGTGAGACAAAAATAGTTTACGTGTTAAAAAGTACAAATATTTAATAATGAAAAATCTCACAGCTGTCTCTATATCAGTGAAGTGTTATTTAAATCGTGTCAAGCATTAATAAAAGGAGTGAAGTAAAATTATAATGTATGTAAGCCTACATTCTTCAGTCGCACCATGCCCTGCTAAGACATCCATGTCTCTAAAAATAAACACGATGCAGTCGAGGCAAAATAAATATATAATATTTAAAGAAACAGTCAAAATTACAAAGTTAATATTTTTTAAACATTTGGGGTAAAGACTACCGTAAACTTTTTACCATACGTGCGGTTGCAACTACTTCAAGTTCGGCTCCCCAACAGTCGAAATATAATACAACTCCTTCAAAACACCTTCTTCAAATTGGCGTCCATACTTGGAGCAGAAACTATCTACTTCAGTTTTATTGTATTTTTTAATGTTCCACTTCTATGCCACCTTTAACGTCTTAAGTTTACATCAGGGGCCTTTTACCTTTTCAACAATTGCTTATCAGCAGTGATGACTCGTTTATAGTGCCACTTTTGTTTTGGTATTACTTTTAGTTATTACATTAAATTCATACATGCGAGGGCAGTCCCAGAAATAGTTGCTGACGTATATATAGCGGTTGTTGTTTCAAACAAATGACTGTGGTAGAAAGTACGAACCTTAAAAAGCTTAAGTTTGAAGTTTGACGATGTACGTTGTTTAGTAGTTGTTTGGCAGCCATTAATAGTGAACCCTCTCAGCAAATTTGTAAACATGGCTAAAGCTGGTCATCGTCATTTGATAAAATACTTTCATTTGAAAGGTCTTAGTCCAACTAATATTAAAGCTGAGCTAGATTCTACTCTGGGGGTGTCTGCTGCTTCGTTTACAATAGTAAAATATAGGTGGCAGAGTTTATGCGAGGCCGTAGGAGCTGCCATGACAGGCATCGCAGTGGTAGACTAAATGAGGTGTCCATGCCAGAAAATGTGGGAAAAATCCACAAAATGGTATTGTATGACATCGACTGAGTGCGCAAGCTAGCAGACATCGCAGGCACTTCAAAAATCGCATGCTGACTGAAAATTTAGGCATGAGAAAACTATGCGCAAGATGGGTTCCGCGTTTACTCACAATGGAACAAAAGCAGCGTCATGAAGATGTTTCAGTCGAGTGTTTAGCAATGTTTTGCTCAATAAAGCCGAGTTTTTGTGTCGATCCATAACCATGGATGAAACATGGGTCCATCACTTCACACCTGAGACGAAGGAACACTCAAAACAGTGGATTGAAAGGGGAGAATCGACTCCAAAGAAGGTGAGACAGTTCCATTTGCAGGCAAGGTCATGGTGTCAGCTTTTTGGAATGTGTGTGGAATCGTTTTCATTGGTTATCTTAAAAAAGGGAAAGCAATCAATAGTGAGTATTATGCGAACTTATTGCAGCGTTTGAATGATGAAATCAAGCAAAGACGGCCGCATTTAGCGAAAATGAAAGTTTTGTTTCATCAAGACAATGCACCGTTTCACACATCCATTATCGCCATTACCAAAATCAATGAGCTAAAGTTCTAATTGATTCCTCATGCAACCTATTCGCCAGATTCAGCAACCTCTGATTATTTTCTATTTTAAAAGTTTAAGAAGCAGCTTGGTGCCAAAAGATTTGTCATCAATGAAAAGCTGGAGTGTGCAACTGATGGCTATTTTGCAGAACACGATGGTTCTCACTGTAAACAGGGCATCGAAGCTATTGAGCATCGCTTGGAAAAGTGTATCGAGCTGAAAGGTGACTATATAGAGAAATAAAGATGTTTTTTCAAAATCTTTGTGTTATCTTTGTTAGGTCGGGTACTTCTGGGACAGCCCTCATACATTCACACTTTCATGGGCATGTGCACCGTCCTCGTTAAACACACCCTTCAGGGACCTTCAGCTTACCGCGGTAAGAATTTGATCGGGGTAATCATCCCTCAGCGATGCACATATGTTGCCAAAGTTTAGGTGACCGTACTTTCCTGGCAGGCACTCACCTTGGTAAACTCTACTAAATGCATCCGGATGTACTCATGTCGTCTGTTTTTCATTTGCTCTACGTATTTCTGAAGCGCATGCATGTAGTTTAGCTTGCAGTGGACGAAAACGAAAGCAGACGCAAGCTCCTTCCATTATGTTACTAAATTTAATATGGGATTCTTTAGAAAAGATTGAAAGTGCAGAGATAGAAACAATAACTTTAAAATGGACACGTGGGAAAAGTTGGCCTTACAGTTGATTAGAAAAAAAATCTGATGTGTTACACTAACATGACTTTCTCTACTCTTGTACGAACTATTTTTACAAACGCTTATTCTCCATATGCTTCATGTCAATCGAGACATCGAGATGTTAATCTTATTGCTAATTTTCTTGTAGATGCAAGAGGAATTGGTAGGCTTTAAGCGATAATCAAATCTTTTAAGAGCTGGTTGCTATGTGGAGTATTCTATTCTCTTTGCATTACCAGGACAAAAAATGAATAACGAACTTGAGAAAAAGTATAAGTATTGGAAAATTTAAGGGAATAACAAGCAATATCTCGAAAATGGTAATGGTAAAAAAAAGTATATGACATAAATTGTGCATTTTTTGTGTAGTAAACTTTTGTCTATCTCTTATGGTTTACCAGTTATGCAAAAGTCGTTCAGAATGAAGAATACGTTTGGAGACATTCCTAGAAAATTCGAGATATACATTTCATTTGTCATGAAAATATCTTAAACACATCATATTTTAATCAAAATCGTTAGAGCCAATATTGAGAAAATTAAAATTTTCTAAAAATGTTCCATCTAAGTGGTAATCTTGGGTGGGGGGATTTTTTTGAGAACCCTCGTGTCGCATCTCTGGAGGATATTGAACTAAATACCAAGTTTGGTGTTTATCCGACTGTTCGTTTCTGAGTTATGCTGTTCACAGACACACACACAGACACACCATGGACATGTTTCCAAAAATGATTTTTCTTGGATTCAGGGGGTCTTAAAACATGTATTTCCGGTGAAATCTCGGTATAGAATTTTTGGGTGGAATACAATACTTCTCCTACTTACTATACGTAGTAGAGAAAGTAATATGTTGATCTATCAAGTACTTTTTTTCTTGCTTTCCACACTGACTAAATTTCAGTTGTTCGCTTACTGAAAGACAACCAGAATAAATAAATAAATATATGTTATTCCCAAACAAGATTTGAATGCACAACCTCTTGAATAGGAGGCACACGCGCTTCCCCGACACCAGATGGCGACTTTAGATTTCAGATTTCGACAATGACCTCTTTGGGTTAACGAATTCCTATATTTGTGCAATTAATGTACCTAATATTCCTAAAAATTTACTACTTGCATAAATCCATTCATTGCTTCCCTTTTTTTTGCGTTGTTCTTGGAACTGTGCTTCAACTGGTATAATTGTTATATATGTAACGCCGTGATTGTGTGGATTTTCGCTACGTCTTGTGTCAGGATATTTAAGGTGTATTTCCCACAAAAAGACCTTAAAGCATTAAAATTACAAAGTAAATTAAAACAACTTTATCAGGATGTATCCAATGGCAAAAATGGAGTGCATATATTCGTTGGGAATTCTAACCTATACCGTTCTACCATTTTAAATTTCAGCACAGGTAGAGCTGGAAATAATCGACGAAAACCGTCCGTTCATGGCCGGTCAGATTTAACCGCGCTAAAATCCTCCATAAACTATTACCGGCGTCGATGCACCACAAATCCTTCACCGCGGTGAAGTCCACATCTGCCACGAAAAAATGTTGTACGAGAATGGTGCACACGACCATCATTCATACTTGCAGACCCTAGGGAGTATGGCTAAAGAAGAATCCCCAGCTATCAACCGGGAATCCAACCCCGTTCCTTTGAATTTGGAGATTAGCATGCTAACCACCAGACCATAGAGGCAGTGTGTTGTTTTAATAGAAGGAATTCCGAGTGAATTTGTTAAATGCTCCATAGAAGTCCCTAAAATATTATACCTTCTGCGGGTGGCATTTAACAAATTATTTAACGGAGAGAAGTATCCTGAAGCTTGGACAACAGCAATTATTCAGCCAATATTTAAGGGTAAGGGCAGCAGTCAGCAACCAGAAAATTATAGAGGAATTGCGTTGTTATCTATACTGGGTAAGGTATATTGCAAAATTATCTATGACCGGTTAAGGGGTTGGGTAAAAGAGTTCGATATGATTTCTAAATTTCAGGCGGGTTTCAGGGAAGGGTTCTCTACTGCAGATAATATTTTCATATTAGAAACATTAATTGATTCAAATTTGAATAGAAAGAGGGGGAAACTTTATTGTGCTTTTGTTGATTTTAAAATGGCTTTTGATAGTGTGCAGAGGAATGCCCTTTGGGCGAAACTTCACCACAAAGGACTCTCTGGTAAAATGATGAAAGCTCTAATGCAAATTTACAACAGTGTGAATTTCAGCATCAAAATAGACCAAAACACAACAACTGAATCTAAATCGGCCAGTAGAGGAGTTCGTCAAGGATGTATTTTATCGCCCCTATTGTTCAATTTATTCATAGACGATATAACAGACGCGTTAATAGCAGAGGAAATGAATGGCCCAAAAGTAGACGATGTCTGCATTCCTGTACTTTTATACGCGGATGACATGACAATTTTGTCAGTGACGACAGAAGGCTTACAGAAAGGTATTAATAGGTTGGAACAATATTGTAAACAATGGGGTCTGGTGGTAAACATTAACAAAACAAAAACAATGGCTTTCAAAAATGGCTATGTGTATGGCAGGGATGAGAAATGGTATTACAAGGGGCTAGAACTACAAAACGTTAAACATTTCTCCTATTTAGGAGTAATGTTTAATATGAGAGGAAAATGGAACAAACATCTATCTGTAACTAACTACAAAGCACGAGGGCAGTTAAATGAATTATTACGTACCCTCTCGCGGATACCGGATGTACCTGTAGATACATTAGAAAAGATGTATAACTCCATGATAAGGCCTGTTCTGTTATACGGCAGTGAAATCTGGGGATGGGAAAGAGCAGAGCATGTAAATAAAACACAGGTAGCATTTTGGAAAAGAGTTCTTGGAGTTTCACAAGGCACATCAAATTCGGGGGTATTGAGGGAGGTAGGATGCTATGAAGACACAATACACTGCAAAATAAGAGCAGTGAAGTACTGGCTAAGGCTGATGCATGGGGATAACTCCACACTACGATCCAAATGTTATAAATACCAGCGAGAAAACCTGTCTCCTAAGTTTTGGGCAGCTGATTTGGAAAGGGGTTTGAGGAGAATAGGAATGGGATCAGTATGGCTAAGAGCTGAAACAAATGACAAAAACATATGGAAAGGTGTTAAAAGAAGACTAAGAGACATCAACCAACAGGAAATAGAATCGGACTGTAAAATTAAACCTTCTCTAAGTCTAGCAATTGAAATAAAATTGAACTGGGGTAAAGAGGCATATATACTTAATTTAGGAAGAAAAGAAAGATCAGGAATGGCATGGTTTAGACTGGGGGGCTGGAGAGCACAGAAAATGACCGACGATTCTGGCAGGAGAATCTGCCCATTCTGTGAATTGGATGAGGACTGGGTACATATTCTGGCGGAATGTGCACAGTGGGAGAACCAGCGAACGATTAAACTCAAAGAAAAATTCTTAAGTCCCTTAAGAAAGAGATTGGCATGTTGGGATCTACTGGCTGACCAGAGGAACTGGCAAAACATGGGCAATTTTCTGGCTAAAGTGCGCGAAGCTAGGTCAAATTTGTTCAGTTAGACAAAGGTAATTTATTTCTATTTCCCTTTTTCTTGTTCCTTTTGTTGTGTTTTCTTTATCTGTTGTTTATTTTGTCACCCTATTGTATCTTAAATATGCATGTACGGTCAATGACCCATGCACTAAAAACTTGTGTAATAACTTCAATAATTTGAAACCAATAAAGATACCTTATCTATCTATCTATCTACTTTAGCCCCTCTGAAAAGCCTGGTTTCCAGCGTGGGAATAGCACGTTTGCCTTAAGTTCAAAGTTCAGTTGGGAAGTGTTACCTGGTTACGGTTTTCCCGCAATTTTCTCTCACCTAGAAGACGAGTATATGTCTGTGGCAGCCGGGCTCATTCGTGCATTCAGATCAGGCATTCACTGTCAGATACGATCAGCCCTATTAAAGAATGTTAAGCTTGTAAACTAACAAATAAAAATTTTAAATTGTCACCGTTCTCACTCTTGGCGGTTTTCTATTATTATTACTTTCTCTAACACGTACATGGTGAGTAGAGAAAATATTGCATATGCATAGAGATGCATATTTTGAGACCCCCTGAATCCAAAAGAAGCATTTTAGGGAAAAGTCCGTGTGCAAATGCCTATGAACAGCATAACTCAAAAAGGAGAAGTCGGATAAATACCATTGTTGGTATTTAAGTTCATTATCTTCCAAAGATGTGATGCGAAGAATTTCAAGAAAATCCCCTACCCCAACTTCCCTTTACATAGAACATTTTTCAAAACTTTTTTTGATTTTTACTTTCTCTACTACGTATAGTAAGTAGGGGAAGTATTGCATTCCACCCAGAAATTCGATACCGAGATTTCACCGGAAATACATGTTTTGAGACCTCCTGAATCCAAAAAATGCATTTTTGGAAACATGTCCGTGTGTGTGTCTGTGTGTGTGTCTGTGTGTGTGTGTGTGTGTGTGTGTGTGTCTGTGTGTCTGTGAACAGCATAACTCAAAAACGAACAGTCGGATAAACACCAAACTTGGTATTTAGGTTCAGTATCTTCCAGAGATGTGATACGAAGGTTTTCAAGAAAATCCCCCCACCCCATACTACCCTTTACATGGAACATTTTTCGAAAATTTTAATTTTCTCAAAAATGGCTCTAACGATTTTGATGAAAATACCATATGTTTACGATAATGTCATGAGAAATGAAATGTATATCTCGAATTTTCTGGGAATGTCTCCAAAAGTATTCTTCATTGTGAACGACTTTTGCATAACTGGTAAACCATAAGAGATAGACAAAATTTTACTACACAAAAATGTAGATCGCGTTAAAATACACAACTTATGTCATATACATTTCTTTTGTTGAGTTAACCGTTTTCGAGATATTGCTTGTTATTTCCTTAAATTTTCCAATACTTATACTTTTTCTCAAATTCGTTATTCATTTTTTTATGTCCTGGACATGCAAAGAGAATGGAATGCGCCACATAGCAACCAGCGTTAAAATATTTGACTATCGCTTAAAAGCTACCATATTTCCCTTGCATCTACAAGAAAATTACCAATAAGTTTGACATCTCGATATCTCGATTAATATGAAGCATATGGAGAATAGGCGTTTGTAAAAATAGATTGTACAAGAGTGGAGAAAGTCATGTGAGTGTAGCACATCAGATTTTTTTTAAAAATGCCTCTAAAACGACGATATATTAAATGTATTTAAATGACAAACAAAATGTATATTTTGAATTTTAAGAGAATAGCCTATGTAATCTCTTCATTCGGAAGGTTTTTTGTACAATTTTGTACAACTGGTAAACGTTAAGTGATAGACGAAAACGTACCACACAAAAAAATGTGAATCTATTTAGAACACACAGTCTATTTCACATAACGTTTTTGTGGCATAGGCCATTTCCGAGATATCTGGTATTAATGATGGGAATTGTTCAATCGCTTTCAAGTCCTGTCGATTGCTGGTGTTGTTTCTCGGGATTTCATGGAAAGAGTAAAGAATTTTAAGACCAGCGTATGGCGCCCAGTTTCCAACAAACATTTGATTGCTGACGTTTCCTTTGTATGTGTGTGTGTATATATATATAGGATGGACTGTACAATATTTCCAAAACCAAGCGTTGTGGAAAGAAATCTATTTAATATAAGTTGCTTGATTTTATGGGGGAAATTAAATGCTATTAATCGTGTTTTGTTTGGAGGACGTTATGATGGTCATTTTACGGGTTAATTTAATATTTTTAAATGGGAACCTACAATTAGAGTAGATTTAAATTCATGCTAAGATGACCATCACAACATTCTCCAAGTAAAACACGACTAATGGCATTTAATTTCCCCCATAATATCAAGAAACGTTTATGAAATACATTTCTTTCTACAAAGATAAGTTTTGGAGATATTGTAAAGTCCCAACTTAAATGGTCCACCCTGTATAATGCAGGTTGATATATTATGAAGTACCAGCATTTTGTATGACTATATATGAATTGGAAGACCGTAATGTCTCTTATAAAGTAAATTCTGACTTCACCGGGCGTTGCAAGAGCGTCTTTTAAATTTCAAAATACTTTTTAATTAATGTTGTTTACACCAACCCCATGAGATTTTTCCTAATATTGTAAAACAATATATTTAAAACCTACTCTTTAATCCATACAGCTGTAATTTGGTAATTATGTTTGCAATAAGAGAGCAAGTCCCCTGATATTCAAGAAAGTGGGAATGAGGCATGGGCAGCTGTTGAATTTCTAATCTCCTTAAGCTCCCCAACGATAGTCTTCTAAATTCTGTAAAGGTTGTATAGACTGTATGATTAGTGGTAAAATCCAATTGGTCAGATACACTTTAGTTAAGTGTAGTAGATAAACCTTAAAACTCTTGTACTTCCTCTTTGGATTTGTACTTGTCTAATTACGTATATGTTCCACATTTGTCAAATTAAGTGAGTACATAATTCGAAGATATCAATATTCAACGAAGTAGGGGCGAAGTTGGCGAATACAAGCATTTCCAATCCCTCCAAGCCAATATTTTACAAATTTCGGACATGGCATATAGTCGTAACCCTCCAGGCCATGGGAATACGATTTTGATGCGATTTTGATGATCATCTTGATGCGTTTGAGGAGCTACAATTGATAGCCGTCTGTAGATCCGTTTGGGGGAAGCAAGTTGCAGTCCACATTATCTCTCCGTATCGGCTAGACGATCGTCCACCCCTTCCATGTGCATGTTGGCATGAGGTCTACAAGGTCTGTTGCGCCACAAATTTAAGTATATACGTCATAACCATTGCCAAAAATACCTAACTTATCAATTGTTAGTTACACATATCGTTAAGTAGTTTCTGATGTTAAGCTCGGCCCAGCTTTATCTGTTTATATATTTAGCCAGCATTGGCATCGAACTTGATCACGGTATACACAGGAAATACATTTTCAATTTCCATTAGTTCTCCAATATACTCGTAATCCAATAGCTGTACCTTGTAAGCTCCTACCAATTTTAGCCTTTCAGGAGTTGAAATTAGAATTTAGCATACATCCGCCTGGAATAATGGTAAAAATCGATTGCTTTCCAGAATTATTCTGAACATATTGCACACACACCTTCACATTTTCTGTCTTTAGTTTACATACATAAAACTGTAACTGAAGTGCGTCTGGTGATTTTGGATATATTTATATAATATATCGTGAGTCTTCTCATCCTACGGATTGGTAACTAGGAAACTCTGAATTTCACAGACAATGCGAAATGCAGATGCTGACTCCGCATTCATAGCAGCGCAATAGTTAACATGCTGGAAATTCATGTTGGAGGTCGGAAATTCAAATCACGCCTGCGAATAAATGTTTTTCTTTTTTACTTTCTCTACTACGTATAGTAAGTAGGGGAAGTATTGTATTACATCCAAAAATTCGATACGGAGATTTCACCGGAAATACATGTTTTGAGACCCCCTGAATCCAAAAAAAGCATTTTTGGAAACACGTCCGTGTGTGTGTCTGTGAACAGCATAACTCAGAAACGAACAGTCGGATAAACATCAAACTTGGTATTTAGGTTCAGTATCTTCCAGAGATGCGACACGAAGGTTTTCAAGAAAATCCCCCCATCCCAGATTACCCTTTACATGGAACATTTTCGAAAATTTTACTTTTCTCAAAAATGGCTGGAACGATTTTGATTAAAATATATGTTTAAGATATTTTCATTAGAAATGAAATGTATATCTCGAATTTTCTGGGAATGTCTCCAAAAGTATTCTTCATTGTGAACGACTTTTGCATAAGTGGTAAACCATAAGAGATAGACCAAAGTTTACTACACAAAAAATGTAGATCGCGTTAAAATACACAATTTATTTCATATACATTTTTTTGTTGTTGGGTGAACCATTTCGAGATATTGCTTGTTATTCCCTTAAATTTTCCAATACTTATACTTTTTCTCAAATTCGTTATTCATTTCTTTTTGTCCTGGGAATGCCAAGAGAATGGAACATACCACATAGCAACCAGCTCTTAAAAGATTGATTATCGCTTAAAGCCTACCAATTCCCCTTGCATCTCCAAGAAAATTAGTAATAAGATTAACCTCTCCATATATCGATTAACATGAAGCGTATGGAGAGTAAGCGTTTGTAAAAATAGTTTGTACAAGAGTAGAGAAAGTCATGTGAGTGTAATACATCAGATTTTGTTTTAATTCATTTCTGTTTAAGTTTCGAGGAGTTTTAGCAAATCAAGATTTCTTTCCGAATGCATTAGAAACTGGATTTGCATATTCTGACAAGTAACAATTTCTGTTTTAGTGACATTCACATAATTAAACTAATTAAGTGAAGCGGTACTTACATGCTAAACCACCAGTTCTCGTTAAATTTACTAAACATAAAAAGTACCTTCAAGTGACAGTATTTGAACCTGGGACTTTCAGCACTGATGGCCAACGCTCACACTGTTGTACTACGAGTGCAAGTCACTAAACGCACAGCTGTGCAAGGCAGTCATTTCTGCCAAAATTGATACGACGCGATGCATTGGACAGTGTTTATGGCCTAGCCTGGACAACCCTGGGACTGCATAACTTCTCAATTCGCTGGCTGAGATGACTCACCCGGTATAATTATATATTGAATAATTAATAACGTATTTCTTGAAAATAAAATTAATTACTAACAACTGTTGAACACGGTAATTCCATAGCAAGGTCAGTTACACTGATAACTAACTGCCGATCGATTATCCATGCCTGGTTGTTGACCTTAAAAAATCAATAACTTCTACCTCGTATTAGCTACTGCATAATTAAATTGTGAGTAAATATTAACAAATAAAAAGGAAGTAAGATTCCAGATAAGTTTTAAATGGTAAAATTCAAATATGAAATATGATTATATGTCATCTGCAATAATAAATATATAAAAACTTAGATCCTTTAATTTAGTTCCTGCACATACGTGCAGTAAAATAGGCCAAGTATACAGGTAGTTAAGTTACCAGCATTGAGTACAGAAGATTCAACTTCTTGTTAGCATGAAAGGGAAGTGAACCAAAAACACTATCCTCACTATCTAAAAATAATTAAATAAATAAGTACATATGTATATATATATGTATATGCAACAAGTTTAATAAAGACTTAATTTAAGGCACTAAAGTTATATTTTGCAAACACAAGCGAAGATGCTTCATTAAAATTCAAATTGGTAGAGCAGCTAATAGAATACTACAGGGTGATTATGATGAAAGGACATTACCTTATCTTACTCCACAGTATTCTTTTAGTGGTATACACTTACCATTTAGACATGCGCATGCTTAATGGTTTACGAACTCCACATCTTTTATAAACATGTCCCTCATAGCCACTGCCTTAACTGCGATCGAGAGCATCGAAGCCAATATTTGAGCGGAAAACCTACGTGGCATTAAAATAAATATATGCTGGTTTTGCAATACTGAAACTATATCGCTGAGAAAGAATGAATTTCAAATGCCAATACAGCAAGAGAGAGGAGTACATCTGCGTGTGACATTGGAATGGTTCCTTGCGTTTGTCAAAGACGCGATTTGGCTAATAGCCGGAGAAAAGAGAGAGATAAAAATTTGACAGGAAAGATATGATGGCAATGCGGGGCAATACGTGCGACAATCCTAGGAATGCCAATAAGGAACGCTTACTGAATACGCATGCCCCGCCACGAGGTGACGTACTGCATACGTAATGTTCTGCAGGTCTATATCGGGGGAAGCAAATATAGCTACGACATTTCTACCTTTTCTGCTTGTAATTCTTGTCAAATACCGCTTTCACATCCTGTGAATACCCTAGTGTCTGGGCAGTAAATACTGCAAAAGACAGCAGGGGCATGACTTTTAGATATTAACACCAAAAGAAAAAAATCTGATGTGTTACACTCACATGACTTTCTCTACTCTTGTACAAACTATTTTTACAAACGCTTATTCTCCATATGCTTCATGTTAATCGAGATGATAATCTTATTGCTAATTTTCTTGCAGGTGCAAGGGAAATATGGTAGACTAAGCAATAGTCAAATATTTTAATAGCTGGTTCCTATGTGGTGCATTCCATTCTCTTTGTATGTCCAGGATATGAAAAAAATGAATAACGAATTCCCATTTAAGAAAAAGTATTGGAAAATTTAAGGGAATAACAAGCAATATGTCGAAAATGGTTCACCCAACAAAAAAAATGTTTGACATAAATTGTGTATTTTAACGCGATCTACATTTTTTGTGTAGTAAAATTTTGTCTATCTCTTATGGTTTACCAGTTATACAAAAGTCGTTCACAATGATGAAGAATACTTTTAGAGACATTCCCAGAAAATTCGATATATACATTTCATTTATCATGAAAGTATCTTAAACAAATGATATTTTAATCAAAATCGTTAGAGAGTTAAAATTTTCGAAAAATGTTACATGTAAAGTATAATCTGGGATAAGGGGATTTTCTTGAAAACCTTCGTGTCGCATCTCTGGAAGATACTGAATCTAAATACCAAGTTTGGTGTTTATCCAACTGTTCGTTTCTGAGATATGCTGTTCATAGACACACACACACGGACACGTTTCCAAAAATGCTTTTTTTTTGGATTCAGTGCACCTCAAAATATGTATTTCCTGTGGAATCTCGGTATCGAATTTTTGGGTGGAAAGCAACACTTCCCCTACTTACTATACGTAGTAGAAGAAGTAATAACAAGAATATTACCCAATGCAGTATGATTTATTATAAAAAGAGAAAATTTGTGTGTGTTTCTGATAATTTTTCACGATTAAAAGGCCCTATTCTTTTGGATAAACATGGGCTGTAAGACACGTAATTTCAATTCATAAATTACTGAAAGACTGAAAAGGACTTACATACTACAATACGAACACATTGAAGTTATAAAAGACTTTTGTTTGAGCATAAAATGGAGCATAAAAATAGCTGTTACTCCACATAAAACGCATGCCACGGATATTTCATTCCAAACAATGAATTATTACCGCGTGAAGCTAGCTGCGGGCTGCCGGTAAGCGCCCCTCGGCCCGGCATCTTGGTGATACCTTCCACCGGTCATCGGAACAATAAGCATTACGTGCCGCTTTCCTGTTCCAGAACATTTCTTTCGGCACGTTCTAGTAGCCACCGTTTCTGGAACATTCCCTTTGTATGCGAAGCCTATATAGGGGCTGCGTTTGCCCGAACAGTTTAATTCAGTTAGTGAAGAAGTTACGAAGTTAAGTGCAGTCAAAACGCCGAGGAGTTTGGGCACTTAAAATTGAACAGAACCAAGTGCATTTCAGTTGAGAGTTGTGACTGTGTAGTTCAGTTGTTGTGACTCAACAGCTCACTGTGATTCGATTCGACGGATCAGTTGTGTTCTGTTCTGAGCGCGTGTCAAAAGTATCCCAAGGTTAAAGTTTGTGCTACGCCGAGCACCTGAGTAACAAATAAAGTGCGTTTACCAGCAACTGGTGTTCTCATTTGTTACAATGTGTATGGTCACAATGTAGCAACTAAGAAAACAGTCAAACAATAGCTAATCGAATCTGATTATAGCGGTGAATACGTATGTGATACCGATGCCAAAATATTTTAACATTGCTCCTGTAAGAAAGTTTTGCTCTGTTTACTTTGTATGTTGTAAGAAAGTTCGTTAACAGTGTATGATAGATAGCTGTATAAAGAGAGAAAACTGTGTTCAACTAATATTAGAGATCAGTCAACTGCAAATTTTAACACCTTAGAAGGCTAATTTATTTATTGGTTTGACGCAGACTGTCTTTCCCAAAGAGATTAAGTTAATGGCCTGGTAGTGGGGAATTTTCGTATCCACCATCTTCAGTTGTATTTCGTATATGTATTATGTGAAAACTATATAAAATTTGACATTAAGTAATTATGGGATCAAAGAGAAAGTAAAAGGTTTAAAATTTCACCCATTTTTGTTATCTAAAGAACCTGATAGTCACATGATTTTCTCTAAGCTCCAAGCTTCATAAGTGGATATAAAAGCTATTCTTACTAAACCATATTTTGCTATCTACTATATTTTAATCCATACAAATCTTTGCAAAAGTAGCTACATTATACATTTCATTATATAGGGTCTTGCAACAAGAGTGTCCTATCTTTAACATGTGATAACTATCGTTGTTATTGAGTTACGGCAGTCATTTTTTTCATGTGCTTATAGGTGCTATTGGCAAATAGCAATGGAACGTTACAGCAGCAGCAACGCGTAGAAATTGTGAAAATTTATTATCAAAATGGAGCATCTGTTCGCTAAACCTTCGGTGTATTGCGTGAAGTTTACGGTGTGCATAATCGTCCCTGCGAGAGAACAATTCGGCGTTTGATTGATAAATTTGAAAGAAGTGGTTCTCTCAGCGATCAAAGAACGCCTGTACGTAATCGACGTAAGCGCTCCAACGAAAACATAGACGCCGTTTGTGAGAGTGTACGCGAGAACGAAAACAATTGCTCGTCAAGCGCAAGAATTGGGGCTTTCGCCGACCACAACTTGGCGAATTCTGCATCTGGATTTCAAGTTTCATGCTTACAAAATGGTGTTAACTCAAGAACTTCCAATCGTCCACATGGGTTAGACACATTTGGTATCGAGAAACGAGTGTCAGTCGATTCCAAAAATCCTGCAGAAGATGAGACCTTGAAGTCTCGAAACGATCGTCCAGATTTTACCATCATGATGTAAGTGAAACCTTTTAATATCATTCGACTCATTTATTTTATCAATAACTAAAGCCCAATGATCGCAGGTTGCGCCGTGTATTCGCTGACTGGGCTATGGAGCAATTGGAAGCTGACACGGATTTTTGTCGAAAAATTATCTTCAGGACGAAGCCCACTTTTTGATGGATGATTGTGTTGACAAACAAAATTGCCGCTATTGGAGCAATCACAATCTAATGCAGCTTCAAGAACGACCACTTCATCCCCAAAAGGTTACCTTATGGTGTGGATTTGGTATGGTGGAATCATTGATCCATATTTTTTCCAAGATGGAGAAGCTCTTAACTGTCAATGCAGAAAGATACCGGCCTCTTATAAGGGACTATTTTTGGCCTCATGGATGGTACGGATCTCAGAAACATCTGCTCCTAGCAAGATGGTGCCACATGTCATACTGCTCTCGAAACAATCGCTCTTTTGAAGGAGAAGTTCAGGGGTTTCATAATTTCCCGTGTCAACAAGCCAGAAACAGTATATGATCTTATGAATAACATAACGCGTGTTATTCGTGAAGTTGGACCTAAGTTACGTTCTTTTGTCATTGAAAATTGGGTCAACCGTGTACGCGCAACCCAACGAAGTCGTGGCGGTCACTTAACTGATGTTCTCCTCCACAAGTAATAACATTAATTATATTTCAAAATAAAAAAAGAAATAAACCTCTTATCATTTATAGAACGTGTTTTATTTAAGTTCAAAGATAGGACACTCTTGTTGAAAGACTCTATAGATACAAACGGAACAGTGACAGTCAAATGTTTCAAAACTGAACGCTAAAGGCTGCCTTGAAGGGACTTAGAATGGCCAAGTAGTGAACAATTAGAACCTTTAATAATATATCAGAAATGGTTTACACCACAAAGAAGCTTATTTGAAAGTGTGTTATAGAGAGGTCTACATTTTTTGTGTAGTCCGTTTTTATCTATCACTCAATGTTTATTATTTATACAGGATTATACAAAATTCCTTCCGAATAAAGAGAACTTCACAGATATTCCCAGAAAATTCAAAATTTACATTTTATTTGTCATGTAAGTTTCTTTAATATATGGTATTTTAATCAAAATCTTAGACGCATTTTTTTATAAAATAAAAAAATTGAAAAAGTATGTTCCGTGTAAAGGTTAGTTGGGGTGGGGAATTTTCTTGAAAATCTTCGTGTCGTATCTTTGTAAGATAGGAATCTAAATACCAATTTAGGTCTTTATCCGATTCTTCGTTTTTGAGTTGTGTGTTCACAGACACACGCGCACATAATTCCAAAAATTCCTTATTTGAATTAATGGGGCATCAAAACATGTATTTTGGTGAAATCTGGATATAGTATTTTAAAATGTAATGTAATACCTTTTCTGCCTACTAGGTACGTGGTAGAGAAAGTAAAAATTTCTGATACTTCCGCCCGATGACTGTTCCACCACCAAGGGCTACCTATTTTCTATGCAGCATTTCCGGAGCTTAGAAGACTGTTAGGAGGTGGTTAAGGAAATGATTTTTCGCTGATATTTAACATCCTTTTGGTGAATATCAGGGCATTTTTCATCCGTGATTAGAAATATTCGGGGATGCAGAAAATTACAATTGCAACGGGCAAAGGGAAATTCACACGTAACATCTGCTAAGATACTTGTCAAAGAACCTGTTGAGTTTAGCTTCTACATTGCTTAAGCTAGATATGGAGGGTATTACAGTCGACTCAAAAGAATCCATGTTTACATTTGGAGATATAGGCTTTGAGATACCTTAAAAATTAGAAAAGAGGTCGTGTGAATAGCACGTGCACGCCTCTATATATGTATGCATGTGTACAGAAGAGCCAAATAACAGTATTATGCGTGACTGCGAACAAGATCAGTAGTAAATCTAGTGAAGTAGAGGGCTACTTGGTCAACAGGTCGTTCTTCGCCCTCTATAGGAGCTCCAGCAAGTTTTGCATTAAAAGTTTGAAAGATTAGCTCGGATATAGACATTGGGCAATACTAGCGACAATAAAAGCGTTTCGTATTGATATCGGCATAATAAATATGTTTACAAAATATGTCTTATTTCGCTGATATCTTAACTTGCTAGTCTCGAAGAGGAGGTTGTTATCCCCTCCCCAGTATAGTAGTTATATCTAAGGTAGTATCAATTACATATTACGCATACATTCACACACTTATTCATACTTCCAGGCTCTAGGGAGGATGCGGCATAATCCTGGATAAAGGAAAAGTCTCATTCTTGAGGCAGTATTTTTAACACTTGCATAATTTCAATTAAATTATGTAATATGTAAATTCAATAACAGCCCGCCTTGAAGCAATATGTGTATGTAATAATTTCTAAAATGTGTGTAACAGTCATTGCATATGCTTATATTATTGTAAACATGTTCAATAATGTTATGTGAATGCATTACGTAATTTAATATTGTAAGAGTTGTGAGAATAATAAGTTTAAAGTAAGTAACAATGAGGTAACCTTGAGGCAATAATGAGTTTGAGAGTTTAAATGCTACTAGTCATGATTAGGACAGCAATAATGTAAATTTTGTGACAGTTTAAAAATAGCCAATCAACATCCAGAAAAAGCTTTAGTAAAATGCAGGTATTCCATTGCACTAGGATTAGCCAATCGGAGACTTGAAATACAGAAGTTTACGGGTTTGGACGGTTGAAATATGTTCAGTTGCCTACAGACCTTGATAGCAACCGTATGAAAGATGCGTTCTCTAGAGAAATATTACGTATTCGTGTGAGACGAAAATTAAGTATACGCGTTAACAAAGTGCAAGTATTAAATTAAAGAATCTCACAGCTCTTGATATCAGTGTAGTGCTATTTAATTTGTGTCAAGGATTAATAAAAGGAAGTGAAATAAAAGTTAAAATCTGTGTAAGCCTACATTCTTGTTGCACCACGCCCTGATTAAGAGAAACGTGTCTATAAAACAATACTGACGCAGCCGAGGCAAACATAAACATAAATACCATCTATAGAAGCAGTTTAATAACAAAGTTAATATTATTTTTTTTAAACTTGGAGCGTAACAACAAAAATACATCTTCAATCAGCTTTACATACGTAGTAACATATTACGTAACAAACAATGTTCTTCAAAATTGACGTCCATACGTGGAGGTAAATAAATAAACAACGCCAACAAATCAACTTCTTCATCCTCCAGCCTGAATTGCAGCTGTGGCCTCCGGATTTGGTGTTTAGCATGCTAACCAACCACCACAGGTGCAGTATAGTAAAAACTTTGTACTCGTCTATATCTCTTTTTGACGAAATGTTGGAGTTGTTGTGCAGTTTAAGGTACATTAGGACAGAACTTTAGATCAAACAATAAAAAAATCTAATGAGTTACATTCACTTGACTTTCTGTTTAGCTTATTAGTGGGTATAGATAAAGCCTTTCCAAAAATAGCTGCGTTATATGTTTTGTTATAGATACAAAGGGAATAGCGACAATCAAATGTTTTAGAACTGGACGCTATATGCTGGTCTTAAAATTTAGTCTTTCCACGACATCGCGAGTAACAACAAAATGGCGAAAGGATTTTAAAAGAATGACCAAGTATTGAACAATTCAATCCATTAATAACGGATATCTAAAAAACGGCTGATGCCACAAAAAATGATTTGAAATAAATTGTATTTTTAAGGATGTTTAATTTTTTGTGTAGTACGGTTTCGTCTATCGCTTAACGTTTACCACGTGTACTACATTATACAAAATTCCTTCCGAGTGAAGATGGCTTCACTGGCTATTGCAAGAAAATTCAATATGTATGTATTATTTTAATCAAAATCGTTAACGACAATTTTTAGAAAATTAAACGTTGAGATAAATCTTCCATGTAAAGGGTAGTTTGAGCCAGGGCAGTTTCTTTAAAACTTTCATGTCCCGCCTTTGGAAGTTGATAAACCTAAATACCAAGTTTTCTGTTTATCCGGCTTTTCATTTTTGAGTTATGCTGTTCACACACACACACACACACACACACCCACGTACGGGGACCTATTTAAAATGCTTCTTTGGCTTCAAAACATGCATTTTCAGTGAAATTTCTATTGAAATCTTTGGGTGGAAAGTAACTATACTCATTTTTTAGTGTGTCGTCCTCCATTGCAGTGGTTACCATGCCTCTAGTTACCTCTAGTTGCCGAGGTCGCGGAGGGCGATGGATTTTTACGGGCGTAAAATTCCTTAGCATGCCTTCCTTCTGAAGGGAAGTAAAGCCGGTGGTCCCATGTCGTAGATTTAGGGCACGTAAAAGAACCCCAAACCTGAGAAAATTTCCGGACTTTCACGCCCATTATAGAACGGGACGCTAAAAACCACAGTAGTTAAAGAGGGTCCTTAAATAAAACTCAGTTTAATTTATCTTTTACTGTGAACGTTCCTAGGCTCTGGAATTCACTTCCACAATATGTTAGGGGCTGTTATCTTTATAGGCTTTTCTTCACAGGAGTTTAGTTGAAAATCAATTATTAACTTAGAAGAAATACTATTTTCACTGTATATATCGGTTGTTTCAGAAATACTTTTACAAACTTCGAGTATGGGTTCATCACACCAAAAGAAGGATAAAAGTTCATATGAACATTTGTCCCATAATCTTTGGTTTTCGCGTTATTCCTGTCACAATGAAAGTGCGAGTTCAACGGCCTTCAGGGTCCAACCTCAAAACTTCATTTCTCTATGCATTCATAGAAGGCGTTGACCCATTGTATTACATACGGTAGATGGCGAAGTGTTGCCATGGAGACTTGTTTACGTTTGTCATTTGTCATTAGTCTGTCTTCAACGTTTCAATTGTGTACATGTAGTGAGTTAACTGCACGTGTTTCGTTCCACCATTGCTGGATATTCATTTCATGAACAGACAGACAAGACTTTTATGCATGATCGCACTAATGGTAATGGACGCGAGGCTGCACGGCTCTATCAGATGAAGTTTCCAGACTGAGGACAACCGAGTCATCCAACCTTTGTCGCTGTTTATCGTCGCCTGGTTAATAAATGTGATAAATGCCTGGCTCCGGCGCATTTTTGTCGCATTGTTCGAGATGCACTGACTGGTATCTACCATGACCGATGTATAGGCAGAGGAGGACCAGTTCCATGGCCTGCACGTTCTCCCGACCTCAATCCTGTGGATTTTTACCTCTGGGGGCATCTTAAATCAATGTTTATGGAGCAGACATCCCGGATGCAGAAACGCTTCATCATGGAAGCCTGCGAAATCATTCGACACCATCCCGGAGTTTTTGACAGGGTGCGACATTCCATGATTCGACGAGTACATATGCATAGAAGCAAGAGGAGGACATTTCGGGATTTATTATGAGTTTTGTGTGTTATAAGTGTACCACTGTGTTGAACACCTCCTAACGAGAAAACAATGGCTTATGGGACATATGTTCATATGAACTTTTTTCCTTCTTGTGGTGTAAGGAACCCATACCCGAAGTTTGTAAAAGTATTTCTGAAACACTCTGTATAGTGTATGTGTGCTATATTTTTAAGACATTCATTGCTATTAACTTTTAATTAACTTATTTTTAATTAACTTAACATTACTGTTCCTCTAATATTTGTGTTATATCTGTTTGTGTTCCTTTAGATGTTATCTGTGTACCATCAATGTGATCGGAATATTGTATTCAGGTTTGTTCTATGTGGTTGAGCGGAAGAAATAAATTTAGAATTGAACATAATCTCCAAAGAATATACACATTCCTCAGTTTATCGCCAACTATTTAATTAATTACATGGCAGATATAGAAAACATACAGAAATTTACAAAGATGGATCAAAGTTTAATGATAGAAATGTTTATGCCGTTGTTTATCCAGACCGCACTATGTTATTCAGACTTCCTGATTTTTGTACCATCTTCTCAAGTGAACTGTTTGCAATTAAACAAGCTGTGATTTATGTTTTGAATACTCGATGCTCAAAGCTATTTGTTATATATTCAGATTCTAAAAGTGCACTACTTGCAATAAACAATATTGTCATAAACCCATATTCTTATACAACAAATTCAATCGCTACTTCATAGAGCCAATAAGCAAGGAAACCAAGTGTCTTTAGTATGGATTCCATCCCACATTGGAATACAAGGCAACGAATTGGCCGATCAGGCAGCAACAGAAGCCACTAAACATCCAACTATAGTGACCCAACTATAACTACACCAGCCCATGATGTTATCTTAACCATTAAAAAGAAGCTCTACCAACAGTGGAAGACACGATGGCATGACTCCACGAGAAGCAAACACCTGATATAATAACGAGTTTTTCGACACATCTTCCCAGTAATTCTCTTTCCAGACAAGATCAGGTTAGATCCCGACTGAGAATGGGCCATACCAAGATCACGCAAAGGACCAACCACCCAGTTTAACATACTGTTAACGACGAAATACATTATCGTGGAATGTCCACAACACTACCAGATACCTAATGATTTACAAACAGCACCCAACTATTCGATGTACCCTAAGATAGTTGAATGTTTAAAAAGCATAAATTTATATAAAAGTATATAATGTTCAATCAATTTGATTAGTTATTGTGTCACAGTTTTATACTTGTTCATTTTAATGGTTCAAAACTGCCAGTATGTACTTTAATCTCATTGTTTATTGTTAAATTGGAGTGGGTTGTATTGTAGTTTATTTGTTGGGGATCCGAACTTGTATTAGTTGCAACCGCACGTATGGTAAAATGTTTCCGGTAGGCTTCTCCCCAAGTTTAAAAATATTAACTTTTTAATTTGACTGTTTCTTTAATTATTATATTTGTTTGCCTCGACTGCGTCAGTATTTTTTGTAAGAGACATGGCTTTCTTTGCAGGGAATAGTGCGGCTAAGAATGTAGGCTTACACAGATTATAATTTTACTTCACTCCTTTTATTAATGCTTGATACGATTTAAATAACACTTCACTGATATAGAGAGCTATGAGATTCTTTTATTAATCACTTGCACTTTTTAAACACGTAAACTATTTTCGTCTCACACTGAATACATATTAAACTTCTCGAGGACACATCTCGCGTCCGGTTAGGAACACTGTCTACAAGCAACTGACTTGATTTCTACCGCCTAAATTTGTAAATTTCTGTATTTCAAGTCTCCGATTGGCTATTCCTAATCCAATAGAACACTTTTATTTAACTTTTTAGCCCTTCTTTTGACCGGCCACCTACAAACTGTCTCAAAAATTACATTATCGTTGCTCCAACAATGACCAGTAGCATTGCTAAACATTAAAATTCACTACTGCCTCAAGGCTGCCTCATTGTTAGCAACTTTTAACCTATTATTCTCACAGCTCCTACATTATTAAATTACGTAATACATTCACATAACATTATTGAACATGTATACAATAATATAAACATATACAATGGCTGTAATATACACTTTTATATATTGTTACACACATATATTGCTTTAAGGCGGGCTGTTATTGAATTTATATTATATAATTGGCCTGAAATCATTTAAGTGTTAAAAATACTGCCTCAAAATATGTATTTTAAAAGTTGTAAAGTCGCAATATGACTAATATGTTGAAAGGACTATAAACTTTCAAAATAAAAAGGAAGGCCAAATGGCCTTAGCTCTGCCACAGTAAATAACTATGTACATACGTGGTAGAGAAAGACATTAACATTATCCTCCACGGTAGGTATGTATTTGCATGATGCCCCAGTATTGTTTTGAGTGCACCTTTACCCATATAGCAGTTCGGCGTTTCGCATCACGAGGTGCGTTAGGCTCCCACGTTTGATTACCCTCCTGTTTTAGTACCCAGAGCGGGCGGTGTAAAAGTAGTGATGACTCGAAAATAGCATCAGTGGTGTCGTCGCTACAAAACAGCAGCAGCACCACATGTTCCGAGTCCTTGTCACAAAGCTTTTGTACCTGGTTTCCTTCTTTTGTCTGGGCTTACCGCTTCTTGTCTTCCTTTCGCAGGAAGTAGGTCATTCCAACTTGGTCGTATATATTTATTTCAGCTTTGTGCTTCCACCTGCGCCTTTTTTTAGCCTCTGTACGATGTCTTGGCGCTCTCTTGCTTCAGTTTTCTTATTTATTGTCAAGTTTAAAATAGATTTTAAAGAGATCCTAGTGTATGTGCTATATGCTAGCTGTTGCCCCAGTTCCCTATAATGTAATATTGTGCAAGGCGCAGTTAATATATACACTGCAAAATAGTTGCGGCTTCGTTAAAGGCCATGAAGGCAAGCCCTATTTTTACTTTCTCAACCACGTACACAATAAGTAGAGAAAGTATTGCATTCCACAAAAATTGGATACCGATATTATACCGGAAATATGTGCTTTGAGGCCCCGTGGGTTCAAATAAGGCATTTTTATGAAGTATGTGAACACACAACTCAAAAAGTCGGATAACTACTAAAATTGGTATTTAGATTCAGTATCTTTCCAAGATACGACACAAAGATTTTCAAGAAAATCCCCTCACTCCAAACTACCCTTTACATGGATCATTTTTCAAAAATTTTGATTTTCTAAATAATGGCTCCAAAGGTTTTGATTGAAATACCATATACATGAAAAATAAAATGAATATCTTGAATTTTCTGGGAATAGTCTGTGATGTCCTCTTCATTCGAAAGGAATTTTGTATAATCTTATATAACTGGTAAACGCTTAGCGATTGATGAAAGCGGACTACACCAAAAATCTAGATCTCCTCAAACACGCATTTATTCAAATGAGTATTTTCTGGCATAAACCATTTCTGAGATATCCTTATTAATGCTTCGAATTGATCATTCCTTGGTCATTCTCTTTAGGATACCTATGACTGAAGAAAGTTTTAAACTAATACTATCTTTCTGAAACTTATGCCATATATGTATTTTAATGCAAGTATGTTAAATCCGAAACTAATGCTCTAATGGTTTAAAATGTATGGACATATTTGTTTGTTATTTTGTTATGTCACTTGAAAAGTCCCTTTCGGAAAAAAAAGATTGAAATTTTAGTCTGATATTGTAACCCTAGGTTCACAATACATGCACTTTTTAAAGTTGCCCTAGGTTTTTCAGCCTCTCCTCTAGTTGATGCTCTAATACATTTTTAAATTTTCAGTACCTATTTTGTGCTTAAAAATCTGGAATTTGTGTGCTTGAAAATTAAAAATATATCCTGAAATGCAACTCGCAAAAAGTCTAGGGCAATTCTTATTCACTGTACCTCTGTGAAGTTATTGCCAAATTACATTCCTCTATCATAAAAGAGTATTCTGCAAGGAGCATTTTATAGGAAGAAAAATACTAAAAGCATCAGTAAGGAGAAAACAGCGACTTAAGCTTTTAATGAAAGAAGTGAACCTTTTTTAAAACAAAAAGCCTAAATTCTTAACATTTTAAGTCATAGCTATCCTTAAAGTCTTGTTATACATTCAGTTGTTTGTCGTGATTGCATGGAAACTATGGTATTTTAAGGCCAGCGTATAGCATCCAGTTCTTAAACCTTTGACTATAACGAAATGTATAATGCAGCTATTTCTGTAAGGTTTGTATGGATTAAAATGTAGTATATAGATACATAAGCTTCAGTAAGAATAGTCTGTACACTCACTAATAAACGATAGAGGTTAGAGAAAGTCATGTGAATATATCACAAGGTTTTTTAAAGTAGTATTTAACGCCCGTTCTTATGACAAAACAGCCAGTGGACAGTAATGATACATTCATTCATTGTTTAACCTCATCTTATGTAGGACTTACACCCCCAGGACTTACAGGCGGGTGCCTGGGGTCAGAGGCCTGTCAAGGAGCAGACACTCATGGAGCAGACAGAATGTCCAGGATGGGTGATCAGTCCGATGCCTGGTATGGGATGAAGGAAGTAGATGAAACGAAATGACGGCAAAATGGATGAAAAGGAAAGGTGATGATGGAGCAGTTGGTGGAATGGATGGCGGGGGAAATCGGAGAACCCGGAGAAAACCCATCCAGACGCCGCTTTGTCCACCACAAATTCCACATGCGTGTCCCTGGGATTGAACCCGGGCCGACTCGGTGAGAAATAATAATTAGAAAAGGAAATTTTGGAAGAAAACATTCCAAGCCTAAGTTTAGGGTACCTTCCGCATTTGCCGGTCACGAGAATGAGAAATACTTGGATGGTTCTGGTGGATTTGAACCGCAGACTTCTCGTTTATGAGTCCGTGCCTTAAGACCTCGCCAAATCAGTACACCTGCCATGGTTTAATTTTGAACTATAAATACCTTTACACAAGTTTTGCATAAATTGTAAACTGAAAAAAGATTACAGAAGCTTTCAGACCTGCATTGCAGTATATCGTACAAGAGTCGTACGATTTAAGCGGCTTTTTCAACTCGGTGTGTATTAGGGAGGGCAGAAAATAACGCAACCGTAGTGTTTACCAAAGTAACAATTATAAAGTAGCTAGTTACACAGTAACGGTTACCAAAGTGTCGAATACAGAATAACTAGTTACAAAAGTAACGAAGATAACTAGGTGTCGCTTTAATGGTTACTGGAGACCGTTACCGAGCCTGGGTGACATCACTGGCTGCATGCTCATTGTAATTGCTTATCGGGAACTAGTTAAAATACAACTTGTTAACAAGTTGAGCCATGGTCGCACGGAGTTGCAGGTATATATTTGTTTATTACAGCGTGTTGCTTATCGCTTCGAATATAGGTCACAGGCCACAATGACAGGCTGCAAAGCTGCATGCATTCTATTAAGATGGTTAATAAGTGCACGAGCTTTTTTACATCACGGCTAAATGGATGTTACTAACTAATGCTGTTCAGTATTAAAATATAAACGGCCCACTAAGCTCAAACAACGGTACATAAAGTTTAACAGTGGTGAATCAAGATCTATAATTGCACAATATCACATGTCGCAGTTCTCAATGGCTTGTGTTATCTTATTGTTTAATTGTTTTTTGAATTTGGGTTCTTTGTCCTCCGGCTAGCTATTATAACTCAGTCGAGCAAGTGTCTCTAAGCAGGGCGTGTAAACGGAAAGCAGTTGTTGCTAAAAGCTAACACTGATAAAAACAAATTTGAATCTAGACTTTATTGCCGTCACACTTAATTAATAATTGACATATTTAACCTTTATACACGCCTGACTGAAAGTGTGATATTTATGAATATAACTACAGTCGTTTTAGTTGCCGCGCACCAATTACTTCGCGTACTTTACATTTTTGTAACTAACTCTGCGACGTGCACCTCCTGAGAGATTGTTCAGAACTGTGTGGCACTTCCTTATGGCTCGAGAATATATACTCCTTCACCTCGAATTGCCTAAACATTATAATATAGCTACTATTGGTTACCAAATTGCGCCCACTTTAGCGTCTGTTTTGATCAGCCAATCACTACTACTAACATATATACTCTAGGGAAGATATTCCCTCCATTTCTAAAAAAGGCACTCTTCCCTGACGGCATTTGTTTATCTCTTCTTAGTGATAAACAACTCACCTCCTCGGTTTATTGTTACCCACTTCTATTGTCAGTTTCAGTTAGGCCGTGTAAACCTATTTCCTAACAATACTTATGGCTAACAAACATCTAAAATCCTGTACATATAATAATATTAATTTACACTACAATCACTCTGGCATTCACAGCATGTTATGATATAAAATAATGCCTCACATAATATCTACTCTATAAGACTGCTTAAAGAAATGTAAAGTCACTCCGACTATCGAATTCGAAAAGCACGCTCTACTGAAAAAACAGATAGATACGTTGCAGTTAAATCATCATTTCCCGAATCAAACTTTAAAATTTAAAGGGCTTCCTCATTGTCATTGCCATATACACCATAATTGTAAGTTGAATATCATTTATTAATATTGCTCAACTGCATGCTTCCGACCTCGATTGCATGGTTGTAATTTATTTTTCATTTACTCACGACTGTTCCCATCTGCACGTGATAAGAGAGGTGCACTTACACGCGTATAGCAATAAGGAGAAGGCAACATGGAACAAATAGTTTTTGTGTATGTGTGTGTGCGCGCGTGCGCAGGTATGTAAAAGTAATTTTGCGATTATAAACCATAGTAATCAAACTATTGACATAGCTGGAGATTAGATTGCATCAAAATAACAAAGTAGTCTGTATCAATATTATTCATATTTTAACATAGATACAGCTCATCTGACTGGTAACCATCAATTTAATTCAGCTCGAACGTGATAACCATGAAAGCAAATAATTTCGTTACTGGTAACCGTTAACGCACTGTAACTGTTAGGTATAACGTTATTCGAAAATAAATGTTTGCCACATCCCTAGGAAGTATGTATGTAATGTAATGTATGTTATGTATGTTATGTATGAAAAGAAGGGCCAGGGCAATTCTGCTCGTGTTCAGATTTAGCAGGGCAGAATGCTTTGATTTAAAGCGAGTTATGATGGATAAGGGAATGACTGTGGTGTCGTTGGGAGGATTTAGGCATACTGAGCCTGTCCTCCCTATCGGAGCACTTGCAAGAGGAGCTTCCTTGTCTTGAGGTGAATGTTATTTCCCCTACAGCGTTTGGTTCGCGCAATGACTTATGAAGAATTTAAGCAGTAAGAAGTTCTTCCATTATAAAAGTAACTCTGCTAATGTATCCTTAAATAACATTACGTTATTTGCAATATCTGGCGAAAGCTGTAGACTAACTCACAATTTTAAAAAATCTGATGTGTTACACTCACATGACTTTCTTTACTCTTGTACAAACTATTTTTACAAACGCTTATTCTCCATTTACTTCATGTTAATCGAGATAAACATTTGCGGACTCTATCTTATTGCCAATTTTCTTGTAGATGTAAGGGGAATATATATTTACAAGGGCAATATAGAAATACAGTAGCCTTTAAGCACATACATATCTCTTAATAGCTAGTTGCTGGGTGCAGCACCATTCCCTTTCCCACGGATTAATACTCTTTGCATATCCAAGACAAAAAAATGAATAACGAATTCCCATTTGAGAAAATAAGTATTGAAAAATTTAATGGAATAACAAGTAATATCTCGAAAATGGTTCACTCAACAAAAAAAAAGTGTGACATAAATTGTGTATTTTAACGCGATCTACATTTTTTTGTGTAGTAAAATTTTGTCTATCTTTTATGGTTTACCAGTTATGCAAAAGTCGTTCACAATGAAGAATACTTTTGGAGACATTCCCAGGAAATTCAAGATATACATTTTATATGCCGTAAAAATATCTTAAACATATGATATTTTAATAAAAATCGTTAGAGCCATTTTTGAGAAAATTAAAATTTTCGAAAAATGTTCCATGTAAAGGGTACTCTGGGGTGGGGGATTTTCTTGAAAACCTTCGTGTCGCATCTCTGGAAGATACTGAACCTAAATACCAAGTTTGGTGTTTATCCGACTGTTCGTTTCTGAATTATGCTGTTCACAGACACACCCACGGACTTGTTTCAAAAAATGTTTTTTTTGGATTCAGGGGGTCTCAAAACATATATTTCCGGTGAAATCTCGGTATCGAATTTTTGGGTGGAATACAATAATTCCCCTACTTACTGTAGGTAGTAGAGAAAGTAAAAAGTAAAACTGTATCGACTGCAGTTTAAACATTTCTTTGTGGACCAGACTTTCAAAAGTATTGAAAATGAAAACTTGTACAGATCCTAAAGTTTCCAAAGATTCCTCATATATCTTTCAAACCATTTTAAATTGTATTCTGGACGATTAAAATAATTGAAGTCTAAGCCTTAGATTCCCATAATTAATTGAAAATACGGGTAGGTATAATAGGGTCTCCAAAAGTATTCTTCATTGTGAACTACTTTTGCATAACTGGTAAACCATAAGAGATAGACAAAATTTTACTACAAAAAACGTAGATCACGTTAAAATACACAATTTATATCATATACATTTTTTGTTGAGTGAACCATTTTTGAGATGTTGGTTGTTATTCCCTTAAATTTTTCAATGCTTATTTTCTCAAATGGGAATTCGTTATTAATTTTTTGTCTTGGATATGCAAAGAGTATTAATCTGTGGCAAAGAGAATGATGCTGCACCTAGCAACCAGCTATTAAGAGACATATCTATACTTAAAGGCTACTGTATTTCTAATTGCCCTTGTAAATACAAAACAAGGGGAACATGGACGCCTTAAGCGATAGTCAAATATTTTTAGAACTGGTCGCTATGTGTAAAATGTAATTCTCTTTGCATGTCAAAAGATCATTTCTGCAAATGTTTATCTCGATTAACATGAAATAGTTGGAGAATAAGAGTTTGTAAAAATAGTTTGTACAAGAGTAGAAAAAGTCATGTGAGTGTAATACCTTAGATTTTTCGTTTTATTTTGTCATCTGCGCTGTAATTCCAATACTGCTGCATCTCGTACCAACTGTGAAGTAATTAGCGCTTTTTGTTGAAATTCGCTCCTTGCACCTTTTGATTCTGACATTCACGCATCGACAATAGATAGCAATTTTTAAAACGTTTATAATTTTCATGGCGACAATTCTAATTAAAACTTCACAGACAATCTTTCGTTACGTTTTAATATTTGTTTTATCACTTGTAACGCTTTATTACATTTTCCATGTTTTTGTATTCTGTTCGATACCAATGACCATCTTACACACTATTAATTTCCTTGGAAAAGCTGAGCTAACAAGCAGACAAGGCCAGAGAAACTAGAAAGCTGGTGGTCATTAAGCAGTGGCGAATGCAATTATCGATTATCAAGCAGGTGAAGAGAGGATATTGAGCGGTGGTATGCACGGAGTAGATGAGAGATGAGTTGCGGCCCAGGCTTGGAACCATGCACGAGTTGTCCACCTGCCACACAGTCATGACTTCCACCTAGGTGACATCACGGGAATGTTAACTGATATTATTTCACGAGTAGAAAACCTTGCCCTAACCTTACGTTATTCCCTTATATTCTGTGCAGACTTATACTTTGAAGTACGTGTTGGAAATGCCATTCTGTGCACGCTGATAATAATAATTTACGGAAAGAAAGTCTTGTTTCTAAGATTTAATAGCTGTATCGACCCACGTTTATTGGTAGTATGTCCCTCATTATCCCAAGTTTCATCTCAACTGTATATTGTACTGTTTTCTTTCGTATATACAGCATAGCTCTCAATTACGAGGGCAGTCCCAGAAGTACCGTGGTGGTTGTTTCAAACAAATGACTGTGGTAGAACGTATCAACGTTATAAAGCTTAAGTCTGAAGTTTGATGATGCTACGTCGTTTAGTAATGGTTTGGTAGCCATCAATAGTGAACGCTCTCAGCAAACTTGTAAACATGAATACAATACTTTCATTTGAAAGGTCTTAGTCCAACTAATATTAAAGCTGAGCTAAATTCTACTCTGGGGGAGTCTGCTCCTTCGTTTACAACAGTAAAATATTGGGTGGCAGAGTTTAAGCGAGGCCGTACGAGCTGCCAAGACGATCATCGCTATGGTCGACCAAATGAGGTGACAACGCCAGAAATTGAGGAAAATCCACATAATGGTGTTGGATGACTGTCGAATGCGCGAGATAGCAGACATCGTAGGTGTTTCAAAAAGTGCTGTAAATTGTATACTGACTGGAAATATAGACACGAGAAAGCTATGCGGCAAGATGGATGCCGTGTTTACACACAATGGAAAATAAGCAGCATCGTGAGGATGTTTCAGTCGAGTGTTTGGCGATGTTTTGCTGCAATAAAGCCGAGTTTTTGTGTCGACTCATAACCATGGATGAAACATGGGTCCATCACTTCACACTTCAGACGAAGGAACACTCAAAACAGTGGATTTAAAGGGGAGAATCGGCTCCAAAGAAGGTGAGACAGTTCCATTTGCAGGCAAGGTGATGGCGTCAGGTTTTTGGAACATGTGTGGAATAATTTCCATTGATTATTCTCAAAAAGGAAACGCAATCAATGGTGAGTATTATGCAAACTTATTGCAGCATTTGTATGATGAAATCAAGCAAAAACGGCCGCATTTAGTAGAAAAGAAGCTTTTGTTTCATCAAGACAATGCACCAGTTCACACATCCATTATCGCCATAGCCAAAATCAACGAGTTAAAGTTCGAATTGCTTCCTCATGCACCATATTCGCCAGATTTAGCCCCCTCTGATTATTGTCTATTTCCAAACTTTAAGAAATACCTTGGTGCTAAAAGATTTGCGAACAGTGAAGGGGTGGAGTCTGCAGTTGATGGCTATTTTGCAGAACTCGAAAGTTCTCAATATAGCCAGGGTATTAAATATATTGAACACCGCTGGGAAAAGTGTATCGAGCTGAATCATGATCCTGTTACTTTTTCAATTATGCATAGCAAGTAGACAGAATATTGAAATACACCAAAAATTCGATATCGAAGTTTAACCGAAAATAAACGTTTTGAGGAGTCCGAGAGAAAAAAGTCATTTTAGAATGCTTTCTCTCTCTCTCTCTCTTTCACTCTCTCTCTCTCTGTGTGAGCAGCATAAGTCAAAAACAAAATTGGAAAGGTAGAATCAGACTGAAAAATTCAGTATCACAGTCGGCATTGGAACCATGGATGGGCGGCTTGCCGTGGCGTTGCTCTAACTAGCTAAGCTACCCTGGGAACATATTGGTGCGCCACTAAATTCCCTGACATGTTTCCCGGTAAATCAAAAGTCGTTCTCAAGTTAATTTTGAGATAACATATCCCCATAGCGACAAAAATATCATAAGTGCTTTAATTCCCGTGTTTCATAGCTAACTACGAATAGGTCAATTAACATTAAAATCGTAAAATTAAATATATATAGTACTCTGAACTTCCTTATTAAGCACCCTCCCCCTCTTCCGTTTCATATAGCAAGTAACCTCCTTTGCCGAATCTTAACTAGAAATGTACCCAGTTTATAACACCCATCGTCCCACATTACATCCATGTAAACCTTCATTTCCCTACTATAATTCAGAAACTATTATAAATATTCCTTTCTTAACAGTCCTATTTCTCTGTGGTTCGATGTTTCCCTTTCACTACAGAGTCGTACTGTATTTTTACAATTAGTACGAAATTAAAATCAGATACTTATTGACATACAAATCTGTAGGTTGCAGTGACGAATGGGTAACTTGAAGTGGAGTAGAGTGGTGTATTTATTGTTCTTAAACATTTTACACGTTCAAACTCGTACATCGCACGGGTCAGATAGACCGTGCGTGTTTATATAATGCACACTGCAGTTCATATTTTTCAGACTATATTCATCACACCGAATTTTAAAATTTGATATATTTACAATAAATGAAAAGAAAAGAGAAAAAGCCGGATAAACTAACAAAAATCACACAAACCAAACAGAAGAAGAGAAAAAACTTGTTCACAAGCACACGCTATTGTTTACACAACAAAAACAAATGCCCGCCTCTAAGCCACTAATCCTCCCCCACCGCCCTTGATCCTCTTCCTTACACTCCGACCTGAGCTGCACCAACCTTTCCTTTTCCCCCCAGTAAGGTCCTACAAGTTTACAACCCTCTCCTCGAGTTAAAAAGCAACCTGGTAGAACGTTCTCTTCTACTGTTCTTGGTACAGTGCGCCAGAGTATTAATCCAAGTTTCTTCCTTTCTACACCAGGGACAGACTTTTATGCTTCTTTATTAATTTGCTCGATCGCCATGATCCCAGAGTCAAGCAAGTCCTTGCTTGCTGGCTCTATTTTTGGACAAAATATATTGTTCTATACCCAATTCTATTTTTAGATTCGACTGAAAGGTTAATGATACTTTCTGTTATATTGTGACAGCGTCTCCTGTCGATCTATATCTTTCAGTCACTTCTGTACTTTCCTCTACACATTTGTTCTATTTCAGGGTCCTTCAAACCTAATATTATCCATTACTATTCTCTCCAGCACTCCCTTGATTTTTGCTGCCCACGTCTTGTGTTGTCCCATTGTAAGCTGTTCGTTATAGCATACTATTCTCATAAGTAAAATTCCCTAAAAATGCCGTACATCTTCCCACACCCAAGATACGTTTTAGAAAAACTGTTCTTACGTGGTCTAGCCTTTCAGTGGCTCCCACCCCTAAATCTCCGCCCCATACGTCATTGTGGAGCTAACAACTGCTCCATATATTACCTCTAGCTATTTTACCGGTATATCGGGTAGAAATCAATACACTATCTTTGATTTTTCCCAAATGTCAAACAGGGCAAGTATTTCCGTCGGTAACGTTTCTGTATGCACGTGTTAAATATCAGCCTGTAACTTGCGCTGTTTGACATTTGAGAAAAATCAAGCATAGTGTATTCTACCCTATATATGCATAGCTTGACGTGGTCTATAAATGTCTGGTCTTTGTAATCCGGTTTTAGTATTCATCCTATATTTTTTTAATTATCATCCAGTTAAATTCTGAAATATTCTAAAACTTATCTGCTGAAGCGTAGTATTCGCCTTTTGCTTTGTTTTCAATTTGGCAGCTCATAGCGTGAAACAAAAGGTGCCCTTTCAAAAACAACGCCCCATTCAAGCTATATTCAGTCAACCAAAACCCAGCTCAAAGTACTAATAATAACATTAAAAGAAGAGAAAAACACATTCACCATTCACTAATGTACATACTATAAAAGTGATTCTTGTATCCATGTTACGTCACTCATTGATTTTTAACTAGAAGCTATTTCAAACCAAGCATAGTTACATACAAAATGCTGCAACAGCATGCAGATTCACTGCTTCTGTGGTCTGGTGGTTAGCATACTTCCAAAACCAGAGATCCGCAACTAGATTTCCGGCTGGAGGATGGGAATTTTTCTTTAGCCAGGATTTTTCCTCGTTCTACCTAGAGTCTGGAATTATGAGATGGAAGTGTGTGTTAATGTGGGTACGAATGTAATATTTATAAAGAAAATCCAACTTTAACAAGCCGAAAGATTAACACAATAGTAAAAGGGTGAACACCATTTCCGATGAGCAATTGCTCCAAAGTTAAAGCCGCCAATATGGCCTTAGATTTTAAAGTGGCATGTAAATGGAAAAAAAAGCGTTCAAATGTTTTAGAAGCATGGAGAATAAATGCAGTAGTGTTAGTGATAACGTTTTGAAAAGAAAAACAAACAGAAAGGAATCTTAAACTTTCAAACATTTTCAGTCGGATGACACATTTACGCTTTGAAAAACTTTGAACACATCTTGTGTAATATTTAAAAAGCTTCTACGTCGCAAAAGCTATTTGATACCTACTGAGTATTTTAATTTTTCTGTAGTTACATTCTGTCCATTGCTTATGGTTTCCCATGCTAAACCTTAATCAGAAGGAAGGGTGCTTCAAGCCTATTTGCGAAAACCCAATATACAGGGTGAACCATTTAAGTTGAGACTGTACAATATCTCCAATACTAAGCGTTTAAGAAAGAAATGTCTAATAAAAGTTGCTTGATATTGTTAAATATTGGGGTGAAGGCCGAAAAGGTTACCAGAAAACGATTAATATTAGGTCACCCCAAACACACACATGGGGGACACAACTCGCTGGCAGCAAAAAGTCCGAGACCTTGGTGCGCAAATTTAAGGGGAAAGCGTGGGGTTTTATACTACTTGAAGGATTAGATAACACACATTACCTGGGATTTATTCACAAAAACGTTTGGTTTCTCTACATAGTTAACAAAGGAAACAGGATTGAGGGAGATACTACAGACCGTAGACCGGCCACACACGTCTGGTTCCAACGACCACTTCCACTCGAGTGACGGTATCTTTCCCCCCCCCCAACCAAACCGTGTCTATACAAAGCCAGACAGGGCTGAAGTCACACCAGACAATTTCAAAGAGATGTCTTCCTTTGGCGTGGTCCGCGCTGAAAGATGAGACCGTTAAGCCGAAATATAACTGAGGAGACCCCAATAATGCTACGTCTGGTAGCAACAATGCAGACAACAGTGCGTCTGGTAATGACAATGAAATTATTATGCCACAATATTGTGGGGGAAACTTAATGCTATTAGTCGTGTTTGATTTCGAGGACGTTGTTGATGATCATTTTAGAATAAATTTAATTTGAGCCTCATTATAGCTTTCCATTTAAAAAATTAAAACACTTAGTTTTGGAAATATTGTACAGTCTCAACTCAAATGGTCCACTCTGTATACGTTTTGTTACACGTGTCAATATATGAAGCATATGATAGTTTAATAAAGCTTGTTAGAGCTAACCCTGAGTATTTGAAATACGAAACATTGTATGTATTCTGCAGTGGAGAGAATTTAGTGAAAATTTTCGTGTTGCATCCATAAAGGTGCTGGAATTGTACGTACGAGATTTGGTGTTTATCCAAATTTCAATTTCGCTTACTACTGCTTACCTATTGTAAGTAGAGGAAGTATTGCATGTTGATATTTAACTGAAAATAGATATTTTGGGACCCCTTAAATAAAAATATACAGTAAGGTGTGTGTGTTTGTGTGTGTGTGTGTGTGTGTGTGTGTGTGTGTGTGTGTGATCAGTGGACGGTATAACTGAAAAGCGAAAAGTCGGTTAAATACCTACTGGCCCTCACGATTTTCGCCATGGGCATGGGCATGGGTGTCTGTGTGTTGTAATTGCGGTAGTAAGCGGTAAAGTAAACAGAAAAAACACAGTAAGAAATTAATAATAAGTTGAGAAAAACAGGATAATATATTTAAAAAGAATCTGATGGGTTGCACTCTTGTACAAGCTATTTTTACAAACGCCTACTCTCCATATCTTCATGTTAATCGAGAACAGCATTTGCAGAAACTAACTGCTAATCTTCTTGTAAGTACAAGGGGAATATTGTAGCCTTTAAGCGATAGTAAAAATCTTTTAAGAGCTGGTTGTTATGTGGAGCATTCCATTCGCTTTGCATGCCCAGGATATAAAGAAACAAATAAGGAATTCCCCTTTGAGAAAAAGTGGGAAAATTCAAAGAAATAAAAGGAACATCTCGGAATTGGTTAAAAAAAATGTATGTGACATAAATTGTGTGTTTTAACGAGATCTACATTTTTTGTGTAGTAAAATTTGTGTGCATCTTACGGTTTACCAGTTATGCAAAACTCATTATGAATGAAGAGGACTTTTGGTAACATTCCCAGAAAATTAAAGATATACGTTTCCTTTGCCATGAAAATATTTTAAACATATATTTTAATCAACATCGTTAGTGATTTTTGAGAAAATAAAAATTTTCGAAAAATCTTCCATGTAAAGGGTATTCTGTGGTGAGGAAATTTTTTTGAAAACCTTCTGTCGCATCCTTAGAAGATACTAAACTCAAATACTAGGTTTGGTATTTATCCGACTTTTCGTTTTTCAGTTATGCTTTCACAGACACATATGGACATGTTTTCAAACATGCTTTATTTGGATTCAGGGCACCACAAAACATGTATTTCCGGTGAAATCTCAGTATCGAATTTTTGTGTGTAATATATTACTTCCCCTACTTACTATACGTAGTAGAGAAAGTAAAAATACCAAACGTGGTATTTAAGTTCCGTATCGTTTAGGGATGCGACGTAAAGATTTAAAGAAAATCCCTTACACCAAACTAACTTTTACTAGAAAACACTTTTTTGCTTTTAAACTTACAAAAATGTATTTAATTAAAATACTATATGGAGAGGTAGAATCACAGGACTGAAAAATTCAATGCCATAGCCGGGATTTGAACCACAGATCTCGCGGTCTCCGTCCGGTTGCTCTAACCACTGAGCTACCTCGGTAACATGCCAGTACGACAGTAAATTCACCAACTGATTCGCATTTTTCCCAGTAAACCACAAGGAGATCTCAAATTGTATTGAGATGACATACCCCAATGGCGACTTACAATGTTGTAATTATTTTAAGCCCCGGGCTTCATGGTTTCAACCACTATTAGGTCAATTAATGGGATTAATTGTTCTTCCACACAAGCTGTGTGTTGGACAGGGTCGGCATGTTGCCATGGTAGCTCAGTGGTTAGAGCAACCGGACGGAGACCGGGTGATCCGTGGTTCAAATCCGGCTATGGCAATGAATTTTTCAGTCGTCTGATTCTACCTTTCTAACTCTGTTCAACACACGCTTTTGTGCAGAAAAATTAATCCTAAAATACTATATGTTTTAGATATTTGCATTTCAAGCAAGACGATGGTCGTCACTTTTAATAAAATGCGTTGTTAATGCTTTTGATGTTGTCTTCGTTATCTCGTAGCTCGTTCTTTTGTCTCGTGCGCCAGCTGCTTCAGTACTTTCTCTCAGGATATGCATGAACGTATTGTGAAAGAAGAATAGCAATTTAAATTGGATGAGAAATTTTATATGAGCTAATACTTGAGCTATCGAAGGGAGTTGCCGACCGTTTGAGATGAAGAAATATTGACATCGTAGCACTAGAAATTGTAACAACTGAATTATTATACCCGATAACGTCTGCAATATCAAAGCTACGGTTTGAAAAAAAAACTGTTTCCGCAATAAAAGAAACTAGAAGCATAAATGGCCGTGAGTTGCTAAAATGCTTACTGGAGAAATCCCTCGCAATAGCCGTCTAATCTTACTTAACACAAGCGCGTCACAGGGCGCTTAAATGACACACGGGCAATCACATCATTAACTGAATAAGTCTCGAGAGAGTGTGTGTACCCAATTTCGAATGTGTCTCTGATTTGGATTACACGCCTTTATTACTAAGCTCCACCTATCTATAACTCCTCCCACCAAAGTTGCTTCATACGCGAGCCAATCTACAAACTTTTACGTATGCATCTTTGAACTGTTGCTATGGTTCCTGATTAAACTCTCAGAAATACATTTCACTTCTCTTTTTCAGAATTGTGACTGTTCAAGCGAGCTGAACTTAACTCTAAACTGCCTTCCCAGTTCTATCCTCTGCTCATACTAATGCCTTTCGTTAACATGACTTCCTAATTACTTTCTTCTTTGCGGACAAATCATACGCTTAAGCTAATTGCTTAATTGATTTAATATAAGGAATTATTTATTGTAATTATTTCTCTATCTTACTATTATTTCTTTATTTAGTTATTTATATTCCCGTAAGTAATTCCGGTATCACATTACAAATATGTACATATATAATGACTTTCTGAGAATAGCCTTCATTCTAAATTAATTTTTATAACTTGTAAACTGTACGACATGTGCAACAACTTACTGCACAAAAAATACGGTTATCCTTAAACAGCACAATATTTTCAAATAAATTGTTTAAGGCATTAACGGTTTCAGAGATATTCTTTATTAATTTGTTGAAATGTCAAGTATTTTGCGTATTGTAAGCAGCTTTTCGTTTATTTTCTGGCGCTCGTGCAAACAGCAAGTAATCTCAAACCCACCACATAGCGACCAGCTTTTAAACGATTTTACAGCTGCTTAAGCCTACTGTATTCCCCTATTCCCATTGTAGCTACAAGGAAAATGTAATAAAACCATTTCTGCAAATGTTTATCTTGTTTAACACGAAGTAGCTAGAAGAGCAAGCTTCTGGGTAGAGAAAAATCAAGTGAATGTTACACATATGAGGTATGAGGTATATACCGGAGGGGGATACCACGCAACTACCACTTGGTTAGAGAGCCGCTCGGATGGCGCTGACCCTGGGTTGTTAGGAGGGGGCTTGGACTTTGGCTCTTGCCCGGGTACACTTTCGCAGCAAAAATGTGGTTACATCCTCCAGGAGGCAGGGATGAAGTGAAGGTGCCGCAGGAGGCAGGTCCGAGGCAGACAGGATTACAGAGTCGCACGGAAATCCCTATCATTTAGGAAACACCCACTCTCACCAGCAGAAGCGGAGTCCCGCGAGAGGGCGACAAAGCACCCTTGCAGGTAGGCTAACGCGCTCTTTCGTTGGCGGGGAGCAGTCTTTCAAAGCGCAGCGACCATGCACTCTGCCTATCACCAGACGTACTACGGAACCCGGAGTCACTACCTGAAAGAAGAACAGCTAGGAAACGAGGGAAAGGAGAAATCGTGTAGAATATACCTCCCCAGCATTCGCCTAAGCGACTAGAGGAAAATCACAAAAAACTCGAGGGTCAGAGTCGACCCAGACCCCGAGAATTGAACCCAGGACCTCCCGAATTCGAGCTACAGACCGGTGCCATCCCACTCGGTATGGTAGAGCTAAAAATTTTACTTCCTATGCCACGTACGTAGTAAGTAGAGATGGTATTGCATTTCACCCAAACTTTCGTTATCGAGATTTCAACAGAATACATATTTTGAGGCCCCCCGAATCCAAACAAGCATTTTTGGAATAATATCATTACTCATAGCATTACTCAAAAATGAAAAGCGGATAAATGCCAAACTTGGTATTTAAGTTCACTATCTATCAAAGATGTGACACGAAGGTCTTCAAGAAAATCTCCCACACCTCAAATTACCTTCTTTTATTATTTCCACAATTGTCAACCCTATTTTACATTTAGATATATATTAGAGTTATAGTTTACGATAAAATAAAAGCTAAATACTAAACAAGAATAGCTCTAACATTATAATTTATCATGAATGTGTCGGATAAAACTTATAACAAAAGGGTCTCTGTGGACACGTAACGAAGCAAGAGGGCATGGTTACAGGGATGAGACCTAGAAGGCTAACTGTCCGCCTTTCTATATGAAGGCAGCAGGTAGACTGGACGGCACCATAATACCATCTGCATGACATGAAGTAGAAGTTCCAGTTGCTATGCACTAGGGTCTCTATGAACACGACGAAGCGGATGGTTACAGAGATGAGACCTAGAAGGCTAACTGTCCGACACACCTGGATCTGAGAGTTATCAACTAATAGATCCGTTGCGATATGACCCTGTAGTTAAAGTGACGTAAAGTAAATAGAACAATAATAAATTAGCTTTTTATAAAACAGATAAATGGTTTACAAAATTGATCATTACAGTAGGATACATGAGTAATAAACAAATATTTTATAATTTCGAAAACGGATAGTCAAACAATAAATGTTTTCCTGCCACAAAGACATTGCTAAGTACTTCCAACACTGATATGGAACCTTTTGAAGTAATCTTGAAATTTTCCACGACCTGTCATGAACTGTGTGCATACAAAATTTGATGGACGTTTTGCATTTAAAGCGAATATTTTTATACCGAAAAACTAAAGTCTTAGTGATATGTCCTTTGGTGCTATTTGTCCCGTATCTGTTCCAAGTGTCTATTAATAGCTTCCAATATTCCATCTTCACACGTGCCGCTGGGCATTTTGAGTAACTGAATTCTTTGCGACTGTTCGCAGCTGCCTTTGCTAATTCATCTGCTCTTTCATGGCCCTTCACACATGACAAGGATATAAGATTATTTTCCTTTACATGGAACATTTTCGGAAGTTTTTAATTTCCTCAAAAATGGCTCTTAACGCTTTTGATTAAAATACCATGTATTAAATATATTTAATGACAAACAAAGCCTTTAATATACTCTTGTATAACTGGTAAACGTTGAAGATAGGCGAAAACATACTGCATAAAAATTTACATCCCTATAAAACACACAATTTATTTTAAATAACTGTTTTGTAGCATAAGCCATTTCCGATATATTCGTTATTAACGGTTCGCATTATTCAATTCTTCGTCATTATTTTCAAGTCTGTCGACATTTGACTGTTTTTCGTGATTGCATGTAAACAGTATAGCATTTTAAGGCCTGTGTTTAGCGTCCTGTTCTTAAACATTTGACTATCGCTGTTCCTTTTGTATCTATGCGTAATTTAGCTATTTCTGCAAAGGTTTATCTCGATTGAAATGAAGAGAGGATAGAGGAAGTCATGTGAATGTAAGACATTAGATTATGCACAGCGACACACGGGAATGCACTGACTGTTATGTAACAATCATTTTTGGAGAGTTCATTTGTACCTTAAAACCATATTTCGTATGAGGTCTCAATTGAGTGCAGTGCAATAGTTTTTCTCTATTAGCGCAAGTAATTGCTAGAGAAAGAAAGAAAATGACTAAGTGCTCCAAGGTTGAAGCTCAAAAAGTTTCAAATTGCGTATAAAATTAATTCTATACGTTAATGGATACAATAAAGTACATTTCATTATTTATTCAGGCATTGAATCCATTGAATATTCAAGTACTAACTTCAAAGAACAGAATCTTCCAGAGCTATCTGATACTCAGAGCCCTTTGAAGGCCCACAACTGTGCCGTTGTATCTCTGTGCTCATCAAGAAAGTTTGTGCCGCTAACCAGACTCGAACCCACGGTAGGACGTGAAAGTTTAACACCGGTATTCAACAGCACGCCCAGGTTAATTTCGTTGTTTACCTGCTGGGACTGTGAGGGAATTAAAGTAAACACGAGGAAGGTCTGACCTCAGTGTAAACTGGGACTAGTATTTAGCGGTACACACATCGATCCCAGCATCTTCCGTCATGCGCTGTCTGGGAGATCCTTGTCTCACTGTGTGGCTGTTCACTGCTAACCTCGGCTTACTTTAGCGTATCTCTATCCGTCACACAACTACTGGGTTCCATTTTAAAGTCGATATCGGAATTTCACTACATATATGTGTGTTAATATCCCTGAATCAAGTAAAATAGCAAATTATTAAAAAGGGAAACATTTAAACATATCACAACATTTCTTATCCACTCTCGCTTATTTAAATAAAGAATAACCACCGCTGTCATCCAGTATATCAGCAATATTCCTTTCACATAACCATTCAGAAATATGTGTTACATTCACATGATATACGCTACCTACCATCGTTTATTTTTTATCGCCTTTACACACTATTCTTACGAAAGTTTATTACTTTCTCTACTATAGTAAATCGAAAAGTCTGATAAATATTAAACTTGGTAGTTGTGTTTAGTATCTTCCAAGGATGCGACACAAAAATTCTCAAGAAAATCCCCCCACCCACAACTACCCTTTGCATGAAACATTATTTGAAAATTTTGATTTTATAAAAAATACCTCTAACAATTTTAAATGAAATGCCATATATAAAAGATATTTACATGGCAAATAAAATGTATATCTTGAATTTTCTGGGTAGCCTAGGAAGTCATCTTCATTCTGAAGGAATTCTGTATAATCTTGTATAACTTGCAAATGTTTAGCGAAAGACGAAAGCGTACTACACAAAAAAAATGTATATCTCTTTAAAACACAATGTACGTAAAATAAGCTTTTTGGGGGGAAAACCCCGTTTCTGAGATATCCGTTATTAAAGGTTCGAATTGTGCAATGTCATTTTTTAAAGTCTCGTCGATATGCAGTTGTTTCTCGCCATTGCATGGAAACAGTGTTGAATTTTAAGGCCAACATATAGCGTCCAGTTCCTAAACATTTGATTACGTTTTGTATTTATAACGAAATGTGTAATGTAGCTATTTTTGTAAAGATTTATTTGGATTAAATGTAGTAGGTTGAAAAATAAACTTGAATAATAATAATTTGTACACCCACTTATAAAGATAGAGGGTAGAGAAAGTCATGTGAATGTGTTACATAAGAATTTTTTATATCTCTTACGGTTTATGGTTAAATAAAATTATATACAATTCCTTCAGAATGAAGAGTATTCTCAGAAAATTCAAGATACATATTTTATCTTAAACATGTGGTATTTCAATCAAAATCAGTAGTTATTTTTGAGAAAGTAAACAATAAAAAATGTTCTATGCAAAGAATAGGTTGGGTTAGGGGGATCTTTTTAAAACCTTTCGTGCTCTATCTTTTGAAGATACTAAACCTAAGTACTTTTTTTTAAAAGTACTTTTTCGGGATTCATGGGGACTCAAAACATGCCTTCCCTTTGAAATATTGATATAGAATTTTTGGGTGGAATACAATACCTACTCGCCTAATAAAATATTTTCTCTGTCCACTAGGTACGCGGTAATGAAAGTAAAAGTAGTTTTTTTATAAAAGGCTAATGGTGGAAATTAAGTCTACATTAGTTTTATATTTTAGGAGCTATAAATTTTATTTTAGAACATCCATATACTAGGGTTTCATATTTGGAAGTTTAATAGCAAAATAATCAATTTGGAAATTAAAGGGTATGAATGTGGTTGTTATACCAGGTATATGCCCTATCTGTGGGGGGAAAGAAGACGAAATTCATATTCTTTTTCACTGTAGAGGAACTATGGAGTGAGGGGAGAGAGAGAAAGAGTATGATAAACTAAAAGTGGCCAGAAAGGCATAAAAAGTTATTATTGGAAAGATTTTTCATGATCGGACACAGCCACTCGAGCTTGGAGAGGTTTTATGGAAGGAGTAAATGGAGATGGTCAGTGGAGAGGAAAACAGTTGAAGGTACTTTATTAGAACATAAATGACTTAGCACTGCCAGGGCGATATAATATTTATCCACCCCAAATATGTCGAGCATATTTCATATAACCTCAGGCGAACGCGACTGGAAACCTCTAGCGACGTTTTCTTAGGATAAAACAAGGTAAAACTTACAAATAACTTATTATTTTACACTAGCTGTAGGCAGGTATTACTTTTGGAAGTTGACACAAATTTGAAAAATTAAATTCTTCGGCTCTCCGTGCCGACGTTCTTACCGCTTGAGATACCATGGCGAAATAACATACGTGTATTGTTGAACCGCCAGAAGAAGCCGAGGGAGGGCTTGAACCGTATATCTGCACACATAGTTGATTTTTCACTAAGAAATGTACACCATGTGATAAAAAGTATCCGGACACCCCCATAAACATAAGTTTTTCATCTTAGGTGCATTGTGCTGTCACCTATTGCCTGGTACTCATTATCCGCGACCTCAGTAGTCATTAGACGTGAAACAGCAGAATGGGACGCTCCGTGGAACTCACAGACTTCGAACGTGGTCAGGTGATTGGGTGACACTTGTGTCAGAAGTCTGTATGCGAGATTTCCACACTCCTAAACATCCCTAGGTCCACTGTTTCTGATGTGATAGTGAAGTGGAAACGTTAAGAAACATGTACAGCACAAAAGCGTAGAGGCCGACCTCGTCTGTTGACTGACAGAGACCGCCGACATTTGAAGAGGGTCGTAAAGGTAATAGGCAGACATCTATCCAGACCATCACACAGGAATTCCAAACTGCATCAGAATTCACTCCAAGTACTATGACAAAGACCATCCTTTTCCCCTGCCACACTGCATCGAAACACCATCGGTGACACTTCCGAATGAAAGATGAAGTTAAATGAGAACGGAGATGAAATGAAGGGTCAGGAAATTCGGAGGATGTGAGAATCCTTCGCAGCATTCATCCGGGAAAACTCACGTAAAACCCATGGGTCAGGAAGGTCGGCCACAGGAATCGAACTCACGACCTCACAAATGCGGGCCACAAATGAAACCTCCTGAGCCATTCCGTATTTTATATGATACTAGTGTACATAAACATGATGGGGGCGGTAGAGAATGTTTACTAGCACTTTCCTCTTGCTCGCCTTCTTCTGGTGGACCATCTTTATAAAACGTTCTCATCAGATTCAAGTATCCCGGTAACCTTCAAGGCATCTCTAATATTTATGTTCTGCTCGTAACGAAGAATGTAACTGTAATCAATTTGTTAACGTTGATATTTATGGAATTACAGCAACTAAGTAGTATCCACCTGGTATTTGAAATAAGATAATTCCACATTTATTTACATACAAGGCGTTGTTTAATCCTAATCAAATGAGGGGTATTTCCAATCATTATTAAACATAACTAAATTGTATAAGTTGGTAACGTTGTCGTACGTTTATACCCGCAGGCGATACGGTCAAAAGGTCTAACCTTTACGCAAGTGAGTGTTTACATTTCCCGCTATTAATTGTACAGTCGATTGTAAGGAAACGTGCCGATGCTGTTGGTTTTCTTTATTTAATGTTGGCAAAACCTCCTTATGTTTTCCACACTAGCCTCTTATTGTCATGAATACAAGTCCGACACACAAAGATCAGGCCTAGGTGAGAGAGTAAAGGAGAGGAGTATGCAAGCATTTCACCCGAGTAAAGGGGAGGAGTATGAAGCATTTCACCCGAGTGGCTGGAAGTATGCTTCGCAACTGCGGTTCAAACCAGCCTTTGAATGTGTCCGTCTCGTATTAGCATGATGTAAAAATGTTACTCTCAAACATTAACCAGAGGAGGGTAGAACCAGGTAAGGGGTGATGACTGGGAGTGGCAAAGGCAATTTAATATTTCCTTAACAACATTAACCACCTTGTTGGTGCAAGTGATAGATGTGTTTACAAACCCAGTTATTAAACGCTCTTATTGTACAAACGGATTACATTTTCTCTCTTTTCTCGCAGGTTGTGCTGGCAACCTTATCGAATCTAATGCAAATGAGGAGTGTGTTTGAATTACCCATTATTAAACATGTCTATTGTACCAGTGGATAACGTTGTTCTATGTATCTGTTTCTGTAGGTTGTTCGGGCAACCCGGACGCCAAGCGTCTGTATGACGACTTGCTGTCAAATTACAACAAGCTGGTGCGCCCTGTCGTCAACGTGAGTGACGCTCTAACCGTCAAGATAAAGCTCAAACTCTCCCAGCTCATTGATGTGGTAAGTCGATATACATGCATATTACCTTATCAGAATATCGCTTTGACTGTAACGATGCGGGAAATGGAGATGACGTTAGCTAATCTACATTACCGTATCGTAGTCGTCTGTGCATACGCTTACAGTACAAATAGTGACGCAATTCCCTAAAGTTTAATTTTATGGTGCAATTTAATTATGATGTTTGATGCAAATGCTTCAGAAATAAGTGTCATAGTTTGTGCATTATACAACCTCCTGAGTCCCGAGATCCGATTAGGAGTTTCTATAGGTAAGCATAAAAATTTGTAAAAAAAGTGGGGTGAGAGATATTTGGGGGGGGGTCCAAACTGAGATTAAAGAGCCATAAGTTTTATTCGGTGGTTAAATGTGTATTATTAATGATTAAAACACTATGTATATTCAAAAGACCAAAGTTTGATTTTATTTAGAGGGGAATCCGGGTGGTTTTAAGGGTGGTATCATATGTGACAGTCCTGCATCGTGGGGCAGTGAGTTGGAGCGGGATGCTCGGGTTCCCGGCCACGAAATGCGTCCGGTTTCGTTCCCATCTATGGGACTGCGGATTTTACGTTCCGGGTGTAAGACCGGTGCCTACTCATCATCATGAGGAAAGTGAGGGACTGCGATAGGCTGCAGTACTGGAGTCGTGAGCCAACTTTCCGGTTGGGGATGCGTGATGCAGATTCAGGCGCTTCGGGGCTGTACCGCCACAGGATTTGCTTTACCATATGTGATGCCTTAGGTCTACATTTAACCATCGATACACAGCGGACAGAGTTAGAAACAAATATGAGCATGCAGTGAACATGTATCAAATATAACACCGGCCGTTATTACTTTGTGTCGTTCACTGAGCGAGAAAAATACTCGAAACCAGAGCTAACATGATACCCAGGTACGTAGGAGTATAAATAGGAGCAGGATTTTAATGCAAATGCATATTTTTATTTCTGCTGTCAGAAAGAATGCTCTTTTGCTATGTGAGTTAATCACTAAGTATCCAACAATTTAAACAACATTTTCGGTTGCTTACTTGTATAATGCATATTTTGCTTGTTTTGTTAATAACCATAATATTTCAGCATTTTGCAATTTATGTTGCATATTTGCTTGTTTTACATACATACTTTATAACTATATTTTTGTTTTATTCATTTTATGTTCATATTTGATTTACAAATACGATATCTCTAAATACATGCCATTGAGTCGGTCTTGATACTTGGCAACACTGACATTTGCTCACAAACAACGCAATAAATAGCTCATTCACATCCGTGAATTTCTGACTAATCCCTCGCGGTATGTACGTGGCTGTTAAGGAATTCTTTGATTTGAGTTCTAGTGTGGTGGTTATACGTATATATAATTTACTTTATGTTTTGTTTTAGTATATCTAAGATTTATAAAACTCTTAACTGAATTCAGTAAAGATCAGTTCAAAGTATTCAACAGTTGATATTTTTGGAAATTCAATTCCAAAAATATTCCTGTATGTTCGCAATCGTTATGCAGTTAAAACTTTAAATCATTCAATTCAGTGATTTGGTAACTGTAGATGGTGAAACCCTTGATTTCATGCCAAAGTTAAAAGTGAACAACAAACCTAGGTTACAGGGGTATATTTTCAATATAAAAGATAAATTTTGATTGGGTAAATAATTCATATGGTTGTCACAATTTTATTTACGCAGGGATTGCATAAAATTCCTTAATTTTTTATCTTATGTTATATTGATGTCTTAATACGTCTTCTATAGGACAATTTGAGTACATTATGAACGTATTCAATGCATAAATACATAATATCAAAGTGATTATTAGAGCATAAAATTTTTGTGCCTAATTATAAAGTGGTGATCAACTCTACACGTTGCACGTGTAGTACAATTAAAATTAAACATATCGACACAAAATTAAAAGCACAAATTTAACACGATATGTTATCATTCACGAGGCATAAACAGCAGCCAATGGCAATAGAGTATGAACCAGCTGAACAATAAAGTGGCCTGCGAAGCGACCACCAACGGTACACACGACAAAAGAGTTTATGCAAATGTACCAGAATGAACAACAGCTCGTTCAACTCACAAAAAGACACTACGTACCCTCACTTCGTTTTTCTGAAATTTTGTAGGTGTCCTAGCGTTTCCTGTTCCTTGAATTTTACACAGAAAAGCAACTAGCTAGTCAATACATGGCGACAGAAAATATGACGTGAGATGGCGGAATGATCGCGCGATAATATGTATGGTGAATCGCTCTCTGATTGGCTTTTTTGTTGTGTTTGATGTAACATAAACCTAAAATAGCAGAATGATGTGCCGTGGTACACTGGAACAACTATTATTTCTAAACGTTTCCTTCATAGCTGCGACGAACATCTTCAGTGGGTTTCTGCGCCCGGTCCAAAAAGAAACAAGTCGACATTGACTCGCACCAGTGAAGAACAAGCTCCATTTAAACCAAGGTATATAAACCGCACGCTGTTAACAGGCTCCGAAACAGTAATCGCCGAGGTTCCCAGGAGATCACTTCGGATACGCCACTGAAGATGTTCATCGCAGCTACGAACGAAACGTCTGGACGTTTCTGCCACATGCGCCGAAACCAAACTTCCTACAATTGACATCGGCCGTGAAAACTTTGGTTGTTTAATAAACATGAAAGTTTGGAGCTTGCAAACTTGTACGTTTACATTATAAGTTTATGGCCATGTTTTGTCAACGTCTGTCAATACGAACGCGTGCATTAAGATAACATGAAACAAGCCTCTCTCTTACGTTGTGCTTTAAATGTGTGAATTTCATTGTGAATGGCTCCTACGAGTGGAACAGGAACAGCAACAGCCCAAGATCAAACTGGATTGGTTGTATACCTCTGTGGTGGCGGTTTCGTACGCACTATTCAGCCACAATATGAATGCGTTCGGTGGGAAGAGAAACTAAACAGTTACCGAACAAGCGGGCGGTGCAACGGAAGGACAGATAAAGGAAACATCCGCAGTTCCGACTTGTGTTTATTCGCGAGGCTGCGGCCTGTAAATGCGCGCTTTATTTGCGCAACTCCCCTCTGATCCCTGGCCTTGATGACGCTAGGCATTGTCAACAAAAACAGTTGCGCCCTTCTCCATGCGCACTCATATCGTGGTCCACTAGTACCCGTATGATACAACACTATGTCATTCTGCAGTCTTCTGCAACAAGTCATCCAGATGCAGCGCATTTATCTACCACATAGATAAAACTAAAGTAATAACACTACTGTATGACGGTGTGGTGGCTTTTAATGTGAAATTGGAATTATAGACACGGCAATTATCGAGCGGACATGAAGTTTATTTTCTCAGGTTGATATCAATTACAGATTCGGGCACAAGTTTTTCACTTCGGGGGATATGCAAGTGCAGTACAAGCACTGCTTCAAGAATTACTCATAGAAACGTGAATTCAGGGTACTTCTGCGTTAAAGATAGATTTTGAAACTTTTATAGCCTCAGTGAGTTTGGCATTAGGTGACATTCACCCACATTTTCAGAGATTGTTGACTTGAAGCATGAAATGAACAGCAAGAGTTTACATCCGTGTTATTTAATGAAAGCATTTACATATGTAGAGTCATACAACGCGCTACGTAACGCAAAAGTTTGCATGCATTGCTGGCTTCTGAATAACACACATTGCTATGCGAGATTTTCCCCTGTCTACTGTGCAATCGTAGTCGTCTTATTTGGCCAGCCACGCCATTTGGCCAGACGCTGATTTGTTATTTGTTTGATACAAGACTTTTTATGTCTTATATATTTACTAAGACTGGATGAATTTTGATATTGGATACTATTGGTTAAGTTATTCAATTTGAAACTTCGATACGCTCGGAAGAGATCCTTATGCAATTTACGGATCTAGAAACCCGTGCCAGCTTCCTACGTCATAGCTACAGACGTATTTGAGTAGTCTTGTCTCACGCCTACCCTTGTGCTGCATTCACTCTTTATTGCGAATGGGGCATTAAGGGAATTATAGGTATTATGAGGGGCACTACTTATATTTTGAGCCTTGGCAACCCTGAATGTTGTAGCTGCCATCTGACATTTCCAATGGAAAGTTTGACATTTTTGACCATAATCGTCTTCAAACATTTTGTCAATAGAGTGTTATTTGTTTTGTTTACATTAACTTGAAAATTGTGTGTCAAAAAACATGGAATAAACTCGTTAAAATGTTCTTACAATGATTTATTACGAATTTCGACGTGAATTATCAAGCCAGGAGTGCATCGATCAACTAACTTCCACATTTGGCGACGAAGCTCCATCCTTTGCCACTGTGAAACGCTGGTATAACGAATTTAATCGTGGCCGCCGTTAGCTTAATGATGAAGTTCGTGAAGGTCGTCCAAAATCAGTTGCTGTGCCAGAAAACAATGATTCTGTGCAAAAACTAATAATAAAAGATCATCATGCGACATATTGTGAGATTGAGGCAACCCAACGCATTAGTTCCACTAGCAGATATAAAATATTGCATGATTATTTAGCCGTGAAAAAGGTTTGCTCTCGTTGGATCCCACATAATTTGACGCAATCTCAAAAAGATGCTCGCGTCGATTGCTGTACAAAAATGCTCAAGAAATACAATGGAGGTGCCTCAAAAGACGTATATAAGATTGTAACAGGTGACGAATCATGGATCTATGCGTATGAGCCGAAACGTAAACAGCAGTCGATTGTATGGGTGTTTCAAGATGAAGCAAATCCAACAAAAGTTGTTCGCAATCGAAGCAGTTCGAAGCAAATGGTCGCCTGCTTTTTCACCAAAACTGGCCATGTGGCAACACTGCCTTTGGAGGAACGTAAACCTGTCAATGCCGAATGGTACACAGCCATTTCTTTACCGGAAGACTTTGGTGAAGTAAGAAAAACCAACAAGAACCGTAGGATCGTTCTTCATCAAGACAATGCGAGCGCACACACATCTCGTCTAACAACAGAGTATTTGGAGGCTCAAAAATCGAATTGATGGGTTATCCGCCATACAGTCCTGATTTGGCACCCAATGGCTTCTTTTTGTTCCGGAACATCAAGAATAAATTGCGTGGACAACGATTTTCGTTGGCAGAAGAAGCCGTTGATGCCTTCAAAAACCATGTTTTGAAGGTGTCTCAAGAAGACTGGAATAAATGCTTTGACAAATGGTTTCAAACGGATGCAAACGGGTATTGATCATAAAGGAGGATATTTTGAAAAACAATAAAGAAGTTTTCAATCAGAAATTACTTTGTTTCAATTATTAGGCTCAAAATATAAATAGTGTCCCTCGTATAAATACAGCCATAGAAATAGCCTTCTGAATTATATGTGCTTATTCCTTCTTTTAAACTCCTCTAAAACTGAACTCCTTTATGAAAGTTCCTTGAATTTAGTCTAAAATAAATTTGAGAATATTTTACAGAGCTTATGTTTAATCTTCTATAATATTTTAATCTCATTATGGGGTGCTAGGAATACAATAATCTGAAGCTCAACTATTGATTCCATATGTTACATTGACTGAAATATTGCAACGGCATTTTTCTCCTTTGAGCATTGAATTTGCCATAAAATTTTGGTTTGTATAAAACATATTATCATATTACTCTGTAATGTGTTTTAATTTAAGTCTACGGCAGTTCAAAATAAGTTGAATCGATTTTCCTCTAGATTTTTTTTTGTAGAACTAATACATTTCGCCGTAATGTATCAGACCTGAAAACATCAAAGATACGCACCTCCACGCTAGTCTGCATCGTACTGCTTGTGTCTTGGGTGTCATTTCACTTTGCACTCAGGTGAAACTAGATCAGAGCGCGGTGTAAAAATTTCGACTACGAAGCCTTTCAATAATTCGTATAAATAATCCTGCAGAAGTAGGCACAGTTAAATTTATTCATTTAAGTTATCTATTGGAAGATTGTGGAGGTAATCCATTCCTGTTGAACCTACAAATAGGAAATATGAATCGTTATACCAGAAGGCAGTACTGCAAATACTATCCAAACATTCTTAGTGCAGAAAAATGTGTTCTGCTACATAGGTAAAATATGGAAACGGATAATAGTTTATATAGTACCTTACTAGTTGTTTTACGGACACTTCATAAATACACTTAACATTACGAATGTGTACCATGTCCCAATGATAGAGATTCAGAATTATGGACAGTATTTATTAATCATTACTACATCAGAATAGAGAATTCGTTCATAAAATGATAGTGGCAGATGAAGCGTGATATGCAAAATGTGATTTTAAATTTTTACAATATTTCTATGTGCACTGATGAGAATATAGTGTATGTTTAAAGGCTGGTGCATTTTCAGAATGAAAAGTCAACAACTTATGCCAACACTTCATTGACTTTTTCCCTGTAAAGTGCTGTTTAATATCTAACTTAAACATTCATATCGATGTAGATACGTTAAAACGTAAACACTTCATATATGCTGCTCCATACCCCGAACGAGAATGGTGGTGTTTACTTAATTCATGCGACAGCTGGCCTGTTCACTATGTATAGAAGTTACATATGTGATTTCCAACTACAGTTTTCAATCTACGCCTGGCTACTTATGCAACACGAATGAGACCTTGACTTGCGGTGAGGGAATTACAAGACCTGGAACCTTGCTGGATGCATATCCTCGCACTAACTAAATATGGGGAAGAGAAATCACGCCGGACCGCCGCAGCAGAAATCGCCGCTGACCCTCCTGCACCCGCTGAAGGGAAAGCCACCACGCCGATCGCTGCTGGAGCCACACCGGGACTTGCCGCCGCCGAATCACCGGCTATTCCCCTGGCAGCTGCCGGGAACGCCGCCTCTACTCCGCCGGTGGCCGTGCCTTCATGGGCAACGGTCGCTGCTTCGCCTCGGCATCTACAGCAACCAATCTCATCTCCAGTCAACATCACACCTCACCTCCCACCGCCGCAGTCGACAACACCAGCCACAAATCCACAACCTACGCAGCAGCCAACAGCAGCACCTTCATCACCAGCGACGCTGCATCCACGATGCAGCGTCGTGATATCAGGAGTACCCCGGGACCTGCCATCAAGATACGTCCTCACCGCCGAACAATACCGGTGGCCTTCAACCTTGAAGGCCACAAGGATCATCACATCCCGGGGACCTTCAACTCTGGTTCGTCTGGTTTTCGCAGACCCGGCCGACCGCGAGGCCGCCTTGAGGTCCGGCCTGCCCTTGTTAGGGCAGGTCCTTCGAGCTGAGGCTAGCCGAACGGAAGGTCATCAGCCTTGCCGACGATGCTGCTGCTATGGACACGACGCCTCTTCCTGCGCCGCACCTCCCAGGTGCCACTACTGCGGTGCAGCAACACTAACTGCACACTGCACCAGCCACGACCTCCGCCGACGCCGCAGGTACTGCGCCACCTGTAGTGGCCACGGCCACTTTACAGGCCAGGCGCAGTGCCCGCTCTATCCAAGAGCACCAGCTACTCATCAGCAACCCACAACGCCGCCAGCTCAACCACTAAACCTTCCAGCACCATCAGCGCCGAACCACAGCAAGCAGACAACCTCAGCTTCACTTCACCAGCACGTGCCTTCCTGTGCTTCCACAGCATCAAGCTTGCAGAACGCTGTGGAAAGCATTCAACACAGCCTGCGGGACATCGGCCTCCGCCTCGAGGCGTTGCAGCGCTCTTCGAGTGCACGCCTGGCAGCAATGGAGGCCAAACATCGCACAACCATCCGACACCTCTCAACGATTGCCTCGCAGTTCCTGCGACTTCGGCAGAACGTCCAGGACAAGCAGAACCCAGTAGTCAACTCGTGTCACCTCTTGGAATCAGATGACGCCACAGACAGCAGCTTCAACGACCGTCCCACGCGACTGGGAACGCTAGAGGCCGACATCGCTGGGTTTAGAGAGCAGCACCAGCAATCCGAAGCCACTTTTCTTCAGAAGCTCCAGCTACTGGAGGAGAATTATCACAAATTGGACCAAAGCAACGAACTTATAGGCACGTTTATAGAAACACATCTACTTCGCCAACCACACTCACAACGACGCTTCAACCGATGAAAACACACTTCACAATGCAAATAAATGTTCACCACAGACCCCCCAGGTGACAGTCAGGGACTAGTGCCATGGCTGTCCACCTGAGAAACCAATCAATGCGCCTGACCGGCACCGCCGGCAGCAACCACATTACGAGAATGACGGAGGTGCTTATGCGGGACTCCACCATCTTTTCCTTTCACTTATTCCTACCTACCACCTGGACTTCCTCAACCTGGCGAAATAAGCCAAATCTTTCTTCCCTTCCAACTCTTCAACTATCTCCCCTTTCAAAAAAAAAAAAAAAGGTTTGTCGTCCACACCTACATTGAGAGTGGACTAAAACAATGCTTGCTTTGGTGATGCATTAGGAGTTAGTGAAGCGCAAATATTCCCGTTATATTTTTATTCTAGCTTAAGATTCGGCATGATATTTTGTGGAAACGTCTTAATACTTGGAAGCATGTTCATGCTTTTGAGTAATTTTCCTCAATTTTACAACGTTTAACCTTTTACACTTCTCCAAATTTTATTCCTGGTTTCCATATTATTGTGCTTTTTCCAACATTTTTACATGTTTTCGAGATTGTTATAGAAAGTAGGGGAAGTATTGTATTCCACCCAAAAATTCGATACCGAGATTTTACCGGAAATACATGTTTAGAGACCCCCTGAATTCAAAAAAAAGCATTTTTGGAAACATGTCCGTGTGTGTGTCTGTCTGTCTGTGAACAGCATAACTCAGAAACGAACAGTCGGATAAACACCAAACTTAGTATTTAGGTTCGGTATCTTCCAGAAATGCGACACGAAGGTTTTCAAGAAAATCCCCCCACCCCAGATTACGCTTTACATGGAACATTTTTCGAAAATTTTAATTTTCTCAGAAATGGCTCTAACGATTTTGATTAAAATATCATATTTAAGATATTTTCATGACAAATAAAATGTATATCTTGAATTTTCTGGGAATGTCTCCAAAAGAATTCTTCACTGTGAACGACTTTTGCATAACTGGTAAACCATAAGAGATAGACAAAGTATTACTAAAAAAATTTAGATCACGTTAAAATACACAATTTATGTCATAGACATGTTTTTGTTGAGTAAACCATTTTCGAGATATTGCTTGTTATTCCCTTAAACTTTCCAATACTTATACTTTTTCTCAAGAATTCGTTATTCATTTTTTTATGTCCTGGTAATGCAAAGAGAATGGAATACTCCACATAGCAACCAGCTCTTAAAATATTTGACTATAGCTTAAAACCTACCATATTCCCCTTGCATGTACAAGAAAATTAGCAATAAGATTAACATCTCGATATCTCGATTATCATGAAGCATGTGGAGAATAAGCGTTTGTAAAAATAGTTTGTACAAGAGTAGAGAAAGTCATGTGAGTGTAACACATCAGATTTTTGAATGTTGCTTTAACATAAATGTTTCGATATTTTACAGTTGTTACCTTCTTAAAAGTTTTCGAATCTGTTATTAGATTTCATCCAGTCTAAAAGTGTGCGCTACCTTCTATGGGAGTGTGCATTATTAAACTGGCAGTGTAGCGTCCATAAAGCGACGATTAAAAATGTTGGCGAATAAACAATTGAGATAATAAAAAACACTTGAGGTCATTTGTGCTTTTTTGTTATAGGCATATATTTTGAACAGTTGTGAGCACAAGGATATAACACTAACAACAATAACAATAATAGTAACAACATATTTCCGCTTTTAAAATTTACAGTCATTTTTCCGGCACCCAAGACCACAGTTTTTAACTTCTTCTTATCACTTTTCCCCATTCTTACCTGTTGGACAATAAATCTTTCTCAATTTCCCAATCCATCATTGCCCCTTTAATTCCTTGTATCCACGTGCTATGCGGTCTTTCTATTCTCCTCCTTCCTGGTGGCGTCCACTCTATTATTTTAGGTTGTCCTTCATCTTCCATTCTTTTCGCATGTCCATACAATTCTAATTGTTTCTGTTGAATAAAATCTAACATTAATGTTTGAACATTCATATTTTATTTTATAATCTCATTTCCAATTGTTTTCTCTTTTAGATATCCTAGCAGATCTCCTCCAATAATCAATTTCTGTTACCAATAACTGTCCTTTTAACTGATAGTTCAGAGTCAACATATCGGTGCCATAGGTTATAATATTAGGTTATCTTAAAAACAATGTCGGGTTTTTTAATTTGGTTTATATCGTACGTATATACGCTTTTATTTTTGCAAATATTATTTATAGAATGCTATGAGTTAACATGTTGGTAGCCAGCAGTTGGTAATACAAGAATTTAAAACGGAGGCACACAGTTTGAGGTTAGAGTCCTTCTGCAGCACTATTGGAAACGAGATTACAAAGCTGCTGCCGCGCTCGAAGAATACATGAAGTCGAAGGTGAAGGTGTCGTGAGCAAATAGCACAACGATGGTTCCAGCGTTTCAATAATGGAGAGAAAGTATTAAAGATTTACAACGTTCTGGAAGACCCAAGTTATGGAATATTGAGAATACAGGTAGAGTTTTAGAAGAAAATCCACAAACAAGCACTCGGAGGTCGTCAGAAGAACTTGATGCTTCAAAAGATACTATATATCACCATATTAAGACACTTAAGAATAGTTCAGAAGCCGTAAATTTATACAACAGGAACTGACACCTCATCAAGCTCAGCGTAGAGTAGATGTCTGTCGTCAGCTAGTTGCTAATCCCTGGGATGATAGATTTATCAGGAGGAATGTTACATGTAATGAAAAGTGGGTGTATTACTGCAACCCTGACAACTCGAAACAGTGGCTCGATACCCGTCACCCTGCAAATGTCGTCGTTAAAGAAGGCGGTTTGGCCCCAAAATAATATGTGTGATGAAATTTTAAGGTCTGATTCACTGGAAATTTCCTCCAAATGGACGCACACTCGATGTGAATCTTTATTCTCAACAACTGAAACGAGTTCATAAAGTTTTGAGGCAGAGGTACCCATCATTAATTAATATAAATAGAGTTCTTTTGCAGCAGGACAACGCCAGACCTATTACAGCTCAAAGAACAATGGACACAATTCAGAAATTAGAAGGAATCGAATTACCCTGATCTCACGTCATCAAATTACCATCTGGTTAGATCCATTTCTCACGTGGAATAAATTTTGAAACCTTCGAAGCAGTTGAAATGGGTATAAGCAAATTCTTGCACCAAAAACCAGAAACTGGTACCGTTGCGGGATAGCAAGCCTGGCTGAAAGGTGACTCAGGACTGTAGAATCCAATGGTCTTCTCTTTGAAGAGTAGAATCATTTCCTTTAACAACACATTTGAAATAAAGTTTTACTTAGAACCCGACATTACTTAAGAGAAATCATCTATACTTCTAACTATTGTATTAAAATTGTAGTTTTAGTTTCTTTTGAGACCTGTTTGTCCCATAATATGCCATTCAAAGTAGATATAGCATTCTTCCCTGAGTTTATCTTTGATCTTATTTCCTTTTCTTGTTTTCCATCTTGTGTAATCTTTACTACCAGGTATTTGTATTTACCTGTGTGTTTAATTATCCCTATTTCATCCTGCAGTATCAAATGTTGATGAACATCTCCAATAGCCATTTATTTGAATTTATAATAATAGCAAAAATAACACTCAAAGGTATCAATTTGCAAAGTTGAAAACGTTTGCAAATATCTCAAAGTATTTTAAAAACGTTGAAAAGGTAATAGTTGAAATAATCCCAAAGAAACGTCCCGAAGAATTTCAAAGTGCTGACGTGTTATTATTTAACTAGGTGTTTGGAGCATATAATTGTGGAAAATAACACTAAATAAACATTAGGAAATCGTATCGTAAGGCTATGCATGACATAACGCTTACCACTAGCAGTAGACTGTAGTATGGGAGACAGTTTCCTCAATCCCGACTCTCTAAACCTTCGCTTCTTCCGGCAGTTGGTATGATAGGCTTTTCTTGACCTACCCAGCATTAAGGAAAACTATCCGCCTATGCGTTGGTTGTCCCGCTGAAAATCTACCTGCCGGCTAGCAGGTGCAGGCAGTAGGAATCGCAGAAGTCCACACCTCTATCCCCAAAACGTATATTCATGATCTCCATTTTGTTGTAATAATAAAAGTGTTCTCTTTCACAATATTATATGACCACGTTATAGGAAGTTTGGGGATACTGGGCGTCATGTACATCAGTAATGCTTTGCGAGGCATCTCTCCGAAAATAGCGAACCTTACAGCAATGTTAAACATAAAGCTCTTAAAGAACTTGACAGTAATCCTATTCCTAACTTGTGACGTATTGCAATGAAAAGAGGCTTAAGCACGCTAATTAACTCTTCTAAAAGGGCGATCCTTTGAACGGCTTGCGAAACACCGACTTCTGGCTTTTCACTACAGAGAAATTCTACAGGATTATAATTTATAAATAAAAAAGCGACATTCAAACAAGAGTAAATGAACCTAGAGCAGATTCAATTACCATAATTCGTCACTACAGTTAGCTGCTAAAATGTTTTTGTTTTAATAACAATAGAGTAACGCTGGGGTTTGCTTTTGAGAAGAACTAAAGTGAGATCTTTGGTAATGAGAAATTCCAGCATTTTCACTGGGATAAAGTTCATTAATACTATATAACATTTTATATTTTTCTTTATGGAATAGTAAATATTTTGTTTTAAAATAATAATTAATAGCAAATGCATAAGTTTAACCAGAATTAACTCAGTTTTAATATTAAAGCATCTATTGACTGCAGCATCAAAATTAAATAACATTACTTGGGGACTGGAATTTCACATGGTACAAGACAAATTATAGTTCAGAATAAAACGTGCACATGAATAAATGCAAACCATAGTTTGCCGTCTTCTTAGTAAAAATTAAAAGTGGAGGAAAAAAACAAAACCTAGAACTTCAGTAATTCCTTAAATAAATTAGCTTATGGGTGAAACGCTATGGATAGGAGAAAATTTCGCTCTCTTGGTAGCAGTGGTGTCTTGATAATCTCGAATTGCATAGCCAATCTTTCAATAAATACTATTAACTGAAAATGGAAAATTAAATAGTGTATAATATAAATATTGTTTTACAAGAATGTGATAAACATAATTTTATAAATTTAGAGATATTCAGGACAAAATGTTTCATAAATCCAGGAAATAGGCTTTGGAAACTCTGCGATTTCCTTCCCGGATGCTTATATAAGCAGGAATTTGGTGGTAGGATCTTTAGGGGAATGGCCATCTTATGTTAAACACGTAGGTGGATTATGCAATTCAGCATTACACTCCTTGGGTAATCAAATTTAGTGTTTTTTACTGCTCAGGCTCGGCCTATCACTTGCCTAGCAGGACTCTGTGAGGGTCAGGTGTTTACATTTATTTTGGGCTAACTTATAACTTCAACGTAGCCCTAATCACAATGAAGTGGAACGCTGGACTTCTTTCGTCTACCAGGTAAAACCCCAAGCTATCTAGCTCTCTATATTTTTTACAATGTAGTCTAGAATAGATATTAAACAGATTAAAGTCTTTCTTGGAATCAGAATTACACGTCTAATAGTGTCACCCCGCAACCAGGTACCCGAACCTAGAACCCTCTCGATGACATCCCTGTGCTACGTGCCCCCCCTCATCATATCAGGCAAAGGTGCTGGTTTGGGCTGTTACTTTTACGTTACAATATTTAATAGCGAGTGAGTAGTGTGTCAGTTCTGAAATACTTTAACAAAAACTTATTCAAATAAAAAGTTTTTCTATGTTTCATTCACTCTTAAAAAAAATTATTTTTTATCAAACTACACAAATTTTGGGTATTTAAGTTCATATATTCTAACGATGCGACATGAAGAATCTCAAGAAAATGCCCCCCAAACCAAACTACCCTTTACATGTAACATTCTTTGATTTTATAAAAAATAGCTCTGAGAATTTTGATTAAAATACAATATATTAAAGATGTTTATATGAAAAGTAAAATATATGTATATCTGAATTTTCCGAGAGTAGTCTTTGAACTCCCCTTTATTCAAAAGAAATTATATAAAATCTTGTTTAACTGGTAATCGTTAAGCGACAGACGAAAACATACCCCACAAGAAATGTAGGTATCTTTAAAGCACACAATTTATTTCAAATAATTTTTTTTGTAGCATTAGCCATTTCCGGGATATCCGTTATTAAGATTCGAATTGTTTAACGCTTAGCCATTCTTTTCAAGTCCTGTCGATTTTCAGTTGTTTCTTGCGATGTTATGGAAGGAATTTTTATGCCAGCGTGAGGCCCCCGGTTCTAAAACATTTGAATATCGCTGTTCCCTTTGTATCTATAACGAAATGTAATGCAGCTACTTCCAGAAACGTTTATCTGGATTAAAATGAAGCAGATATGAAGATAAATTTTGTAAGAATAATTAGTGTACCCACTAATAAAATATAGAGGGTAGAAAAAGTCACGTGAATGTAACACATCAGATTTTTTTCCTTACTTTCTCCACCACGTACATATAGGTGGAGAAATTATTACATTCCACTTAAAAAATTCTGATGTTACACTCACATGACTGTCTCTACTCTTGTACAAACTATTTTTACAAACGCTTATTCTCCATATACTTCATGTTAATCGAGATGTTAATCTTATTGCTAATTTTCTTGTAGATGCAAGGGGAATTGGTAGGCTTTAAGCTATAGTCAAATATTTTAAGGGCTGGTTGCTATGTGGAGTATTCCATTCTCTTTGCATTACATGAACAAAAAAAATGAATAACGAATTTGAGAAAAAGTATAAGTATTGGAAAATTTAAGGGAATAACAAACAATATCTCGAAAATGGTTCGCTCAACAAAAAAATCTATATGACATAAATTGTGTATTTTAACGCGATCTACATTTTGTGTGTAGTAAAATTTGGCCTGTCTCTTGTGGTTTACCAGTTATGCAAAAGTCGTTCACAATGAAGAATACTTTTAGAGACATTCCCAGAAAATTCAACGTATACATTTTATTTGTCATGAAAGCATCTTAAACATATGATATTTTAATCAAAATCGTTAGAGCCATTTTTGAGAAAATTAAAATTTTCGAAAAATCTTCCACGTAAAGGGTAATCTGGGGTGGGGGGATTTTCTTGAAAACCTTCGTGTCGCATCTCTGGAAGATACTGAACCTAAATACCAAGTTTGGTGTTTATCCGACTGTTCGTTTCTGAGTTATGCTATTCACAGACACACACTCATGGATATGTTTCCAAAAATGCTTTTTTTGGATTCAGGGGGCCCCAAAACATCTATTTCCGGTGAAATCTCGGTATCGAAATTTTGGGTGGAGTACAATACTTCCCCTACTATACGTAGTAGAGAAAGTAATATATGCTTTTAAGCCTCCGAAAAAAACACCTTGGTTAACTTCCCAAGAGACACACGAAGATTTTCAAGAAAATCCTCCCATCACAACTACCCTTTACATGTAACATTTTTTGATTTTCTAAAAACTTTCTCGACGTTTTTGATTAAAATGCCACATATAAAAGATATTTGCGTGGTAAATAAACCTATAATATCTCGAATTTGCTGGGAATATCCCGTAAAGTCCTGTTCATTCGGAAGGAATTTTATAGAATATTGTATAACTGGTAAACGTTAAGCAAATGACGAAAACTTACTAAACAAAAAATGTAGATCTCTTTAAAACACACAATTTATTTCAAACATCTTTTTTTTGGCATAAGCCATTTTCGAGATGTGCGTTATTAATGGTTCAAATTTTACATACCCTGTCATTCTTTAAATTCTTGTCATATTAATTTTTTTCTCGCGATTGCATGGAACAATTTTAAGGCCAGCATATAGCGCCCTGTTATTAAACATTTGTCTATCGCTGTTCCCTTTGTATCCCAACAAAATATGTAATGTTTACTATCTCTACTGCTTATAGTATGTAGGGGAAGTATTGTATTCCATCCAAAACTTCGATACCAAGATTTCACCGGAAATATTTGTTTTTGAGACTCCCTGAATCCAAAAGCAGCATTTTTCGTAACATGTCCGTGTGTGTGTGTGTGTGTGTCTGTCTGTCTTTCTGTCTATGAAGAGCCTAACTCAGATTCGAACAGTCGGATAAACACCAAACTGGGAATTTAGGTTCAGTATCTTACAGAGATGCGACACGAAGGTTTGCAAGAAAATACCCCCACCGCAGATTACCCTTTACATGGAACATTTTTGGAAAGTTTTTATTTTCTCAGAAATGGCTCTAACGATTTTGATTAAAATATCATATATTTAAGATACTTTCATGACAAATAAGATGTATATCTTGAATTTTCTGGGAATGTCTCCAAAAGTATTCTTTATTGTGAACGACTTTTGCAAAACTGGTAAACCATAAGAGATAGACAAAATTGTACTACACAAAAAATGTAGATCGCGTTAAAATACACAATTTATGTCATATACATTTTTTTTATTGAGTGAACCATTTTCGAGATATTGCTTGTTATTCCTTTAAATTTTCCAATACTTATACTTTTACTAAAATGGAAATTGGTTATTCATTTTGTTTATGTCCTGGAAGTACAAAGAGAATGGAATACACCACATAGCAACCAGCTCTTTAAACATTTGACTATCGCTTAAAGCCTACCATAATCCCCTTGCACCTACAAGAAAATTAGCAATAAGATTAACACCTCGATATCTTGATTAACATGAAGCATATGGAGAAAAAGCGTTTGTAAAAGTAGTTTGTACAAGAATAGAGAAAGTCATGTGAGTGTAACACATAAGATTTTTTAGTTCCATTTATACCCCACCTTTAACTTCTGTGGAGTTATCAGTGGCCTTTGCTTTGGAAAACATAGTGCCTATAAGCGATGATGTTAGCTCGTATTTGCTTTTCTTCAGGTTTTCTGGTAAACCTTGGGTTTTATTATTTAGATCACACACACACGCATACGCACGCATTTACACTCTCATTCATACTTCTGGGAGGATAGGGAATAATTTTGGTTAGAGAAAAATTAGCACTGTTCAACGGGAATCGAGCCGGCGACTCCTCACACAGCAGGCAGATCTCTACCGACTGAGGAAATGTGTAATTTAGCCATTTCTGTAAAAGTTTATCTGGATTAAAACGAAATATAGTCAAATAAGCCTTCGTAAGAATAATTTGTATACCCACTAATAAAAGATACAGGTAGTGAAAGTCATGCGAATATAACACACGAGGTTATTCCATATGCGGGGAGAACTAGCGATATGAGATAGCCGTATTAAAGTCCTACACCTGATCTAACTCCTAACGTTGGACAAAGAAAGCTAGCAGTCGACGAACGACGTTATACAGGCCAACAGGATCTCGAGGTGTGTTTAACTCTGTTAATATTTGCTTATCTGATTTGGTTCAATTAGTACATTGCACAAATAATTTCCTCTTTAGTCAGTAAAGTGTATTTTTCAGTAAAATAATTTATAGATGAGAAACAAGAAAAAGTGAAACCGATACATCCAGTATGGAAGTAGTTCAAAGATACCATCAATGAGAATGAAAAATATAAGTACACTAGAAACTTTTTAAGTGGCTTTGTGAGCAGAAATAAGTTCATTTTTATATTCTTTTCCAAGTTTTAATTTACGGTTTTATTGGCGGCAGAAAGTTCGATCAAGTACTTTAATTTACTGAGGAGAAAATTCCAAACTCTTTTTTTCTGTGCTCAGAGTAGCAAAGCAAAAGTTCACTTTTCATTAAACCTGATCCAAAGTAAACACAACTGCTTTCACTTAACTTTCGTTAAAGACCTTACGAATTCCTATGAATTTTCGATGATGGTAATTTCAATATTCCGCTTTCCAATGCAGATTAAAAAGGAACGGGGTTTTCCGACGAAAAATGCGATGCTCTATTACTGCACACAATTTAGAAATTAATAATCATTACATTAAAGTTAATAATGACACCTCTCCAGAATATGCTTACACTTTTCCTTACCATTTCACTCCTACTACGCCATACCACTTCCAACCAACAAAACGGCATGGTTTTAACCAGCCATGGCTGCTTAACCTTATAATTTTTATCAACTCCCTAGCATTTTTACTTTCTCTACTACGTATAGTAAGTAGGGGAAGTATCATATTCCACCCAAAAATTCTATACCGAGATTTCACCGGAAATACATGTTTTGAGACCCCCTGAATCCAAAAAAAGCGTTTTTGGAAACATGTCCGTGTGTGTGTCTGTGTTCTGTGAACAGCAGAACTCAGCAACGAACAGTCGAATTAACACCAAACTTGGCATTCAGGTTCAATATCTTCGAGAGATGCGACACAAAGGTTTTCAAGAAAATCCCCCCGCCCCAGATTACCCTTTACATTGGAACATTTTTCGAAAATTTTAATTTTCTCAAAAATGGCTCTAACGATTTTGATTAAAGCGTCACATGTTTAAGATATTTTCACGACAAATGAAACGTATATCTCGAATTTTCTGGGAATGTCTCCAAAAGTATTCTTCATTGTGAACGACTTTTGCATAACTGGAAAACCATAAGAGATAGACAAAATTTTATTACACAGAAAACGTAGATCTCGTTAAAATGCACAATTTATGTCATATACATTTTTTTTTGTTGAGTAAACCATTTTCGACATATTGCTTGTTATTCCCTTAAATTTTCCAACACACTTTTTCTCAAATGAAAATTCGTTATTCATTTTTTTTGTCCTGGTAATGCAAAAGAATGGAATACTCCACATAGCAACCAGCTCTTAAAATATTTGACTATCGCTTAAAGCCTAGCAATTCCCCTTGCATCTACAAGAAAATTAGCAATAAGATTAACATCTCAATATCTCGATTAACATGAAGCATATGGAGAATAAGCGTTTGTAAAAATAGTTTGTACCAGGGTAGAGAAAGTCATGTGAGTATATCACATCAGATTTTTTTCTATCTACATTCATGTTAAACGAAATAATTGTTTATAGAAGTAGTTTCTTTACAGATTTCGTTGTGGGTACTAGGGGTTCTAAAACATTATTTTACTTGTAATCTCGGTATCAAAATTTTGAATGAAATGCAATACTTCCACTATTTTAGTTAAGCGGGAGAGAAATAATAATTATATAATAGAAACAATTTGGTTTTAATTGTAGGCTCTTCTAGGGCAGAATAGGTATAGTACTTGAAGCGAAGGGGGACCTAGTACCTCGGCCTATGGAGATATTTTGTACCTAGGCTGATGATGGGGCGCTCCGAGAGGTAGGGTTGAGGTGAGAGGAGACAGAGGGTGGCAGAACTAGGAGGCACGACAGGCAGAGGGTAGGGTCCCTACCGTTTGAACTCCCCGGGTGGTGGCTGGTGCAGTTGGCTCCCCTCTCCATTTGTGGGCTTACACATCCCCTGGGGGCCCGGGACCCGGGTCTCGCAGTCCGGGAGGCGAAATTTTACTCAAAGCATGATTTTCCTCTGCCACGACTCCCGCCGACACTTGCAACCCTGAAAGAAACCAAGCAGATGAAAGGTGAAGCCAAATGAGAATGAAGATGGAATGGAAGGACAGGAAATTCTGGGAATGTAATGATTGTTTCCAGCATTCGCCTAGCGACTCGAAGGAACCCCCGAAAAAACCCATGGGCCAGGATAAAAGTATACTTAATATTGATAATTTTAGTTATAAAACCTAGATTAACTTAAATGTAGTGGTATAAAGAAATAAAATGCTGCACAAAAAGAATAAGTAAATATAAATTAAGTGTACTTCAAATATAACAACATATTATCATGCTGCTCTTTCTACCTCCGCCTCTTTTTTGTCGTATTTATTGCTTCCTTTAACTTACCCTTCCCCCCCCCCATTTCAGTTTCCAACTCATATCTTCTCGCCTTAGTTACTTTTTAAACAACCCCATTTCTACACAAGCGTAACAAGCTTTCGAACTTTGCTCCGCTTTTGTTCAATACTTTAGTGCCATAAAGCACAGAGGCGCCTTGTTTCTTATTCTCGTATAAGCGGTCACCTGCGTCCTTATACCAGACTTTCTGGAGACTTGCGTTACTCTTTGGACACCTCTGATATTTATGTTCTAAGCAAAATCAAAACCCTCCATGGTTCCCATTTAACCCAGATTTCTGTTCTTCGCTTTTACTTTCTCTACTACGTATATTAAGTAGGGGAAGTATTGTATTCCACCCAAAAATTCGATACCGAGATTTTACCGGAAATACATGTTTTGAGACCCCTGAATCCAAAAAAAGCATTTTTGGAAACATGTCCGTGTGTGTATGTGTCTCTGAACAGCATAACTCAGAAACGAACAGTTGAATAAACACCAAACTTGGTATTTAGGTTCAGTATCTTCCACAGATGCGACACAAAGGTTTGCAAGAAAATCCTCCCACCCCAGATTACCCTTTACATGGAACATTTTTCGAAAATTTTAATGTTCTCAAAAATGGCTCTAACAATTTTGATTAAAGTTTCATATGTTTAAGATATTTTCATGACAAATAAAATGTATATCTCGAGTTTTCTAGGAATGTCTCCAAAAGTATTCTTCATTGTGAACATAACTGATAAACCATAAAAGATAGACAAAATTTTACTACACAAAAATGTAGATCGCGTTCAAATACACAATTTATGTCATATACATTTTGTTTGTTCAGTGAACCATTTTAGAGATAATGCTTGTTATTCCCTTAAATTTTTCAATACTTATTTTTTCAAATGGGAATTCGTTATTCATTTCTTTGTCTTAGATATGCAAAGAGTATTAATCTGTGGCAAAGGGAATGGTGCTGAGTCTAGCAACCAGCTATTAAGAGATATGTGTGTGCTTAAAGGCTACTGTATTTCTATATTGCCCTTGTAAATATATATTCTCCTTACATCTACAAGAAAATTAGCAATAAGATAGACTCTGCAAATGTTTATCTCGATTAACATGAAGTAGATGGAGAATAAGCGTTTGTAAAAATAGTTTGTACAAGAGTAGAGAAAGTCATGGGAGTGTAACACATCAGATTTTTTTTATGTCCTATACATGCAAAGAGAATGGAATTCGCCACATAGCAACCAGCGCTTTAAAGATTTGACTATCGCTTAAAACCTACCATATTCCCCTTGTATCTACAAGAAAACGAACAATAAGATTGACATCTCCATATCTCGATTAACATGAAGCATATGGAGAATAATCTTTTGTTGAAATAGTTTGTACAAGAGTAGAGAAAGTCATGTGAGTGTAACACATCAGATTTTTTTTACCACCCTAAAATTTAATTCAGCTAACTTCCATATTTCCTCAGAAGAGGAGGCAATTTATACCAGAAAATGCCATTCTCAGAGAAATCTGTTCAAAGCAAAAATGGAGGAAAGAATCTATATATTTGAAAAGAAATGTGCCACCTGGAGTGAGCATTCAGAAGCTGTCCTAATGGCAGTAATACCAATTTGGTGAGAGAAATATCCCCTAAAATGTGTTAATATTTATTAAAAGATGCAGAAGTTATGATTTTTTTCTCTGACGTGCAGAATTCCCAGTGCAAAATGACAGATTCAGTATCGTTAAAAAATGTTATCTACAGGAATGTGATAAAATATGTATAAAACTTCTTAAAACCTGAAATGTCATTTTTGGGCAAATTTCGCATTTACTTTCCCTTATCAAAATTATTGTCTTAAGGAACAAATGGAATGGTACTTAATGCAACATATATTTTAGTCTCTTTTAAAACATTCTAAATAATTGATAATATCTGAGGAGTGGAAGGATGTAGGAAAAATTACGAAAATCCAAATTTGAAGTCTTAAAACACCACCCTACCACGCCAGGTACGGTTAGTACTTACTTTCTCTGCTACCTATAGTAAGTAGGGGCAGTATTATACATCAACAAAAATTTGGTACAGAGAATTTACTTTCAATACATATTTTGAAGTCTCCCGAATAAATAAAGAATTTTTAGATAAACGCCCTTCGTGTGTGTGTCTGTGAAGAGCGTAGCTCAAAAACCAAAAGTCGGATAAAGACTACACTTGGTATTTAGGTTCAGTATTTTTCAAAGATGGGACACAAAGATTTTCAAGAAAATCACCCACCACAAACTAGACTTTACGTGGAACATCTTTCGAAATGTTTTATTTTCTAAAAATTTTGAAAAACAAATATCACATATTAAAGTTATTCACATGACAAATAAAATCTATATCTTGCCTTTCTGAGAATATCTTCTAAAAGCCTCTTCATTCGGAAGGAACTTTCTATAATCTTGTATAGATAACTTGTAAACGTTAAGCAATAGATGAAAACATACTATACAAGAAATGTAGATCTCTTTAAAACATACAATTTATCTCAAATAATTTCTTTTGTGGCATCAACCATTTCCGAGATATCCTTTATTAATGGTTCGATTTGTTCAATACTTTCATTCCTTTAAAGTCCTATTTATTTTCAGCTGTTTCTCACGATGCTAGGGAAACACTATGGAATTTAAGGCCAGCACATAGTGTTCAAAGAAACTTTCGTAAATATAATTTGTATATCCACTAATAAACGATAGAGGGTAGAGAAAGTTATATGAATGTGACACATCAGATTTTTAGAAAAACATGTGTGTGTGTGTCTGTGAACAACAACTAAAAACGAAAAGTCAGATACATACTAAACCCCCAACTACCATTCATATGGAACATTTTTCAAAATTTTCAATTTTCTCAGAAATGACCCTAACCATTTTTATTATTTTCATTCATTATCTGTTTACCCTCCTCTTATGTAGGACTTACACCCCCCAGGACTTACAAGCGGTGCCTGGGGTCAGAGGCCCGTCGAGGAGCAGACACTCATCAGCCCGATGCCTGGTATGAGATGAAGGAAGTAGATGAAACGAAATGTTGGTGAAATGAATGAAAGGAAAGGTGATGATGGAGCAGTTGGTGGAATGAATGGCGGGGGAAACCGGAGAACCCGGAGAAAACCCGCCCAGACGCCGCTTCGTCCACCACAAATCCCACATGCAGGTCCCTGGGATTGAACCCGGGCCGCCTCGGTGGGAGGCGAGCGGACCATTTTTATTTAACATTTATATTAGAGATATTTACATGATAAATAAATTATATATGCTGAAGTTTCTGGTAATAAACTGTGAAGTCCTCTTCATTCGGAATAATTTTTTTAGAATTTTGTACAACTGGTAAATGTTATGCGATAGACGAAAAGACATTCAGAAGAATGTAGGTCTGTTTAAAATATGTTTATTCCAAATAATTATTTTTGTGGCATAAGCCATTTCCGAGATATCCGTTATTAATGGTTTGAGTTGTTCAAGCTTTGTCATTATTTTGAAGTACTGTCGACATTCAGTTGTTTCTCACGATTGCATGGAAAGCTTATAGAATTTTAAGGCTAGTGTATAATGTCTAGTTCTTAAATATTTGACTATTGCCATTCCCTTTGCATTTATAACGAAATGTGTAATTTAGCAACTTCTGCAAAGGTTTCTCTCAATTAAAATGAAGCAGACAGAAAAAGAAGCTTTCGTAAACATAGTTTTTATACCCATTAATAAATGATAGAAGGTAAATAAAGTCATGTGAATGTTACACCTCAGATTTGTTATAATATTTTTGCTCTTTTTACCTATAGTGTAAAACCAAGCATGCAAAAACTCCCCTCTAGATTTCCACTCTTAAATCTCTTTTATAAAAGCCAGAACGTTTTTTTTTGAGGTGCTGTAGAATTTAAAATATTGAAAGATACATCACCACACAAAGAGGGGTAGTTTTTCCTCTCCGCTGGTGGCAGATGAAGCGTGCAGTGTTTGGAGTGTTCCTGACCTTTTTTAAATCGATATCACTGGAGCTCTTGCAGGAGACGTATACAGATTCCAAAAGCCAAACTCGCAGCAAGAACTGAACAAGCATGCTTTGCGTTTAGATTTATTACGCTTTGGTTTTAACAAATGAGAAGGTGTTCTAGTGACTGATCTTGTCATTTACTACAAATTAAGAGAAAGCAGTTTATAAAGTATAATCAAGCTGATCTGTATCGTTTGAGAAAAACAAAATGTGTCGTTAACCTAACATTTTCTAAACATTAAAACTCATTTTATTTTTGGTAGACCGCATGTGACGTAAATGAACTGTTATATCATCCATAATATTCGTTATGACCGATTGTGATCTTATGGGCGGCGCACGCAGCTCCCCTATCGCCCATATTTGTTAACTCCTTCAAAGCAGCAGCTCCACTGGGATCCATTCCCCAGACACACAATGAAATATCTGTATTTAAAATAAAATAAATCCTGTTCATTATAATTTTAACAGTCTAATAAATTCAGTTCATTTCCTTTGCTTCAATATGTGTTGCTTTCACGTTACCTGCAAAATGATCAATAAAAGCGGAGTGGACTTAAAGTGCTGCTATCTTTTGCACTACTCACAAACACACTCTAGGTCCTGCCGTCAGTGCTGTCATCTGATCAGTATTTAATTGCACACGTTAATAAGGCAAGAGCTTTATGTAGAGACTCAAAAGTTTTGAAATTATAGTGTGGGCGACCAAAAATTGTCGTATGCAAATTACTACAATGGTAACTAAAAAGCTGCGCTCGTATAAAAATTATGAAATGAACTATCCGAGAGGGATGGCTCAGGCGGTAACGTCTATGGCTCGCATTTGGTAGGTCTTCGGTTAGATTCCCGTGGCCGACCTTCCTGACCCATGACGTTTTCCGGGGGTTTCTTCGGGTCACTAGTCGAATGCTGGGAAGGTAGTTAGTTACATACTCCGAATTTCCATTTCACCTCTATTCTCATTTTACTTCAACTTTCATGCGCTTAGTCTCTTTTAGGGTTTGTACATGTCAGTTAAAGGTCAGGGGGAAAGGATGCTCTGTGGAAACCTTCGGAATGGGACGTTCTCCGGGATCCAGGTTCCCCCAGGGGATCTATAAGCTCACAAGTGGACGGGAGCCGGCTGTACAAGTGCCCACGGTGAGGTTAAAGCTGTAAATGGTAGGAACCCTTCCCACTGCCCGTCGTGCCCCCTGATCCGGCCGCTCTCTGTCTCCTCTCACCTCATTCCTCCCTCCCTCATAAACATACTCGGTCTTACTATTATCATATAGTATAATATACTACTCACTTCTATAAATTTATCTCACAAAAGTATATTTTCCCCTGTATTTAATTTGAAACGAGATAAGCTTATACAGAAATAGTTTCATCATACATTTCGTTGAAGGTTCAGGGGAAACAAGGGGCTAAAGCAATAGTGAAGTCTTTGTAAAGCTACTCACTGCATACTGGTTTCGAAATGCCATACTCTTTGCACGGTATCGATAAAAAATTGTGCCTTAATACTTATGTTTATCAAATATTGGCACATTCAGAACAATAACAACGAATATTTTGGAAGCTGTCAGTGCCATAAAATTTTACTTCACTTTAATGTAAGTGATTAACAATATCTACGTTCCAAAATAATAAAAATGTCCTCTTAAGTGCTCCCTTGGATCTACTTTGGGTTATTAACGTGGTCGGTTATTTTTTAAACAAAATAAATCTATACATTTTAATAAAAAAATGGTGTAATTAACAAAATAATATATAAGGCAAGCCGTAAGATGTAGAATGGATATCGGAGAGAGACAACTCGCCACTACGAGCAGCTTTATCTGCTGTGGCTACACCACCTGGGAGGCAGGGATGAGGTGAAGAAGCCGTAGGGCGTCTCGGGTCCGCAGGTAGATAGGCCCACAGAGACGCTATCTGCCCGACACCGCCAGCACCACAAAAAAAACCTAAGGGATTGATAAACGTTTACTGCACAAAAACCGAATCCCGTAAGAACATACAATTTCTGTCTAATATGTTTTGTATCACTAACCATTTCCAAGATATTCATTGTAATTTGAATGAGTTTTCAAATATTTTACGCTTCCTTGAAGGGATACTGCAGTCATTCGTTTGTTTCCCATGGTCATGCAAAGACTGGAATTTCAAAACCAGCTTATATCGACCAACGTTTTAAAGATTTGGCATGGCTTCAGCCCCCTATATACCCTACAGCTAAATGTGTAATAAAATAATTTATGCAAACGTTTATCTCCATCAACATTAAGTAGAAGTGTAATCCTTAGTGAGAATGGTTTGTAGAAGAGTGGGTAATAGAGAGCGTGTAAAAGTCTCACATCAGAGTCTATCAAGTCGAAGAGCTCAGAATTGCCATCACTCCTTATTTACTATGTTCACATACTGTTAGGGCTAGGCAATATTTTCACAAACCTGTGAGATGCGCCAATGCTTTAGATATTTTCAAGTGTAGATTTTACTTTAAGCTAGGAGAACGCCATAAGAGGTGCCCAGACACCCTTTTTATTATTTTGTCTAACTATAAACCGTTAGAGATAGAAAAAATCTGATGTATTAAACTCACACGACTTGCTTTACTCTTATACAAACTATTTTTACAAACGTTTATTCTCCATATGCTTCATGTTAATCGAGATATCAAGATGTTAATCTTATTGCTAATTTTCTTTTAGATGCAAGGGGAATTGGTAGGCTTTAGGCGATAGTCAAATATTTTCTGAGCTGGTTGCTATGTGGAGTATTCCATTCTCTTTGCATTACCAGGACAAAAAAAATGAACAACAAATTTGAGAAAAAGTATTAGTATTGGAAAATTTAAGGGAATAGCAAGCAATATCTCGAAAATGGTTCACTGAACAAAAAAAATGTATATGACATAAATTATGTATTTTAACACGATCTACATTTTTTGTGTAGTAAAATTCTGCCTATTTCTTATGGTTTACCAGTTATGCAAAAGTCGTTAACCATGAAGAATACTTTTGGAGACATTCCCAGAAAATACAAGATATACATTTTACTTGTCAGGAAAGTATCTTAAATATATGATATTTTAATAAAACTCGTTGGAGCCGTTTTTGAGAAAATTAAAATTTTCGAAAAAGGGTAATCTGGGGTGGGGGGATTTTCTTGAAAACCTTTGTGTCGCATCTCTGGAAGTACTGAACCTAAATACCAAGTTTGGTGTTTATCCGACTGTTCGTTTCTGAGTTATGCTGTTAACAGACACATAGACACACACACGGACATGCTTCCAAAATGCCTTTTTTGAATTCAGGGGGTCTCAAAACATGTATTTCCGGTGAAATCTCGGTATCGAAGTTTTGGGGGAATACAATACTTCCCCTACTTACTATACGTGGTAGAGAAAGTAAAAACGTACTACACAAAAAATGTAGTTCTCTTTGAAATACACAGTTTATTTCAAGTAACCTTGTTGTGGCATGTCATTTCCGAAATATCCATTTTTATGGTTTGAATCTTCAATATTTCTCATTTTTACTTTCTCTGCCAAGAACATCGTAGTTAGAGAATGTTTTGCATACCACCAAAAATTAGATACCGAGATTTTATCAGAAATGCATGATTCAGATCCCTGAATCCAAATAAAGTATTTTTGGCGTCATGTGTGTGTGTGTGTGATCAACATAGCTCAAAAACAAAAGGTGCGATAAATACCAAATCTGCTATTTAAATTCTGTATCTCATAAGGATGCGACAAGAAGATTTTCATCTACATCTCTCATCCCGACAACCTTTTAGATGGAATATTTTTCGAAAATTCTGATTTTCTAAAAATGGCTCTAAGGATTTGTAATACCACATATTAAAGATATGTAAATGAAAAATAAAATGTATATCTTGAATTTTCTGGGAATAGTCTGAAGTCTTCTTCATTCGGAAGGAGTTTTGTATAACGTTGTATAACTAATAAACGTTAGGAGACAGATGAAAATGTAGTATACAAAAAATTTCTCCCTCTTTAAAACACAGAGTTTATTTCAAATAGGTTTTTTGTGGCATAAACCATTTCTGAGATGTCCATTAATAATGGTTTGGATTGTTCATTGCTTGGCCATTATCTTTAAGTTATGTAAACATTCAGTTGTTTCTCGCGATTGCATGGAAACTATATATATATATAATTTTAGGGCCAGCATGTAGCATTAAGTTCTTAAACATTTGACTATCGCTGTTCCCATTGTGCCTATAACGGAAGTATAATGTAGCTATTTTTGCAAAGGTTTATTTAGATTAAAATGTGTACATAGAAAAATAAGTTTTAGTAAGAATAGTTTGTATATCCACTAATAAAAAAATCTGATGTGTTACACTCACATGACTTTCTCTACTCTTGTACAATCTATTTTTACAAACGCCTATTCTCCATATGCTTCATGTTAATCGAGATATCGAGATGTCAATCTTTTTGGTAATTTTCTTGTAGATGCAAGGGGAATATGGTAGGTTATAAGCGATAGTCAAATATTTTAACGCTGGTTGCTATGTGGCGCATTTCATTCTCTTTGCATGTCCAGGACATAAAAAAATGAATAACGAATTTGAGAAAAAGTATAAGTATTGAAACATTTAAGGAAATAACAAGCAATATCTCGAAAACGGTTCACTCAACAAAAGAAATGTATATGACATAAGTTTCAGCATCTCCTTTCATAAAGTTGGAAAGTAAAGCATTTAAAAGTAGTTTAAAAAATGTTGTATGGTTTCATCCGCGCCTTTCTATGATAGGGACATACGGCAACGAGCGCCGAGAACGCGGACTGGAAAAACACCGCACAGCCAGTTCGTAGTTTCTTGGCTCTCTCTGTATAATCGGGGATGGTACGAGACGTGTTTTTAAAGTAGGTACCGTTTTAATATTTTGCCCCTATAGGGCTGCATTAGCGAATTTGAGCATGCGCAACCACAGTTCTCCATTCATTAGGAAGCCACAAAGTGGCTTTCTGAAGTGGCCACAAGTGACTAAGTGGCCTAACTGGCCAAGTGGCCACAAACAAATTGTGTATCTTGAATTTTCTGGGAATCGAAGTCCTCATTCGGAAGGGATTTTTATTATTTTGAAAGTTTATAGTCTCTTTAACATATTAGTCATATCGTGACTTCACAACTTTTAAAATAAATATTTAATAATAAAACAATGAGGTTATTTAACATACTGGACTTTTGAACTACTATAAAATTGTGACACTATAGTTAATGAATCCGATTGGACATTATATCATTCGTAAATCATTGTGTATCTGGTAGTACTGTCTCCATTGATGGTATTGTTAACGTTCCACATTATGTGTTTCGTTGTTAACAGTATGTTACACTGGTGCCAGATGTGTTAAATTGAATTTTATTTATGGACGCTCTTTAACTGCTGTGGTTCATAGCGTTCGATTCTATATTTGGCGTGAAAGACCGGTAATTTTTGCTAATAGGCCTCTTTATCGGGCTTGAGGTACTTTTACGTGGCGTAAATATACGACACGGGACCACCGGCTTTATTTCCCTTCCAAAGGAAGCCATGCTAACAATTTTTACGCCCGTAAAAATCCATCACCCTTCGCCGGATTTGAACCCGGGAACTAGAGGCTAGCATGGTAACCACTACACCACGGAGGACGACAGGCAGATGGGTGGTTGGTCCTTTGAAAGAAGGTAACTGTGCGTCTTCATGGTATGGCTCATTATCAGTCGGGATATTAAAACCTGATCTTGACTGGAAAGGGAATTACTGGGAAGATGTGTCAAAAAACTGAAGTTATATCACGGAGTTTGCTTCTCGTGGAGTCAAGCCATCCTGTCTTCCATTGTTGGTAGAGCTTTTTTTAACGGTTGAGGTAACATCATGGGCTGATGCCTAGGCATTTGTGTGATATTGTATAACTAGTAAACGTTAAGCGATAGAAGAAAACGCACTACACAAGAATGTAGATCTCCTTAAAAGACACAATTTACATCCAATAATATTTTTTGTGCCATAAGCCTTTTCGGAGATATCCTTTATTAATGTTTTGAATTGTTTAGTTCTTTGTTATTCTTTTAAAGCCCGTAGACATTCAGTTGCTTCTCGCAGTGGCATGGAAAGAGTATGGAATTTTAAAGTCATTATATAGCGTACAGTTATTGTACATTTTACTGACTCTATTCTAGTTGCATTTATAAAGAAATGCATAATATAGCTACTTCTGCAAAAGTTGTCTCGATTAAAGTGAATTAGATAACAAATTAAGCTTTCGTAAGAATAGTTTTTATACCCATCAATAAACTATACAGGATGAAGAAAGTCATGTGAACGAAACACATACGATTTTTACTTTCTCTACTACGTATAGTAAGTAGGGGAAGTATTATATTCCACCCAAAAATTCGATACCGAGATTTCACAGGAAATACATGTTTTGAGACCCCTGAATCCAAAAAAAGCATTTTTGGAAACAAGTTCGTGTGTGTGTCTGTGAACAGCATAACTCAAACAAACAGTCGGATAAACACCAAACTTGGTATTTAGGTTCAGTATCTTCCAGAGATGCGACAAGAAGGTTTTCAAGAATATCCCACCGCCCAAGATTACCCTTTACATGGAACATTTTCCGAAAATTTTAGTTTTCTCAAAAATGCCTCTAACGATTTTGATTAAAATATCATATGTTTAAGATATTTTCATGACAAATGGAATGTATATCTCGAATTTTCTGAGAATGTCTCCAAAAGTATTCTTCTTTGTGAACGACTTTTGCATAACTGGTAAACCATAAGAGGTAGACAAAATTTTACTACACAAAAAATATAGATCGCGTTAAAATACACAATTTAGGTTATGTATATTTTTTGTTGTTGAGTGAACCATTTTCGAGATATTGCTTGTTATTCCCTTAAATTTTCCAATACTTATACTTTTTCTCAAAATTCGTTATTCATTTTTACTTTCTCTACTACGTATAGTAAATAGGGGAAGTATTGTATTGCACCCAAAAATTCGATACCGAGATTTCACCGGAAATACATGTTTTGAGATCCCCTGAATCCAAAAAAAGCATTTTTGGAAACATGTCCGTGTGTGTCTGTCTGTGTGTGCGTCTGTGAACAGCATAACTCAGAAACGAACAGTCGGATAAACACCAAACTCGGTATTTAGGTTCAGTATCTTTCAGAGGTACGACACGAAGGTTTTAAAGAAAATCCCCCACCCCAGAGCACCCTTTACATGGAAGATTTTTCGAAAATTTTAATTTTCTCAAAAATGGCTAACGATTTTGATTAAAATATCATATGTTTAAGATATTTTCATGACAAATGAAATGTATATCCCGAATTTTCTGGGAATGTCCAAAGGTATTCTTCATTGTGAACGACTTTTGATAAACTGGTAAACCGTAAGAGATAGACAAAATTTTACTAAACAAAAGATGTAGATCGCGTTAAAATACACAATTTATGCCATATACATTTTTGTTGTTGAGTGAACCATTTTCGAGATATTGCTTGTTATTTACTTAAATGTTTCAATACTTATTTTCGCAAATGGGAATTCGTTATTCATTTTTTGTCTTGGATATACAAAGAGTATTAATCTGTGGAAAAGGGAATAGTGCTGCACCTAGCAACCAGCTATTAAGAAATATGTATGTGCTTAAAGGCTACTGTATTTCGATACTGCCCTTGTAAATATATATTCCCCTTGCGTCTACAAGAAAATTAGCAACAAGATAGAGATGCAGATGTTTATCTCGATTAACATGAAGTAGATGGAGAATAAGCGTTTGTAAAAATAGTTTGTACAAGAGTAGAGAAAATCATGTGAGTGTAACACATCAGATTTTTTTGTGTCCTGGTATTGCAAAGAGAATCGAATACTCCACATAGCAGCCAGCTCTTAAAATATTTGACTATCGCTTAAAGCCTACCAATTCCCCTTGCATCTACAAGAAAATTAGCAATAAGATTAACATCTCGATATCTCGATTAACATGAAGCATATGCAGAATAAGCGTTTGTAAAAATAGTTTGTACAAGAGTAGAGAAAGTCGTGTGAGTGTAACATATCAGATTTTTTAAACATGCATTTGTTCAACCTTTTAGGTTACTTTCGTCTGCAGGGTTTATGTACTTTAGTGTATATAAATCCTCGCGCTAATGATGTGAAAGAGAAAGAAACACAGGTAGAATCCTGATAGTTTAATTTGCAGTAGTTCTTGTCGGTGCTGCCTACGCTAATGCAGAATATGAAAGTCAATTCTGGAAATGAAATCCTCCTACTGCTGAGAATAAGCTCATTAGCACTCGGAATATTCAAATGATTCTCTACTGTTACAGGTCTCACCTTAGCCAGTTCAGTTCCAATCTCGTCTCCGTCTTCTTTGAATGTTCAGTACCTTTGTCGATCTTGAACTGGCATCTGAGTGCAGGATTTGCATGCTTCTAGGAGTTTCAAACTCTATTACTACTCTGCGCTGTAACACTGTTTTCCTGCCTTAGGTGAAAATTCGCTACTGAGGCTTCCAAGCTCGTAAATGCTTTACATGCGGTTTCGACGCTTCCAACAGGTTTCGCCATTATTCAGAGATTAGGCAAAGGAGAACTTTGTTCTCTCTGTTGCTTCTCTACTTCATTTTTATTTGCTCTACTTATGTAAAGAGTACTTATAGAACATAACGAGGTGGCACCGAGGTAACGTGTACGTCTCTCGCATTCGGGAAGTCAACTCTGACCCAGGGTTTTTCGTGGTTTCCCCGGGTCGACATAAGAATACTGGGGTGGTTCGTCTTCTACCAGAAGTCTTATTTCCTGTATCCATCATCTGTTTCACGGTTGTAGGACCAGGCGACAGTGCTCGGTGCGTTTCGGCTGAGCGGTGGCCGTGCGCTCTGCCGTGGGACTGCTCAGTTAGGTCCCGTCTCTGAGCGGACCTCGCGCCGGAGGTTCGGTGGCTTGTTGTTGGGCCCGCACGGCGTCGGTTACATTCGATCTGGAAACGTTAGGGACACCGTTCATACTTGCACCTGTCGTCATCCGGATCTAGTCGGATCTTTGGCTCCCTCCCCTCATCCCTTCTTCCCAGGGGTCACGGTAGAAGCAAAAAGGCCATTGCGGCCTACTTCCGGTGCTCTGCCACGGTTGCAGGGGTCCTTCTATTCATCCGTTGCCTTTACTCTTTACATAACTAAAGAAGAAGTTTCCGCCCAAAAATTCAATGGCGAGATATAACCGGAAATACATGTTTTGATGGCCCCTGAATCCCCCCAAAAAGTCATCCTCCATGGTGTAATGGTTATCATGTTAGCCTCTACTTCCAGAGGTCTTGGGTTCAAACCCAGTGGAGGGCGATGTATCTTTTCGGCCGTAAAAATCCTTAGCAAGGCTTCCTTCGGAAGGGAAGTAAAGTCAGTGGTTCCGTTCGTAGATTTACAGCACTTAAAAGAACCTCAAGCTTGATAAAAAGGTCTCTGAGCAAAATTACCGGTCTTTCACGCCCAATTTAGAATGGGACGCTAAAGACCACAGCAGTTAAAGAGCGTCCATAAATAAAACTCAATTTCAATTTCCCCCAAAAAGCATTTTAAGAAACAGGTTCGTATGTCTGTCTTGTCTATCTGTCTGTGAACAACATAAATGGAAAAACAAAAGTTGTATAAACACCAAAGATCATATGTTCACTATCTTCCAAAGACGAGACACTAAATTTTTGAATAATATCTCCTTATCCCAAACTTCCCTTTACTTGAAAAGAAATCGATATTTGTAATTTTCTCAAAAAAGGCTTTAACGCTTGTAATTAAAATAACAAATGTTTTATACATGTACATGACAAAGTCAACATTTTGAATTTTCTGGGAATAGCATATGCAGTAGTTTTCATTCGGAGGGAATTTTGTATAAATCTGTATGACTATGAAATATAGACCGAATATTACTATACATAAAAGTAGTTCACAGTACATTTATTTCAAATACTCTTTATTTTGGTATCAGAAGTTTCCGAGATATCCATTATTGCTGATTTACATTTTTCAATACCGTTGTCACGTTTTTAAAGTGCTGCCGCCATTCAGTTGTTTCTCGCAATGTTATAGAGACAGAATGGCAACAGGCCAGTTTGTAAATATCTGACTTTCGGTTTGCTCTATCCCCGTGTGCCTACAACGAAATATTTCTGCAAAGGATTATGTTACTTAACAAGAAGTAGAAGAAAAGCTAATAAGCTTTCGAAGCTACAGTGCGTTCGCTTCCCCGTGCGGCCGGCCGAAGCATTAGATAGCGACGTGTAACAACTGTCAAGCTTACCCTACACATTTATTGTTTATTTATTATCACTATAGTTACTTTGTATGGTTTAAGTTTTAAAATTTCAGTAGCCGTATGGACTAAGATCTTTGAAACACATACTTGCTGTGCAACACTTTTAGAGACTTAATTAGAGAGCGAGTGAATGGTGCATTAATTTCAACGAGTTTTCCCTCAGTTAAGACTCTTCTCTTTGGCTTAGGACATTTAGCGTTTAGGGATCCTATTGCTTTTAATTTATTAACAAGACCCCTGACAGTCTCTCTATTTGGAACTGGAACTGGAACGGTAGGGAATTTGTCTTGAAATTGCCTACACACCGCTCTTCATGACTTGGTTTTTACATAAGTGTATACACGAAAACTCTTTGTTCAAGCGGGAATTTCACGAATGCCATATTAATGGATTTTAAAATAAACCTTTGACACCTCTTATACACTGTTCTGCGTCTTATACACTGCACAGAGAAGTGTAAACTGACTATTTTACGGAAACCACCACGGTAAGGCAGCACGTACGTAGGCTACATTACTGCTGCTCCGCGCTTGCATGCGATCGCCCGACCGCAGGGGAAAGCAAACGTACTGTGCATAAAAAAATCTGATGCGTTACACTCACATGACTTTCTCTGCTTCTTGTACAAACTAATTTTAGAAACGCTTATTTTCCATATGCTTCATGTTAATCGAGAAGTTAATCTTATTGCTAATTTTCTTGTAGGTGCAAAGGGAATATGGTAGGTTTTAAGCGATAGTCAAATAATTTAAGCGCTGGTTGCTATGTGGAGCATTCCATTTTCTTTGCATGTCCAGGACATAAAAAATGAATAACAAAGCTGAGAAAAATTATTGAAAATTTAAGGAAATAACAAGCAATATCTCGAAAATAGTAAACTCAACAAAAAAAATGTATATGACATAAATTGTGTATTTTAACGCGATCTACATTTTTTGTGTAGTACAACTTTGTCTATCTCTTTTGGTTTACCAGTTATGCAAAAGTCGTTCACAATGAATACTTTTGGAGACATTCCCAGAAAATTCGAGATATACATTTCATTTGTCATGAAAATATCTTAAACATATGATATTTTAATCAAAATCGTTAGAGCCATTTTTGAGAAAATTAAAATTTTTGAAAAATGTTCCATGTAAAGGGTAGTCTGGGGTGGGGGATTTTCTTGAAAACCTTCGTGTCGCATCTCTGGAAGATACTAAACCTAAATACCAAGTTTGGTGTTTATCCGACTGTTCGTTTCTGAGTTATGCTGTTCACAGACACACACACACGGACATGTTTCCAAAAACGCTTTTTTTGGATTCAGGGGGTCTCAAAACATGTATTTCCGGTGAAATCTCGGTATCGAATTTTTGGGTGGAATACAATACTTCCCCTACTTAGTATACGTAGTAGAGAAAGTAACTAGCAAACAAAATTCTTTCATTCTTCCTGTGATTCATCTAGGATTTATATTTTGTTATTTATAATAGTATTTAGAGCTTTTTTGGAACCGATCTACCTAGATAATAGGCGGGTCATCATTCATTTTAAAAGAAAACTAAATGGAACTCAATTGTGTTGGTTAATATCTTGTTTTTCTGATAGGACCGTTATTATTATTTATTAGAATAAGCCCATATAGACTACGGAAAATACATAAAGACATTTCTTTGTTGTCCTTCGTATCCATAGTTCTCTCTTCTTTGACTGCAGGTTTTCTTTCTCTTGTCTGTCCAGTTGTCTGTCTTGTTTCAGTTTTGTACTTCGGTGTGTTCTCTTGGTCAAATTGCCACTTATGCACGTTGATTCTAAAGACATCTGTGTTTCTAAGATCCTCTTGCGTAATTCCAGCAATTTTTAAGTCGCATTTTTGGAAACATGTCCGTGTGTGTGTGTGTCTGTCTGTGAACAGCATAATTCAGAAACGAACATTCGGATAAACACCAAACTTTGTATTTAGGTTCAGTATCTTCCAAGGATGCGACACGAAGGTTTTCAAGAAAATCCCCTCACCCCAGATTACCCTTTACATGGAAGATTTTTCGAAAATTTTAATTTTCTCAAAAATGGCTCTTAACGATTTTGATTAAAATATCACATGTTTAAGATATTTTCATGGCAAATAAAATGTATATCTTGAATTTCCTGGGAATGTCTCCAAAAGTATTCTTCATTGTGAACGACTTGCATAACTGGTAAACCATAAGAGATAGACAAAATTGTACTACACAAAAGATGTAGATCGCGTTAAAATACACAATTTATGTCATATACATTTTTGTTGTTGAGTGAACCATTTTCGAGATATTACTTGTTATTCCCTTAAATTGTTCAATACTTATTTTCTCAAATGGGAATTCTTTATTCATTTTTTTGTCTTGGATATGGAAAGAATATTAATCTGTGGGAAAGGGAATGGTGCCGCACCTAGCAACCAGCTATTAAGAGATATGTATGTGCTTAAAGGCTACTGTATTTCTATATTGCCCTTGTAAATATATATTCCCCTTATATCTACAAGAAAATTAGCAATAAGATAGACTCTGCAAATGTTTATCTCAATTAACATGAAGTAGATGGAGAATAAGCGTTTGTATAAATTGTTTGTACAAGAGTAGAGAAAGTCATGTGAGTGTAACACATCAGATTTTTTTGGAGTGAACCATTTCCGAGGTATTCCTTGTTATTTGTATGAATTTTCCAGTACTTATACATTTTTCAAATGGGAATTCGTTATTCGTTTTTTTATGTCCTGAACATGCAAAGAGAATGGAATGCTCCACATAGCAACCATCTCTTAAAATATTTGACTATCGCTTAAAGCCTACTATATTCCCCTTGCGCCTACAAGAAAATTAGCAATAAGCAAAAGCCATTCCATTAATTGACCTAATAGTGGTTGTGATTAAAGCCCGGGACTTAAGTACTTACAAATAATGTAAGTCGCCATTGGGGTATGACATCTCAACACAATTTGAGATCTCCTTGTGGTTTACCGGGAAAATGCGAATCAGTTGGAGAATTTAATGTCGTGTCGGCATGTTGCCATGGTAGCTCAGTGGTTACTGCAACCGGACAGAGACCGGGAGATCCGTGGTTCAAATCCCGGCTATGGCATTGAATTTTTCAGTCATCTGGTTCTACTTTTCCAACCCTGTCCAACACACGGTTTGTGTGAAAGAACAATTAATTTCATTATTATATTATTATTGTTATTATTATTATTATTATTATTATTTGTCCAATAATATTTCTCGTCATTCGATACTCAAAAATATTGTTCAATACTACTTAAGCAAGTTAGAGTTTAGCAATAGTGGTCTTATGGCATTTAACGCTCTAACAGAATGCTTATATTCTATTTGTAACTTTCAGTACTAAGCAGCTTACAGGCACATTGATCTTCGCAGTCTATACCTTAGGTATCACCTCACCCTGCTTTTGGATGCTGGGTTAGATTAAAAAATGAGTTTTTATGTTACTCAACATTTATGCAGTAACCAAATATTTTCTCCAGAAAGCTACTAAGAACATTCAAAGATTCTAGAAGAAAGCTGTTGTATACAGCATCACAGAAAGAATGATGCACTGTGAGTAAGTCGTTGCAAACTACTCTGAATATTTTATGACAACTGATCCAAATATTAGGCTAGAAATTGTTTTTGTTTGTTTCCTATCTAAAGCATTATAAAATACATAAAGCCTTAACGCTTTAAGTAATTAGTTAAGAATCCTATAAATTTGTCAAATAGTATGGACTACATAAAATTATGCTACTGAATCCACGTTATCAGAACAGGAAAAACAAAACGTCATAATATTTTACAAGCGCAGTCTTAGCTGAGGAGAGAGCAATTTCTTTAAATATTCGCTTTGTGTGCTTAAAGATAAATTTGTTTTCGTAAAAAAAAATTGTATTTATATACTTTTCCTTTCTTTATTTAAGCACCTCAAGGACGAATACTCCAAATAGGACGTGTAACTAAAATTATTTGAAAAGGTTGTATTAAAATAAACTTTTCCGGTGAAATATGCGTATCAGAGTTTTAGGTTAAGTACAATGTTTCATCTGTTCTATGTGATGGACGTAGAACGTTAATAAGAGACTTAAAGCTGCGGAGAAACCTTCCTGACGCAAGGTTTGTTACTGCAGAAATTGCACCCATTCTTCCACTGCCATGTTTAAACCATTCTCTAAACGTATAAAACATGACTGCTACTTTTTTCTCACGTTCTGTCAGACTACAACGTTGTAACGGAAACACTGGGGCAAGATATGGCTCGCGCGAACAGATTTCAACGCCTGGAGGTTATATGTTACCCCATACATTTTGCCGGATCGAATTCCGGAGCGACACAGCTTATGAACGAAGAGGGGTGGGATCCGAGATTTTAGAGATTTACGATCTCAAGTCTAGTACAAGGGGGGCGCCTTCAAATTTGTGGCTGTTTTCCAGCTACATATCCAATTTCAGTCAGTTCTTTGTGACTGGTGCTTTTAAACTACTGTCACTTTTTTCTTCACACATTCAGACATCTTAAAGTTAGATCTAGAATGGGAAACTTTCCACAAATAGGGTACTTTAAACGTGACAGCGAGTACATTTTAAAAATGTAAATGTGCAGTAAAATGAATGTAAATGGTAGTGTTGAAATGTAAGTAGTTCTATTCTTAAATTATAGAATATGCTATTAAAGAGATTGTTATGTTGGAAATATAAAAGTCGAACCTTCAGAAACACACTCGACGACCATGCTTCCATAATCCATACATATATTTTGAAAATAGAGAGAGAAATGCAGGACCTTAATGAACAAAGAATGTTTTGCTACAGCAGCTATGACTCGAGGTTATCGACAGGTCGGCACCGGCAAGTCGGAGGTAAACAGCTAAGTAACGCCCTCGCTCGGAGTAATCACCAGAAGTGCTATCGGTGGATAACCAGAATATTCTGGAAGTTTCTTCCGCCTCGCCTCCAAATTGTTTTGTGAAAGATTCCATTGGCTATATAACGAGAATTCTCACGAGAGCAGTCATTCAGTCAGTCAGTCAGTCAGTCAGTCAGTGAGCGAGTTAGTAAGCACTTTTCCGGTGCGACGAAAGGTGCCGTTCTCCGAGCGAGTTTCTGACGACTGCTGCGACTTGCAGCGAGTGCTTGTTGTTTACGATACAAATTTCCGTCACTGCTCCGGAGGCACTTTCCATTCATCATTTTAATGCCAATTCACGAAGGGCGCGACACAACTTCACCAAAGTTTTCATGTAAGCTGCAGCATTCACAGTGGTCCCGTGTTCAGCAAAGTCCACCAATACAACACCATGCATATCCCAGAAAACCGTCACAAGCACTTTCCTAGCAGATTGAGTCACTTTGAATTTCTTCTTCACTGGGAAACCAGCATGTTTTCACTCCATACTTGCCTGCTTGGTTTCGGGCGTGTAGTGGTATGCCCACGACTTATCACCAGTGACGACTCCTTTCAGAAAGTCATGCCCTTCTGCGGTGTACCGCGTTAGGTGAACCAAGCTCGTCATCATTCGCTGGCCCTGTGGTTGTCTGTTAGGTTCTTAGGCACCAGCGAGCACTAACTTTACGAAATTTCAACGTGTTATGAACAATATCGTACACTGCACCATAGGAAATGTTGAACTGTTGCAATAAGGTTCGCAGTTGCACACGCCGGTCGTTTAAAATTGCCGCCTCAATGCCTCTGGCATTCCGCGGGGTTGTAGCTGTTACCGGCCTACCCGAGCGTGGCGAATCACTAAGGTTCACACGGCCCTCTAGGAAAATGCACACCACCTGGAGACATTGCTACGGTTCATACAATCATCCCCATATACGCACGCATGTCTCTGTGAATATCATTCGGTTTATGCCATTTGGTCCACAAATATCGAACCACATCACCCTGCTCTTCACACGTGGACGACAGTACTATGCGCGCCATCTTTGTTGCGTAGTTCAAGCTTCTCTCGCTAGGGCTGCACATAAAACAAAAAATACCCTGCGTAGCGAAAACTTTTAAACTATATCTGTGTGAAATTGCAACATTCTTGCTGCAATACCAAGACAGAAAAAATTATTGTGCATTACTTTTCGATCCGCCCTCGTATTATACTGTGGTTCATTAGCATCTATATACACAGAAAACTCCATATGCACATTAAAAATATAATTGCAACGCTGCGTCTACTTCCTGGCTTTCCATGTTGTACTAAATTCTTCCTCTGGTTAGTACAGTGGCAAGCTAGCCTTAATGCAGAAAACTGAATACCACTTTATTTGCCCCCAAAACCTCAATGGCAGGTCTGTGAAATTATCCTTGGCATCAAAATATTGCCCTTACTTTGTTTTGCCTAGCAAGCTAGTTTCCCACTTTCTTCGACAGTTTTGTTTTATGGCAGCATTTCTGTCTGGCATAACGCCCGTAAACACTACGGCAATTTAACTCCCATCAGAGCGTGGTAAGTGGCTAAGATTTGTGCAGAAATTTAAGGAGCGAAACCAGAGATTTACAGGGTTAGCTTTCGTTAAACTCATGTCGATTTAGGCATTGAAATAAAAATACCTGAGCACAAATTAAGTAAATCATCATTAAGGACACGGCTAGAGATTAAACCTTGGACAAAGCAATACCACCGTCGGAAATAATAGAAAGCTTAGAGAAAACTTCCCCTTTAGAGATATGTGAATGGGGCCGAGTGTTAGTGTTGTTGAAATGAGTGCAGTGCCGAGTATATTGTTTGGATGCCCATAATTGAAAGTAATGGTGGTATTTTGAGGCAGTATTTTTAACACTGGAATAATTTCAATTAAATTATAAAATATGTAAATTCAAAAAAGCCCTCCTTGAAGCAATATGCATGAAATAATTTTTAAAAAATGTATGTAACTGTCATTGCAAATGCTTATATTATTGTAAACATGTTTAATAATGTTATGTGAATACATTACGTAATTTAATAATGTAAGAGCTGTGAGAATAATAAGTTTAAAGTTGCTAACAATGAGGTAACCTTGAGGCAATAATGAGTTTGGGAGTTTGAATGCTACTAGTCATGATTAGGGTAGCAATAATGTAAATTTTGTGACAGTTTAAAATTAGCCTATCAACAGCCAGAAAAAGCTTTAGCAAAATGCAGGTATTCTATTGGACTAGAATTAGCCAATCAGAGAATCGAAATACAGAAGTTTACGGGTTTGGACGGTTGAAATATATTCAGTTGCCTGGAGACCTTGATAGCAACCGGATGAAAGATGTGTTCTCTAAAGAAATATTATATGTTGTATGAAGCGAAAATTAAGTATACGTGTTAACAAAGTGCAAGTTTTAAATAAAAGAATCTCACAGCTCTTGATATCAGTGTAGTGCTATTTAATTTGTGTCAAGAATAAATACAAAGAAGAGAATTTAAACTCAAAATCTGTGTAAGCCTATAATCTTGTCGCACCACAACCTGCCTAAGAGAAACGTGTCTCTAAAGTAATACTGACGCGGCCGAGACAAACATAAACATAAATAATATCTATAGAAGCAGTTTAATAACAAAGGTAATATATTTTTTTAAACTTAAAGCGTAACAACTAAAATACATCTTCAAATAGGCTTTACATACGTAGCAGCAAATTACGTAAAGAACAATATCCACTTCAAAAATTGACGTCCGTACGTGGAGTTAAATAAATAAATAAATAAATAAACTTCAAGAACAATCCTACTTCAAGTTGGCTCACCTACGTGGGGGCAGTAAAGTAAATAACTACTTCAATTTTACACGTAAACTGAAATGATGCTGCAGATTTAAAAAATCAGATATACTACATGCAAAATGATTTCCCTACCCTGTATCTATTATTAGTGGGTTTAACGAAGGTTTATTTTCCTAATTTTAATCCAAATAAACCTTTTCGGAAATAGCTACATTATATATTTCGATATAGATACAAACGGAGTAGCGATAGTCAAATGTTTTAGAATTGGATGTCATGCGCTGGCCCTAAAATTCCATACTATTTCCATTACATCGCAAGAAAGAAATGAAAATCGGCACAAGTTTAAAAGATGGCTAAGTATATTGAACAGTTCAAACCATTAAAAGCGATATCTCTGAAATGGTCGATGCCATAAGAAAGGTACTTGAAATAAACTGTGTGTTTTAAAGAGATTTAAATTTGTTGTACGGTATGTTTTCTTCTATCGCATAACGTTTACCAGTTGTACAAGATTATACAAAACTCCTTCCGTGTGAAAGGGACTTTACAGAATATTCCCAGAAAGTTTCAGATATACATTTTATTTGTCATGATACTTTAATCAAAATTGTTAGAGCCATTTTTGAGAAAATAAAATTCTCGAAAAACGTTCCATGTAAGGGGTAGTCTGGGGTGAGAGGATTTTCTTGAAAATGTTCGCGTCGCATCTTTGAAAGATACTGAATCTAAATACCAAGTTTGGTATTTATACGACTTTTCGTTGTTGCGTTATGAGGCAGTGTTTTTTAACACTTAAATGATTTCAGTATAATTATATAATATATAAATTGAATAACAGCCCGCCTTAAAGAAATGTGTATAAATAACATATAAAATATGTAACAGTCATTTTATTATGTTTATATTATTATGTACATGTATAATGTCATGTGAATGTATTAGGTAATTTAATAATCTATGAGCTGTGAGAATATAGGTCAAAAATTGCTAACAATGAGGTAACCTTGAGACAATAAATAATTAGAAAGTTTAATAATGCTACTAGTAATTCTTGGAGCAACAATAATGTAATTTTTTAGACAGTTTATAAATAGCCAACCAACAACCAGAAAACCTGAAAGTTAAATAAAAGTATTCTATTGGAGTAGGATTAGCCAATCAGAGACTTGAAATAGATTAAATTTGCAAATTCAGGCGGTAGAAATCAGTTCAGTTGTTTGTAGACAGCGTGCCTAACTGGACGCCGAACGCGTCCTCGAGAAGTTTAACACGAATTCAGTGTGAGACGAAAATTCATTACGGCGAGAATATTTTAAAGTTTACGTGTTCAAGTAATTAAAAAATAATCGTGTAAAGGATTAATAAATGGAGTGAAGTAAAAATTATAATTTGTGTAAGCCTACATTCACACCCTGTTAAGAAATACATGTTTCTACAAGTTAATACTGAGTCAGCCGAGGCAAATATATATATATATATATATATATATATATATATAATATTTACAAGGTTGATTCCTAAAACTTGGGACGAAGGCCACCGAAAAGTAAACTTGGGGCGAAGGCCACCGGAAACTTTGTACCTAAAGGTGAGGTAGTTACTTCATCAAGTTTGGCTCTCCAACTGCAGCAATACAATACAAATTTTCCTTCAAAGATGCTACTTCAGTTATGCTGTTTGGGTTTAGTGAGTTTCAAAACATTCATCTCCGGTGAAGTCTCGATATGGAACGTTTGGGTGAAATGTAATACTTCCCCTACTTACTATTCGCAGTAGAGAAAGTAAAATGAAGATACAATACCATTTTAAAAATATATTTAAAATGTAAGTATTGTAATATAATGAGTTACTGTGATAGATAGTAACGCTGCCCTATACCGTGACCCTTTCAGACCTATTGTTTTTGTTTCACATCCAGTCTCATTATCATCGATCCAGAACCTTGGCATTCATAATGAACTGAATCAGACTCTGGATCATGATGTTGAAAGCTCCTCCAATTTTGGAAATTGAATCCCAAAAATGACGGCTCTTTGGTGAGCAAGCGCTGGAACCTTGCATAATAGATGGACTGGAGTCTCATCTACCTGATTGACACCGTCTATAGCAGAGGTGGGCAAAGATGTATTACGACTCGTACTGTAGCCACAACGTACGCGACTGAAAGTGCACACAGCTTGGGTCAGTGTTGCTAGCTAGAGGAGAGAGGGTGTTGGGAGTAAACAATTCATTGTGGAGTTCGGATGGCATTGTATAGTAAACCATCGTTTTCCGGAAAGTGATAATTTCTTGCAGATGGGAGCATGAGTTTTTGCTGTGCAGAAGGAGAGAATGTGAAATGTTTAATTTACTAAAAAATATTACATGACGTATTTAGAGGCAAAATCCAAATAATATTGTCGTGCTTCATATGGTCAAATTAAAGGTATGTTTTGCGCGAGGAAGTTATTATAATTTATTATTATTATTACTATTATTATATTTGTTATAGGAATTGAAATGGGAAACTTGTGCAGGAGTTAACTGCAAAGAACATTGGACAGAAAGGCCCGAGAATAGACAGCTATAAATACAAAACTAAATATGCTGATTACATACCAACCTGGTAGATCGCTCGGTTCCTAAAATCTTCAAGAGGGTGAATGTTTTAGACTAATATGACAAAAGATATGCAAATTATTATGACTTCAAGAACTTCCCAATTTTAATGTTATTTTATCTCGAAGTTCATTACAAAGAGAGTAGAAAACCTTTCAAAAATGTACAAATTCAACTTAAACAGAATAATAGTGAACTAAACGGCAGGAGTTCTATAACGTAACTCCCCCCTCCCTTCCCTCGCAAAAATGCCTTACTTCCGTGTTTCTTGTGAGGGTTACGTTGTGTTATGTTGTCGGCGCAAAATGACTTCTTTCCACCTCTGATCTAAGGCAGGATGCACTTGCTGTCCCAACCTGTGCAGATGTCCTGTAGTAAGGTCATTGCTGATGAAATCTCTGTTTAATTTTAGCAATTCTCGCGACCTGACATATGCAATCTCTGTATGAGAGCTTTGGAGTGCCTGAAGCCTACAGATGAGATCCGGTATTTCTTGTGTTCTGTGAGCAACCCTTCCTGATTGTCAGCTTAACCCGTCCTGATGACAGCCGCACTGCTGGTTCAGTTCCAATAAAACGTTACTCAATTTCCTTCTTAGCAGCTTCATCTGCTCTTTCGTTGCCCAATGCCTTAATGTACCGGAATCCACCTCAGCTGAACAGAATTGTGGTTAGCTAGTGCCGTGAGGGAACTTGGACTTAACAAGTGATTATCGAGGTCATCGGACCCTGTGCACATAATGATAAAATATATATTAAGTTAAAGAGAAACTGGCAATTAATAGGGCGGCACCAAAAATAAAAGTGTAACTTTTTGGCAACAATTTTCAACATTTAATCTCCTCTAAACTCTTAATTGCGCAAATTATTTTGCTATATATGCCGCTCTTACTCAAATTACTAAACCGGTTTTTACATCCCTATCGCAGGCACCGTTAATATAAGCGATTCGAAAGGGATGGGGACTGCCCACGTATAATAACCGGTGTGATGGCACGCGTGGATGATGACGGGGTTACATTTCACTGCAGTTGCGTGGATTTTGCATTTTGTATAGAAAACTACAATAGTACTGAAGTTTATAAACATATTTATGATATAAAATTGCATTTTGTTGTTAAAGGCCAGTATAAAATAAAAATAACAAAAACACTTCAAATATCCTAACAATGAATTTTCAGTATTTACTCTGAATATCTGCAAAACAGCGCATTTAAGAGTTAAGTAGGGCTATAGTAGTAGATCAGCTTAAGGTGTATTTTCTCTGTGGTTGGTGTAAAGAGGTTCAGCAAGTGGTGGTTTACTAGCTATCTGCTAGACATCATCGGGTTGTGCCAATCAGCAAATGGGTGTTACTAGTTTCCATCGAGAACAATAGGACTTTGTTACCTCCTGACTCGAGAGAAAGAAGGGGAATGCGTTGTTTATTTCATGGTACGTTTAACTTTTGACGGTAAGGGGAAACACCATTTGAAAGGGAATAACTCGCTTGCCTGCACGTGCTCTGCAGTTCAAGTGAATTTACGTACTCCAACACCTCTTCTTAAATTCAAGACCATCCTTTGAAATAATGCTCAAGTTAAACGAGGGCTATTCTTCACTGAAATCTTTTTTCTGATTTACAGAAAAAAATACTTCAATAAACAATGGTTATATTCGAACAAAGGAGATTCAGAGCAAAACGTTCAAAGCGTTTTCATTTGCTTTTACTTGATAATTAAGTAATTCACAGGGGAATTTGTTGAGATACGATGTGAGGTGATATGGATAAGAACAATATCCACCTGCACTGTGTTGCACTATGTTCCCACATCGCGCATTGCACCTACGGTAGATCTATTGCGGCTATCATCTCCCCAGAGGAAATGGATGAAGTGGCGGAAACATAGGAGTCTATAGGCCGCAGGCAGACAGATCACATATACGCACAGAAGTCCCTAATATTTCCTGGCTCGAAGACGCGCCCACTAGTCGATCTGCCCAGAGAGGGTGATGAACGTCCCCTCAACTAAGCAGCCCTGTATTGTCCACGGGGAATAATCTTTCCTTGGAGTACATTCGCGCCATCTGCCAGCACCGCCACATGCCACTAAACCTATAAGCACACCTGGCACATGAAAAGCAAACGGATTGAAAGGGAAGTTATGAAGAGGAAATAGCGACAAATGAGAAACTACCCCAGCATTGGCCTACTGACCAGCGAAAACCGCAGAAAACCCAAGGTCAGAGTGAGCGATCGATGGGAGTCGAATCCCGGACCTCACGAATGTGAGCCTCACACCTACCGCGGAACCTTCTTACTCGAAAATATATTCCTTTTTTTTTTATAAAATCAAAGTGGTTTAAGCGTGTTAAAAGAAATATCTGAACATCTGCCAGATGCTAATTTTAAAGGGTATGATTCACACCCTCTTCTTTTAAATGCATGGTTTAATCATACGAAGCATATCATTTATCCAAGGGCTGTGGGGTGAGAAAGCTATGGCAAGACCAGTATTAACTGCTAAGGATGAGCACGTTTAGGCATTAAACTCAAGTTATGTTTAAGCGCATTTTCCTAAAAGACTTAATTTTTACTTTCTCTACTACGTATAGTAAGTAGGGGAAGTATTGTATTCCACTAAAATATTCGATACCGAGATTTCACCGGAAATACATGTTTTGAGAATTTTTGGAAACATGTCCGTGTTTGTGTCTGTGTGTCTGTCTGTCTGTGTGTCTGTCTGTGAACAGCATAACTCAAAACGAACAGTCGGATAACACCAAACTTGGTATTTAGGTTCAGTATCTTCCAGAGATGCGACACGAAGGTCTTCAAGAAGATCCCCCATCCCAGATTACCCTTTACATGGAACATTTTTCGAAAATGTTAATTTTCTCAAAAATGACTAACGATTTTGATTAAAATATCATTATATTTAAGATATTTTCATTACAAATAAAATGTATATCTTGAATTTTCTGGGAATGTCTCCAAAAGTATTCTTCATTGTGAACAACTTTTGTATAACTGGTAAACCATAAGAGATAGACAAAATTTTACTACACAAAAAATGTGGATCGCGTTAAAATACACAATTTATGTCATATACATTTTTGTTGTTGAGTGAACCATTTTAGAGATATTGCTTGTTATTCTCTTAAATTTTTCAATACTTATTTGCTCAAATGGGAATTCGGTATTAATATTTTTTGTCTTGTATATGCAACGAGTATTAATCTGTGGCAAAGAGAATGGTGCTGCACGTAGCAACCAGCTATTACGAGATATGCATATGCTTAAAGGCTACTGTATTTCTGTATTGCCCTTGTAAATATATATTCCCCTTACATCTACAAGAAACTTAGCAATAAGATAGAGTATGCAAATGTTTATCTCGTATAACATGAAGTAGATGGAGAATAAGCATTTGTAAAAATAGTTTTTACAAGAGTAGAGAAAGTCATGTGAGTGTAACGCATCAGATTTTTTAAAGAACTATTTATCAAAGAAACATGGCACTTGGTAGAAAGTGGTATAACTATCCAGCACAGAATTATGTGTGCAGATTACAAATATTAATTTTATTCTTTAATCTATCATTTATCTGAAAATTTTGCATCGGTCTTAAAATTACACATTTTAAAATGGCTATAAAATGAATTAACGGATGATAAGAGCTCGCTGCATAGATCCCTTGATAATGTATAATGAAGTTAGAAATTTGTATATCATTTTAGAAATTATTTTCCGATGAAAAGTAATTAAGAAAATTGGCATTTTTGCAATATTTTATTATAGTAATATTATTTATTTGTATAGATAGTATAACACAGAAGCCATGTTTAATTAAATATTGGTTTCAGATATTGGTTCAGATTTTATTTGTGCTAATTTAAAAACTCATGTATGATAATTTATTCGACTTGGGCCTACTCTTAAAGTTTATAAAGATGGTTGTCTGACTGATATCAGCGTTTTACTTTCGTATCACGTACAGGTAGCTATAGTATTTCACCGGAAATACCAGTTTTCAGGCCAACCTGGACCCAAAAAAATCACTTTAAGAAAAGATCCAAGTGTGCGTGTGTGTGCGTGTGTGAACAGCATAACTCAAAAACTAAAAGTCCGATAAATATGAAACGGTATTTCAGCATCTTTTCAAAGATGCGACACGGAGATTTTGAAGAAAAATCTACCACCTCATATTCCCGAAAATCTTTCGATAATTTTGATTTCTCAAAAATGGCTCTTACGAGTTTTTTTATTAAAGTACCATATGTAAAGGGTCTTTCAACAAGAGTAGAGAAACATGTGATAGCTGCCGTTGTTATTGAGCTACAGCAGTCATTTTTTTCAGGTGGTTATGGTTGTTATTGACAAATAGCCATGGAACGTGTATAAATTGTGAAAATTTATTATCAAAATGGATCATCTGTTCGCCAAAACTTCCGTGTGCATAATCGTCCCTGCGAGAGAACGATTCGGCGTTTGATCGATAAATTTGAAAGAAGTGGTTCTGTGCGTGCGTGCGTCAGATGGCAGGTTGAGGGCAACCCGATGATGTGTTTAGGCGTGTACCTTCCCTAATTAGGGCTTTACCACGTAGTGACGGGATATGGGGGTTACAGGATGGCGGTTGTTCTTTAGGTAGGGGAGAGAAAGGAGGTAACAAAGTTTGTTCCTCAACGGTAGCCGGCCATGGTGCAACTACCCTTGTGCACCGCTGGTGGTATGAATTTTGTAATTTTAAACATGTTGGGATTTTAATTTTGAAGTCCAAGCTACTCTTGAAGGGATTGTATTGGAGTTCAGCTTTAGCTGCTGTTGGAATTACTCCGCTGTTACCGGATATGCCCGCAAGCCATGCGGGGAAGCCGGTGATGCCTCAAGCGGCGTGTTCTGGGGTTATAATCCCCAAGAGACCTAACTAGGGCGCTCTGATGGTATGGCAACTGGTCGTAAAATTTTGCGGCCCGGCGCCTAATTTCATCCTCCACGTAAGGAAGAGATGAGGCTTCGTGAAGCAGTCTCACGGGAAAGGAGCGGTTTACACAATAGATGGCCCGAAGGCACCTATTCTGTACCCGTTGCAGGAGCAGCAGGTTGGAATCTGCGGCCATGCCCCAGATCTCGCAGGCATAAAGCAGGAAGGGGATTATCAGCGCTCGAAAAAGGTGTAACTTTAAAGGGACAGGCATCTCAGACCTCAGCATCGGGTACAATGAAGCCGCAGCCCCATGCCCCCGACGCGCGACGTCCCCGACGTGTCCCCGAAAAGTTAGGCCCTTATCTAACTTAACCCCCAGGTAGGTAATGACGTTTGTCCATTCTATCCTTCTTCCGAGATAGCTGAATGTGGGGAAGATTGCGGGAAAGCGGCGCTTGGTGAAGAGAATGGCGTGGCTTTTTGCCGGGTTAATGGATAATCGCCAACGCCTGCACCACTCTTGGAGGAGGCGGAGGTGTCTCTGAATGGGGTTGAAGGCTCTGTTTGGGTTTTTACTTGTACAGTACAGGAGCACGTCATCAGCGTACTGTGCCATGTTGACGTGCTGCTCTGTGGGTAGGTCGGCCACATATACACTAAAGAGTGTGGGGGATAACACAGAACCTTCGGGGACTCCGCCTCGTATTGGCCTTAGTGTAGATTTGTGTCCCGCAACCGAAACTACAAAAGTGCGGTGTTTTAGATATGTGTGTAGTAGGTGTATTATGTGTGTAGGGAGCTCCAGTTGGATGAGCTTTTTGAGGAGACCCGCATGCCAGGTCGTCGAGAACGCCTTCTCGACATCCAGTGAAACTGCGGCGGTGTAAGCCCTGTCCTGGAAGCCCAGGGCAGCCGCTTCCACCACGCGCAGCAATTGCTGGGAGGTCGAGTGCCCAGGACGGAAGCCGAACTGATGTGGTGGGATGGCTCGAATGTCCCCTAAAGTGGGAGACAAGCGGGTAAGAATGGTCCTTTCAAACACTTTTGAAAGGACAGAGAGAAGACTAATGGATCTGTAATTGGCAGGATGTACCGGATCTTTCCCCGGCTTCAATATGCAGATAACCCGAGCCTCTCTCCACTCGCGTGGAAAGTGACTTAGGGCGAAGCACATACTGAAGACCCTGGTGAGAAAGAGCACAGCCCGGAAGGGAAGGCGTCGTAGCATGGCGGGTGTAAGCCCGTCAGGCCCCGGTGCCCTTTTGGGGTTGAGACGCCGGAGTGCGCCCTGGATTTCTGAAGGTCTTATGACGAGATATCGATCCGCATCGTCGGGGGGACGTCGAAGGAATCGGCGTACCTCCCTTCGAGTACGTTCGGAAAAGGCATCGTCCTGGGGGTCATCTCGAGGCCTCATGGTCCTCTCAAGGTAGTCGGCAAACACATTTGCTTTGGCTTGGGGGAGGTAAGCCAGGCCTTGGGTGCCGTGGAGAGGGGAGGAATATTGATCTCTGCGGTTGCGGAGGTGTTTGGCAATCCTCCACACGTCGCCATCTTCGAGGTTCATAAGGTTCATCGTCTCCTTCCACGCTTGCACTCTGTGCTCGCGTAGCCGGCGACGGACCTCTCGGCAAAGGCGCCTATGAAGCACTCGATTATGTGGCGTGCGGTGACGCTGGTAGAGTCTGCGTGCCGCCCAGGAGCGGCGGATTAGCAGATGGAGTTCAAGAGGAAGGACGTCAGGGTGCAAGGGTGCTGGGGTGTTGACAGTGAGGTTATGGACCGTTCGTACCACGATGGAAGTGAAGGAGGAGACGGCCGCCTCCAGGGTTGGGACGTCTACGATTTTCGGGTTGGGTGGAAGGGATTCGTTGAGGCAAACCTTGACGCATTCCCAGTCGACCTCACGGTGTTGAACCGGGACGCCGTGACTGGCAACCTGGGTGTTAACCTCGGCTAACACAGGATTATGGTCTGAGTGTGGCGCGTTGATTGATGTGAGTGAGATATGAAAGGGGAAATGCTTGATGATCGCGAAGTCGATAACGGTAGCCCGTCCTCGACCTCGTGGATGATGTGTAGGTTGCCAGGGACCCTCTGCTCTAAGTTGAGGGTCCGCATCTATCATACGTATAATTTCATTGCCTCGTCTACACGACGGGGGGCAGCAATGCCAACGCATATGTTTGGCATTGAAGTCCCCAGCCATGATAACGTTAGGATGAAGGGCGAGGATGGATAGGTAATCGTTAAGTACGAAGAGCCTTCTTGGAGGGTGGTAAACAGCCACCACCATGACTTCCGTGCCGCCGAGATCAATACAGACAGCCGTGGCCTCCAGGGTTTGACGTGGCGGGAGAGGGATTGGGCGTTGGAGAACACTGTTCCTCACGAGAACCGCGGTGCCACCTCCTCGGCGGCCCAAACGGTCAGTCCTGAGGCAGCTGAAGCCCGGTAGGCGGAATCGGGTGTTGGGTTTGAAATGTGTTTCCCGACTAAAATGAGGTCCAAGGCATATGAGCCAGCAAAGTGCTGGAGCTCATTCCCCTGATCGGCCATTCCACACGCGTTCCAAAACGCGAACCGAAACGAGGTACGTGACCTAGCTCGATTCGCCATTTCGGGCCGTCTGGATGACAGTGGTCAGGAGTGTGAGCCCCTCCATGGCAATTACCATCTTTGCGGCTTGGTCAGGTGTTGATAGGAACCTGACCAGCAGGTCGCAGATGCGCTGGCCGTGGTTCTGCAGCAGCTGCTGCAACCACCCCAGCACATCGGAAACCTGTGGTGCAGGAGGAGGGGTTGGGGCTCTTCTCGGGAGAGGAGTGGGGGGCTTGGGCAAGGGCGCCGGTCCATTGGTCCCCTTATCGGCCCTCGACCTACGCGGAAGTGTGGGAGTACCACGCTCACACGAGGCCTCGGATTCCGAGTCCGGTTCTCGCGCTGGACGACGTCTCCTTGTCCTTCTAGGACGGGGAGGTTTTGGGGTGTCTGGAGCTGGTGTTTGTGTCTTGCTGGACGTGGGTTGTGTGGGGGCCCTTGACACCGCAGGTCTACCCGAGGTGCTCTGTAGTGCTGCTGCATAAGAGCGTCGGGAATGGTTCCTGCAGCGATCAAAGAACGCCTGTACGTAATCGACGTAAGCGCTCCAACGATAACATAGGCGCCGTTCGTGAGAGTGCATGCGCGAACGGAAACAAATTAATTGCTCGTCGAGCGCAAGAACTGGGGCTTTCGCCAACCACAACTTGGCGAATTCTGCATCTTGACTTGAAGTTTCACGCTTACAAAATGGTGTTAACTCAAGATCTAAAGCCCAACGACCATAGGTTGCGCTGTGAATTCGCTGACTGGGCTATGGAGCAATTGGAAGCTGCCGCAGATTTTTGTCGAAAAATCATCTTCAGCGACGAAGCCCACTTTTGTATGGATGGTTGTGTTAACAAACAAAATTGCCGCTATTAGGTGCAATCACAATCCGATGCAAATTCAAGAACGAACACTTCTCCCTAAAAGGTGACTGTGTGATGTGGATTTTGGTATGGTGGAATTATTGGTCCATGCTTTTTCCAAGATGAAGATGGAGAGGCTCTAACTGTCAATGGAAAAAGATACCGGGCTCTTATAAGGGACTACCTTTGTCCTCAATTGGATGGTATGGATCTCAGAAACATCTGGTTCCAGCAAGATGATGCCACATGTGATACTGCTCTCGAAACAATCAATCTTTTGAAGGATAATTTCAGAGGTTTCATCATTTTTCCTGGTGGTGATGTTAACTGGCCCCCGACGTCATGTGATTTAACGCCGTTGGATTGCCTCTTGTGGGGTTATGTTAAATCTCGAGTTTATATCAACAAGCCAAAACAGCAAATGATCTTATGAATAACATCACGCGTGTTATTCGTGAAGTTGGACCTAATTTACGTTCTTCTGTCATTGACAATTGGGTCACCGTGTACGCGCAACCCAACGAAGTCGCGAGGGTCACTTAACTAATGTTCTCTTCCACACGTAATGACATTAATTATGTTCCAAAATAAAAAAAGAAACAAACCTCTATCATTTATACAACATGTTTTATTTAAGTTCAAAGATAGGACACTCTTGTTGAAAGACCCTATATATCTTGAATTTGCTGGGAATAGCCTGTGATATCTCCTCATTTTTGAGGGATTTTTTATACGATTAAACCATTAGAAGTACAAGCAATGCTTTTCCTTCACACTGTGGCCATCGCACGGATGCTCGTATGTTGGCCACCGCAGTCCGAACTCCCGCCGAAATATTTATAATATCCCTGCAACTGCCTCACGTTCTCATAGTTACAATTACAATGATAATAAGCACATACCTTATCATAAGAGATGTTGGAAATATTTTGCTTGCATCTTCTCAGGAGATTTTCATTCACACTGGAGAGTTCAATATCTAAAATTTAATAAGTTTCTCGTCTGATATATTCTTTTAGTTCTTACAATGTTGGTGTTTTCTGGATACACTTTACTTTTAATTTGATCATCAGAGTCTGATAAGTTTCTGTAAATGGATTTTACGAAATGATAAGAGTAATTGAACCATGCTTAATATTCTTCTCTGACGAAGCATAGTTCCATTTATACGGCTACGTTTCGTCGCAAAATAAAATATATTGGAGTACAGAAACCCGATTTAACATACGAGATTCCCTTGCATGGCATGGAAATTAGTATGCAGTAAATGCATACCGAATAACAAGATCCGTATTTTCTGAACAAACGTAATTGACGTTACAGGAATGGCTTACTCATGCCATTTTTTTGAACAGCTTACCGATGTTGAATATCAATCTCTGTTTTCAAAAACTGATGGATCGTTAAATTTAATGCAGGACATTTTGAAACATAGGGCAATTATTAAAGAATTATGGCCGTTACAAAACCCTGAATTGAATGTGTGTGATTTTTATCTAAGGGGGAACTTAAAAATAAGGTATGTACAGCAAACCCCATACATTGTAAGAACTAAAAGAATACGAGAAATTTACTCAATTTCGGTTATTAAACTTTCCAGTATTAATGAAAATTTCCTGAGAATATGCCAGAAATATGCGGATAAAGAAGGAAAACGTTTCCAAAATATCTTATGATAAAGCATGTGGTTATTATCATTGTAATTCTAACTATGAGAACGTGAGGCAGTTGCGGGGATATTTTAAATATTTCGGCGGAAGTTCGGACTGCGATGCCCGGCGTTCGAGCACCCGTGCGATGGCCACAGTGTGAAGGAAACTCATTGTATTGTTTGAATATGCTTTGATTAAAACATAATCACTGCATACAGATACGGTTCAGTAACGAGCTGAAGTTTTATCCGATAAAATCGCATCCTTGCAAGTATAATATAAGATAAACGCCGTGGTTAGTCCCTTGCTAAACGTTATTGATCAATATCAAACAAGCAGCCTATGAACGGAATAGTCTCTAAAATCAGCAGCGGAGAGAATATATAAAAACGCTGATTTGCTATGTTAAATTCTTATGCCGGGTGATTTAATATACACCCTGTATATCCAACAGCGACTTTTATACAGCGGAATAAGCTAGGCGTTTTCGTTAATTTTATCGCGAAGAACTGCCCCTTCCAGCGTCTACAAGAGGAGAAAAAAGAACACTGTAAAGCACACAGTTCTGTTCTTGAGCACACAATTCTCTACTGTCTGTCCGGGTGTCACTACTGGTTAAAACATTTGAGAAATGTAAATGGATTTAATTATAATTACTTGATGAATATTTAAAGTAAAAATTTAATTTACAAATGGAATTACTTAAAATTAGAATTACTTGCTTCATCTTGTCGAGCAGCTGTACATTGAAATATGTCTTTAAAATATAACTCTTTTAGGGGCGTTCGCCCGTTCTGTTAGTCTTGTCAATGCATAAGCAATAAAAAAGTTAGGAATTTATACATACAAGTTCAAATGTGAATTCGAGTAAAATATTAAATGCTATTTAAATTGGTGCAGAATTCAGGGCATTGGCATTCAAATTATGTGGAGAACCTTCCTAAAATATGCAACCGCAGCATAAACAGTGTTAAAATTTTATATGCGCGCATTTAAAAATGATTTTGCTATCTTCAAATTTGGTTGGCGACGGATTGTTTACGCGGACAAAATCTAAAGGTGAGTATTAGTAGGTGATAAGCTGCAAACATGAAGTATAAAACTTATGTATTATTTTAGGTAACATTCGTTCATACATTCATAGTTTGGTGGTAATCGGTAACAATTCAGTGTGCCTTCTTTATATACAGAAACGCCTGAAATTACAAATTTTAGTTATACCGTCCCAAATATTCATAATAATACATGTTACTAATGTAACTGCATAATTTCCGCTACAAAAACCTTTCTATAGCAGTCGATGGTAGCGTAGGGGGGGGGGTCCCAACCACAGGAGCTTAGCACCGCACATGGGCCACCAGTAGACACTTTGTGTCCTATGTGACCCCTATTAAATAAGCATCCAAGCATTTATGTAAGAATTTTTATCACTTTCTCTACTACGTATAGCAAGTAGAAGTATTGCATTCAATCCAAAAATTCGATACCGAGATTTCACCGGAAATACATGTTTTTAAGGTGCCCATTTTTTTGAAAAATGTCCGTGGGTGTGTTTGTTTGTGTGTCTGTAAGTTTATTAAACAGCATAACTCGAAAAAGAAAAGTCGGATAAATACCAAACCTGTACTTGACTTTACTATCTTCCAAGGATGCGACACGAAGATTTTCAAGAAAATCCCCCAACCCCTTACTACCCTATACATGGAACCTTTTTCGAAAATATTCTCAAAACTGGCTCTAACGATTTTTATTAAAATATCATACGTTTAAGATATTTTATGGCAAATGAAATGTATATCTTTAATTTTCTGGGAATGTCCCTAGAAGCCTTCTTCATTCTGAATGACTTTCGCATAACTGGTAAACCGTAAGATGTAGATCTCGTTAAAACAGACAATTTATGTTATACATTTTTTACTTTCTCTACTACGTATAGTAAGTAGGGGAAGTATTGCATTCCACCCAAAAATTCGATACCGAGATTTCACCGGAAATGCATGTTTTGAGACCTCCTGAATCCAAAAAAAGCATTTTTGGAAACATGTCCGTGTGTGTGTCTGTGTGTGTGTGTGTGTGTGTGTCTGTGAACAGCATAACTCAGAAACGAACAGTCGGATAAGCACCAACCTTGGTATTTAGGTTCAGTATCTTCCAGAGATGCGACACAAAGGTTTTCAAGAAAATCCCCCCACCCCAGACTACCCTTTACATGGAAGATTTTTAGAAAATTTTAATTTTCTCAAAAATACCTCCAACGATTTTGATGAAAATATCATATGTTTAAGATAATGTCATGAGAAATGAAATGTATATCTCGAATTTTCTGGGAATGTCCCCAAAAGTATTCTTCATTGTGAACGACTTTTGCATAACTGGTAAACCATAAGAGATAGACAAAATTTTACTACACAAAAAATGTAGATCGCGTTATAATACACAACTTATGTCATATACATTTCTTTTGTTGAGTGAACCGTTTTCGAGATATTTCTTGTTATTTCCTTAAATTTTCCAATACTTATACTTTTTCTCAAATTCGTTATTCATTTTTCTTATGTCCTAGACATGCAAAGAGAATGGAATGCGTCACATAGCAACCAGCGTTAAAATATTTGACTATCTCTTAAAAGCTACCATATTTCCCTTGCATCTACAAGAAAATTACCAATAAGAATGACATCTCGATATCTCAATTAACATGAAGCATATGGAGAATAAGCGTTTGTAAAATTAGATTGTACAAGAGTAGAGAAAGTCATGTGAGTGTAACACATCAGATTGTTTTTGTTAAGTGATCCATTTCCGAGATATTCCCGGCTATTTGTTTGAATTTTTCAATGCTTATACTTTTTCTCAAATGGCAACTCGTTATTCGTTTTTTTATGTCCTGGACATGCAAAGAGAATGGAATGCTTCACATAGCAACCAGCTCTTAAAACATTTGACTATCGCTTAAAGCCTACCAATTCCCCTTGCATCCATAATAAAATTAGCAACAAGATTAACATCTGGATATCTCGATTAACATGAAGCAAATGGAGGATAAGCGTTTGTAGAAATAGTTTGTACAAGGGTAAATGAAAGTCAGGTGAGTGCAAGACATAGATGTTTTAAAATTCTTTGTTGTGCCAAGATAAAACTCTCCTTGAAATGTCAATCATTATATGTAGTGCATTTGTTTTAAGTTGAAACACGGAAAGTAGATAGGGATGACACTATATTCTACACGACAGTTGCTAATCCTTAACTGCCTAGTTTCAAAAGATTTACTATTGAAACTCCAACACCCGCTTGTAACAATACGAAAGCCACCGAAGCAAGGACGGCCGAAGATATCAGGATATTCTTCATATTCCACTGTCATAAGTGCAACTATCAACAACACTACAGCTGATACTGAGAGACTAAGCAGTGAAGGATGACTTTGGCAGGGACCGTAACTGGCGCACCCCTCTCCTAGTCCGTTCAGATAGCGTCATATGGCCATGTTTAAACTTTAACCTTGCGTACTGTAACTATGAGCTGGAATGTAATCTTGTAGATTCGTCAGGCATTAAACAGCATTTATATGTGATTTGATAGACTGTATGCATACTTTACTGGAGTTTTTAATATTCGATTAATTTGGACTAAAGCTGCCAAAGTTGAGGAGTTTCAACTTTCACTTTCGCAGCTTTTATTTCACGTGTTTATGAAAACCATATGCATGTAAAGCTGAAGCAACGTAGTGATTATACTAAAATAATAAAAGCAGAAATGATGAATAAGGAGCATGTTTTATCAAATACGCAATTCAATTTATGTGTTAAAACAGCCACTAAAACTAAATGACTTAGTATCTACTTAAGAAAACAGTGGTACAAAAATTTTAGCGAGTTATTTGAGGCATATGCTTGTAATTTATTTATAAACTTGCAATTGACGATAGTACCTTGTTGATGTGGGAAGGATATTCCAGATTTTTCAGCACAATAATTATACTAAGCGTAGAAAAACTTCTCTAGAATTAGCGGTGCGCCATGGCAAAAAACATTAAAGCTTTACTATTAATTTTAACATTTTAAAATTCACTTATATTTCACCAGAATAAATCACATCATATAATAACATCAGTGTAACTTCGGACATCTCAACACGGTACCTCGACAATAGAGCGTCGGCATGGAAATCCAAGGATTCACGTGTCTAGTCTCACCGTAGGTATTACATGTTTCAAATCTAATTCAACCCTTCCAACCTTATCAACACATGCCAGAATGAAGGAATAATTATGTATTGTATCACACCGGTTTCAAAATTATTTAAAAGGTTAACAAATATGAAATTATAGTTAGCAGCAAGGTTCATAACATTTTATGGAATGCAGGTCGGGTTTTATTCTCTGGATTATACAGAATTCATTATCCTTACCACAAAACGGATCACGTGATGACAGAACGTGGTGGCTTTGACCGAATTAAAAGTTCCACATTATCTGATGTTAACGGTGCACTGAAAAAATGCTGGCTTGTTAGGAGTAAATACCTATCGAAATCCCCTCTCTCTCTGTTTTAGGAGGAACGGGGAGGGGTAGTCTCTTTAGTACAACCTATTTTAAAGCGTGTTTTTGTTGTTCTCTTGAACCCCTCGTTTCGGCAGACAGTAATGATCAAATTGGGGCTTGGCTTCTGGAATCTCCACATTCCTGCAAGGGAGAAATACACTTGTCGCTAACTTCTTAATAGGTTCATTAATAATGCTTATGATGGAGTTATAGGTGCGCAGCTGTTTTACTTTCCCTACTACATATACTAACGTACATAAGAAGTGCTACATAATGGCACGCAGCTGAAATGCAATACTTAACTTAATTACTATACGTAGTAAGAAAACTAATAAACGGTGGTGGGTAGAGAGTCATGTGAATACAACATGATTTTTTAAGCCTTTAAGTTAAAACTCTCTAACATGCCATAGTACGTACATTCTCCTTAGCTCAAGGGCGGTTCGTGTCGTATACATTAATGCCCCTATATTAAATCTTTCTTAATGTAACATTGCTGTTAGAAAGTGTTTTGCTTCAACACACGCCTTCTGTACGTCAGGGGTCTTAGTAAAGTTCGCGTTTCGAAAGAAGCAAGCCTTTTTGGCATGGAGGCACGAGTTTATATGCATGTTGTTAAAAAGATACTTGGTAAGGCACGTGAGGCGCAGTCCCTGTTGTGCAGTTTTCACGTAATGTGCCCTAGACTTGGAGACAAGTAAATTTCCGTGACCTTAGTTCCCTCAAGAGGATCTAAACTGTCGTTTCAAAGCTCAGAAGTTGGGCACAAGAACCCCAAAGAGCGTAAGTCAGCAAGATGGTGTCGAGGTCATTTGCATATCCGTATCGGTATGCGTGAAATATGAGCCAGAGTTATGACTATGGGCATTAAACACGTGAGAAGAGCTGCGGTACACTGCAAAATTTATGGCGTGCTACGGTAGGATTCTGGGAACCCGGATCTAGGACAGTTGACGTTATCACACCTGAAAGGGATATTTGCCACAAGTACAGTAAGCCATTCTGAATCCCACACGCGACGCCAATTTAATGATGGTTCTAAAGCTCCTTTTAATTTGGTTTTGTGCAGTCATTTTATAATTGTAGACAAATAACTCAACATTATTCTATCAAAAGCTCGTAAATACTAACAATTTTCAGAAGAGTTTTACTCATGGCCTTTCTGCGAGGTAATATGTTTCAAAACAAACCGCGTAAAAGGGGAGGTACGAGTATTTCGAAGCTTGTGTTTCGTTATAAGGCGATTATAAACCTCCATTTGTGAAACAAAATTGAGGTATTTTTTAAAGCATCGGGTAGAACGTGACTAATTTTGCTTTCCTATCAAAAAGTGCACAAAGTTAGGTCAAAGTTACTATTTATTAAGCGTTCTGAAATATCCTAACAACGCTGATGGTTACATGACTAACCTTTGTGGCTTATTAGTGTACATAGAAATTATTCTTACGAAGGTTCGCTTTCCTATCTACTTGATTTTAATCGAGATAAACCTTTCCGGAAATAGCACCATTACACATTTCGTTATAGATATAAAGGGGATAGCGATAGTCAAATGTTTAAGAACTGGACGCTATATATTGGCGTTAAAATTCCATACTCTTTCCATGCAATCGCGAGAAACAACTGAAAATCGACAGGACTTGAAACGGCAACTCTAGGCCGAACCCGAGAACTGTAATTATAGATAATTTATTAATTAACTTTTATTGATGTTAAATCATACTATGTAAATATCTTTTTCTCATACTGCTTGTATATTTTAAGAAGGGTGATTTAACGTTATGTATCTATCTAGGTTAGTAATATTAGTAGAGTTATAAATGGTTTAATGTAAATAATTTAAGCGCTGTGTTAAAATACTGTCCACGACGAAATGTTTTAGCTACAGGAATAGTGCCTTCGCAGGCAGAAAACCTAGTTTTATGACATCTGTTTGGTCGCTGGGCCATTATTCCTACAGCGAGGGTGTAGCGCCTTTGTCCCTTTATTTGATAATTCGCCGTGACCAAGTGAGAGAGACAGATAGCTTAACGGTAAACTTGGGAAAAGCCGCGATTTATATTAAACTTGGACCAATGATATCCCTGGAAGTTTATACGAAATGGTTAGACGCGTCGAGTGGCGCTAAAAATGGACCAATAGGAAAGGAAATAGCCTCAGTAGCCTGAGACTATAAATGGATGCGTTTGGAGCAAATTCGGGACAGTTTTGTCATGGAGTTTTAGCAAGACAGTTTTGTCGTGTCAGTTTAGCATTGCAGTTTGTTTGGCATTTTGTCATGTGTGGTCAGGGAGAGCTGCTACAGGATGTGTGAGATATCGCGCCAAAAAGGGAATCAAGACAGTTTTAGAAACACACCTAAGATCCGCTACTCGTAAAGAGATAATAAGCATACTCAAACTTCGTGTCATATCCGCGCCGTGCTTTAACAGCGGTGGACAGTATTTTACGGCGACAATACCAGCGTTGTATACTACGAGTGTTAATTAAATAAAAAGAAACGGCAGTGTCATCTTTTCATAAACAAAGCACGTCTATGTCTTCCTATATCACCACCCGAGATCTACGCTTTCCTTTACCGAGGATAAGTCCATGCTCCTATATAGTTTAAAGAAAACTACTGCAGCTAGCCGAGAATAAAATTGAAGAGAACCAGCACACTGTGAACTTCTGGAACCAACGGGAGAAGCATCAAGGTAAGCCTAAAGCAACGGACGAAGGAGGTGACTGCCGCAGACTTTAACAGAATGGCTAATTCAATACCTTAATAATGGATATCTCGGAAATGGCTGATGTGACAAAAACTCTACTTGTAATAAAGTGTGTGTTTTAAAGAAATCTACATTTTGTGTGTTGTACGTTTTCGTCTATTGCTTAATGTTTACCAGTTATGCAACATCATACAAAATTCCTTCTGAATGAAGAGGATTTCATAGGCCATTTGCAGAAAATTCAAAATACACATTTTATTTTTCATAGGAATATCTTTAATATGGTATTTTAATAAACATCATTAGAGGCATTGTGTTAGAAAATCAGAGATTTCAGAAAAGTTCCATGTAAAGAGTAGTTTGTGGTGGGGACACTTTCTTTGGAAGGTATGAGCCTAAGTACCAAATTTAGTAATTTATGCGACATTTCCTTTTTGAGTACTACTTTTCGCAGACACACATATGGAACTTTTTCTAAAAATGCTTTTTTTATACAGGGGGCTCAAAACTTAGGACAGGACTAGAAATGGAGGGGAACTTAGCACCTCAACCTTCGCAGATATTTTGTGCCTAGGCTTCTGATGGGCGTCCCCATGAAGGAGGGATGAGGTGAGAGGAGACAGAGGGTGGCCGGATCAGGAGGCACTACAGGCGAAGGATAGGGTCCCTGTCATTTACAGATTTGAACTCTGCGGGTAATGGCTGGTGCAGCCGGCTCCCCCCTGTGGGCTTACAATCTCCTAGGGAGGCGGGACCCAGACACCGCTCGCAATCCGGGGGACGAAGGTTAACTTAGAGCATCCTTTTCCCTTGCCCTGCTCACACCGAGATCTCCTGCCGTCATTTCCAACCCTGAAATGCGCCAAACAGGATGAAGAATGAATGAAATTAATATGGCACGAAAAGGAGGGACACGAACTTCGAGCGGTGAAAGAAAACCCTCCAGCATTTGCCTGACGACCCAGGAAAACCCCGAAAAAATTCTTGGTTGAAGTGGGAAGTTGCCGGAGATCGAACCCAGAACTCCCGAATGTGGGCCACAGGCTTTACCGCCTGAGCCACCCCGCTCGGTTTTATAGCAATTAATGCTTAATTTTCAGTTTGCAGAAAAAAATTGTATAAGCATATTACGCCTTGTCCAGTTTTTCACCTGTCATCCTTTTAGTTCTCACTATCACTATTCTAAGCTATTATTGACCTTCACTGGGAGTTCACTTCACGCGGGCGTCAAACGCAAGACCTCCACAACTCGTCGCTCGGAGGTAGAACTCTTGCACATCACAACAATCGTCACCGACTCGTTCGGAGAATCGCTCTTAATGTCGCGGGAAACTCAGCCGCCGTCGCAACTCAACTGTCACTCGACTCGCATTCAACTCAACACTGACTGTTCTCGCGAGAACGCTCGCTTATATAGGCAGCGGAATATTTCCACAATGTTCTAGAACTATTTCCACATACTTCCTGGAGGAGGGGAAGAAGAAGGTTCCAGAAGGTCCTAGTTATCTGCCGATAGCGCGTCCGGCTTATCTGGCTTATTCCGACCACACGGCGTCGGCCTCCCGATAACCTTGGGCCGCTGCGTCACAGTATTATTACCAGAAATTCTATCTAAAGATTCACTAATACGAATAGCATATATTTTATTAGATGTCCCATTTGCTTATATCGTGTTTTTGTCGATCTAATGTACAGAATTTTTATCCATCAATGTTTCCCTTGCTAGCCAATATAAATTGTGTATCTTCCCATTTGGTACAGCTTTCCTCAATTCTGGGCATGCTAGTAGGTGTTCTCCATTTACAATCTTGTCAGCATTGCAAATTTTACATGCTTTGTCATTCATAAAACCGAATCTACGTAGATGTTCCGCCAGAGAGTCATGCCTAGTGGCTAATTTGAAATGAGCAACGGCTTCTTTCCTTGGAACATTTTTTATTACTTTCTCTACTACGTATAGTAAGTAGGGGAAGTATTGCATTCCACCCAAAAATTCGATACCGAGATTTCACCGGAAATACATGTTTTGAGACCTCCTGAATCCAAAAAAAGCATTTTTGGAAACATGTCCGTGTGTGTGTGTCTGTGTGTCTGTGAACAGCATAACTCAAAAACGGACAGTCGGATAAACACCAAACTTGATATTTAGGTTTAGTATCTTTCAGAGATGCAACACGAAGGTTTTCAAGAAAATCCCCCCACCCCAGACTACCCTTTACATGGAAGATTTTTCGAAAATTTTAATTTTCTCAAAAATGGCTCTAACGATTTTCATTAAAATAACATATGTTTAAGATAATGTCATGAGAAATGAAATGTATATCTCGAATTTTCTGGGAATGTCTCCAAAAGTATTCTTCATTGTGAACGACTTCTGCATAACTGGTAAACCGTAAGAGATAGACAGAATTTTACTACACAAAAAATGTAGATCGCGTTAAAATACACAACTTATGTCATATACATTTCTTTTGTTGAGTGAACCGTTTTCGAGATATTGCTTGTTATTTCCTTAAATTTTTCAATACTTATACTTTTTCTCAAATTCGTTATTCATTTTTTTTATGTCCTGGACATGCAAAGAGAATGAAATGCGCCACATAGCAACCAGCGTTAAAATATTTGACTATCGCTTAAAAGCTACCATATTCCCCTTGCATCTACAAGAAAATTACCAATAAGATTGACATCTCGATATCTCGATTAACATGAAGCATATGGAGAATAGGCGTTTGTAAAAATAGATTGTACAAGAGTAGAGAAAGTCATGTGAGTGTAACACATCAGATTTTTTACTTTCTCTACTACGAATAGTAAGTAGGGGAAGTATTGCATTCCACCCAAAAATTCGATACCGAGATTTCACCGGAAATACATGTTTTGAGAATCACTGAATCCAAAAAAAGCATTTTTGGAAACATGTCCGTGTGTGTGTCTGTCTGTGTGTCTGTGTGTCTGTGAACAGCATAACTCAAAAACGAACAGTCGGATAAACACCAAACTTGGTATTTAGGTTCAGTATCTTCCAGAGATGCGACACGAAGGTTTTCAAGAAAATCCCCCCACCCCAGACTACCCTTTACATGGAACATTTTTCGAAAATTTTAATTTTCTCAAAAACGGCTCTAACGATTTTGATTAAAATATCATATGTTTAAGATATTGTCATGACAAATAAAATGTATATCTCGAATTTTCTGGGAATGTCTCCAAAAATATTCTTCATTGTGAACGACTTTTGCATAACTGGTAAACCATAAGAGATAGACAAAATTTTACTACACAAAAAATGTAGATCGCGTTATAATACACAACTTATGTCATATACGTTTCTTTTGTTGAGTGAACCGTTTTCGAGATATTGCTTGTTATTTCCTTAAATTTTCCAATACTTATACTTTTTCTCAAATTCGTTATTCATTTTTTTATGTCCTGAACATGCAAAGAGAATGGAATTCGCCACATAGCAACCAGCGTTAAAATATTTGACTATCGCTTAAAAGCTACCATATTCCCCTTGCATCTACAAGAAAATTACCAATAAGATTGACATCTCGATATCTCGATTAACATGAAGCATATGGAGAATAGGCGTTTGTAAAATTAGATTGTACAAGAGTAGAGAAAGTTATGTGAGTGTAACACATCAGATTTTTTTTGTACTGTTTCTTTTATGTTGGAGAAATTTTAGTTAGTAATTTCCTTTTGAATATTATAGATTTTGAATATAACACTGCACCCTTTTTGGCCAGAAAGTCTGCTCTCTCGTTACCATTCACTCCCACGTGTGCTGGTATCCTCAGTAATATTGTCTGTTGAAATTTTTTTTGGAGTAGTCTATAATAAGTTGTCACATTCTTAATATTATAAGACTATCTGGACTATCATATCGTTCTATATTTCTTGAATGGCAGAAACTGAGTCTGTGAGAACTACTTCATTTCTTTTATATCAATCGTGTAGTATATCTGTTCTAATACTCGTTGTATTGCAACAACTTCACCATCAAAATTTCTGGATTGTTTAGGCAATGTAAAATTGTGTGAAAAGTATTTAAAGTATATACCACCTCCCACATTATTTCTCAAATTATTCGCAGAACCATTTGTATAAATCTGTTTCTGGGAATTGATTAGTGGATGTCCAAGTGTAGCAATTCTGCATACTTCTGGTGAGTCTTTCTGTTTATTTAGTTGTTCTATCAGCTCTTTATTTGTTACTATCTTGATAAAATCCATTGGATTAGTTCTAGGGGGATGAGGAGTACATTTTCTGATAAATTTAGGTAATTATAATTCTTCTCTAAAAAGGATTTGTTTGCAATCTGTTGTTTTAGCTTGTATTCTCTAGGTAGTTGTTGAAACCATTGATGTTTGCTTGGGTTTGTTTTTAATTTTACATATAAATGTGCAGCTTGTATTTCAATGTTGTCTTTCATTGGGTTATTATGTGTTCCAACAAGAAGTGCAATAACTGGTGTTGTCTTCACTGCTCCTATTATCAATCTTAAACACTGATTTTGACATTTCTCAATCATATTAATTTTATCGTCGGTTGCAGTTAATAGTAATTCACATCCATGTTTTAATACTGGTTTTATGTAGTTGTATGTTTTATTTAAAACTGCTATTGAACTGTCCCATTTAGAACCAGCTAATTTATTCTATAAGTTAGTTCTTTTAGTAGCCTTTTACAAGACATTTTGTACATGGTCTTTAATTTTTAATTTTCTATCTAGTGCAATTCCTAGATATTTAATTTCATCAGCATATTCTATTTGTTTTCCACTGATTTCAAGTTTTAAGTTTGTTTTCCTGTCATCAAAATTTTTCATGATGTAAACATAGTATTTATTTTTTACTACATTAATGGAATTATTATTTAGTTTTGCCCATTTAGTTAATTTGACTAACACATTTTTTATTTTTCCCTCTAATCTGGTATATACATTTTTGTCATTGTTTTCAGCTGTCCATAGAACTACATCATCTGCATTGCAATGTTTATTCCTATTTGTTTTATAAACTTTGGCATATCATTAATGTATATATATATATATATATATATATATATATATATATTAAACAATATAGGACAGGATACTGCACGATGTACTACTCCAGTTTTAAGTAGGGTGTATTTGGATAATATGTTCTTCCATTTGACTGCAATCCATCTTTGTTGTAAATTTTTTTATACCATCTAATTATAGTTTTTGGGCAGATAATTTATATTAGTTTTTTAATTATCATCTCTTTCCATACAAGATCAAAAGATATTTGAAAATCTATAAATACTGCTGCACGTCTTCCATTAATCTAGATGCTTGTTGAATGGTTGAGTATTGTCTTCTAAATCCAGCCTGTTCATCTATTAGTAGGTTATTTATTTCTAGACAGTACATTAATCTATTGGTAACCATTCTATCAGCTATTTTTATCGGCATTGAGGTCAGTGACATGGGTCTATAACTTTTTGTTTCATTTGTGGGCTTTCCTGGTTTCAAAATTGGGATTACTAGTGCTTTGCACCAGTTTGATGGCATGTTCTCTTGTTCGTACATTATTTTTATTAATATCTTTTTAGCTCTTATTCCAAGATTTCTAATATATTCTGGTTGTATAAGATCTGGTCCTGGTTGTTTTTTGTTTTTTAATGTCTTCATTGCCTGTTATAATTCTTTCAATTGGAACTTTGAATCAATAGATACTGTTTGTATTTTTTATTTCTATCATATTGGATTTTTTTAAATATTCTGTTATCTTTTACCAAATGTTTTTCTAGTGTATTAACTTTCTTATAATGTTGATTAAATTAATTGGCCACATCTTTATTGTTGTATACATTTTGTTACCCTTTTTAATATATGTACTTTTGTTACTACTGGCATACTTTCCATTTATATTGGTAATATGCTTATATACTTTGGTGCCGTTAGTTGTGTAATCCAGCCCAGATAAGAATTTATCTTAACATTGACGTTTGGATACTACTAATTCTCTTCTATAAGTACCGTCTTTTTTTCTTTATTCTATTACATCTTACTTTTTTTTAGTGTTTTGTGCTAAATCTCTAGCACTATTTCTTTCAACTTTTAGTGTTTCCAATTTCTTGCTTAAAGAGGGTGTATATTTTTTAGGTTTGTATCTGGGATATTTTTCTTTGCTGATTTTAATATTATATTATTAAATTTCTTAACTATTTGACTAGCCTTCTTTGATAAATTTAAGCCTTGTACTTCATTTTCAATACTTTTTTATATTTAGATACCAATTAGCCTTTTTAAAATTTCAAGTATATCGTTTTTCAATATTTGGGCATTGTCTCTTAGCGTCAGTAATTGTAATTATGGCTCTATGTCCACTTTCTCCATCTTCAGAAACTAATCTTCATGTATTGTTAATTTGGTCATCTGACACTATTGTAAGATCTGGGTTAGTAGAGTTTCCTGTATAGTGTGTGTATGTGTTAGGGTCTGTATCTTGATATATCAACTGTACCTGTTTACTGTTTATAAAGTCTTCCCTTGCTGAATCTACGTCTTTATATCCCCATTGTCTTGAGTGTGCATTAAAATCTCCTAAGATAAACGTTCTCTTCTGTGGTTCTATTATATCCATATTTAAATTCTTATTACCAGGTGAGCTGTAAACTGAATAAACAGTGTATTTTGTATTATTTTATATACGGTTGTTTGTGTAATTTCTGATTTGTCTTGCTCGTTCACTTCCTTAATTATATTAAATTTAGAACTTAATTCTGATTTGACTCCATCAATTATGCCACTAGCCACTTGTCTCCGTTTTTTCTTATGATAAAGATGATAATTTGTAAAATTGAGTACATGATGTCATCGTCAATATAATTTGCTTCTAAGATTCTGAAACATCTATGTTATATTTTCTGATCATTTCATCCACATACTACCTTTTTGCTACATTTTAGGTAAATCCACCGACGTTACAGGTTAAATTACCAAAAATTACTGTTTTCTGTTCTCTCTTCCTATATTTGTGCATTATATTGGCTGACTTCTGCACAGTGTTGCTGCCTATTTAGCGTTACCCAGGAGACACCACGAGGAGGCAGGCTATTCTATCCCCCTTGCTTACATCGTTTAAACATCTTATTCAAAACTGCAACATCTTCACTGTTTCGAGTGTAGGATATTTTCTTCAGCTGGGTATCCAACACGGAGGCCATTACAGATTAGCATTAGCATTGAGCTATCTAGTCTCCCGCTGTGAGGGAATTGTCAGGAAGATTTTAATTACGCGTGAAATTCCACGCCCAAGTGCACCAACATAGTTTGTGTGCACGTCTAACTGCGCTATCTGCAATTACTCGTGAATGTCGTTTCATTGCCAGTTGGCAAGCATTCCCCGTTTTATGTCACGTGACGAGAACATAACACAGGGTTATCTCAAACTATACCAGGGTTAAACAACAATATAATGAAGAGAGTTGAGTGGCAGTTGTTCTCTCAGAGATGTTAACTTGTTAAACTGTTGCAGCTACGGGTGCAAGCGTTCTTTTCGTTGATGTTGCAAAGGGGCGATCAACAAAATGCGAAAATTTAAAGGAATAAGTCTACTATATGGTGCGTATAAACCATTGCCAATATAATTAATAATGCTTCGAAGTAATAACATACATATAAGTGGAAGTGTTTTAGACTTTGAAAAAGCTTTGGATAATAATCATAGCAATATGCTACCCTCCTCATCTCATCCGAGTGATAAAAGGTCTGTATAAAGGAGTTAATAATAATAATAATAACAACAATAATAATAACAACAGATTTTCACAACTAAAATTATGAAGGTATGAGGCAAGGATCCAATCTGTCACCAACCTTGTTTAACATACAGGGTTTTATATTCTAAACTTCATAGTCTAAATTTATTTAATTTAATTTAAAGAAAAGAAAATTTTGTCAATTTGGATATTGAAGGCGAAGTTTACAATCAGAATTAATTGCATTTTAGGTTTTACTTCCCCATTCCCTGCCACACCCTCTTTGAAATTTCAAATTGCACGGTGTTGTATGATCTTTTGGAAAGGTCATTTATTAGTTATTGACTCTCATTGATCTGTTTTCACAACTGTTGTCTTCTGTTGGTTTGGTAATCCGGAACTTGCATCAAGTTAATCAATCAAGTAAATCAATCTGATATAAATATGTTATCATTTTGGGTTTTTTCCTGCTTGTAATTAGTTCAGTTAACAAAATTGTATGTTTACTAGTGCGCTTCTCTGTTTTCCCACTTCAGAATTCTTCTCACGATTATTCTATTAAATATTGCTCAATAGTTTTATATTATCCAGCTGTGGTTGTCAATGCCTAACAATATTCTACGTAATCACATAGATTTATGCTTAGGTGGAACTTTCCATAAATGTAGAGTAAGGTATTATTTTAATTTATTTAACACTTATGTGTCTTGGTCGTAACTTAGTAGTTACTTGCTAGCCGCGGATTCAAACCCGGTGAAGGGTATGCATTTGTTTCCTGCTTATAAATCTTAGAATGACTTCTTTCGGAAGGTCCGAAATATAACGCTGTTGGTCACGTGTGATTTGATTTGCACGTAAAATAACCTTAAAATGGAATATCACCGAGAGAAATTATGAGTAACTTCACGCCTGCAGCGCCCTTCTTTTCCGTGGCTTTATCTAAGGGGAGTGGGACAATCACCCGCCACCAGGCGTGCCTAGTGGCAGAATCAGCGACTGTGGAAATTCACTTGATTACAGAAAACACCACTAGGGTGTTCCTATACGCAAATGGCGTGGCAGGAAACGAACTATGGGTATTACTATAAGGTGAAAATAGTTTCGCTTAATTTGTCTTTTACTTATGCCAAGGCGGAGAGATTGTAGAAATCCTTGCTGACCTTAAGCTCACGCGGTGGAGCATCTGCCTGCTGTGCAAGGATTTCCGAGTTCGCTTTCTGGCCTTGGAGGTTGAAATTTTTCTCTAGCCAAGATTATTGCTTATCTCTCCAGAGTCTTGAAGTATGAATGTGTGTGTGTGAGAATTTAATGGATAAAACCCAAAGGTGAAAGGCCGCCGATGTGATCACTGTATTCTATGAAGAAAGAAAAAAAAAGAATCCAAGATACGTTTAGGGCCCATTAATGGTTACGACGTGCAAGATTTATCTTGAAGCCGAAACACAATTTCGAACATCTTTTATGCTGTAGGTAACGTTAATATATTTCTATTACTACTTATTTAGCTCATTAAACAGGGTGAAAGGTTAACCCTCCGCTACTGCTTGAGTAGATTATACCAAGAATGCTTTAGGAGTTGTAGGCTCTCGGTTATGTCAAATTTAATAAGTCCGGTATAAACGATGTAGCGTTTTAAAATTAGGTTTTAGTCGGGGAAAAATTGTTTTTCATATCCGTGTATTTCGCCGCTAATATCTAGAAAAAGTGCAAAACAGCGAGAAAGCAAACGCTGGCCGATGAAAAGAAAACAAGTACCTCTCTCTTTCTGTCGTTTTTCTTGATTACGCTTTCCTTTTTCGTTTAGTTAATTTATATACTTTCAGCCACACTTACTTCTGCTTTCTTCCTTCGCATTTCTTTGTTTTCTACTATCACTTGTTTTCATTTCTTCTCTGAACAATGCAGCTTCTTCTTTAATATTTATTTCTTTCTGCTTTAAGACTGTCGTTCTTTATTGTGGAGCCTTTATTAATGAAAATTGGTGTTCTTCTTTGGAAAGGCGGATACCTTCTGTTCCACAGCTTTCCAAACCAACTCCTCCACGTTAGCGATGAACAACATTATAAAACAGAGCTTTGGGGTGTAAAATTCCAGACTACATCAGGCATAAAATAGCTCTAATGCTAGAAATGTTTCAGGAAGTATTATATTCTCTAAACTATTCAGTTCACTACGTAATAAGTTTTCTTCTCAGTGTAAAGCTAGCATGCTCTGAATATGTGAACAGCTATATTGGATAATTTCAAAATTTGTGTTCTTTAACCCAGTCACTTTTTCCCTAATAACAGTCAATAATTGCCCACTCATTTGAGCAGGTGTAATAGTGTATCATTACTTTAATACTGCAAGTAATTAACTGCACTTCTATTTGAAAATGAGTCGTTCACTCTTTATGAATGAGTAAGTCCCTGTTTCACAGTTCAACTTCAAGTTTCTAATCGGGCTTGTGTTATCTGAAGTCGCCGTGTCACCTGAAGATGATACTAGTGATGAGAAATGCAAGTTGTTTTAAACCATATGCACAACAAAAGAGAATCTAGAATATTTAGAATGCGCAAAAATCATTTTCACATATGGAATGATCGAGGGTTCTAGATTTCGCAAATACTGACAACTACGGTTTGTAGCCTGAAACGGAGGAGCGTTGGTATCGGGTGAGATAAGTAGTCGAGGTGCGTGGAGGTGAGTTAGGAAAGAGACATCGAATAATAACCCGGGGGTTGTATAAAAACTAGCTACTGTATCTGCGATTAATTTACATGGTTGCTGGCGAGGAAATTATGTCCAGTTAGTTTTACCTGAGGTCTGCTGGTGCATCTTGATGTTACCACCAATATAAATATTTAACTGAGTTATGTCGGGTGTGAGTACCCCTGTCGCTCAGAGCTTCGCTGTGCAAGAGAGTCGATGAGTGGGCGTCTGCCGCCGTGACCTAAGTTCGTGGGCGTTAAGTACTTTCCGACCCGCTGATAGTGCGCCCCCGTGAGCTACAAAGCCAGACCACCTAGATTTCACCATCTTATCACATGTTGGTAAATCTGACGCAATCTCCGACCCCACGTTCGAGCCTCAACACAGGGCTCCTAGAATATTTCAGTAACAAAGCCCTCTCGTCAGAAACAATGCTTCTTTTAATATTGAAGTTATATGCAAGTGAAATTATGCTAATTGTAGCTGCAGATTTTTCCAGCATCTCAAAGCTTACAGTATGCAGAGTTATCAAAATTGTTTCACATCATTCTAATCCACTCTTCGTATCGCAATTTTCTCCGCGTATAGTTATTCCCTAGTAATTTTTCTGATTACTTGAACTCTGTTCCAAGCTTATACTGATTTACAATATCTAAGAGAATGCTGACTTCTTGAGAAGTAAAATTCTATTTTTTTTGGTCATTTAAACCTCTTATTGCTGATGAACTACGAGCATAAACTTATTTTACGAACAGCGTCGCCATAAACAAGCGATTGGAATTTAATCGATGCGCACACGCAAGCGTTACCAACTTTACTGTTCTGTGGAGTTGTTCAGCTCAGTGAAACCAAACCTGGTTACCCTATTATGAAACTGGTGAAAAGCTTAAACCTTGCTTAAGTGGCGTCCGTAGCTTACTAAAGTTTCCGCTTACGTTTAAACTGTTAAACAGGTCGTAGTTACTGCAGACGGCACCACAGATATTGAAAATTGATGATACATGAAATATAATGACAACTAAAAAGGAAATTTGGGAAGGAAACGTTCCAGGTCTAAGTTTAGGGTACCTCTCCGGCATTTTTCCAGGAAAACCTGAAAAAAAACTCAATCAGGTAGGACGTCCTTGTGGAATTTGTACAGCAGAATTTTCATTTACCAGTCCATGCCTTGACGGCCTCGGTTATCTGCGTCGTTTACTGTTTCATGTAGTTTAACAACATAAGTAAGATTTTGTCGTATTCTTATGAATTTGGTTGAGCATGTTCGGTATATCAAAACAGCAAAACATTTGCAATCTTAAAATTAAGATACCTTTACTTACTGGCTTACGCACAAGATATTGCCGGTATATGCTCCTCGGTCAGTTAGTCTACACGTATCGACTTGCAATATAGGAGCTACGATAGGTAGTGGTCTGTAGACCACTGAGAAAAGATGTTACTGACCACATCATCTCCCCATATAGGCTGGATGACCGTCCACTTCTGCATTTCGCATGTAGGCATGAGATCGGCAGCCGGGTTGGTAAGCTAAGGGCCATAAAGTTAGTGCTACAGATTGAACTATAACTCCGCACTCTGGCTAATCGGTATCTGAGTTTGCTGGAATGCCGCGTGCTTTACTCAAAGTACAAACAATTATATCAAATAAATATTCATTATAACAAATACATAGCAATGAAACGGCCAAATTATACGAAAGGCATGTTGTAGATATCCAGTCTATATTCGGAGAGCGTGTAGTAGAAATGAGGAACAAGGTCTGTATGTTATGCACTGCAGTATCCACATAGACGACATGCGGTAACACGGGAAAGTGACACCGGAGGAAGTGAATGTGGAGTGAGATACTGTTTCCGCAGAACCTCGTACGTAATCGAGCTGTGGTACACATACAGAATAGAATAATCAAGCATAATCTGCGCTGATATCCGTTAATCCCAGCGTCTGTAATCAGATGAACTTGTTCGTCGTGAGATTTTCTGCAAGTGGATTCCAAAAGGCACATTTGAGTATATTGTGACTTTTTCTACTTTTCACTGTCATTTGTTGATGTGATCTGTGAAGAAGATATTTATTAGCCCCACGTTTTGGGCACCAATTTGAAGTGGATTGGATTGAAGGAGTTGTATTATATTTCAACTGTTGGGGAACCGAACTTGAAATTCGTTGCAACCACACGTATAGTACCCGCTTTCCGGTAGCCTTCGCCCCAAATGTACTTTCAGGTAGCCTTTGCTCCAAGTTTAAGAAAATATTAACTTTGTAATTTGACCATTTCTTTAAATATTATATATTTATGTTTGCCTCGGCTGCGATAGTATTATTGTTAGAGACATGGATGTCTTGGCAGGGTTGTGGTGCGACTAAGAATGTAGGCTTACACAGATTATAATTTTACTTCACTTTTTTATTACTGCTTGACACGAATTATATAACGCTTCACTGATAGAGAGCTGTGGGATTCTTTTTATTAATTAATTACACTTTCTAACACGTAAACTTATTTTTCGTCTCACACGAATACATATTATATTTCTTGAGCATACTTTTTGCGTCTGATTAGTAAGTCTGTCTGCAGGCAACTGAACTGATTTCAACCGCCTAAACTTGTACATTTCTGTATTTCAAGTCTCTAATTGGCTATTTCTAATCCAATAGAACACCTTCATTTAACTAAAGCTTTATCTGGTTGTTGATTGGCTATTTTTATGAACTGTTACTAAAATTACATTAATGCTTCTAAAAATCACAAGTAACATTTAAACGTTCTAATTCATTATTGCCTCAAGGTTACGTTATTGTTACCTCATTGTTAGCAACTTTTAACCTATTATTCTCACAGCTCCTACATCATTAAATTACGTAATACATTCATATAACATTATTGAACATGTATACAATAATATAAGCATATGCAATGACTGTTACATACATTTTTATATAATGTTACATACACGTATTGCTTTAAGGCGGGCTGTTATTGAATTTACATATTATATAATTAGACCGAAATTATTTAAGTGTTAAAAATGCTGCCTCATCTGTCACTTCACTTAGCATTCACTATCACTTCACTTTCTTCGTGCAATGAAAAATGCATGACGTAGCCCCTCTTCCGGAATGTTCACTCGCTGGGGAATCGAACACAAGTCTTCTTCACTATCTCGCGGAAACGGCACTCACTGTACGTTACAACAGTCTCACAAGCTGACTCGGAGAACAGCACTTTTCATTGTACCAGAAACGCACTCACTAACTCACCAAATGACTCTCGAGAACGCTCTCTGCCACTGGAAATTCCCTCCGAACCTTCTAGAGTGTTCTGAGCACACATTCTGGAAGGGATACTTGCAGAAGATTCTAGTTATCGCAAATAGCGTTTCTGGTGTGTACGCTGGCCGAGAGCACTGCTTAGCTTTGTTTATCTCCGACCTCCCGATAACCTTGAGCCATAACCACTACATCACAAATATCGCTTGTACATAACGTATATAGTGCACCATGTTGTGTTTATGTTTATGACGTGGACAACGAGACGTTTTTAACAAGTATCCTTTGTTTGGATGACTGATCGGTAGTGATGGGTGTATTTTTTGCACCACTATACTCATGAAAAGCCGCGTTACTCCACATAGGATGCTGCACGAATGGCCTTCAGAATCACCAGATTTTTGTGTGTGTAGCTACTACGTTCAAATATATGCAACATGCACATTGACGTCATCCACAAACAGAACCTATCAAACTGGTAGTGTTAACAAGAGTGAGGGAAAACATAATAAGTAAGATTGTGTGCGGAACACAGAGGATGCTATTTTGAGCATTTTCTTGTAATAAGGCATAAAGATACTGTCACAATGGTGCCCGACGTCACTATTCTAGCTATAGAGGCGGATCTAGTCGCCGGTGCCACCATGCATCTCCACGAACTCCTACTTGTGGTCCCGGGATCTAGATCACAGACCTGAGTTATGCTTGTGCTCGCTCCTAACGCAGGGTGGTTTGCCTGAATTGGAAATGCTAAGGAAAGCGAGGGTCCTGAGTGCATTAACCTCTGCAAGAGGTGCGGAAATGACCAACATTCGAAATATTTACATAGAAAATTCAATTAGTTAAAGTTTTAATGTAAAATTTGGAATTCCCGTTTCAGATTAAGGATAAAATTAGTTAGTTGGAAAGCTTTCTTGGGCCAAGATGATGCTTGCCGATGCATTGTGCTTCACTTTAAAAGTAATGGTTTTTACACGTGGACTTTCAGAATGGCGACCAACAAGGGGTCCGGTAGCACCTGCCAAAGAATCGACCACGAGTCTTAAAACTCGGACTGTTTCATGTAAACTCATGCGGTACATCAGCAAGGGAAAATGACTTAGGACATTTCCGGGCAGTGTCCTAAGGGTGGTGTCCTCTGACGCAGCGACATCCGTTTTCGCTAAGCCGGGTTTCTGAACTCTCGACTAACATGTGAAATCCTTCAATATCACCTTTTATGGAAATTTATAATAAATCTACGAATACCTAAAAATGCAATGGCCAATGCATCGTGACAATATTCTGGCATATTATGATTTTCATTTGCATATGAATGCGGCCATCAAGTGCGGCAACACAACAAACTGCGGAGTATGTATCAGAAACAGCTTTTAGATTGATAGATCACAGTTGTACAGTTGTCTAGTTGTAGCAGCACATGACAAACACAGACTTAGGTGTAAATATCATTAAGCTAAGGCAATTTTAACATTAGGAAGAAAGATTGCAATAGAAACTCATTTACCGAGGGAGATGGCTCCGCGGTAACCTATAAAGCTGAGTTCGGGGGGGGGGGGTCCGGGTTCGATTTCTGTCGAGCCGGCCACTCTGACATAGTTCCCTAGTTTGATAAGGGAATGCTGTGATGGTTTCCATTTTATCGGAATTTAATGTCCATTTCCTTTCGTCTGTCAGAGTTGTAGGACCAGACGACGACGACTGGTGCTTTGCGGCGTGACGGTGAAGTTTGCGCTCTGAAAAGATTTCTATCTGGCATTTGGCTGGCCGGCTGGGGCCCCTTCCTGGGAGTAGCTCGTTTCGTTCCGGGATCCCCAGGTTGAAGATGACTAAGACCGGCGTCAGGATTGGTATTCTTCTGGAATCGGGATTCATGTCTTTTACTAGCGCGCATCGTCGTTTGGATATGATCGCCTTTTGGGTCTCCCCACCATCCCTTCCTCCAAGAAGTCACTTTAGAAGCACAAAGGCCCTAGTATGGCCTATATACGGTGCTGAAGGCCCCTTTCTCTGAGTAATCCTTAGTCTAATCCGAAACCCACTTAGACTGCAAAAAGTGTATTGATTAAACTTCATGAAGGGCAGGCTCAAGGACAGCTATAACGAAGAGTTTCAGTTAGTACATTGTGGAAGAAATAAGTGACATTACAATGATAGCAAGTTTGTGTGGGACGAATTTCAAATGCTAAATATGACGACGTGCTTTCACCATTACAAAGAATACCCTGTTTTTGGAAAGTATTTCCATGGCATTTGCACATGATGGCAAGGCACAAAAGTATGTATCACAAGAAAAGGGAAGAGGAACAAAGAAGGAGAAGATAATGACTGATTGCTACGAGAAGAAATTGGGCACACATACACATTCAATAGGCAGAAAGACCCCTCAGCTCTCCCTCTTTAGTTTACGTGTTTTAACTACGTGGTCATATCGCGAAGGATCTGCTAGGAGATACCTCGTGGATCGGTGTGTGGCGGACAGTTAGTCTTTTAGGTCTCATTCCTATACCATACCATCTTGCTTAGTCACGCGTCCACATGTGCGACCTTAGTGCTAGGCAACTGTATCTCTCCACATGTGTCAGGTAGATGGCATTATGGGGTCGTCTCCTGCTTTCAACATTCACTATTACCATCTATTTTCAAGTTTACTACTGTTTTAGAATTACGTGGAACTGTGGGTCATGGTATTGAATATCCAATCCGGTACTTACCTTGGCCACTGAGGGAAACCACTAAAAACCCCAGTCAGATTGGTTGGGCACAGATTTGAACCCGAGACTTCCCGAATGTGGGCCTAAGACGTTACTTACTAAGCCATCCGCTCTGTAACCCTCAGCTGTTTAAATCGCAAACTGAGTTTTGTCAATAATGAAAAAAAGTGAGGAACAAAGAAGAATCGTATACTTTCAATTATTTTACAGAAATAATGCACTAAAATTAATTTCCACATGGAAAGATTCAATCACCAATTTTTCGGAAACAGCTAACGCTGCGAAAAGATTTATTTTTCTATCTCGTACGTGAATTTTAATGAGCTCTACATATTTTTCTCCCGTAACGTTTATGTGCCTCTTCTTGCTTCCTAGGTAGCACAAAAATCAATAAGAATGAAGAGAAGTTCACACTAGAGCTGTTAAGGGGACAAATGTTACTCGTTAGTTTTGGAGGGTGCGTAATGAGACTGGCTTCCTTCCTCGAGCCCTGTTCGAAAAGCAGCAACGAATATACCGAAGTCGGGTTTACTTCTGGTCCATATGAGAGCTCGTGAGAAATGGGCATTTATTCCTTCATGCATTCATTCTTTGGACGGCTTCATTTCATAGTTTTCTTGAATCAAGTTTTTATGTTGATTCCAGCATTAACTTCCGTTTTTTTCTATCACGTCAGGTTTTTACACAAAATAAGTAATGTTTTGACAATTTTACTAATGAGCGTAGAAAAGTATTCAAATACCATTTCACACAAGGTAAGTTTTTATTCAAGAAACATTTTAAGAACACTCTCAAGAACTCCCTAATTCATTTCATGACTACATTTTAACAAAACAAGAAGCCAAAGTGTTTCAGTTATTTTGTTTCAAACTTTCTCTTCTTTGACTTCCTTGCAGATCCTTGAAGATGACTGTCCCTCCTCAACATCCAACAGTAGTCGGCCATCATAGTTTCATTCCATCTTCCCTGGTACCTCCTCTGCATTTCCTTAATATCTTGGTGAAAACGTTTACCCTACTTTTCACTATAATGTCCCAGATTTTCTGGAAAGTAGTCGATATGTGAATGCAGAAAATGCACCATTACACACGTGTTACAACCCATCATCTTAAAATTTTCCAACATTGTTTCGTAATTAGGGTCTTTGTTATTGCCTAAGAAGTTTTCAGTAACTGATCGGAAGGCAGTTCATGCTTCTATTTATCTCTCATTCATTGTCTTCATCAATTTATGTATTTGAGAAGCAACAAAAATTTCAGCCTTTAATTTGTCTTGTGTAATGAAGGGAAATTTCTTGGAAAGGTACTTGAAGCAGGGTCCATCCTGTGGTAGAGCCCTTACAAATTGCTTCATCAAGCCCAATTTTATGTGTAGTGGCGGAAGCAATATCTTTATATCTCTATATTTTTGAAGTGAAATAATGAAAAAAACTATACGTGATAGAAAAAAACTAAAAGCAGTTCTGAAATCAGCATAAAAAGTGAGTCAGAATCACTTATTAGTTTTCAGTCATCCAATATCATGCAGACTAGTGTAATTAATTGAAATTAATTCTACTTTTTCTGTTTAGAGACCTTAGTTTGGTCTTGATAGGTTTTTAATATACTCAACTGAAAAATTCAATGCCACAGCGGTATCTGAACACGGTTCTCCCGCTCTCTATGCTGTTGCTCTGACTATTGAGCTACTGTGACAAATGCCGGTGGGACATTGACTTCCCCAACTGACTCAAGTTGTTTCCCAGATAGACTACTAAAGATCTCACTAGAGATGACTATCTCTTCATTTCATAGGTATGCCTCAGTGCCTTAAGGCAAAGGCATAACACTACCGTTTGCATTTACTTATTATAAATTATCTTAATATTAAAGCTTTTCAAATATTGGAATCGGACTGAAAAATCCAAAGCCATAATCGGGATTTGAACCGGGGATTCTCGGCTTATCGTGCCGCTGCTGTAACCAAGCTACCATGGCAATATGCTGACAGGACATTCAGTTCTCCAACTGACTCAAACTTTTCCCGGTAAATCAGAAGGCGATCTCAAATTCATTTTGAAATAACATACCCAAATGGCGACTTACAATCCCGCAGGTACTTCAAGTCCCTGGCTTCATTGCTTAGCGCTATTAGGTCAATCAATGATGATAAATTATTCTTTCACATATGCCATTTGGGTTGAAGTTGAAAACGTAGAATAACAGTAAAAAATTAAAGAAATATAAATAAAAAATCTGATGTGTTACACTCGCATGACTTTCTCTACTCTTGTACAAACTATTTTTACTTATTCTCCATTTGCTTCATGTTAATCGAGATGTTAATCTTATTGCTAATTTTCTTGTAGGTGCAAAGGGAATTGGTAGGTTTTAAGCGATAGTCAAATCTTTTAAGCACTGGTTGCTATGTGGCGCATACCATTCTCTTTGCATTACCAGGACATAAAATAGACGAATAACGAATTCCCATTTGAAAAAAGTATAAGTATTGGAAAATTTAATATCTCGAAATGGTTCACTCAACAAAAAAATGTATAGGATATAAATTGTGTATTTTATCGCGATCTACATTTTTTGTGTAGTAAAATTTTGTCTATCTCTTATGGTTTACCAGTTATGCAAAAGTCGTTCACAATGAAGAATACTTTTGGAGACATTCCTAGAAAATTCGAGATATACATTTCATTTGTCATGAAAAATCTTAAACGTATGATATTTTAATCAAAATCGTTAGCCATTTTTGAGAAAATTAAAATTTTCAAAAAATGGTCCATGTAAAGGGTAATTTGTGGTGGGGGGATCTTCTTGAAAACCTTCATGTCGCATCTCTAGAAGATACTGAACCTAAATACCAAGTTTGTGTGTTTATCCACTGTTGGTTTCGGAGTTATGCTGTTCACAGACACACACACGGACATGTTTCCCAAACTGCATTTTTTGGATTCAGGAGGTCTCAAAACATGTATTTCCGGTGAAATATCGGTATCGAATTTTTGGGTGGAATACAATACTTCCCCTACTTACTATACGTAGTAGAGAAAGTAAAAATGTGAGTCACAATGTGTAAAAATGTGTGTGGTTCAAATCCCAGCTATGGTATTGGATTTTTCAGTTTGATTCTACCTTTACAACTTCAGCCTACACACGGCTAGTGTAAAATAAGTTATTTATCATTGTAAAATTTATTGTACGGATCTGAAAAGTAAAATGCTAGAAATAAATGGTGGTGTCACCCACTTCATGTAGCTGTTCAAAAATTATATGATATAATTAAATAATACAACTTAAACATTTCAAGTTCAAAGACAAAAGTAACTGCGTTCATAGGAAAATGCCACAAAAGATCAAAGATAATAATAAACACTGAAATCATTGAATAAGTGACCAGCCTTAAGTGTTTGGGATGCAGAATATTTATCGGGGACGAAAGGATGTAGAAGAAAAGCTTTGTAAACATTAATATACATGTGGAACTATAAGATCATGTTTAGGGAATAGAGCCCTTAAGGAAACACAATCAAAATGTTGTAAATCTGTAGCACCAGAACTTCTTTACGGAGCAGAAACATGAATCATAATACAGAAAGAAAAAAAATCCTAGAGCATTCAAAAATAAAATTTCTAAGATCGGTGCTAGGTATAAAATTGTCGGAAATACAGGGTGGACCTTTAAGTTGAGACTGTGCAATATCTCCAAAACTTTTCGTCGTAGAAAGAAATGTCTTTAATAAAAGCTGCTTGACATTATGGGGGAAAGTAAATATCATTAGTTGTGTTTGGTTTGGAGGATGTTATGATAGTCATTTTTGGGTCAATTTAATTTAACCCTAATTATAGGTTCACATTTAAAAAAAATCTGATGTGTTACACTCACATGACTTTCTCTACTCCTATACAAACTATTTTTACAAACGCTTATTCTCCATATGCTTCATGTTAATCGAGATATCGAGATGTTAATCTTATTGCTAATTTTCTTGTAGATGCAAGGGGATTTGGTAGGCTTTAAGCGATAGTCAGATATTTTAAGAGCTGGTTGCTATGTGGAGTATTCCATTCTCTTTGTATGTCCAGGACATAGAAAAAATGAATAAGAATTCCCATTTGAGAAAAAGTATAAGTATTGGGAAATTTAAGGGAATAACAGGCAACATCTCGAAAATCGTTCACTCAACAACAAAAATATATATGATTGTGCATTTTAGCGCGACCTCCATTTTTTGTGTAGTAAATTTCGTCTGCCTCCTATGGTTTACTAGTTATGCAAAAGTCGTTCACAATTAAAATACCTTTTGAGACATTCGCAGAAAATTTGAGATATACATGTTATTTGTCATGAAAGTGTCTTAAATATATGATATTTTAATAAAAATCGTTAGTCATCTTGGAGAGAATTAAAATTTTCGAAAAATGTTCCATGTAAAGGATAATCTCGGGTGGGGGATTTTCTTGAAAACCTTTGTGTCGCATCTCTGGAAGATACCGAACCTAAATACCAAGTTTGGTGTTTTACTGACTGTTCGTTTCTGAGTAATGCTGTTCACAGACAGACAGACACACACACACGGACATGTTTCCAAAAATGCTATGTATGCATTCAGTGCACCTCAAAACAGGTATTTTCGGTGAAATCTCGGTATCGAATTTTTGGGTGGAATGCAATAGAGAAAATAGTAGAGAAAACAATAAATTAAATTAAAAAAATATGTATATATAAAATTAAGGAGAAATTCCAGATTGTAAGAATGCACAAATAAATAAAATTGTAATTTTTTTGAAAATTTCTGCCATTTAGTTTCCCCATAAAACGCCGGAGTTATTTTGTAGAAATGTAATACTTTTAATACTACAGCAGGTCATACTGCCACATTCATTGCCTAGTTTCATTCACGTAACGATGCAGTATTTGGGAGGGGGCCATTTAAAAGATGGTCCTGAAGATTTAAAGAACACAAACATTCAAATATGAATACAAATCGGCCATGATGTGAATGTGTGTGGTGGGAAGAGGAACCAAACAGTTACGAAACAAGTGGGCGTGGCTCCGAAGGGCAACCAGGTAAAGAAAACTGTAACTGTAATTCCGAGCTGCATTTACTAACGAGTCTGAGGCTTGCACATTTAGTATTGCTTTCATAATGGGACTATACATTTCCCTATCGCCTTGCCCCTCACTACCCTCTGATCCGTAGCCTTGATTTTCAACAAAACACAGTGGCGCCTATCACCAAGCGCATTCATATCATGACTGATTGGTACCAAAACAGTTGTTACAAATTGTATGCCAGCCAAAGAGTAGAAGGAGAGGTTTTTTGCTTTTTTGCATCTGCCTTTAACATTAGGTCATATCGCCGGCTTTTGCTTTTGGAAATGATGTTCAGTTGGTTTAATTTTTGTGCTTAACTTTGGGTTGTCCTTATATTCACACACACAAACACACACACACACACACACACTCACATTCTTCCAGACTCCAGGCAGGATAGGGAATAATCCTGTACTATCCTACCATTTTTCAGACGGGAATCGAACGCTGGACTTCTGGATGTCAACCACTAGGCCAGAGACCATAGAGAAAGTGCAGTGAGGAGAGCTTTTTTATGAACTTTAGTAACTTTAAAAGTAAAATCTAATGTCCGATTCTCTATCACGAAGTTAAATGGGCAATATGTCCAGGCTATATACTTCTAGAGCATAACATGCGTTTTTATTCCCAGTATTTTGGTTTATTCTGATGCACTCTTTGGAAATTATTTCTCCAGATCGGGAAGGGGAGTACCTGTCAAATGCAGAAATGAGCACGGAAAACGCTGAAATTTATATGAGTAGTTAAAACTATTCAACTAATGCTCTGTCCAATAGAGAACTTGGTTTATCTTGGCCTCACAGAGCTGTTGTGATGCACTCTTAGTAGAGCTAAAGCTTTGTTTGACCAATTCGTGCACGAAACGACGATTATCAGTTCAACGATCTGTTTGTGCTTTGAGGGCACATAAACTACAGCGTTGTGGGGGAGGTTGTTGGTAGCAATTCATATTTATCATCATCAGCAAATTACTGATACTGAGCTGCAAATGTTGTCTTGTTTATCGCTAGTGTTACGGACGGACATTTGTTTGGGGATGTCATTTCCAATTAACAGAGATGTTATAAAGCAAATCTAATAGCCTCTAACGTGTGATTTGTAGCCGCACGCACAAAGATATAACAAAAGAATGGCAACCGCTCGCTTTTCACCCTGCTCTTCTCCCTTTACACAATATTTGGTTCTTTCATAAACACGAAGTTATATGGATCACAATTTTAATTTACTAATAGAGGGCTTATAAGCATTTATCAAGGTTCAATTTAGTGTTTTGCTACACTGAAGAGGCACTGCCAGTTTTGTTTCTTCTCTTTTCTCTTCTTTAAACTGATATATTGGATACATTATGTGGCCTAACCCACAACCTGCAAATCATGCGGTATCTCTTAACTTAAACTACCTTTCTTCCATTAACGGGATACTTGTTTGGTGTTTCTTCCTAGTTAAACAGAAAATGAAGTAATGAAATTATTGATGTTTCGTTTAGCTAGAAAAAATGCTCGGAATTATACTCTTATTTTTCTAAACAACTGTCAGTCAACTAGATGCTAAATGACGTAAGAGAACACCTCTCTTGTTTCTGGTGCAGATAAATTAAATAACTGGAGTTATTTATGGAAACTCTTTAACTACTATGGTCCTTAGCGCCCCTTTATATATTGGACGTGAAAGACCGGCAATTTTGCTTTAGAGGCCTCTTTATCAGGCTTAAGGTTCTTTTACTTGCCGTTAATGTGGACCACTGGCTTTAATTCCCGAAGGAAGCCATGCTAAGGATGCTCTTAAATCAGGAACACTGGTTACCTTACTGGTTATTTTAATTATGAGATTTAAGTTGGCATTTGAAACCTTGGTGGTCACTAATATGTATTTTGGTACTACAACATTCCATCACAGTTGGATAAACGGAGTAGACCATTTACGTTGAGACGTACATTATCTCCAGTACAAAACTTTGTAGAAAGAACTGCTTTTAATAAAAGTTGCTTGCTATTATGGGAGAAAGTAAATGTCATTAATCGTGTTTTGTTTGGAGGAGGTTATGAAGGCCATTTTAGAGTCAATTAATTTTTTTAAAATGGAACTACATTTTATGGTGTTTTCTCATTAGAGGATAGCTTATAGAAATATGTTTATTTTATAATGAGGAATAGGAAACAAAATAAAAAAAATGTTGGTTCCCAATTTCAAAATGTAACTTGACCCTCAAATGACCATCCATGGATGGTCCAACCGTTCATTGCGCTCTTCGTACACAGCCACTCAGAACTTGCAATTGCAATTGCAAAGTGATTTATACACGTGTTGTTTATTTTTTATGAAGAAGGAGCAAATAACATAAAGGTAGGTTTCCATTTTAAAAAAAATTAACTTGAACCTAAAATGGCCATCATAACGTCCTCCAAATAAAACACGTCTAATGGCATTTATTTTCCCCCATAATATCAAGCAACTTTTATATGGTCAATCCTGTACGATATACTTAATATATAGCCGTTTTAGGTACCAAGATGTTCCTTTTTCATCAACTCGTTTTTCAGTAATCTGGTTCACAATCCGACTAGCTGTGCTGGCGGCGAGTACTCGAGAAGGACTTTGTTGCTCACCAAATTTTAAGAATATCCTGAAAATAATAATCTAGAAAAGGTAGGTCGTATATAGGAGCGGAGAAAGACCAGGCTGAGTTGAGCTGAGCTGACGCTGAAGTAACTTATGATATGTTGAACCAGTTCATCCAGGATTACTTAATCCATACTACAAACATTCAGATTAAGTAATTCTTTCATGACGTTTATTCAATAATTACGACAAAGCTAATAGGCTTGTCACTGATGATCAGTTTCCTTTATCCAGATCTAGCACCAGAGGTTGGGCGAGACTTCACTCCTTACTGGTGATCCGTGATCCTCGTTTCACAGAATACCTGAGGTAACGGATTAGCTTCGCCATACAAAGAGGGAATGCTATTAGCGTGACGGGAACTTTCTTTGAAGATGTTACCTTAAAATGATGTTCCTGATTTTCTACAATATATTCAAATTATCTGGCACCAGACGGGCAGACATACTAGTGCCATAATCTGAGGAACCTGAAATTAAAGCACCTGTGTATGAACAAAAGATAAAAATTACCAGAAAAATCTGATGTGTTACACTCGCATGACTTTCTCTACTCTTGTACAAACTATTTTTACAAACGCTTTTTCTCCACATGCTTCATGTTAATCGAGATATCGAGATGTTAATCTTATTGCTAATTTTCTTGTAGATGCAAGGGGAATTGGTAGGCTTTAAGCGATAGTCAAATATTTTAAGAGCTGGTTGCTATGTGGAGTATTCATTCTCTTTGCATTACCAGGACAAAAAAACGAATAACGAATTTTAGAAAACGTATAAGTATTGGAAAATTTAAGAGAATAACAAACAATATCTCGGAAATGGTTCACTCAACAAAACAAATGTATATGACATAAATTGTGTATTTTAACGCGATCTACATTTTTTGTGTAGTGAAATTTTGTCTCTCTCATATGGTTTATCAGTTATGCAAAAGTCGTTCACAATGAATACTTTTGGAGACATTCCCAGAAAATACATTTCATTTGTCATGAAAATATCTTAAACATATGATATTTTAATCAAAATCGTTAGTCAGTTTTGAGAAATTTAAATTTTCGAAAAATGTTCCATGTAAAGGGTAATCTAGGGTGGGGGATTTTCTTGAAAACCTTCGTGTCTCATCTCTGGAAGATACTGAACCTAAATACCAAGTTTGGTGTTTATCTGACTGTTCGTTTCTGAGTTATGCTGTTCAGACACACAGCCAGACACACACACGGACATGTTTACTAAAAATGCTTTTTTTGGATTCAGGGGATCTCAAAACATATATTTACGGTGAAATCTCTATATCGAATTTTTGGGTGGAATATAATACTTCCCCTACTTACTATACGTAGTAGAGAAAGTAAATATACATAATTTTGTATGATTCACTTTGATTTGTCGAAAACATTCCTATTTTTTAAAACTTAAACACGCACCTAGACTTATGTAATTCACATTTTGAGCAGAAAATGTTGGTTTCCTTGATATTTTTAAACTAGGAAGTTTTTTCTGCTTTGACTAATGTTTGTTACAGTTTAAATATCAAAATGATTAATTTTCCATACAAATTAGTAAACGACAAATTGCCATTGTGCTTGTCGTTAGTGCTTTAGATTATACATCTGCACATAAAACGATGTAAGTGTGCAAATTGCTAGAGTTCTGCTTCACTTTCATCAAGTGAGTACAAAAGTGAAAATTATGAAGTAGGAGAATTGAAAAGTGTTTGAACTCTAGTTCATTTGAATGGTTGCTTCAAAATTCATAGGAGAGAAGCCTTAAATCACTAACTGCTCATCAGTGGTGATCATTGGAGCTGTTGCCGCAAGGCAGTTATAATAATGTAAGCTGTTATCAGTAGTACTATCTTGAACGTACATCCTATGATACATTTACCGGCTGAGAAGTAAACATCACACTGTGGTCAAATTGTAACTGGAAGTGTCACCAACGCAGTTTTGGTAATCAGACGAAGGAAACAGTTGACAATTCACGAAGTCTCAGTTCGGTTTCGGCGTGTATGCTTCCCTTGTCAGTAGTTGTCTGCCAGGTGCGGCCAAGCATCCAGAAGAACGTCATCCTGCATCAATCGATGCCGCGCTGCTCATCATGCAGAATGGTAGGGACCCGCAATAAATCGCTCAGCTGGCTCCCAAGGAGAAGATTCCACTGGATGCAAGGTTTTGACAGTGATTGATCTAAGCCCATCGATGCTTGAACAATAACCAATAAGAGGGCGGCTACCAACATATTTATTTTCTGTTGCTTTATGCATGACGTGTTTTTACTTCAGTCCTATCTCTGTCCAAAAACTACTTTACTAACATTCCTTCAGTCTATCCTGGTATATTCTTTTGCTGAATTTGATTTGCTAGTAGACAAGATACAAGACAAAACTGACTCAATTAATTTTTCTCTCTTCTTTTATACCCCTTGTACAAGTTATTCCTAAAAAAACAATTTTATACCAAAACGATTCGCCAGAAAGAATGTTTATAAGAAATACGTAGTATAATACACACCTTCTAGACTGAGATGACATTCAAGAACTACTAAACAGTTTGTAGTGCAGAGAAAAAAAGAAATAAGTTTCAAACGAGCCGCAGTCCATACATCGAAAATCGCTTAAATGCTACATGTTCATTCTGGTGACGCTACGCCCGGAGCATATATTGACATCTACCGAGGTTTTCTGTAATCAATCACTTTGTAGCAGTGTCTGCTGTTACTAGAGCCGCAGTCATGAGTGACTCGTTCAGCGCCATCTGAATGACAGAGAAAAGTCAGGCGCTTTTTGGGAGGAAGAACATAGCTGACCATTTTGTTCAAGGACCCTTGACTCAGGATTTAGCGTTATTTTACTTTTAATAAATATACTATGTATTTTAACGAGGACTACATATTTAGGAGGATTGAAGAGGACTATAACTCTGGATCACACTTACATCTGTTAGCTGCAGAATTTGAGAACACTGTTTGATATTCCAACTTACGTAGTATGCATTTTATTTCGATATTTTATGTATCCGTAATTAGCAAATAAAAAATAGTATTTCAGTGCTAGTCGGCCGCGATATGAGTGCGTGCGGTGCGTGAGGAACTATACAGCTACGGAACAAGTGAGCGGGGCATGGAAGGATAGTCAAGAAAAGAAAACATCTGCAGTTCCGAGTTGTATTTACCAGTGAGGCCAAGGCTGTAAATGTAATAAGTAATATTTTCGTTTTGCAACTGTACATTCCCAATCGCCTTTCCTCTCACTGCCCTCTTATCCCAAGACTTGATGACTTTTGCATTGTCAACAGAAACAGTGGCCCCCTCCTCCAAGCGTACTCATATCGTGGCCAACTAGTAACCAGTTAATATTACTAATATATTTGAAATAGAGCATAATATAAAACTACATTTTCACCGTTAAATGTGAAAAGTAAGGAAGTAAGAGATTTATGATATTCCTGAAGAAATAAAAATTTTTCATGTATTTAAGACAAGCCATTGTTATGTGTTCTGGATAGCAAGAATTGTTACATTTATTAGTTGATTATATAGATTTCTTGCCTTTAAAACACTTCTTTTCTGCTATCAAATGGACACTTCCTGTGGTTCTTCATATTTAAGGAGTTCCAACTGCAGTAACTGCTAAGTTTTCTAGATACACACTTCGGTTTACGATATCTAATTTACGAGATATTTTCATGTTGATTGCTCTTGGGTGCAATATAAACTCTAAAAGGGAATTTCTCCTAATGCCTTCGTCCCCCGTGGTGTAGCGGTTACCATGTTAGCCCCTAGTTCCCGAGGTCGCGGCTTCAAACCCGGTGGAGGGCGATGGATTTTTTCGTGCGTAAAAATCCTTAACTAGGCTTCCTTCGGAAGGCAAGTAAAGACGATGGTCCCATGTCGTAGATTTAAGTCCCGTAAAAGAACCTTAAGTCTGATAAACAGGTCTCTGAGCAAAAATTCCGATCTTTCACACCCAATGTAGAATGGAACGCTAAGGATCACAGCAGTTAAAGGACGTCCATAAATAAAACTCAGTTTAATTTTAATTACTCTCTCTACTACGTACAGTAAGTAGGGGAAGTATTGTATTCCACCCAAAAATTCGTTACGGAGATTTCACCTGGAAATATATGTTTTGAGATCCCCTGAATCCATAAATTTTTTTTGGAAACATGTCCGCGTGTGTGTCGGTGTGTGTGTGTGTGTGTGTGTGTGTGTGTCTGTCTGTGAACAGCATAACTCAGAAACGAACAGTCGGATAAACACCAAACTTGGTATTTAGGTTCAGTATCTTACAGAGATGCAACACAAAGGTTTTCAAGAAAATCCCCCCACCCCAGATTATCCTTTACACGGAACATTTTTCGAAAATTTTAACTTTCTCAAAAATAGCTCTAACGATTTTGATTAAAATATCATATGTTAAAGATAGTTTTATGACAAATGAAATGTATATCTCGAATTTTCTGGTAATGTCTACAAAAGTATTCTTCATTGTGAACGACTTTTGCATAACTGGTGAACCATAAGAGATAGACAAAATCTTACTAAACAAAAAATGTATATCGCGTTAAAATACACAATTTATGTCATACATTTTTTTTGTTGAGTGAACCATTTTCGAGATATTCTTTGTTATTCCCTTAAATTTTTCAACACTTGTTTTCTCAAATGGGAATTTGTTATACATTTTTTGTCTTGGATATGCAAAGACATACTGTTCAGACACACACATACACACACATACACAAAAATCCTTTTGTGGGGACCTCAAAATTTATTTCCGGTTAAACCTCGGCCCTGGTTTTTTGGCTGGAATACAAAACTTCCCCTACTTAGTATAGTAGTAGAGAAAGTAATAATTATTTGCTAGAGTTGGTACTTTTGGGGTTCTGTTGGTAGAGGAAGGAATAGGCAGTTTACACACGAGTTCATATATAAATATTAACGCTAAGGCTAACTTCGGGTTAAAACCAGAAACGGCAACCCAGTGGTTTCGTCGCGGCTCGCTACGGCCTGACGGTCACCACATTTGTCTTAGTAGAACTCGCAGCCAAGGAGTTATGCTTGTGACACGAGCATGTCAAATACTCTTAATGTATTATGTTATATTTTGTTCCACTCTCTTAATGTTGTATTAATTCAATATTATTAGCCTTCTTTTTAGTAAGGGTTTTAGGAAAATATGTTTTGGGAATTATTGTTTTATGGAGGAGAAAAAGAGTTTTAGGTAAACGGCTTTATGAACTTTGATTTTAGGAAGAATGCACTTCTAAGGGAAAATACTGAGAATGAAGCACACACGCACTGACTTCGAAACTTGCCTTTCCTAGAAAACTCAATAAAGAGTTGTTAGTTAATGCATCTAGTTGTACCTTCAGAAAGTGTTAGAAAAAGTAATAAAAATAATAAGGTTTAGGTTCATGTTGTGTCATTAGTATTTTCACAGTCTTAATAAAGGCATTTCAGTACTTAGTGTATAAAAGATGATGGCATAGGCTACTGGGGTTATACATATTTATATTTTGATTTTAAGCAGACACTTTAATTTTAAATATAATTAGTGTTTTTAAAGTGAGTCCTTTTTACATGTAAGTATTTAATTAATTCAAAGTATCAGAGAAACCAAATCGATGCACCGCTTTATTAAAGCAGACTTATTTCAAACATTCGCTATATATGACATGAGTACAACATTTGCTACTCTGTTGCAGTGTTTTGCTTCTTAATGAAAGTAAGAATATCCATAAGTGTAATAAAATGTGCTGATTGCTTAGAAAACCCGTATCTTTGTCCTGAAGCTTCTATAAATATTTTCCATTGCCCATTTCGTAATGAGATAGTCTTCTGTCTTTGGAGTAACAGCCAGAGCTGAAGCTTAGCTGCAATCTTGGTAGGACACCATACACACCTGCTCCAGACCGTTCATCTCGTAGCAAGCACCTGGTCACAAGAACACCCTCTTTTATATTTTCCTACATTACATACAGAAAACAAAAGCACGTTGCCATTTATAGCTTTGGTTAAGTAAAACCACAACTACTAAATCTAAAGATTTATACGAAGCAATAACAGCTTCTTTACGTGAATGCCAGATGTTTGCACGATCGTGTGCTTTCACGGCCTTGTAGAGGACACGCACACAAAATGCAGCAGAACTTTATGAATTATTTAATAACTCATTCTTGGAATATTATTTTAACTGCACTTTGTATGTGTTAATATCAATGTTTGGCAGTGCAGTCATATAGTTACACAGGTATTCACACGTTATTTTAAATATTCAGAGAATAGTATATTATTCAACATGACTATAATGCTAGTAATTAAGACGCAGGTTTCGTAATTTAATCATCACGAGCATCATAATTACCATTTTAGTCAAGTTGCATACAAGTGTTTGCAGTACTATTGAGTCTAGGCCGTATTTATTGATTTTTTCCAGGTAACGTACATTGAACAACATGGAAACGAACGAAATGAACTTAATTTATTAGGATATTAAAACCAACAGAATGTTTTATTCTAAATACACATATTTACCAAAAACTGGATCCCAGTAGACTTCTGCTTTGAAAGTGTTAAAGGTATGGGCGATAGGGGAGCTGTGTGCACAGCCGAGGAACATCATAAGGAGTCGCTGAAGTACTAGTATAATGGATGCCATTATGGTTCAGTTACGTCACATATAATTGTCGTATTATAGTGGAGTCTACCAAATTGTATATTGCGAAATTGGAAGTGCATTATTACAGAACTGATTTGTCTTATCTTTTCCATTTCCGAGATTTTTTTTATTTTGAATTAATTGTTAATAAAAACATTTCTAATTAAGTTACTCATCGTCACCTCGGATTTCCGGTAACACAATGCAGACAATTCAACACCTCTAACTAATAAGATGGCTTAGTAAGATACACTATGTGATCATACCCACAAATATACGTTTTTCATCTTAGGTGTATTGTGCTGTCACCTACTGCCTGGTACTCATTATCCGCGACCTTAGTAGTCATTAGACATCGTGAAAGAGCATAATGGGACGCTCCCTGAACTCACGGACGTCGAACGTGGTCAGGTGATTGGGTGTCACTTGTGTCAGAAGTCTATACGCGAGACTTCCACACTCCTAAACATCCTTAGGTCCACTTTCTCTGATGTGATAGTGAAGTGGAATGGTGAAGAGACATATACAGCACAAAAGCCTACAGGCCGACCTCGTCTCTTGACTGACAGAGACCACCCACATTTGAAGAGGGTCGTAAAGAGTAATAGGCAGACATCTATCCAGACCATCACACAGGAATTCCAAACTGCATCAGGATCCACTCCAAGTACTATGACAGGCGTGAGGTGAGAAACCTTGGATTCCATGGTCGAGCGGCTGCTCATAAGCCACACATCACGCAGGAAAATGCCCAACGACGCCTCGCTTAGTGTAAGGAGCGTCAACATTACAGGATTGAACACTGGCAAAACGTTGTGTGGAGTGACAAATCACGGTACACAATGTGGCGATCCGATGGCAGGATGTGGTTATGGCGAATGCCTAGTGAACGTCATCTGCCAGCGTGTGTAGCGCCAACAGTGAAATTCGGAGGTGGTGGTGTTATGGTGTGTTCGTGTTTTTCCTGGAGGGGCTTGCACTTCTTGTTGTTTTGCGTGGCACGATTACAGCGCAGACCTACATTGATATTTTAAGCATCTTCTTGCTTCCCACTGTTGAAGAGCAATTCGGGGATGGCAATTGCATCTTTCAACACGATCGAACGCCTGCTCATACTGCACGGGCTGTGGCGGAGTGGTTACACAACAATAACATCCCTGTAAGGACTGGCCTGCACAGAGTCCTGACTTGAATCCTATAGAACACCTTTGGGATGTTTCGGAACGCCGATTTCGTGCCAGGCCTCACCGACCTACATCGATGTCACTCCTCAGTTCCGCACTCCGTGAAAAATGGGCTGCCATTCCCCAAGAAGCCTTCCAGCACCTGATTGAAAGTATGCCTGCGAGAGTGAACGCTGCCATCAAGGCTAAGGGTGGGCCAATACCATATTGACTTCCAGCATTACCGATGGAGGGCGCCACGAACTTGTACGTCATTTTCAGCCAGGTGTCCAGATACTTTTGATCACGTAGTGTATAGTAATGGGACGATACCACTATTTCTCGATACTCGATACTGATATTGATTTTTGAGCACCTATACTGGAGCCGGATGCTCAATACTCACTTTATAAAAACTATGAAGACGATAACCTGTTCATTGAATTATGTTCTTGTTTTTAGTTTTCTGTGTATAAACACATGTAACCGATTTTGTATTGTATGCTAATTCCGAAATTGTTCTTGTTTGACATTCTTCAATTGGTAGAATTTTTTTTATCTTGATAAAAACTATTGTTGGCCAGGTCTGAGATTAATAATAATAATAATAATAACAATAATTATAATAATAATAATAATAAATGAGGATAATATTAATAATAATTTCTTATGTAACTATTATTTTGTGCTTAAAACTTTCTTTTAAACGATTTTCTATCCATATTATAGAAACTAGTCGGTATACCTGTAAGCTATGCTCGTAACCCGAGTTTGACTTGTGTAAACACAAACCAACAGATAGAAGTAAAAAAACCAATAAATCCATGCGCTGTGTATCTCACGTCTTGACTTCTAGCTTGTTTCTGCTGGATTCACAGATTTTGGTGACGGAGTAGGAACATGTAATCGCTGAGAGTGAGTCGCCAAGCCAGGCTATTGCAGAAACGTGATTTAGGCATCAGCTATTATTCACACTTCAGTTAAAGCTGTATGTTAATGCGTACTTGTACACCTTTTCCATTGTTTTCATAGACACCAGTGTCTACGGAATGTTGCATTTATTCACCCATAGGCAATATCATAAATAACTACAGTCCAGTAACTCTTTGGGGACACATCTGCGAGGCAAACGTCAAGTATCGATTCCTTTAATCCCTTATCTAGCATAAAGTTTAAGGCAAAACTTAAAAATTTAGAGGTATCACAAACGTATATAATATTTATCTCAAAGTATTAGGTATACTTCGATACCACCGAGTATCGAGAGTATCGAGCTATCGACGCTATCGTGGTACCATCCCTAATAAGATACTATTACGTATTTAGTAGGCTTTGAATCAATTGTTGATGCCGTGACGCAATGTGGGTTTCAAAATAGTAATATGTATGGTAACAATATTCAGTAATTCACGAGGAAGGTGAACTTGGAGACGTGGATTATGATGCAGATATTAAAGAGGAATGGAAAGTTTGGTTGTATTTTACTTCACCCTAGTATATGTTGTATGCTATAAGTTTATGTTGATAGATATAGGTTTCCTGAAAACGAATTCTAAATTTTATTCTACGCAAACCTTATCAGAAGAAATGGAGAGCCCAGGATCATGAAAAAAAGTCATAATATATCCTCCCACCCCTCCCCCCCAAAAAAAAGAAAAGGAAAGGAAGAGAGAAAAAAGAAAAGGGACGTAATACAGAATACAATTTTGCAAAATGTGTTGTAGAATGTTTTCATTACTTCTATCCTTGTAGTGTGTATATGCTGTAAGTGATCCCTTGTCATTTAATAAGGAAGGGAATGAAACTTTAAGCTATGTGACTAAAAAAAATTACGGATAGTTTTTTACACTTTTGTAAAGCGTATAAAATTTACTCTGTTCTTACTTTAAAGCAAGTCACTTTTCAGGATACAGATTAGTTCGCATGAATAATTTCGATATTTTCTTTTTAAAAGCTTTTTAAGGAATGTTTCTGCATGAATTCTTTTATGTTCTGAATTATTATTTCAGAATTTTAAGTAGATTATTGCAGCACTTCATAGTTATAGCAAAGAATGTTACGACCCAGTGCCCCATTGATGTAATTTCAAAGCTTTTATGTTGTAGCGAGTTTTTCATGTATAATGGTGTTTCCTTTTTGAAATATTTATAAGTATTGTGATGAATACATTATTTAAATTCTTGTGACTTTAGGTAAAATAAACAAACACAACTTTTCACAACTATAGCAAAGTCATTCGCTCTATTTTAGACTGCATGGCCTAAAAGTAAAACTTTTGAACACAGTGCACACACGAGGTAAAAACTTTAGATTGTTGCACTAGTCAATCACATTCAATTACCCTTTGTATGTGCACATGTTTAATAACCCGACTTGGTTTGATTAGATTTTAATTTTCATTGTCTTTTTACATGGTTAATTTCTCATGGCACTCGCGTTATCTGTTCACAATACAAATCGTCATAAATTAATTTATTGAAATTCGTTGTAGAGTTAACCTACACATTATATTGGCAGCCTTCTGTTTTCTTGGATCTAAAACCGTATTCTATTATTTGGTATAACCTACATAAAGATTACATGGCGGAAATTATGAATTCAGAAGGAACTGAAATGGAAGAGCCACGTGAAATTATAGAAACGGTCGTCCTCCGTGGTGTAGTGGTTACCATGCTAGCCTCTAGTTCCCAAGGTCGCGGGTTCAAACCCGGAGGAGGGCGATGGATTTTTTCGGGCGTAAACATCATTAGCATGGCTTCCTTTGGAAGGGACGTGAAGCCGGTGGTTCCGTGTCGTAGATTTACGGCACGTAAAAGGACCTCGGGCCTTATAAAGAGGCCTCTGAGCAAAATTACTGGTCTTTCACCCCAATATAGAATGGCACGCTAAGGATCAGAGCGTCCATAAAAATAAAGAAGCAGTCGAAATAAAAACACTAGTAGTATTTACTCCCCAAAAAACAGAAAGCAAAAGTAATATAGCATTTATTCGCTTCATTGGCTGGTGTGAGGTAAAGCCTGTTGAAAATAATTTCACTGAAATGACTGTTAGAAACTCAACAAAACATCAAAACATTTAACATCTTGCTTTTATAACGTCATTTCTCTTATTTCAAGAGCCGCTTTCTAAACGGACCTCTATTGGTTTCAGGAATTAATATAATATTGTTAATATTTTAGAAATTACAGCTACATAAAAATAGGCCAAGCCTTCGTTTCGCAAACATTCCTACTCGCAAAATAAAACGCTACTTTTACCCCTTATATCATAATATACAAGACATTGAATCTCTCCTTCTCTCTTATAATGACGTTTCCGGGTAATAGCAGTCTTACAGAAGTTGCTCCTACGATTTATGTCTGGACACTTCTTGATTTCTGAAAATAAAACCTCTGATGTAGCGTGTGTCCGAAGTTGTCTCTAACTCAAATGTGAAAAGATAGCAAATAAGTTGAGTGACATGGTGCCATTTTACAACACAATCTAGCGAAAGCTTTTTATCAATCAAAACCTTTTGTCAGTATGATATACACTAATAGAGCAACAACATGTGTGGTTACTGACAAGACTCCAATGGACGATATCGCTTAAGGTTTATGGCAGCAGTGGTGTTCCAGCAAGTGTGTATAGTGGGTGATACAGAACTCTTCTGAAACGCAATCACTGATCACGCATTTACTTGCCGCCCCACTATAGAGATTCTGAAATAATCCTTTATTATAGATTGAAATTAAATGAAACCACATTGGAAAGCTGGGACGGTGATATAAATAATTAAATATTTATTCAACCCCTATAGGAAGGGCCAAATATTTAATTATTTTCTCTGTATTTACAATTCTTTGGGTTAGTTTGCTCCATATTCTTCTTCATCCACATCAAGGGAGAAGCTTGGAAATTATTAAATCTGTTGTCTCTAACGCGTTCTGTAACTACCAACATCCCATCTTCCCACCCTCCGGGAGCCAGGGATGAAGTGAAGGAGCCGCAGGAGGTCGCACGTCCGCAGGCAGACAGGATCATAGAGACACACAGAAGTCCCTACCATTTCCAGTACGAAACACCCGCTCTCGCCAGTAGACGCGCAGAGTCCCGCGAGAGGGCGATGAAGCGGCTCTTGCAGGCAGGCCAATACGCTCTGGCATTGGCGCGGATAAATGTTTCCAAAGCGCAGCAACCATGCCATCTGTCCATCACCAAACACCTACTTAACCCGGAGACACTGCCTAAAAGATGAAAGGGAGAAAGATGAAATTAAGGAAAGGAGAAAACGTGGTAGAATACACCGCCCCAGCATTCACCTAGGCGACCAGGGAAAATCACAAAAAAAAAACCCATGATCAGAGTGGGCGACCACCGGAATCATACCCGGGACCTCCCGGCGGGCCACAGATGTTGAACAATCTCTCTCGGTAGTATAAACGAAAGCTTGTCGTGGTAGGGGATTTGGGACCATTCTACATACACAGTTTAACCATTTATTCCGACATTTTAAGGTCCTTATTAATACTGGCTAGTATATTAAGACATATCTTTACTCCTGATACTGCAAGAGTAAATCTTAAATATCTAATTTCTGATGTTTCAATTTTCCTTTTATCTGTTTCTCTTAGGACTCACGTTTCTTGCCAGGGAGTAGAGTAGATTTGAAAACATCATCAAGTAATCTTATCTTTTTTTCACTATTAAAAGATTTCCAGAAATGTTTTAAAAAAGGTGTATTGTAGTTACACTGTTGGGGAGCCAAAATTTGAAGTAGTTGCAACCACGTACAATACTAAGTTTCCGGTGGCCTTCGCCCCACGTTCACTTTCCGGTGGCCTTCGCCCCCACGTTTACTTTCCGGTGACCTTCGCCCCACTTTTAAAAAAATCAACTTTGTATTTTAATGTTTCTTTAACTATTATGTGTTATGTATGTTTGCCTCGGCTGCATCTGTATTTTTGCAGAAACACGTATCTTTTAGCAGGGCTGAAAACGGCTAAAGAATGAAGACTTACACAAATTATAATTGTATTGTACTTTGTTTTATTAATATTTCACACGATTAAATAACACTTCACTGATGTATCTTACTATAGAGCTGTCTTGTGGCGCTTGCCGTCTACCGCTTAAATTCGTATTTTTACTTTATTTCAAGTTTCTGATTGGCTAAGCCTACACCAATAAAATACCTTTATTGCACTTAAGCTTTTTCTAGTTGTTGATTGGCTATTTATAAACTGTTTTAAATATTATATTATTGTTCCAAGAATTATTAGTAGCATTATTAAACATTCTAATTTATTGTTGTCCCAAGGTTACCTCATTGTTACCTTTTTAAACTAAAGCTTTTTATAGTTGTTGATTAGCTATTTATGAACTGTTTTAAATATTTCATTATTGTTCCAAGAATTATCAGTAGCATTATTAAACTTTCTAATTTATTGTTGTCACAAGGTTACCTCATTTTAGCATTTTCGGCTTCTATTCTCACAGCACCTACATTGTTAAATTGCATAATACATTCACATCACATTATTATACATGTACATAATAATATAAACACAATACAATGACTGTAACATACAGTTTATATGTTATATTATACACATATTGCTTTAACGCGGGCTGTTAATTAATTTTATATTATATAATTAGACAGATATCATTTAAGTGTTAAAAATACTGCCTCAAATTTTCGTATAGTCTGTTTGTATAGTCACCTTCTAGTCTTCGTTCATCTTGTTTATTGAGTACCTGTTTTATTACTATTCTAGACCTTGTGTTAGCTTTGCCTTCCATTGCCTTCATCTATGTTTTCTTAACTACACTTTCGTAGTATAATCGTCTAACATCCTAATTAATTTAGTAACCCTTTCTTGCAGGTCGTTCTGTTTTTGCTACTAGCACCTGATCATAGTCTTGGGCCAAGACTGTATATTATTGATGTAGATAGCAAACAAATGCGAAACAAGTCACATACTAGTCTTCGTCCTTGATTAATTTTTATTTAAGTGTTGATTTTATGGCATTTATCAAATATGTTGGGTATCGTATTTCCTAAGAATGCCCCATACTTCTGAACTCAAAACTCTGTCATGCACTTTCTCGTAATCTAGAAATACGAGGGCTGTTCCAGAAGTATCCGACCGAACAAAACTAAAAAACAAATTGGGAAAAAGCATCTTTATTTCTCTATATATTCTCCTTTCAGCTCGATACACTTTTCCCAGCGATGTTCAATAGCTTCGATACCCTGTTTATAATGAGAACCGTCGAGTTCTGTAAAATAGCCATCAACTGCAAACTCCACCTCTTCATTGTTGGCAAATCTTTTACCACCAAACCACTTCTTTAACTTTGGAAACAGAAAATAATCAGAGGGGGCTAAGTCTGGCGAACCGGGTGCTTGAGGAAGCAATTCGAACTTTAACTCATTGATTTTGACCATGGCGATAATGGATGTGTGAACTGTTGCATTGTCTTGATGAAATAAAATCTTCTTTTTCGCTAAATGCGACGTTTTTTCTTGATTTCATCATTCAAACGCTGCAGAAAGTTTGCATAATACTCGCCATTGATTTCTTTTCCTTTTTGAAGATAATCAATGAAAATTATCCCGCGCACATCCCAAAAAACTGACGCCATGACCTTTCCTGCTGATGGAACTGTCTTCGCCTTCTTTGGAACCGATTCTCCCCTTTCAATCCACTGCTTTGACTGTTCCTTCGTCTCAGGTGTGAAGTGACGGACCCATGTTTCATCCATGGTTATGAATCGACACAAAAATTCTGCTTTATTGCAGCGAAACATCCACGACGCTGCTTTTGTTCCATTGTGAGTAAAGCGGCATCCATCTTGCGCACAGGTTTCTCATGTCTAAATTTTCAGTTATTGTGCAATGTACAACACTTTTTGAAATGCCTACGATGTCTGCTAGCTCGGGCACTTTCATTCGATGGTCATCCAAAAGTATTTTGTGTATTTGCTTCAAAATTTCTGGTGTAGTCGCTTCATTTGGTCGACCATTGCGATGTTCGTCTTGGCAGCTCGTACCGCCTCGCTTAAACCCTGTCACCCAATATTTTACTGTTGTAAACGAAGGAGCAGACTGCCCCAGAGTAGAAGTATTGTATCACATAACGATGGCAAGTTTTATCCATGTTTACAAATTCGCTAAGAGAGTTCACTATTAATGGCTGCCAAACAATTACTAAACAACGTAGCATCGTCAAACCTCAAACTTAAGCTTTATAAGGGCGGTACATTCTACCACAGTCATTTATTTGAAACAAAAACCGCTATATATACGTCAGGTCAGGTACTTCTGGGACTGCCTTCGTAACATATATAGTGGTAAGTCAATTGAAATATTTTCTCCACTAATTTTCTCATTATGCTAACCTATATCTTTAATGATATTCGATTTTCTTGGCATTATTTAGATGTATCGTCGCCTCTTGAGCAGATCCTTGGCTTGATAAAGACGTGTTTTAAACTCTCTGAAAGGATGACGGAAGAGGCATGTTCCATTAGCCGAGATAGAATAAAACTCCACCGAGATTTCTCTTTTAAGGAGATGGAGGAAAGGAAGAAAGCAAGAGAAACCTGCACCTTTTCTGATAACGCAAAAAGAAACCTGATTCTTAAGAACATATTGTCCAATTGAATGGTTCTTCCTTTGTAGGGAAATTAGTTTGTCTTTTCATGATGCATCTGAAGCAAAGCATGAGGACTTGTTTAATTTCCCCAGGGAACTGCTCTGGGAATAGTCTTCTCATTCACAAACATTAATTTTTGTGAAAATAGCCAGTTGCTCTATGAATGTTTCCTCTTCTATTTTCTTGTTCCTCCTCTTCTTCCCACATCTGGCATTTCTCCCACAAAGTGGAGACTGGGTAAATACCGGTGAGTGGGAGGAAAACCCTATAATGTAAACATCTGGTGCAGCATTTTAAAGTTTCCCTTTCCAGTTCGTGATTTTGGCACGGATTCTACTGCATTTTACTCTCCGCAACTTTTTCTTCGATATCCAAAGTTTCTAATAGGAGGTCGGTTATGCTTATTGTTAAGCTTTTGGGCTACTATGCATGACATAAAATGTCCACTATTTTTAGATTTTGTTCTAATGAACGAAATTGGCGTGTTTACTGGTGTATCCTGAAGGCAAAACTTTGTATATTTTACGTTTTTTAATCAAGAATGGCCAAACCATTACAAATCTTATATATAACGTAGCTTACGTCTTAGAGAATAGGTTATTTTACTTACATGTATATTCATTACTTCACGCGATTTGACGACGTGATTTGTGATAGTTCATTCATTACAGCGTTGCCAGTTGTATTAGAAAGTTAATAAGCATTATGAAAGCGCGTGTTACGATGTGTATAGCATGGCAATATGCTACGCGTCAAAGTTCACTTGTAGGCGAAGGGAAACGAGGAGAGGAGTTGCCATGGAAGCCACACGGAAACATGCATTCTAGTAACTGTCACAAGTTGCTTTTGTTTAAAACAAAGTGTAAAAAAAGTATAACAGGAACCCAATTATGTTACGTAACAAGGTTTATAACGGTGGTTATTCCAGATTATTATATCTAATTTAAGCAAAAAGTTTTCAAAAGTCAACTTAGGAATTGAATAAAATTGCAAAAAAATATTACATAACAATCTCCCTAAGTAAAACAAAGGTGATGACGTTCAAAGGATAAAATATTGTTATAGAAAATAAGATTGCGGAACAGTGGTAGAAATTAAATATTATAGAATGCAATTTATCACATACATAAAAGCAATCTGATTTACTAAAAATGTTACTATAAAAATACATTTGAAAAACAAAGCAAGAAAAGACAGTATTAAACTTTTATAAATTAATGTCAATGCCAGCGTTTTGGGAGTGAAGCATGGATTATGATGAAAAAACCGAAAACACAGACTGTAGCAAATGAAATAAAGTTTTCAAGAGCAGTGGCAAGATGTAAGAGTACAAATAATAAAATAATTAAAAATGTAAGAAAATAATTTGATGTATAGAATCTCAATGAAAAAATTAAAGAATGTAAAACCAAGTGGAGAAGTTCTCTTCAAAGAATGAATACAGAGACTCTACTAGTAAATTTTAAGGATTATTAACCAAGAGGGAAAAAAGTGTTTGAAGACCAAATAATAGGTTACACGAACAGGACTTGTGTTGCTACAGATCTACATACATACAAGCATTATTGCGTTAACTCTGAAGATTATTCTCTCTCTGTTTTCTCTCTCAATACATCTCCCGTCCTTCTTCTCTCTCCATGCTCCTGTGTGTAACATACATGCCATTGACGTTCTGAAAACCGATAATAATTTTTTTATTCCCGAGTGACTGTAAAAAGTATGCATTAGTGTTATCTGTTCCCTAGGGTTGTTTAGCGATTGGCACTGTGCTGTTTCCCGTGGTAAAAAAACGGCTTCCGTATCTTTGGAGTGAGATTAGTATGATATCTGTTTCAGATTCAAGAGACCTTAGGTTCGAATCTCCGTTGGAGTGTGTTACCTGCCAATTTAACGGAGAGATAATTCTCATTTGTAATAAAAACAACAAACGATGTTGTAGTTTATATGTTCTGGCACTTTTCTGGATTTTAAACTTTATATATAAAGTGTATATATATATATATATATAAAACTCATTCTTTTTTCTAATTTACATCAATATTTATTCATTTTTAAGTTGTAGTGTTTACAAAAGTACTAGATAATGGAATAGTCAGACGGAGGGGGGGGCCCAGCTCCTGAAGTTCCGCACCACACGTAGGCCAGTAGTAGGTCCTCCGTGTGTTACGTGACTTCTGGAAGGAAGGGATGAAGAGAGATCTGAAGAGCGACAAGATTCGGACGACGATGCGAGCAAGCAAGGACGGAGTCCCCAACGATTCGAGAATAACACCAATTCTGACTCCTTTACTAGCCTGCCTGCATGATACTCAATCCACGGCCCGCAAAACAGTCTCCCCAGAAAGGTGCATCAGCCGACCACTCAAACGCCAGGGAGAAATATTTACACAGCGCAAAGTCCACCGTCCCGCTACAACGCACCAATCGCCGTCGCCTGATCCTACAATCCTGAACTATATGAAGGATGAAACAGACGAAAGGATTTCGTGGTAGATTAAAAACCACCCCAGATTCGCCTACCAACTTGGCAAACCACACAAAAAAAAACAGAGTCAAAGTGGCCGGTCCACGGGAATCGAACCGAATTCTCCGGAATGCGAGCTTCACACTTGGTGGCGGAGATCTCGCACAGTGAAGTATTAAATAAACTGGTTACGTTTCTCTTGCATTGTTTCCCTCAACATCACTTTACAAGACGAACACTGCCGAACGTAGCATGCATTAAATTTTGAAATTGGGTTCATTCTAACCGTCAGCACGCGTAACGCATTTTTGCGCATTAATATTTAATAATCAGGGCAGTGCATCAAACTAAACATTCCGCTCGTTGCGTATTGCTTCCTACACAATCAGGTAATTTATAACACGGGCTGATTAAATTAGATTGCATCTTAGAACTAGGGTTAATTGCAGAAGGGGACGTAACACACCAACCTACAAAAACTTTTGTGCCTGAAGCCCCTGACGGGGTGCTCCAGGGATGTAGGGCTGGGTGAGTGGAGACAGAGAACGACTGGATCAGGAGGCACGACAGGGCAATGGGCCGGCTTTCTACCTTTAACAGATTCAAACTCCTCCGATGGCAGTAGGTGCAACCGGCTCCCTTCCTCCCCTGTGGGCGCACACATCCGCTGGAGGGCCCGGGACTCGAAGACCGCCCCATTCCGGGGACGAAGGTTTACGTAGAGCACCCTTTTTCCCTGGCATGCAACGCCGAGACTTACGTCAACACTTTCAACCCTGAATGAAATGAGAATGGGGTGAAATGGAGAGACAGAACATTCGGGGGATGTAATGAAACTTCACAGCATTCATCTAGCGATCCGGGGAGACCCGAAGAAAAACCCATGGGTCAGCAAGGTTGACCGGGGGAATCGAACCTAGAACCTCCGGTATGCGGACCACAGACGTACCTGCTCGGTGGTTGCATCTTAAAAACAAATACCTGCATAGATATTACAGCGATATCTCACTTAGATGCTCAACGAGTTTTCATTAAAGCAAATGCCAGCTATACTGCACCTATAATGTGTATGGCTTTCTGAAAGCGTAGTTTGTCTGTTCCACACTTTAGACATTTAGGTATTTACAAGCTACATTACGTGATCAAAAGTATCCGGACACCTGGCTGAAAATAACGTACGCGTTCGTGGCGCCCTCCATCGGTAATGCTGGTAGTCAATATGGTGTCGGCCTACTCTTAGCCTTCATGGCGGCGTTCACTATCGTAGGCATACTTACAATTAGGTGCTGGAAGGTTTCTTGGGGAATGGCAGCCCATTCTTCACGGAGTGCGGAACTGAGGAGAGGTATCGATGTAGGTCGGTGAGGCCTGGCACGAAGTCGGCGTTCCAAAACATTCCAAAGGTGTGCTATAGGATTCAAGTCAGGACTCTGTGCAGGCCAGTCCATTACAGGGATGTTATTGTCGTGTAACTACTCCATCACAGCCCGTGCAGTATGAACAGGTGCTCGATGGTGTTGAAAGATGCACTCGCCATCTCCGAAATGTTCTTCAACAGTGGGAAGCAACAAGGTGCTTAAAATAGTATCAATGTAAGTCTGCGCTATGATCGTGCCACGCAAAACAACAAGGGGTGCAAGCCCCCTTCAGGAAAAACACGACCACACCCTAACACCACCACTTCCGAATTTCACTGATGGCACTACAGACGCTGGCAGATGACGTTCACCGGGAATTCGTCATACCCACACCCTGCCATCGGATCGCCACATTGTGTACCGGATACGTCATTCCACACAACGTTTTTCCACTGTTCAATCGCGTAATTTTGACGCTCCTTACACCAAGCAAGGCGTCGTTTGGCATTTTCCTGCGTGATGTGTGGCTTATGAGCAGCCGTTCGACCATTGAATCCAAGGTTTCTCACCTCACGCCTAACTGTGATAGTGCTTGGAGTGGATCTTGATGCAGTTTGGAATTCCTGTGTGATGGTCTGGATAGATGTCTGCCTATTACACTTTACGACCCTCTTCAAATGTCGGCGGTCTCTGTCAGTCAAGAGACGAGGTCGGCCTGTACGCTTTTGTGCTGTACATGTTCCTTCACGTTTCCATTTCACTATCGCATCAGAAACGGGGGGCCTAGGGATGTTTAGGAGTGTGGAAATCTCGCGTACAGACCTCTGACACAAGTGATACCCAATCACCTGACCACGTTCGAAGTTCGTGAGTTCCATGGAGCGTCCCATTCTGCTGTTTCACGATGTCTAATGACTACTGAGGTCGGGGATAATGAGTACCAGACAGTAGGTGGCAGGAAAATATACCTAGTATGAAAAATGTATGTTTGTGGGGGTGTCCGGATACTTTTGATCACATAGTGTATTATGTAATCCTCTAAGCAATGTACCTGTTTAGCCAGGTTAGTTCCAAATTTTAAGTAAGAGAATATTTTCCGTTATTTCGCATACAGTTGAATGCGTATGTATCATGTTTGTGAACTACGATCATCATTTTAGCTACTTACTAGGATCTCTGTATAAGAAAACACTAATTATTTTTACACCAGGTGCGCTGCGGTTTATCACTTCAGACAATGCCTGTACTCTTGGAAATGGGTCTCACACCGTGGTAATTTGTGGCACGACAGCCTTGATGATTCTTGGCCTACTAACCAGACTGCCGACCTCATGGGCACATCCTCAAGACATAGATGCACAGTCATGAGTAGAGGTGATGTGATTAATGCCACGCTTCTCTATCGTAAAGTCGCTTTACAGACAGCTACGTTTCTTAGCTCTTCAAATGTATCATGATGAGTGGGTATCAGTTCTATATAATCGAAAAATCTCGAACCTACGTGCATTCCGCATCCCATGCATCAAACACTACAAATTCAGTGTTTTAAATAGATTTGCATCTGTCGAAAATTCTTCGTTAAAGCATGCTCTAACGGCTCTCAATTGTCTGTCTGTAGCATGCACACGTGGTGCTTCTATGTCTGTTCCACAAGATGGCCTTGTAAAAACAGGCGAAAAAATCTTTTCACTTCGCGCATGCATTCCGAGAAAGAAAAGGGGAGAGGGACACTAGAAAGAGGTGCAGATAAGACATGTCTTTGTGTTTTACCAAAACGGGGGTTTCAGGATTGTTGAGACGCATATCTTCTCAAAGATATTCTTTGCTTTAACTACGGCTTTTACTTAGTTGAAAATGTAGGCGAAAGGTAAGAAGATGAAGCTTTTGTGTTAGTACGTGGAAAAAGGCTTCTCGCTTGGTATAAAGTACAATGGGTTCACGTGTTAGAAGTGCTTCTTAATTTCTCGCCACCTACTTCCAGAAATTCATCATTAGCGCAGTATGTGAAGCTGCTGTTTTTAAAAGTAGGCATATGTGGTATAGTTTTTGTGTGTGATTTATTTCAAACAATAAGTAGTAAATAAAATCAATAGTTATTCAGCTTCAGCTATTTGAAGCTTTTCGTGAATATTTCGTCAGCATCGTTAATGTTATCAGCACCGAGCGGGATGGCTCAATTGGCAACGTCTGGAGCCCGCTTTCTGGAGGTCCCGGCTTCGATCTCGGCGACCGCCCACTCTGATTCATGGGTTTTCAGTAGTTTACCCGTGTCGACAGGCAAATCCTGTTGTTCATCTTCTACCGCGACTCTCCTTTCTTTCATTTCCTGTACTCGTCATCTTCCTTGTCATCTGTTTCAGGGCTGTAAGATCATCGGAAGGTTGCGGCTGGATGGTGGCTTGTGCAGTTAGAGGTTTGTTTCCTGGACGTCGCTGCGGGGACTGCTCAGTTGGGTCTCTCTTCTCCGAGTGGGCTCCACCCCGGGGACGCCAGAGGTTGGTTGCTTGTGGGCAGGACGGGGCGATGCCCTTAGAATGCATTCAATTGGAAACATTAGGGACCCCCTGTGCTTGCGCCCGTCACTATCCGGATCTGGCTGTCCTTCGGGTCTCTCCTCTCATCCCTCCTTCCCAGGGGTCACATTGGAAGCAAAAAGGGCCGTTGTGGCCTACTTGCGGTGCTCTGCCCGGTTCCGGGGGCTTCTCGTGATATGTCTTTACCTTTAATGTAATCAGTGATCGCCGATTGGTTTCAGGCTCAACGCCACGCCCTAAAATATCTTCTTACCATATACAAAAAATCGTAATTAAAAGGAAAGTGATCAAGGAGTTCCTGCAATTCCCATCATTCTCACTTATGGCATACAAAACATTAAGTTGAGACCAGCTAACACCACTTGATATCGACATATTTGCTAGAAACTTAGCTATTCACAGCCGTTTCCTGAGCAGCCGACTACATATGCGGAAAACGCAACTACAATTGGTTTAATCTCAAGGAACAAAATTATTCATGCACAGATGTAATGAGAGGAATGTAGGACGCAGCAGTACGCGCAGGACGACTCAAGTGAAAATGGGGAGGCCATATAACAAGGATAGACTAATGAAACAGAGGTCGCCCACACCAGACAGACGGACTGGTACAAACAGCGCCAAAGAAAATCTTCTGTGGATTTTTTTATCGTTTTCTGGGGTCTTTTGAGGCGTGTCCACCTTACTTATCGCAGAGCGTGGTCACTTGATAACACGGTAATTAGGGGGAAAAGAAAGGAGGTTGATGCCTTTGCTTTTTCTGCCGTTATTGAAACCAAAACATGTTTATTGTCTCAGAACCATTCATTTCGTATACTAGCGAAATTACTCAGTGCGTAAAAGTGTTCTTATAGTAAATTACTGGATAAAAATATTCCAGGAAAGTGGGGAAGACGGTCTACATACTCGTCACAAAGTGGGCACTCCCCGTAAAACATCCGCAGATGATGACATTCGTTTACTAAAAGCAAATTACTCTTTTGTTATAATTGACTGATCTTGTTTAGAAACTAGAGATAAATATGTATATGGTTTACCGAATATGACATACATATTATAGCAATAAAATTGGGTTATATTTACGCCTATAATGCTGTTGTATTCCTATGATCAGCAATATGTTAGTGAAGGTATATTAACCAATTATAGTTTGATTAGAGGGAAAACATGCTGCTTTATTTATTTATTTATTTATTTATTATTTAGAGTTATATTTGCTTCTATGCAGCACTGTGAGAATACACTTCTATTTATTTTTCGTTATAAAGTACCGCCTTTCTATATATGAGATTTAATAAATGCCATTCAAGTTATAATTTTAAAATCTTCTCACACTACACATTCTACATTTCTTCAACCTGGGCTCTCATCAAGTTTTTACCTTAGCTTTTAACCCCTTCAAAGGTGTGTCCTGCACTAAGGGATAAGGTATGCGCTACCAATCACGATTAGAAGTCAATACCAAATTGAATGCACTCACTCGACCTCTTTCTCTTTTTGCTACGATCGAGAGGGTAACGTATATTTCGTTTCTAAGCGATTTTGTAACCCTTTTTGTGGTTATTGGTGTAACTATTTAACAGAAGGAGCGGTGCACCCTTGCATTGTGGCCTAAAACAATCAATGAAATGACCATGGCTTCGTAAGGTCACGTACAACTATGTGATATAGACGGGAGGTGCAGTGAGATTTTCTTTGGCGCTCTTTGTACGAGGAGTTGGAAGAACATAAACCACTCTAGCCAGGGACGGTCAGCTGTGGAGTTAAAACTACAGCCAACAATATGGTGCTAAAGGCCAATGTCCCGCAGAAATGTATTCTTCCGCGCCAAGTCTTCTTCTCTTTTCCCTTCATTGCCTAATGTACGCCTTCGAATGGTGACAAACAAGCCATGTGCAGTGCAAGGACAGGCAATAAAAACGATATAAACACACTGTCATGGTAGATGCACGTGCTTTCGTCATTCTGAGAGACAGGGTTTAAACCGAAGGATCCTCCCATCTATTTGTTGATAAGAATGTGCATGTAATCCAGATACATTATCTCTGTTACGTAATATATTTAATTTATATGGTTATGAAAATGAAAATTTTACAATTATCATCGAATATATATTAAGTTACATGATCGTGTTGAATAAGGAACTATTTTGTATCGCATAACAACCCATTCCATGACAGCAGTCAATAAGAAATGACTAGTGCAGTTAAGAGATACGGGGAAAAGTTATATGGTACAGACCTTAGAGTAGGAAGCCATTGCTCTGAAGGGATGTAGGCTATCTCTTACATATAAAAAAACCACGTTTTCATAAGACATCGTATTTGAAATATATCCCAAACTTAAAAAAAGCTTATGTATTACACTCACATGATTTCTCTACTCAGTATAAACTATTTTTACAAACTCTTATTCTCCATCTACCCTATATTATTGCTAATTTTATTGTAAGGGGAATATGGTAGGCTTTAAGCGATAGTCAAATATTTTAAGAGATGGTTGCTATGTGGAGCATTCCATTCTCTTTGCATGTCCAGGACATAAAAAGAATAAGAATTCCCATTTGAAAAAAACTATCAGTACTGGAAAATTTAAACAAATAACAAGGAATATCTCGGAAATGTTTCAGTCTACAAAAAGTATCTATGACAGAAATTGCGTGATTTAACAAGTTCTACATTGTTTATGTAGTGAAGTTTTGTATATCTCTTACGGTTTACCAGTTATGCAAAAGCCGTTAAAAAAGAAGAGGACTTTTGGGGACATTCCCAGAAAATTCAAGGTATACGTTTTATTTGTCATGAAAATATTTAAATATATGATGTTTTAATCAAAATCGATAGAGCGATTTTTGAGTAAATCAAAATTTTCGAAAAATGTTCCATGTAAAGGGTAGTTAGTGGTGGGTTATTTATCTGACTTTTCATTTTTGATTTATGCTATTTAAACAGATACATACGCCACGGACCTTTTTCTAAGAGGGTTTTTTTTGGATTCAGGGATCTCAAAACATGTGTTTCCGGTGAAATTTCGGTTTAGAATGTTTAGGTGGGATGCAGGACTTCCCCTACTTACTTTACGTAATAGAGAAAGTAAAAGACTGTTTTAAATGCACGTCACTCAATCTTTGATTCCTGGCGAGTGAGGTTCCTATACGAGAGAACTCTACATTAGATGAATGAGAATATTGGCCATTTCAAATCGGAAACAGATTGGTAACTTTAGATCAGAATGCATCATCTTGGAGGTTTTAGTCAGAGTGTTGAATATGAATGAGTGTGTGTATTCATTTACATAACAGTATACATACATGCATACTAGATCCCTATCAATCGCACGAGTCTGCAGACCGTACGTGCTGTTATAATTCACAGAATAGTAAGGACGATTACTATTACTCCTTCTACTACTACCACCACCACCACCACCACCACCACCACCACCACCACCACCACCACCACCACCACCACCACCACCACCACCACCACCACCACCACCACCACCACCACCACCACCACTATTACTGGTGGTGGTACTAACAACAAAAGTAGGAGACGGGAAAACATACCGCTACAAGAAAACAGTATTGCACGAAAAAGAATAAAACATATTCAAATATAGTACCTTAAACATGAACAACCCACAGATTAACGGTAAACCGTATTACGATGCATTATTATGCCCTATTATAGTAAACAAAGAACAGTTAAGGGAATAAATGTGCAGCACACTAAAACAAGTGAAAGAAAACAAAAGATAGCGTAAAATAAGCACTAACACCAACATTTACTTCTTACACCTCTGCTTCTCTACTATCAGACATCTCAGATCTCAGCTGTCTCGCCTTAAGTAGAAATGTATACCTATCCCCTCCAACTTTCCTTGCCTGCCAGTAGTGTCCAGCATGCCCTGTTCGAAGTGATTAAGGATTGCGATATATATTTTTTCCCCTAATTTCTCCGTACCCCTACAGCTTGCCAATATATGTGCCCATGACTCATTTTCCTCACAAATGGGGCAGATTCTCCCACCACTTGCATCGGTAAGTTTTACCATTTGTAATGATCACAGTCTAGAGTGCTGAATACAACATGTGTATTCAATCCAAGATAAAGGGTAGAGATAAAAATTGTAATATTTTCTGAAAATACTCATACTTTGTTGCTTTGAATGCCAATAGAATATAAGGGGTATGAATTAAGGTAGATTAAATGCCTATAACTCTATATATTCCTATACAGAAATGCATATGTATATATGCATACACCAAATACTGTGCGAAAAGAGTATAGATTTGGATTGGTTTTTTCAGGAGTGATGTAAGTAAACGAAAGCAAAGGCCATCTCCTAAAAAATCTTCATACTCTAAACTAGACATATCACTAATCACTTTAAAACGTTTATAAACACTTTTTTGTTCTATCTTTCATAATTTTGTTGAAAAAATATCCTCTGAAATACATAGACGTTTGGCCACATCATTCTTTCTCCTGTAAATGGATGAGGCGAATTAACGGGCAAGGCAAAGTCCACCACGTGCTCTTTATCCGATGTCGCTGCGAAGTTGTTTGCATTATTATTGGAACGATATTAACTTTGATAATTGTTTTTATTCTCAAGATGGTTCTTTGTGTATTTTCAGCAAAATTTGTAATGTTTAATTAAATAGATTAAGCTCGTGTGGCACTTGTTTATGTTTAAATGGAGTAATAAAACAAATATGTGTGTTTTCAGTTATTCTGCCCTGTTGCAACTACGTAACTCCAGGGTGAATTACGATTTGTACGAAACATAAATGCTAAATTGTGGCAACAATATATTAGTTCTATCTGTACTAAAATAATTCTTGCCTTAATATTTCGATATAGGACATTCCATGCGAAATCGAAGGGCAAAATACCTCGCATTTTTTGCTTCCGCTGTAATCTTTTCTATTAATAAGGGGTGCTAAGGAAAGCATATTTATCCAATATTAGCATCTAAAAGCCAACGGATTTTCACGTTATTGAACGATAAATGTATCGTATTAATTCGTTTTGTCTCATTTTAAGTGCGCATAGTTCCGGAAGCCTTTATTTCAGAATATTGTACCAAATCTCATTTTGTAGATAAAAGTCCGCATTTTATTACAGTATATACTTATTATTTTTATAATATTCACAGAATTTTATATACAGTTTTTGCTTATTTTTATAAAACTAAAACATTAGATTGAGAATAATCCATACGAGTGGATTCGGCAATGTTGGTAAAGTGATTATGTTTGAGTGCTCGTAATATAACAAAAAAGTGAATAAACACAGTGATTTACGTAGTAGATCCACGATGATCACCAAGCGCTCTGTGAAACTGAAAGGAAAAGCTCAGAACCGCATTCTGCTTAGTAACGGTTCTCATTGTTTAACCATGCACAGCAGCTTGCTTGACCTTTAGTTCAAAACAAACCTGTGAGAGCAACCATGGGCACGCAAAGCAATTTACTTCTTTAACTATTTTAGACGAAACGTTATTATTAACCATTACAGTAAAAATACATTTGATTGTGTTTAAATTACGAAATCTTACCATATATAATAGAATTATTTTTATTAATTCCTAATTGCCTACACTTGAAAACATAGAAATTTCTCTACCTAAATAAAAATAAGAACATGTATACTTATCGGTATGAAATTAAAGCTTAAGGAATCAAAATAAAGCTCGATTTAAATTAGATTTAAAAGTTTCAGAATTATCTACATCTTGAAGTTGGTAATTTTAGGACGGTACGATAAATTTGAACAATTTTAGTTGCAAAACTATTATGTTCTAAGTTTTATGAGCTGGCATAAAACATTGTACTGGGCTTATCTACAAAGTTTCATTTCGTTTAAAAAATGCAAGGTCGATTTTCCTTCTATTTTGGTTGATTTGAAATGGAATGTCCCATATGAGAATTGTAACGCGACGAAAAATGTGGTAATATTTTTTTTTCTGCTGCAATAAGCGTTCATAGACTAAAATGTTTCTATAAATGTTCATTTGTCTTTGTGCATACAATCATCACCCTAAAAGGCTGACATTTATACCCCATTCTAACCGTATTAAAATATGGTGAATGGTGGTTGAATATTAAGGGTTTTGTTTCCTGAAAAATTTGGTTTTCATGTCCTTTTCTGAAGCTGCACAGAACAGAGAACACAGGAATTTTGGCTACCAAATTCATCAAATAGTAGATATTACGAGTATAACATTGTTGTGCAACTTGACAACTCTGGATTTTATACAGAATGTTCAAGTACTACTTCCGGTGTGTCCGAAAATAAAGATTACACGAACAATTTAAAATACATATAAAACAGGAACATAAAAGAGACAGAAAGTATAGGCTATTGTGATTTAGGTATTTAATAAAGTTCGTGCAAATGTTATTACAACAGCATACCTAGGTACAATACTACAGTACAGGAGATTACCCCAGTTTTCCAAACCCATGTACAACCTTCTAGAAAGAACGGTCTTTTCAAGTGCACGCATAACAATCCAACGATACATTTCCAAATGGAAATCGCACAACTGTCGAATTCTACCTACTCCAAAACGCGCTACATCAAAAAATCGAATGCCAGCGATGCTCATCTTTTCTAGCATTGACCTCAAAACAACAGTATAAAAGTGTGTCGAGTGCAACCGCCGGGCCCAAATCGCTCACACAGAACAGGAATGTACAAGTGTTTGGGGTTCAAGAGCCCGGACGGGCGGGGTGGAATTTGCAATTCGGCTGTTTTTGTACTATCTTTATTGAGGTGAGGCCACTTCTGTCGAGTAAATGAATAGCCCGTAGCATGCCATTTTAAATACTGTAAAGCAATAAGAAATTACCGGAACGTGTAATGGGATAATGTGATAATGCATGAAATTCCACTTTAATTACTTTTATCTATTTATTATCTAGAATGAGTAGATAGTACAATCACATCATTCTATCTAGACATCACCACCATAGCGACTATACCACAGTCTGTGGTGCTAAAACTGAAATAAACAAAAATAGCGATTCTACTGATTGTATACAGAGTGAATCACTACAAGTACTACAGCTTGTCTTAACGGACTGTTTCCAAATCCTTGGATTGGACGAAGAGGACCTGTATTTTGGTCGGCCCGTTCACCGGATCTGACCCCTATAGACCTTTTTCTGTTGGGAAGGCTAAAAGACGCTGTCTACAAGGATGTACCAACTACATCAAACGATATGAAACGACGTATTACTGCTGTCTGCTCTGAAATTTCCGCTGAAATGCTAGAACGTGTGCAGCAGTCTTTCCATAGCAGACTGGAAGCGTGTATTGAAGCTGCTGGTGGTCATTTTGAACACACCCTTGAAGGGCTATGTTCTCTTTACTTGTAAGAATCTACAGAAGTATTGTAATTCCCTTTTGTTTTTATTTAGTTTGTGCTACTACAGGTTGTACAAGTGTCGATGCGTAAAAGTTTCAAAATAAGATTTCTCATAAACCACTTGCACTATAATCTTGCAACAAACGTCACTGACATTCTAATTTACCCTAACTTTATTCTGTTGATGTAACTAGGCAGTGTTCCATTTAAACAATTATATCCTTGCTCAAAAAATACACTTTCTTAGTATCATTAAAATCTGTTTATATGCTAAATGTACAAGTCCCTGACTACCAATCAATGTTGTGAAAACTGCACATCAATAGCACATTCCATTTCCGAAATATTTGCGGTGCAAGTTTTAGGTGATTCATCCTGTATGCAAGTACGTAGGGCCAAACATCTGTCTTCCCCTAAGGGAAGATTGGGTTGGACTCAGCAGGGCAGTGGTTCCCGTGGAAAATTGGATGCGTCTGGAGGGTGATTATGAGACGCCTCAATATCCTGGAGAAATGGGAGTTACGTGCTAAATCTAGCAGGTTTTCGGTAATTTTACCCTTTGAGGTTGGCGCACATAGGAGGCATATCCATTTCCGTCCCTGCAAAAGCGGGGTAGCCAGGAAATCAGGTATTGGCGTAATGGAAAAATTCCACAGGAGAGGGACACCGGTTTGGCGCCTTTCCCTGGATATAGGAGGGGGAGCTTGTACTCCGGGTAGACTCTCGCTCCGAACTGGACATTACAAAAGCTTATTCCTCTCCCTACCACTTCATTGGCGCACCTCCAGGAGAGACAGTGTTGACTAACCTAAAACATTGTTTTAGCTGATTTTGGTTTTTAGGCTTCTGTTAAATTTAAATATAATTAGTGTATTTAATCTTACGTAAATAACTTATGCATAATTATATCGAAAAATAGAGATATTCTTCTTTGCTTTTACCCTTTTTATATAAATTATATTTAAATTTATTTTGCCTTAAATATCCTTTTATAAACGTAGTATTGAATTTTAGTTCCTTATTAGGAAGTATTGTATTCCATCCAAAAATTTCCAAACCGAGATTTCACCGGAAATATATGTTTTGAGACCCCCTGAATCCAAAAAAAGCATTTTTTGGAAACATGCCCGTGTGTGGTCTGTATGTGTGTGTGTTTGTGAACAGCATTACTCAAAAACGAACATTCGGATAAACACCAAACTTGGTATTTAGGTTCAGTATCTTCCAGAGATGCGACACGAAGGTTTTCAAGAAAATCCCCCCACCCCAGATTACCCTTTACATGGAACATTTTTCGAAAATTTTAATTTTCTCAAAAATGGCTCCAACGATTTTGATTAAAATATCATATGTTTAAAATATTTTCATGGCAAATTAAGTGTATATCTCGAATTTTCTGGGAATGTCTCCAAAAGTATTCTTCATTGTGAACGACTTTTGCGTAACTGGTAAACCATAAGAGATAGACAAAAAAATTTACTACACAAAAAAGGTGGATCGCGTTAGAATACACAGTTTATATGATATAAATGTTTTTTTGAGTGAACCATTTTCGAGATATTGCTTGTTATTCCCTAAAATTTTCCAATGCGCCACTTAGCAACCAGCTTAAAGCCTACAAATTCCCCTTGCGTCTACAAGAAAATTAGCAATAAGATTAACATCTCGATATCTCGATTAACATGAAGCATATGGAGAATAAGCGTTTTTAAAAATACTTTGTACAAGAGTAGAGAAAGTCATGTGAGCGTAACACATCAGAGTTTTTTGTTTAGCACTGCTTTGGGCATTCCTACGAGCGTAAGTCAGTAAGTATCCCCACATGATTTTTTTAAATTTATTATAACAACAATAGGAACTTAGAGTTACCTCATTTTTCAATGTAGTCCCCTTGCTTCTAATGCTCATGGTCCATCGTTACATAAACTTTCTATTGTCCCCAGAAAAAAAACTATTTCGTCTGAGCAGCAAGCCATGTATGCACCGCTTCCTTCACTTCTTGGTCTGTGGTGAATCGACGGCCCTTTAAGGAATTTTTAAGTGGACCAAAAACGATATGGTTTGCCACTTCATCGACAGTCAAACTTCGGTTCTCTGATGGATTGGCATCTTGCTCTTGCTCCTTCACATTTCTCCGGCTAGCTATTATTTCTCGGTCAAACATGTCTCTTGATCAGGGTGTGTAAACGGAAAGGAATCTTTTATCCAAATATAACACTGATGAAGAAATTTGTTTTACACATTTATTGTCGAACACGTTAACTATCACATTTATTGTCCGACCGGGATAATCATTGCCCCCATATTGTACGAAAAATCTTCGATGGATTTCGTCTCCTGGTACACCTTCAGACGACAAAAATTGGATAACCGCAGGTTGTACTTTGGTTCAAACGATGAGGGGTGCAGCCATGCAACACTCAGTGGAGTGGTCAAAGATTCCACAAGCGGAGACAAAGGAACCACATGTCGACGTGTGCGCGCACATACCGAAACAGCCAATCTACAAAAAATTAAAAATACTGTGCGGATACTTATAGACTTACGCTCGTAGATTGAATCCCGCTATATTATTTTCTGTAAACAATGTAATTATTCCAAATGATAATTGCATCAATGTTGTTAGGCTACTAGGTCTAACTTTTAGATAGCTAACTAACCTGGGCTCTACACATTAACACATGTGTGCACTCTAAGCTCTCTATAGTGTTGTTTTTGCTTAGAAGGCCAAGAACCTCGGTTTCTTTTAATATGGTAGTTCAGCGTATTGTGCTTTTCTTATCATACAATTCTATGTTATGGAATTGACTTTGGAGAAATTCTCCTTCAGCAGTGAAAGCTTTTGTCTGGCAAAAGAAAGCAATTAGGTATATTATGGGACTCCGCAAGACTGCATCATGTAGAGAAGCTTTTAAAAGACAATAATGGCATTGCCATGAAGGTACGTATCAAGAGGGGCCCTCGGAGAGGGGCAGAGCACCGCACGTAGATCAGTCGGCCCATTGTGCTTCCAATGTGATCGCTGGGAGGGAAGAATGAGGGGAGAGATCCAAAGGGCGACTAAATTCGGATGCCGACGGGCGCAAGCATGGACGACGTTTCCAGATAGAACGCCCTGACACCGCATGAGCCCTGCCCAGAAGCCACCAATCTGCAGGGTCCCCCCGGAGCGTAATCCCACGCTGAGGAGAGACCTAATTGAGCGGTACCGTGGCTACGCCAGGGAAGAAAGCTTTACAGAGCGCAAGCCACCGCCCAGCCGCAACCCGCCGAAAGTCGTCACCTGGTCCTACAACCCTGACAAGGAGTATGGGATACAGAAAATGAGAGGAAGGATAGTCGTGGTAGAAGAACTACCCGAGATTTGTTTGGCGACCCAGGGAAACTACGAAAACCCACGCGACACTGTCGGTCACTGGGGATGGATCCTGGGACCTCCCGAATGCGGGCCACAGACGTAACCACCTGAGCCATCCTGCTTCGTTTGCCTTGTCTATACATCCATACTAATTTGTGTTATATGAAAAAAAATAAGGATGACCTAATGACGACTTTGTCGTGACATATGTAAGGCTAACAAAACCAAAAGACAGTTATAAAATGATTCAACTCAAATTATATAATACGATTCCTGCACCAGCTAGAGATTTACCTGTAAATAGATATAACAGATGCATCTCAACATTGTAAAAATTAAGACCTTTTTACTTTCTCTACTACGTATAGTAAGTAGGGGAAGCATTGCATTTCATCCAAAAATTCAATACCGAGATTTCACTGGAAGTACGTGTTTTGAAGCCCCCTGAATCCAGAAAAGGCATTTCTAGAAAAAGATCCGTGTGTGTGTCTGTGTATTTGTGAACGGCATAACTCAAAAATGAAAAGTCGGATAAACACCAAACCTGTTATTTAGGTTCAATATCTTTCAAAGATGCGACTCAAAGATTTTCAAGAAAATCCCCCACTCCAGGCTACCCTTTAGATGGAGCATTTTTCGAAAATTTTGATTTTCTCAAAAACTACTAAGGATTTTGATTAAAAATATTTAAGATATATCCATGGCTTATAATTTATATCTTGAATTTTATGGTAATGTCCCCAAAAGCGTTTGCATAACTGGTAAATCGTAAGAGATAGACAAACTTCTTTATACAACAAATGTAGATCTCGGTAAAACACACAATGTATGTCATACATTTTTTGTTGTTGAGTGAACCATTTCTGAGGTATTCCTTGTTATTTGTTGGAGTTTTCCTATACTTATACTTTTTCTCAAATGGGAATTCGTTTTTTTATGTCCTGGACATGTAAAAGGAATGGAATGCTCCACATAGCAACCAGCTCTTAAAACATTTGACTATCGCTTAAATCCTACCATATCCCCCTTGTACCTACCAGAAAATTAACAATAAAATGAATATCTCGATATCTCGATTAACCTGAAGTAGATGGAGAATAAGGTTTATAAAAGCAGTTTGTTCAAGGTTAGAGAAAGTCATCACGCGAGGGCAACGCCTCAAATTTTTATACTATTGATGAATTTATGAATTGTGATACTGTATGTTTGACTTTTATTTTTAAGGATAAACTGACAATGTCTATAAATTTGTATCAATTTTAATGGTAAATAAACCATTATTATTATTATTATTATTATTATTATTGTTTCCGACATAAGTTTCCTCTGCGGTCGTTCTTTTTATTGTTTGAGCAATTATTGTTAGTTGTTGGTGAAAAAAAGATATAACAATTTAATCTCATTGTCTATCAGCAAAAGTATTAAGGTAAAACCTTCAGGATAAGCCTTAGAACTAACCATAATGTTGCCACTACAAACCAAAGGGGATTAAACTAAGAAATTTTGAGATTTTTATGTAAATAATAGCATCTGTATTATATTCCGCCACTGTTCATGATATGAGTGACATCACTTGCTTGTAACTTCATAGCATTAAATTTCACAAACCGGAGACGAACTGAAGCGCGTCGTTTCCAATATGACGAGGTTTTATTGCACCCCTTGGCAAACTTTCCAGGTGAGTGCAGAAAAGTATGGCAGTATTCTGACCGCCTCTTTGTCATCAGAGTTATCACAGACAGTATTCGTTGATCTGTTAAAATGCGTGTCTTAATTAACAAGTTTGCTCTCATGTCATTTCGAGATGATTTTTCGCAAGAAATAACCTTTTACATCTACCAACGGATTTGAAGTACTATAAAACCTTTAAATGTACACAAATATGAACAACGTTCTGATGCTGAACCCATCAACATTTCTGTATATCGATTGTTTACTCAACAGTAAGTGTAGTGGTGCGAGTAAACGGGAGAATACAGGGTGTTCCGAATCGCCGACCACTTTGTTCGAATAGGCAACCCAAATGACGCCAGAGATCTCATATGTTTTATTATTGCATGTGTAGAACTTGTTTCTGTTTCAGTTAATACCATTACCCTAGGCAATAAGTTTCAAAGAAAAGGCCGCCGATAAGACCAATGTAGTTAAATGTAGTTAAAGTTAAAGTAAATGGAAGTAAAAACAAATAATAAATCTGTTTTGTTCTTTATGAATCAGATATATGAAGATTACCTGTTAGGTTGCTGCTTTGATCTATGTGTCGCAAATGTGCCTTGTGCACGAGTGATTAGGGCGGTGTTTTTTTAACGAAGAGATTCCCACTTCAAGTCCCGCTTCAGTTTGAAAACTTTTACATATAAAGTATGTACAGAACCACAACTCGTAACAGGTTATAATTTGTACCACCTCTGAAATTTCTGCAACATGCAACCAACATTACCGGTGTCAGTGCACAATTATGAGATACAAATTCAAGAATTGGACGGGGATTGAGCACCGTTTATAGTGGCAGTAAAGCTCACAAATATACATAAAAAGCATTCTTCTTCTTCTCCTCTTCCTCTTCATGGACTAGGCAACATAACCATTCTTGCTTCACCGCTGTCTCCAGTGTTTCTCGAGTCGCACTCGAATTGTTCTTCCTCTCGGCGTAAGATTTAAGACCGCTTTTGGGAACCTTACCTTTTCCATTCCTACCAAATCTTCAGTCAACTTTTGTCTATTATCGTCTATTTCATTACTTACTATGTTCAGCTCTTCCCATATAGCGTCATTCGTTATCCTCTTCAGTCCTAAGGAAAAATTGTTCGAGATCATTAAACAAGTTTCCCCATATGTTACATAAGAAGAGGTTAAACAGAGAATAAATGAGTGCATGAATGATATTTAGTAGATTTCTGTAGCGTTCAACCGACTGGACATCCGGACTTAATATATAACTATGTGGTGTTTGTGTGTGTATGCGCACACAAGTTCAAATTTCAATTTTTATTTTGTAATAAACCTTTTACAAGTACAAACTAATGAAATAAACTACTGAATTAAATCTTAGCTTAATTAATAAGTATATTAATTGAACTAAGTTCTAAGCATAAATAAAGCATACTAGCATTATTTTGTTACAAAAATACATTAAAAATAACCTAAGAAACTTTAAAAACATTGTATCCTGTGATACATAGAAGTGCATTGCATTCTGAACATTTAAATGTTGTTTTTGAATTGCACTTTTTGTTTCGGCAACTAATTTTTTTGTTATCATTTATTGCGCAGAGTGGCAGATCCTTGCTTTCAGTTCTCCTTACATCTTGATTTGGAACCGGAACTATCTGTGACATTTTCGGTGGTTTTGGTGTAGCATCTTCAACCTCGGAGTCAGGCAAATATATTTTCTTTCTATTGGTTGTAGCAGAAGAATTCAGCGATTCACCAAGATATATTTTGATATTCAAGAGGTCCATGACAGATTTTCTACTTTTTCCCATACATTTCTGGTCCATGACGGAATACTTTTACAGGCCACTTTTTGGTTCGGGTGGATATGTGATAGTGTGCGATCGTTCTGTCTCACAAATCCGCCCCTCCCGTTGACTGTAAGCTAAAATTTACTTAGGTTGCTTTACTTCTACACATTCCTTTACTTTTTTCCCCATATTCTAACCGTATTTGTAGTAGAGGCACCATTAGGTGTGGAAGGCACCAGAATTGAACGGTTGTCCAATCATTTCAGAATAGATACTTTCCATCTTCTCGGACAAGCTCCTCAAAAGTCATTTTCCCCTTTTCATCAAGTATTTGTTTGTGGCAATACTGGAAATTGGAAATACTGAAGTGAAATATCTATTTATCACATAAAAGCTTTTCTTCTACAAGTTTCTTTACGACAGAACCTCCTGTTCCCAGATCTGGATTTGGATGGCCATGAGACCAAGTATTATCACCTTGGTAGATAAAGTCCTGCACCAATCCTTTTGGAGTTGCCAGAACAACATTTTTTAAATTCACAGAGTTTGGTTTATTTTTGACATACTGTCTGAGTGGTGTGGTTCCATGAAAAGATAACATCTGCTCATCAATGGATAGATTAGTTGAAACTGGCAACGACAAATATTTTCTTCTCACACAATCAAGGACTGGCTGAACTTTCCACAGTTTCTTCTTCTTTTGAACTTCAGAAGGAATGCTTAAATTGCCTAAAAATGTAATTCCGTAATTTAAAAATACGATATATTGGGTGCTCTCAAACCACTACGGAAGAGCATTCTTAATCTTGGAAGTTTTATACAACCTGTGATGATGTGGATGCCTACAAATTTTTAATTTCCAAAGAATTGTATTTCGAGGCTTATATTTGTATTGAAGAGCTCCTAGGTTTGTCTAAGAGGTGTGATCAAAATTTCCGGAATGGCTTCACAGCAATGATGACGCTGAGATTTCTTTAATTCTTACCCAGACTGTACATGCAACGTTCCTTCCCAATAAAAATGAGAAGTCAAGTGTCTTCCTGTGACCATGCAGTGACGAGGTAGACGCGCTGAAGTAAACACCTGTTTTGCATATGCTGCGATTTTTGCGCGTAGCAAAAATATCAGATTACGAAGAATAAAGAACGAACATCAAATTGTGCTTTAAAATCGTTACAACTGCAACAGAAGCCTATGAAATGTTAAGAACAGCTTATGGGAAGGAGGGTATGGGCAAAAATATAGCATTTAAGTGATTTTCAAAATATAAAAGTGGTATGACATCAGTTAAATATGCAGATCGTTCGGGGCAACCCTGTTCCAGCAAAACTGATGAAAATATCAATCAGGTGAGGGAAATGGTCTTAAATGATGGGCGCATTACAATAAGAGAACTTTCTGACTCATTAGGACTCTCCTTTGGAAGTGTTCAAAGCATTTTGAAAGACAATTTGGACATGAGAAGAATTGCCGCCAAATTCGTGCCCCGCCTGCTTTCAAATGACCAAAAGGAAAGCCGTGTGATTGCCTGCACAGATCTGAAAGAACAGCTACAAAATGACCCACAGTTTATGGAGAAAATTATTACTGGTGATGAAACATGGATTTATGGCTACGATCCAGAAACGAAGCAACAATCTTCACAATTGAAGAGTCCTTCATCTCCACGCCCGAGAAAGGCAAGACAAGTTCGATCCAAAGTGAAGTTAATGATGATTGTGTTTTTTTTACATTAAAAGCATTGTACATGAGGAATTTGTGCTACAGGGTCAAACAGTGAATCAAGTGTTCTACAAACAAGTGCTGCAAAGATTAAGGGAGAATGTGCGACGCAAACGGCCGGAAAAATGGAGGAGTGGTGACTGGTTCCTGTATCATGACAATGCGTCCGCGCACAAAGCCCTTTCTGTTCACCAATTTTTGGATAAAAATAGGATGACTACTGTTCCCCATCCTGCCTATTCTCCAGATTTGGCACCAGCGATTTAAAATGCGGTACCAAGGACACCGTTTTGAGGACATTGATATCATCCATCGCGAATCGCAGAAGGCTCTGGACATGTTGAAAGAAGAGGACTTCCAGAGGTGCTTCCAGCAGTGGCAGAAGCGCTGGGACAAGTGTATAAACTCCCAAGGAGACTACTTCGAGGGTGACAATGCAGATTAGACAAAACAAACTGTTGTGTTGTATTTATGACGTCATTCCGGAAACTTTTTGATCACACCTCGTATTCAGCAATAAGTTAATGTACTGTCTATCTTCTTCTAACTAACACAGCTAAGCGGCCGGGAAAGTGAAAATGGTAGGTGTAACGGTATCACAACTTTTTAATGCTTTATCGATTAGCAGGTTTCCCTGATTTATTATAGAGTTCAATAAAATAAATTAACTGTGTTTAACTTATAATGGACATCCGAGAATGTATGTTTTTCATTTGGTTACTTGCAACTTGCAAAAACTATAATCAAACTATTTATGTCATATGTCGATTTTTGTTAGCCTTGAGTTCATGAAAATAATAATAAGAAAGTTTCCACATTTTCAAACCTAAACAAACAAGTGTTGACAGTAAACATAAATTTCAGCTTGGAAGGATCAACAGGATTTTGGGAATTGTTAGGAATACCGTTATTTAACACAAATTAATATTTTGAGGGGCTCTCCATTTCTCTTTTAGCACGTTTTTGGTTTCCTAGCTCTATATAATTCAACGAGGATGAAGAAAGCCTTTTAAACCGTTTACAGAAATTGAAGAACATGTTTCATGCCAATATCTGAATCATGTTGTGTTTTAATCACAAACAATAATTTTTGGGAAAATATAAATGCCCAAAAATTTTCAATTTAAAGCGTTATTTGTGAGCGCAGGAGCTCCTGTAAAATCTTTTTCTTGAACTTTCAATAGATTTATGACTTCAGTATGAAATTTGGTAGTTATCCGTCTTTCCGGTTCTGGTAGAGGGAAATTTAAAACGCGCATTTACAGGAAATCTCGATGTTGAATTCCTATTTTAAACACCTACTTGTAGTAGATTGTATACTTCAATGGAAACTTTACACTTTGGTCAACTGGGCACCACAGTGTCGTGTTGATCCTTACTTCTCTAGGATACTATACGTTTTCAGTTATCAATACTATAGCTTTAGGCCTATTTACTAACAGGAAAAAGTAATTTAGAATGAGAGTGTCTTCAAAAGAGCCGCCTTAAAAAATGGGGTTTCTTTGAAGCAGTCAGAAATAAAACATTCGATGTGCAAAACATGCATTCCTTGATGCACAAATGCCAACAAAAACTACGCAAACATAGAGGGAGGGTGAAAAAAAAACGATGGGCATAAACTGAGGAGTCCTTTTTGAAAGCTATTGAAGTTGGCAGTGCTGTCCCTCGAGGAAGAGAGAGAGAGAGGCGGAGAAGGAGAGGGGGAGGGAGAGAGCGCCAATGGTGAATCATTAACGTATAGCGGCGAACGTCCTTCCCTCTCTTTTCATGTACTGCCACATTCCTTTTACACTCTTCTGGTTAATGTACCGCCAAGAGAGGGGTCAATTTTAACATTCACGCCCTGAGAGTCAGACTGGCTGTATAATTATTACATGAAATAATTTCTCCCGTACTGACATTTTATAGCTGAATGTTTTAGATACTGTTCCAAAATTCTGCAATCTGACACAGTCTACGTTCATTTTCTCCACTTCTAGAAGCTGCCCCGAAAACATCTCCACGTAATAAAATTCACGTAACCCATCCTGTCCTATGGCAATGCTTGTGCATGATTTGTTACATCTGGAATCCTTTTAAAGAAAAAGACACCTCATGGTTACATTAACATCGCTTTCTCTACCCTCTATCGCTTATTAGTGGGTATAAAAATTATTTTTACGAAAGTTGATTTACCTATCTACTTCATTTTAATCGAGGTAAACCTTTCCGGAAAGAGCTACATTACACATTTCGTTATAAATACAAAGGGAATAGCGATAGTCTAAAGTTTTAGAACTGGACGCTATACGCAGGTGTTAAAATTTCATACTCTTTCCATGATATCGCGAGAAACAGCTTAAGATCGAAAGGAATTGAAAATAATGACAAAATATTTAATAATACGAACCATTAATAAATGGCTCGTACCAAAAAAAGCTATTTAAAATAAGTGATGTGTGTTAAAGAGATCTACTTTTTTGAGTAGTACGTTTTCATCCATCACTTAACGTTTACAAGTAATGCAAAATTATATAAATTTCCTTCCGAACGAAATGGACTTCACAAGCTATTCCCAAAAAATTCAAGATATAAATTTTATTTTCCATATAAATATCCTTAATATATTGTATTTTAATCAAAATCGTTAGAGCCTTTTTCAGAAAATCAAAAAATTCGAAAAATGTTCCATGTAAACGGTAATTTCAAGTGGATGCATGTTCTTAAAAATCTTCGGGTATAACTTAAATACCAAGTTTTGATTTATACAAAGTTTAGTTTTTGAGTTGTGGTGTTCACAGACACACACAGATAGGCATACACAAACAGTCGTGCGCACGTACATAGGCGCGCGGTGTTCTTAAAAGTTTTTTTATTGGGTTCAGTGGATCTCAAAAGTGTATTTCCGGTGAAATCTCAATGTCGAATTTGTAGTGGAGTCTCCTACTTATTGTACGTAGGAAAACCAAAATAGTGTAAGTTATACAACTTTATACACTAGCAAATAAAGCTGAGCAAATTTGATGTAATAATAATTGATTAACGTTATAATTTAGTTACCAAAACAAAGGACTATACGTATTTAAAAGGAAAGTTGACCAGATATTTAAAGGGTGATTTTGACGGCCGTTATTTACTGTATTTTGGTTAAACAGGCAATATTTTGTGTATATTAAAAGGCTTCGTGTTTTCTTGTGCTGCAGAAAAATTTATGATTTATAAACTACAGGTGTATGCATGGAAATAAAGGTTTGAATCGTTTTTGGAGAACATTGTAATATCATACGAACCAAGGATATGGCAAAAGCGTTATTGGATTAAATCAAGAGTACCACTCGTTTCTTATTTTATTATTATTATCATTATAGAATATTTAGAAAAGTTCTGCATCGTGCAGATTTCGGCGAGACTTTCCAATCATCAGCGGGCAAAGAACAAGTGAGGAATGCAAGCCAAGGAATGTGTTTCTTGCCTTTTACCCTAGAATCCTACCGAATTTAATTATTACGCAACGTTCTCTTGGTTAATTCTAGGGTATGACGCAGTTCTGAGCTTGAGGTTAAAATTTTAATATTTAGCAAAACGTGTTCCCTGTAACGCACACCTAAGGTGGAGATGCCACGATTGTTTTACATTGTCGCGAATTGAACATCCTGCAAAAGCTTCATTTTATAAGAGTTTCTATCTTACATCGAAGAGTGGGAGAATGAAAGAAAGAGAAGAATAATCTCCATAGTTAACGCAATGACGAATCAGAAGCGGAGGTTGCCACAAGGCACTTTTTCTTACTTTGATATTACGTGCAAAAGTTTCTTGTGAAGGTATTTCCTATGAATTATTTACATTTTAAGACACATATTCATACCTTTTGTAATTTTAAACCCCTTTACTTTCAGAGAGGTTGCAGTCTATAAAAAGTGAACCCACGCAAACCGTGGTGTCGTCAGACATCTGCATTATCACAGCGACAAAGAATGCAGTTTCCGGAGAATCGATATCCCCACCGCAAGAACACAAACCACCTGTGTCTCGCTCCAGGAAGTGATTCCCACCTCGCATTTGGGGTCACCTCATATTACAGTTATTAATTCCAATCCCCGTGCGAAAACGACATATGTTAACTATCTCCGCCCGAGGTCAAATTATTCAGGCTGTGCAGATGCTTCGAGGAGATATAATACCGCTTTCGCCCTCCATCACGCGAGCATATGAGGAAAATAACTGCTTTTGCATTTCTGTATCGTATTAAGGGAACGAAAATTAGTACTGATATCGGCATAAAACCGCTTACATTTTATTCTGCAGGTATGCACCAACACACGAATGTAAAATCTGATGATTGTTTTTGCAGCCATATAGAATATTTTTCGACTTGCTTACCTTTCCTGATTAGTTTACGGTTCGGGCAGTAGTAGGCGCTTTGTGGCTATCGTAATTCATGGAACTCATCCTGAAGGACCACCAACGTTTGAGCAAACAATACCGCATGATGGAAGTGATATGGTACGAGTACATGTATAATTAGTAGAGGCGAGTAGAGGATTCTGTGGTTGAACTGGAATCGAACGAGTATGATATCACTAACAGGATAGTTTAGACGGCAACAGCATTCGATAGGTCCCGGGATTGATCCCCGGCGACCATCCATTCTGACCCATGGTTTTTCGGGTATTTTCTCGGGTCGAAAGGCGAATGCTGGAAATGTTTCTTTCATTTCGCGAATTTCCTGTCTCTAAATTTCATTCCATTAATCATTTCATTCATCCTTCACCCCGTTGGTCTTTTTCAGGGTTGGAAATGTCCGAAATAGAGTTTCGGTTCAGCGTGGCAAGGAAAACGGATGCTCCCTATGAACTTTCCCCGTCCCTTAGCCTTCGGCTTGTTTCCGGGGTATAAGGACCACCTCCGGTGGAAGCGTTGGACCCTATATGGGGTGGGGTCCCCGGTCTGCCTATCCATCTGCCCGGGCGTTTATATCTGGAAACTATAGGGATCCTCTCATTGCTGTGCCGTCACTCCTGGTTCCGGCCGCCCGGTGTCTCCCTTCACCTATTCCCTTCCTCCGGGAGGCGCCAGCTCGTGGGGGCGCAAGAAAATATCTGAATTCACTGGATGTACCGAGTCCCCTCCGTTTCACAATCCAACAACAACAACAGTAATAATAATAATAATAATAATAATAATAATAATAATAATAATAATAATAATAATAATAATTAATAATAACTGGGCATTTTACACCTGTTAAAATCACCATTCTCGCGGTTTGCACTAATATGGATGTATTGGCATTTCCTCTGAGCATGCGCAGTATTTATAAAATGAAATTATTTGTATCGCGATCATTTTACTATTTAAAATGTGTGTTAAAATAATGGGCTGGTGGATGGTTTAGAGCTTTCCTGAGTATTCACATGTTTTCTCAAACCACCATTAGGTGCATTTTCTTCTCTGAGGTACTATTTGTCACCAAATTAACCAGAAGTTAAGCATACAAGTACCACTGTCTTTTAATAAATTTAAATATTAAAATAAAACTCCTAATTTTCCTACAACTTAAGATAAAATGTTGTAGTTAAATGTTTAGATTAAGCTTTTCCTATGTATATTCATATCTCCAAAGGCTTTTAGAGAAACCTGAAATTCTGTGCGTGTATTTAGAACCAGTATACAGAGTTAGTATGATATTATAGGTAGATGTGATATTATAAATACAGAATATAATTTTGTATAACAATAAAGACACACTCAAATAAGTTCTTATATACAGAATGCTAAATAAAAAGTATTTCATATTTTGAGAGGTGGTAGGATGGGCTGAAGCAAGAAAAAAGGTCCAGTAAACATGGCTCTAAAATGTACATCTTAAGAGCTATGAGCATTTGTTCATCTTCGTTCACTGCGAAATCTGTGCTAATAGCTCTTAAGGTATGCATTTTAAGCCCTGTTTACTGGGCATGTTTTACTTCTTTTGGTCCATACTACCATCTCTCAAAATATGAAATACTTTTTGTTTAATATCTGGTACAATGTGAACCAAGCCACTCGTAATAATAATTTATTTTGAAAAATACGGCATTAAAATTTTCGAGACAAAAATGCTTCTAACTAAAGAACAGGTAACCTTCACTTCAGCCACGACCGTAGGAGGGACCAGTGACGTAATAGTTTTAAAACTTTAAACGGGAATGGGACTAAAATAGAGTATCGTTAGATAGAGCTCTTCAAAACGAACAACTTTCCATTTCAATTACTATCCATTTCATCAAAACAATTTCTCTCGCCTTACCAAATACAGATTTTAGAAGTGTGTTCTCAAAGCACGAGACTATCCTGCAGTATAGACAATCCTGCAGCGCATGGATGTAGGAGCAGCTGTCTACCTGCAGGGAATGGATAAAGTTTCACTGGCCCCTTTCCTCTGACATGGTTCTTTTTTATTTGCTCTTCTCTTATGATTCTTTCTTGTATACATTTTATGAATTTTTAATATTCTGTTTTACTCGTTTATTTTCTCTTTTAAATCCGCTTTTCTCCCTTGCTGTTATCTTACCTTTCTATTTTTATTAAATAATTAATAAATTTATAGCTTCAAAATTCTTTATCCTTTGTGCTTCTTTGTGCCTTTCTTCACGTTTTGCTAGAGCAATTTCTTCCTTCGCGTTATTTTATTCACAATTCCTGGGATGCTAAAGAAGCTGCACCTTTTAATATACAGATTGTGTTTAAGAAATCTCTGAATCTGAGATGCTAACAGCTGGTAAAAGCAGATTACCAAGCAAGTTGCCGTAGTATCTACCACACTCGTAAGGGAATAAGGTTATAAACTGCATTAAAGCAATTCTGGGTCTATTTCCTTGACATTCGTATGTTTCAAGGGGCTCAAAAACTAAAACTTGGCCTGAACTGACAACAGTACAAATAACAAATTCTATACTTTTACACATAAATACAAGAGGCACCGGGGCAGCGCAGTGTTTTCGTTTCCGGCTTCGTACTGAGGATACGGGGTTCGATTTCTGGCTCTGGGATGGCGATTTTAAGTCGGCCTTAACCTCTGACTTGTTCATCTGAAGTATTCCCAAGGTCCAACGTGGTTCGTAGTCTACGGTAAAAGCTGTAGGTTCTCTCGTTCCGCCGCCATCCTCATTATTATCTTACCATCGGAGGCAACGGATTCCGCCCGCTGAATGTCTCCACTTCAGAAGTGGGTCCAGTCATCACTTGGTGGAATGAGGTATCCCCCGAAGGTCATATTTGGAGCGTTAGAAACGACAACATATAAATACAGCTAAGTTCAATACTCATCATATGGCATTATAGTTTTTTGCATTTTGTTAATTTTAAAAATGTATCTTAGTGTAGAAGGATACAGGATCTTATCTTCTTTTGCCTTGTTCTCCAATATACATTTTTTAAGAAATAAACCGTTCCTTGCACATTAGTTGTGCCTCAATTTTAATAATTAATATGCTTGATTATTCACAATTCTTAGTAACTATTACTTCTGTGATGCTACTGGCCACAAGAAAATAAATTTAATTACACGCCATTTATGTATTTTAATGGAATGTAAACCTGGAAAGAGACAAAAAATGTGCATCTCAATATGCAATTATAATATGCTCTAGAAGCTAATAACCAGTCCTGTTGTTTTAAGTCTATAGAACATGAAAACATTGGTTTAATGCTATACTTCAGATATGTTACTACAAGGGCTGATCAATAAAGACTGAGACTGATTTTTTTCTGTAGTTTCCTTGATAGTTTTATGTGTCTACCACAAATACTTGAAAAGAGCAGGGTTTCATGTATAATGTCCATAAGCGACAGCACTCTCGTTGCGGTAGGTTGGTAGTAATGCTGTATATTGTTGACCCTACTTGAATTTCGCATACCACAAAATGGAGGTGACACGAGAGGAGCAATACAGCGCAATTAAATTTTATTTTCGTTTAAATCATACAGCCTTGAAACTTTCGAAAAGCTGAAGCAAGCATACGATGAAGATGCACTATCTCGTGCAACGGTGTTTAGGTGGTTCAAGGACTTCAAAGAAGGGCGAGTCCTCTGCGCTAAGCAAGGTGGGCCTGGTGTTTCGGAATGGAATGATTTACCAGCATGCAGTTCCCCCCTCACACTACTGTTTCAGCAGCTACTACACATCAGTATTGGCTACACTGAGGAAACACATTACAAGGAGACGTCCAGAACATCATCGGAATGGGTGGCGACTTCATTACGACAACGCGCGGTCTCACGTCGCAAATCAAGTCCAGGAATTTTTGGCTAAATTCAACATTACCTGTGTGCCGCATCCGCCTTAAATCCCCGGCCTTACCCCTTGTGATTTCTTTTTATTCCCATTACTAAAGGCAAAGCTCTGGGGCATTCGATTTCAGAGCACTGAAGCAGTACTAAAGAAAAGTGAGGCGATTCTCAAAGACCTGACAAAGAATGGCCTGCACCATGTGTTCGAGGACTGGCAGAGGCGGTATAAAAAGTGCATTCAGTTAGGAGGGGACTACTTTGAAAAAGATCATGTCAACATTGAAATGGAGTAATAAATATCTGTGAAAAAATCAGTCTCAGTCTTTATTGATCAGCCCTCGTACTAGCCTTAAAATTAATATCAATATTTTTTTTGCATGTTTAATATCTTCGAGCATGATATTATATAAAATTGATATTTTACATATGTATTACCACATATATTTGAAATTTTAGTCCCATTCTTTCTTGAGCTAAGATATTTGGAACTTATTTTATTCCCTAAATTGTTTTTATGGTTCAATTAAGTAATTACTTATAAAGTATTTCCATTTTCGTAATAAATGCGTTCAAATCGTGTGTGATAAATTTCTATACCTATTACAGTTTCATATAACTATACCTTCGTTACCCAAACAAAAAGTTCAGTAAGTAATTTATGAGCATAATTCGGATCCTACCGGAACGGTTCCAAACTCTCGTATAGAGAGTCAGTTTATGTCCCCTGAATAATACGGCAACTTCTCTGACAGCAGCGTTTAACGGGTAAACAGCAGTGTCAGGCGCTAAATTTTCTAATGGCACCTAGTGTGCGAATTTTACTATGTTTATGTCCCCTGAATCATGCGGCAACTTCTCTGACAGCAGCGTTTAGCGGTACAACAGAAGTGTCAGGCGCTAAATTTTCTAATGATACCTAGTGTGCGAATTTTACTATTTTCTCTATGACAAAAGTTATTTGCACTCTATAAAATAAATATTGGAATTTCATCATAGTTATGGGTTTTGAAGTTCATTGAATCCTAAAGTGTGTACAGTTTTAATAAGAAATGAATACTGGAATAAATACATTTCATACTTAGTTAGCCATGCTTAAAGCGACGATTTTTAGTCAATCCACAATTAATACGTAAAGAAAAAAAGGAAAGAAAGAGAAACAATTTTTACATGGTTATTTTTTCGCTTTTATTTATTTTTATTTTGAAATTGTTTTTTATTTTTTGTTAAACTTTTTGTTTTGTTGATCTTGTTAAAGGAAATTCTGTAAATTACTTTTTTTCTTAATATTATTTTCGAAATATTTACTGTTGTATGCTCTAAGTTTACGCAGGTTGAAGTTTGGTGCACCATGTTACATGGGTTGAATACCTGTTGGAGTAGCGTATTTTGATATAAAATATTGAATGCTTTTTAGCATCTTGCATGAGCTCAACTCCTTATTGTCTAGTTTGCTTAATCATTACTGGATAAACTTTAATAACCTGTTACACGAGTAGTATAGCATTAATTATGAGACATACCTGTGAATTGGTAACGAATATGAAGTTCATAGGTGTGTTGTACATCAGTTTTTTAATTCTTTTCGTACCTTTATATGCTATAAAATTCAAAGTCATGGTTGAAGACCTCTGATTTAAGTGAGTTGTAAATGAAACTAAACGCCATCATACTTTGACGATATTTAGTGACGTGAGCCGACCAAAAATATCACATCGACAAAACATACCTCGAAAATAAATCATGGAACCGCACTAAAAGACTGCCGTAACTTTGTTTCCTGAAAATTCAGTAAAGGAACTCTGGAGGCCAAAGGAAGAATACTAATAACTAAAACAACTATTCAGAATTCTCCCATGCAGCAATGTGTCTGAAATTATGTCAAAGAATATTCGAGAGAAGCTGATATATTTGTATTTAACTATTACTTTTAAAATGTGTATATAAAAACAACGCTGGAAAGGATTAGTGAGATATAAACTATTCACGTTTCTCATAAAGTCAAAGACTGACACAATACTAGTTCCATGGTTCGGCTTTCCAAATTTTAATCTACATACTATCATACCGCAATAACGGTAACCTTGTCAAAAAATGAGTAGCAAAAGTCCTACGAAATCAAAATATCAGATTTTTAAGCTGTATCTGCCATTTTATAAACTTAGTTCTGCACCACTTCACATAAAATGTCATTACTCCTATATTTTTGCAGTAGAGAGGTAAGTACATTTTAGCTCATCTTTTGGGGCACCACTTATAAATATGGCAATGCGTTTCTTATAAAAGTGTGCGAGTTTTTTCTCCGTTTTCTCTCTCACTTTGTTCTTTTATTTCTTTTTTTTGCTTGTTTGGATCAGCTTTTTTTGTTAATGACATTTCTAATATAAATGACCCGTTCCTTCAGGAACTATTGAAGATATCTAAATCACACCTCAGTGCTATTGTTAATATACTATAGTGTCGACAAGACAGTTGATTATCTTTTAAGAAATTAATTGCTGATAAATTTTAATAAAAATGTGTAATTAAGAAAATCTATATTTCTTATTAAAGCACATTATTGTATAGTAGTATATCAGTGAACCTAGAAGCCATTCTTTAAGAAATTCAGTATCGGATCTTAAATAGTTTGTTAGATGATCGGTAAAGAGTTTCAAACTTAATATTCATTGGTTGGGCCTTTTAATCTCCTTTAAATTTTTTTAAAAAAACTGATGTCACTACCACACGATTTTCTCTACCCACTACAATTTACTTTCATATATATTCTCAAACTGTTTATAAAACAACGTTGCTTCCCTACATGTTGCTAACATTATATTTTCCGAAAAGGTTCGAAGACACATTTTATTGTAGTGACATAGAAGTAACTAGTTACATAGAAGTGTAGTACAGTAGTCAAACGTTAAAACGACAGCTCTCTATTGCACATGTTGGAGTCAAGATCTGTTAAGTTTGAGCTGGACTTGATATTTTGAAGCAGTGGTCCAAGATTATCGGGAGGCCGGCGCCGGGAAGTCATGGATAAACAAAGATAAGTAGCGCTCTCTCCCAGAATACACACCAAAAGCGCTATATATAGATAACCAGAAGTTTATGGAAGCTTCCCTGGACCCATCTCCAGAATGTGTGTCCATAACACTCTAGAATGTTCCGTGGAAATTTCCAACGGCAATATAAACGAGCTTCTAACGAGTGCGTCTCTGCTACGACATCAAGGGCGGCTCTAAAAGTGCGTCTGTGACGACGGTTGTGAGTGTTGCTACTACGAGGGATTAAGAGAGGCCTTGTGTTCGACTCCCCAACGGGTGAACCGTCCGGAACAAGAGGGCTGCGTCGTGCGTGTTTCGCTACGTCGCAAATAGAAGTCAGGGAAAATTGAAGTAGTTCACATTAATGATGCGACAGTGTGAGCTAAGTGAGGTCACAGTGAAAGCTGAACTAGATCAAGTTATTAATCGACAGTAGGAATTTAGTGAAGCGACAGCTGAAAAATGGACAGAATCACAATATTTTGGATAATCTTTGGATTTACGATGTGTGTAGCTGGTAACACAGGAAATTCTAACCAACAGCAAGAAATATCTCAGAAACGCACAGCTTCAAAAATTATATAACACAAATCGATTATTTTAAAAAACGTATTAACTTTTCCTAAATGATTCTTTTCTCTCTCGTATAGTCACATAATTATAAGAACTTTCTTCTGAATGAAGGGGTCTGTATTGGCATTATTAGAAATTCTTATTTCGATATAAATATGCTGAAGGTTTTACATTTAAAGTTTTTCAGAGATGCATATTAACTTAACTACTAACTTTAAATTAAGTAGTAACACTATGAAAGTAAAAAGTACTTTTTACTTTTCCATCAGCTCACTTGTGATAAGGTACTGTACTGCATCAAAAAATTAGATGTCCAGATTTCACTTAAAACACGTTCTGAAATGCCTTAATAAAAATAGAACAAACAATAAAAATAAAACGAGGGCAGAAATTTTATAACTCTGTGTATACAAAGAGCATAACTCTTGTCGTTCTTCTTCTTTAACGGTTTACTCTCCTCTTTGTAGAACTTGCAGCCCAAGGACTTACAAGTCAATGCCTTGGGTTGAGGAGCAAGCACAGTTTTGGACATAGCATACCCAGGAAACCGAGCTCCTGACGCAGGCGATAGCACATGCGATTCGATTCCGACTTGATTCCCGCTTCCGACCTTCCTGACTCATGGGTTTAATCGGAGTTTCCCTGTATCGCTATGGGAATGTTGGGAAGGTTAATTACATCCCCCGAATTTCCTGTTCTTCCATTCCACCTCCTTTCTCATTTCACACCACCTTTCATCTGCTTGGTTGGTTCAGAGTTGCAAGTGTCGGCGGAAGTCTCGGCGTTGCATGACAGGGGAAAAGGATGTTCTCTGTACCACTTCGTCCCCGGAATGGGGACGATCTCCGAGTCCCGGCCCCCCCCCGCCCAGTGGGACGTACAAGCTAGCAGGGGAGCCGGTTATACCAGCCTGCCATTGCGGAATTTCAACATGGGAAATGCAGGGATCCTGTCCTCTACTCTGCCGTGCCTCCTAATCCGGCAGCCCTATATCTCTTCCCACTTCACCCCTCCCTTCTTGGGATGACTCGTTAGGGGCCTAGGCACAAACGATCTCCTTGGGTCTAGATACTTAGGTGCCCCTCCGTTCCTTGTCCTAGCACATCCAGAATGGGTGATCAGCCCAAAGCCTGTATGGCGTTGAAGAAGAAGGAAATTAAATGTAATGATGATAGGAAAAATCGCGGATGAAATTATCCAACCCAGCAATCACCCGTCGACCGACGCACACCATGAAAAAGCTTTCGGTTAGGTTGGTTGGCCCCGGAGATTTGAAACCGGGACCTCCCGAATGGAGTAACACACATTATAGTGGCACCACCTCGCTTGGTGAGAGCATAACTCAAAACTAAACTTTGGAAAGGAAAATCCAGTTCGCAATTAAGTTAGTAGCTTTTAAGAATGCAAGGCGATTACTTTGGAATATGCTTTGAACCAAATAACCCTTTAAATGAAATATTTTTTGTTGCTATTAGTTTCCTTAAAAACAGCTAATGATTTTGATAAAAATATCAGATATTGGAAAGACAAATAAAACGTACATCTGGATTCTTGAATTTTGTCTCAAACACAGTGAAGTCTTTTTCATCTTACTGAAGTTTACAGCTATAAGCAGTAAAATGTATTGTATAAACCATATAATATATAGGTAATTTGTATCAACTAGCATTCTTCTTACCATTAGCCATTTTCGAAATGTTTTATTGTTGCATGCCTACATTTTCCCAAGTTGAAGTACGTATCTAATGGAATACTTTCAATAATATTGTTCACTTCTTGCAGCTCCGAAGGTAGCAACAATTTTTTTTGTTGCCTAGTTCACTTCGTAAAAGAAGATTAGTTCGACATTGCAAAGAAGCGCCTTTCAACCACTTAGATTAACATTTTCATTACACCTCCCACTCGCCTCTCACCTAGAAGTTAGCGGTATTCGCCGCCGTCGTAATCTCGTCGCTATGGCGTCGGGGTCAACGCAGTCATCTAGAATCGAACTCGCTGATGTCAGCTAGGAAGCATACCACGGTGTCTCAGGGTTCAGCTGTCGGCAAATCGATCTTGGTCTCCTGTAATGGTTATATATGGGCAGGAGTGAGGTGACTTCTAGGTTCAGTCTAAAAGGAAACACAGTTTTCGCATAAGGTCATAGACTTGCGCGTCTTTTGTAGAAATTTCCTACAAAATTATTTTGGCCTCTATCTTAGGTTATTCTCTAACTCCACACTCCCCCGATGTTATTACTAATTTCACTAATACCTTTTTGCCCCGGTTAATTTATTCAAGAGATTAATGCTCTATAACCACTCTTTGTTCGCGTGTTTACTTGAAATCGTTACTGGACGAATATGTTCTTCACATTTATTTACAAGTTTGTGAGGCTGCTCCGACAATTGTTATTAAAACACTGGACAAATATTCAGTACTAGTCACTCCGTCGTTGTGTAGAAGTTAGTTTTGGCACCCTGCGGGGTACTTTACAAATTTAGTGAATTAGCGTATTTTTCTTAGAAAGAGGATTAAGTGTTCTCTTATCAAGGAATCATGAGAATGGTGTAAAATCCACGCTTATGTTCACATATATTAACTTTCTGATGTTTACTTTCTCTACTACGTATAGTAAGTAGGGGAAGTATTGCATTCCACTCAAAAATTCATACCAAGATTTCACCGGAAATACATGTTTTGAGGTGCCCTGAATTTAAAAAAAGCATTTTTAGAAAAAGGTCCGTTGAGTGTCTGAACAGCATAACTCAAAAACGAAAAGTTGGATAATTACCAAACTTGGTATTTAGGTTCAGTATCTTTCACAGATACGAGACAAACATTTTCAAGAAATTCCTTCCAATCCAGACTACCTCTCACATGGAACATTTTTCGAAGATTTTGAGTTTCTCAAAAATGGCTCTACCAATTTTGATTAAAATACCATATGTTTAAGGTTTTTATGGCAAATGAAATTTATATGATGAATTTTCTGTGAATGTCCCCAAAAGTCCTCTTCATTCTGAGTGACTTTTGCATAACTAGCAAACGTAAGAGATAGACAAAATTTTGCTACACAAAACATTTTGATCTCGTTAAAACACACAATTTCTGTCATATACATTTTTTCGAGTGAACCATTTCTGAGATGTTCCTTGTTATTTGTTTAAATTTTTCAATAACTATACTTTGTCTCAAATGGGAATTCGGTTTTCGTTATTTATGTCCTGGACATACAAAGAGAATGGAATGCTCCACATAGCAACCAGCTCTTAAAAGATTTGACTATCGTTTAAAGCCTAACTAAAATATTTTATACAAGAATACAAAGTACAGAGCAGGGAAAGTCATGTGAGCATAACACATAAGATTTTTTTACGTGAAGCCACGTCTTTCAGTCTTCTTATTGGTCTGGCATTCATTTTGTATTTTTATCGGCTCTTGGTTGATAATAAACGGTAAAAAAGAGACCGTTACTCGTAGCGTCTGCTTTCTCTGGTATTCGGTTCATCCCCTCGAAATATAAAGAAAGGTTAGATTTTTATAGCTCCACATTCGGAAAAATACAGTCAACATTTCGAAGCGAAGTTAGTCTATTTCGCCTAAATCTTGCATATTTTGTTACGCAATTACGCCTTCATTTATGTCACAATATTTATGAAGCTTGTAACATATTTACAGTTATTGAAGGGCTCTGATTGATGTAGTTTTTAAACAATCGTGCTAAAATTGTTGAAAACAAAATGTCGTGTTAATTGATCACTAATAATTCATAAACCATAGTTAGTTAACTTTTACTTTTATTACAGGTGTACTCGGGCGAAATATTCATACAAATATGTGTTGTAATTCACTTCAATTGCTCATCAAGAGGCCAGTAGAGATACAAAATGATAAGAATGTTCTGCCAAAATTAGGTAAAAAAACGTACTATAGGAAACTAGGACTGGCCACAATATCATCTATAAATAAATTAAACAGAGCAAGGCTCAGTTTACAAACTTACCTGAGTCTTCGTTTCTGTGTAACTTCAGCTGTTACTTTACCCTCCCCACATTTATACAAAAGCTGTTCTGCTGATATAGTTCCACCATATCTTTACTTAAACCTTTAAGTCTTAACTTATACCGTATTACCTTATTATTCTATCGTAGGCTTTCTAAAATCTATAAAAGTTGCATATATCCTGCCTCTTTCCGCCTGAAGGTATTTGTCAATTAAAGTTTTAATGACCACATATTGTCCCCTGTCCTCCTCCCCTTCCTTTTGAAATGGTGACATTCTTTGGTTTTGTTTTGCCCAGTTTTGTATTCCTTATGCGACAATTCAGTAAATATTTCCCCAAGTTTGACAGCAACGCTATTCCTCTATAGTTAACCTGGATCATCTGCACTCCCCTTCCATTTATTAATAGGCTGAATTATTACCACTCTCCAGATCTTAGGGATATTTCTGTTGTTCTTCATTCCATTCAAAACCCTAGTTAAATACTGAAACCTATCAATATCCTTGCACTATACTTCAATAAATTCTGCTGGTAGACCATCTATACCCAGTGATTTGTTATTTTTTGAAACCTCTCACCTGTTTCAGAATTTCATCATTTGAGAAAGGACTATTGATATAGTTACAGGCAAACTCTAGTTCCCATCTCCCTACAACCTTGTCCTCCATTGCAAACAATTGCTCAAAATATCGGAGCCATTCTGCTGGTTTAATTGAGGTGCTTTTTAGCCATTTTCTTGTACATTTTCTAACTACCTGTCAAATTTGTGTGTCCCCTCCTAAGATTATTTTAGTCCATTTCACGGCCTCCTTGTCTTCCCCACTTATCTCCTTTCATCTCCAACATCAGCTTAAATGCCTCTCTTATTTGGATCATATTCTCTTTCGCTTCATTTCTATTACTCTCCCTCCATAGGAACACTCACTGCCCTTCTTACCAAATTACGCATATTGCTACAGTCATCATCAAACACTCATTGACCATACTAACTTTATTACTATATCGCCTTATATTTATTCCTGCCCACTTTAGTACTATATAACCCTGTATATATATATATATATATATACACAGGGTTATTAAAAAAGAAGGAACAGACCTTAAATATTTATTTCTAATGAGCGACACATCATTAAATAGAGGATAGTTCAAAGTTTTAAGCCCCACCTATGTTCCATTCAGTGCCTACAGCGTAGCTGTGTTTTTTACGAGAAAATGACGACTCCACAGGAAAAGTCGTTTTGTGTGCTGCATTATGTAAAGCGTGAATCCATTGTTTCATTGCAGCGTACATTTCGTTGTAAGTTCAACAACGAGCCGCCTCGTCATAAAAAAATTACAATTGATACAGTAAATTCGTAGAAGATGGTTGCGTATGCATACAGAAAATCACTGGCCGTCCTCGCATAACAAATTATGCTCAGTTTGAACACATAAAATAAAATTTTAAACTTCTCTCTATTCAGTGATATATCGCCATTTATTGTCGTTCATTAGAAATAAATATTCAAAGTCTGTTTCTTGTTTTTGAACAACTCTGTATATATCAAATGTTACAGTGCCAACATTAGATAAGAAAACGTGCTACAGGAAACTAGAAGATTGAATACCTCATCTTTGTTTTATTGGTCAAAACAAGCAATTACTGTAAAAAGACCAAATATTATTTCGAGCTATAGCGCATAAGATACTGTTTATATGGTACTTGTCATAAAGGATAATGCCTATGGATTTTACTATAGCATGTACATTCTTAGATCTCTCTTTGGATGTGTTATGCATGAATCACTTTTGCACACAGGTAGAACTGGCAGCATCTGCTACACAATTAATCCAGACTAGCACCTGGCCCATACCGCATCACGTCACGTCGATATCAGGCGGACATCTTCCCAGGCCGACTACATATCGTAATGACAGATTTACGTTCCCGGGAATATAAGTAACGGAGCATGCGCGTGAAGGCTATCATTTCTATGTAATGATTAACGGCGCATGTAGGAATCATACTCTTGATTAATGTCCCAAGTCAATTAAGTGTAATAACCCTCGGTCACATGAGCCTCTATTAAGCCAATAAACTCATATTTCTCTCTCACGTAACCACGGAATGCACATGCCAATTCTGTAAGCCTAATGTTTTCCAAACTGTCAGTAACGTTATAATAGCGACCGAAGCGGAAAATCGTGTCAGCACTCGCGCTCTAGCGTTCTCCTTAGATGCCCTGGCTTTCATTGAGAAGCGCTCTTTGTAGCAGTAACTTTCATTAAGTTACCCTTGTTTATATATATTTATGAAACTTTTTAGGCATGTCAAAGCACTATTTATGTATGCGAGATAAAACTGTATTTATTTCAGCATATTTTATTGAGAGAGGATATCTTTAACGTAAAATCAGAATATTTTATTTCGCAAAATGAATAAATATTTTGTTTTACTGCTCTTTTAATTAATTTAATTTGGTGTGTTAAAATTTTTGTTACATTGTTTATTAAATTCAAAATCTGATGTTATATTCGCATGATTTTATTTGCCTACTATTTTAGATTAGTGTGTATACATACTCTTCTTATGAAAGCTTACTTTTCTATCTGTTTCATTTTAATCTAGATAAATATTTGCATAAATAGCTAAATTTCGTTAAAAAATTCAAAGGGAATACGTTTAGTCAGATGTTTTAACAACTGTAGGCTATACACTGACCTTAAAATTCCATACTCTTTCCATGACATCGTGAGAAACAACTGAAAATCGACAGGACTTAGAAAGAATGGTAAAACATTGAACAATTCGAACCATTAATAACGAATATCCCGGTAATGGCTGACGCCATAAAAAGTTATTTGAATTAAATTGTGTGCTTTGAAGAAATCTACATTTTTGGTGTAGTCGTTTTAGTCTATCGCTTAGCGCTTACCAGTTATGCAAGATTATGTAAATTTTCTTTCTAATGAACAAGCTGTTCCCAGAAAAATCAAGATGTACATTTTATTTTTCATATAAAGGTCTTTAATATATGGTATTTTAGCCAAATTTGTTAGAGAAATTTTTCAGGAAATAAATTCAAAAAATTTTCCATGTGAAGGGTATTTCGGGAAGGAGGATTTTGTTGAAAATCTTCATGTCGCTTCTTTGGAAGGTACGGAACTTAAATATCAAATTTGGTATTTATCTCACATTTCGTTTTTGAGCTATGCAGTTCTCAGACACGCATACATACACGTACTTGGACTTTTTTCTAAAAATGTTTTTTTTTGGGGGGGGATTCAGGGACCTCATAGCACTTGATATCAAATTTTTCTGTGGTATACAATACCTTCTCTACCTACTATGTACTGGTAGGGAAAGTAAAAGTGCAGTAACTCAAGAGAAAATCCTATATTAGTTTTGAAATTATTTATTTTCTCTATAAGCACAAAAAGCTTTTAAATGTTTGAGATAACAATGCAAAACTTATAATTAAAGTATATTCTATATGTTAAATCTAAAAGCTCCTTGCATTGTAGTGAATTAAGGATGTTTACGTTTTAAACATCGTGTATAGAATGCTTACAGGCAGAAATATTTTGGAAATCCTGTAACTAATCAAAATTCTAAATCGAATTTTTGACGATTTTTCACTAACACTGCGCAAAAAGGTGCTGCAAAAGTCTCCCTATAACCCCTCAAGACTTGTTTTGAAAGAACGAAGAGTTTCTGATTTCCTTTGTTTCTAATCGAACACAAAAATTGCACTCGCTTTATGTAAATTTCGAGATCTCCAGGTTCCTGGTCCTTATGTGCTGTAGGATAACTCCATACGACTACGTATACATATTTCTCTCTTTCCTATTACAACTGCTGTCGTTTCATTCCTGCTTTCTGACGAAATTAACTGCAGAAAAAGTAAAGGAACTCTGCTGTTTAAATATATTAATGTGTTTATTTTCACACTGGAGTATTGCAAATAAGTGCAAAAATTCAACAGGAACATTAAGGCAATAACTGGCATTCATAAGGGCATATCTATAAATTAATTTTGAACACAGCTCTTGAATAAAACGTATTAAAACTTCCATGAATTTTCTGTTATTTGCGTTGTTTAACTTGATTGGAGGCATATAAAACATTGTAATGTGTTAGCATTTATTTTCCATTTCTTAGTCATTTTAAAACTCAGAATATGAGTTTTTTATTTTTTTCGGCTGCTAAAAATGTGTATATTTCGTTACTACTCTAAGCAGGCAATGTGTAAACCTCAGCAATGCAAGCATTAATACGTCTCTTTGCAGTTCTAAAATTATAACGATGTTTTAATTTACTTTTAATATAACCAACAGTAACTATACAAACATATAATTTTGATATTTTTCATCGCTGGTTTTGAATTAAAAATTTATACAGCATAAATAAACATAGTATTTTGAACATAGGAGAAGCATTTCATATTAAAGAAAAGAGAACACAAATTAAACACCAAGACTTAATTTTACTGCTATAACACAGTGCAGAGGGATATTAAATTCATACTTGCATCAAACCAATTCGCTTGTAGTATATGTGAAATCGCAGATCCAGCTTAACCAGCTGAGCTATGCTCGCCTACTCCGTCTTGCACTGTAATTGCAAGAGTAGGTTTGTTTTGAAAGCCTGCTAAACATTCTTCCTACCTTTTGATCTAGGATGTAGGATGAGTTCATCAGAGGGGGACACCTCGCGCACTGTGACCATCTTGATATATTGTGGCTACACCCACAGAGGCAGGGATAAGGTGAAGGAGCCGAAGGAGGTCCCAGTTCCGCAGACAGACCTACAGAGACGCGCAGAACTCCCTAATATTTCCAGTTTGAACACCTGCGCAGCAGTGAGTGAGAAATTCTTAAGAGGGCAACATAGCGACGCTAACTGGGATACACGAAGAAATATATTTCCAATGCGCATGCATCCACGCCATCTACTGGCAGCACCAGCACCGCAGGACCTTAAATTACAACTGAAACATGAAATAGAGATGAAATAAGAAAAAATGGGGGAATGCACCACCTCGGCATTCGCCTTGGGACCAGGAGAAATCACGAAAAGTTCCATGGTCAGAGTGGGTGGTCAAGGGGAAGTGAACCCGCGACCTCCGAATTCGAATCACAGACTTTGCCGTCTTAGCCATCCCACTTCGTAACTTTTGAGCTTAAACGCCTTTAACTACATTGGTCTTATCGGCGGCCTTTTCCTTTGGAACTTATTGGTGTTAACACGTGTAACTCTTGTCGTTGGGTTTTTTGCACTTTGGTTTTTAATCATTAGAACATTCACACTCTCACTCATACTTCCAGACTCTGGGGAGGATAGGAATTAATCCCATCCCTCAGCCGGGTATCGAACCCAGGACCCCTCGCACAGCAGACTACAAATTCAATACTTCTCTTCGTGAATGTGAATGCGGAAAACGCAACTACCAGAAACATATAAGGGAGAAAGCTTGAAGGAAGACAAAACGTACGATTTGAGCTGTTCCAAGAGTGCGGTCTGGGTTTTCTATGTTTCGTAGTATCCGATTACCGCGCTTAATCCGCTCTGCGAAATTCTCCAGGATTCAAAATGTATTCGCAGACTCTGCTACTAGTTCGTTTGGTTTATTCGTTGACTGTAACTCAAAATACAGGTCGATTAGTTTGACCTGTCTGTCAGATCGATCACCAGTTTTCGCTTTACATAAAAGTGAGCCTTCCACAGGCTTTGATTCTAAAAATACTCAATGCAGACACCTTCGTAATAGCTATTCCAGAATCTCCTGACACGCCTCTTCGAGCTCCTCCCTTCTCCCCTTCAAAGATAGACCACATAGCTATCGGCGGTGACAATATGGCAATTACCATATGGTATCAAAATATATCACAGTACCTACAATTTAAAAGAGAAATATAAAACGAAACTTTTTTAATCCTAAGAATAAACTAAACTGTAAAAGTAATATTAAAATACTTGTTTTAGGAAGCTCTCCATAAATATTACTCTTACATTTGTTACAATTTTCAACGAAATTTAAACTATGTTCATAATTTTCTAAAACCTCTTATTCCTGAGTTGTTTTATGTCCCTCAAGAAGAGAAGCAGCTCGGGCCAAAGTTATTCAATACGTAAACAACCCTGTAGCGAATATTCAATAAAATTTTGGTTTTGTAGATTTTCAGTTTTTCAAAAATGGTCCTCAGCTCTTCTAAAAGGATTATACATGAATCAAATGCACATTTTAGACCACTAGGTTGGTGAGTAAGGTCTTACAGAATCGAAGAAAATTTATAGAAAAAGAGCCAGCGAACTCTCTTATTTTTTACATTCTACAAAACACTTCACAAAAACTTTTGTTTTTTACCCACTTCCCATTTATGCTGTCTTGGTGGAAGGTTGAATTTCATACTCTGTGCTGGTAACCTAAACTACCTGCGTGCTTTGCCTATTTAAGTGCACGTATGTGCAGTACTATATAAAATTCTCAAGTTGTTGGTATATTTATTATTACAGAAATTTAATATAATCATATTTCTTAGTTGAATTTTATCATTTAAATTTTACCTGGGTATTTACTTCATTTTTATTTGTTAAAATTTACTTACGATTTAGTTCATGCAGCAGCAAAGTATGAGCTGAAAGTTATTGACTTTTTTAAGCTCAAAAGTGTGTGGATAATTGATCGCCAGTTCTCCAGCAATGTTAACGCTGGTGACATTGTGAGTGGTACCACCATATTAAACATCTGTTACTAATTAATTTTATTTTCGCGTAAGTACTATTTCTGTTATTCACTATAAACAAATAGTACGCAATACACATGCATTAGGTAGGTACTACTGCATGCTGGTGTGGTTTGAAAATATGAAATTTGCCTGGCTTAATGAAAGTAGTTGGAAAATACTCCACTGCCAACGCTGATAATTTGACGATTCAAAAGGGTGGAGTCATTCCGAAGGCCATGACAACACAACATATAATGAGATATTGGAGGATGTTATCTAAGTTGGTAACCTTGAGTTTTCTACAAAATGGGTGCGTCCATGCTCTACTAGACCACGGGAACACGCGATCGTGTACAGTGTACCAGCAAATTAGTGAAGAACGGCAATAAATAAAAAGAAAGTGTTGAAAGACCATGTTTGTGTTTTATGGGCGACGTAAAATCCACACTGAAGTTCTCCGGTCCTTGGACAAGAAAAAGGATCGGTTGAGTGGGAGTTAAACCAGCAAACTAAGACTGTTGGTTTATGGCCCCGCACTTGATGGCACCACATTCTGCTTTCTGTCACGAAATTTCAGTTACAGCTTTCAGCACTTACTCTGGTTACCGTAACCCAATAAACCAGATGGTGCGCTTTGCTAGATTAGTACAAATTGCTGCCGCTAGTGGCGGGCCAGGTTATACGAGGAGCCGTTAAAATGGAGAGACAAAATTCGCGAATTGCCGCATTAGCCCATTTTCATCCGGGAGATGGTAAAATCCCCTCGCGTTTTGTTTGCTAGCCCAGGTTGGTACATATTTACTAAATTGTGCTCCTCTACGGAAACGTTCATAAACAGAACACTCGTTTATATTCATTGCCTATCTTCACACAGGGCCCCAGTGCTACATTAAAGCGGTATTAACAATCTTCATTTACTTTTAGTGTGCAAAAACTGCTAAATTCCTTGTAAATTCTACACATTTCTTAAAATTTATTATATACATTTTAGAATTATAATAACTGCTGTATTTACCTCCGCGTCATTAATAATCCTGTGTGAATTACATTCATTCAAATCCCTTTAGTTTTGAGTGCTGCACTTACTATCGGAAAGTATAGCTTCCCCAGGCTTCATTCCTATTCATCCTTTGTGCAACCAGCCTGCTAAAATTTCGTCTTAAAATCCGTAAAATAGGCACATTATCATCTAAAATAATAGAGAATTTAATAGCCGAGGCATGTGTGAGTTTTATCTCTAAAGTACAGAAGTTGAAGCTAAATGAACGCTGGCAAATGTTCGCGCAGAATGCTGTTCCCAAAAGTGGTAGGCGTACACTATATCTGTACATCAGAACACATTAAATACCCTTAAAACATTAAAAATCTTACTTTTATGGTGATAATCCCTGACACAAGTTATTTTGTTATTAAATTGTATACATTAAATACAATGCATGAGCATGAATTACTTCACTTTTGTTAATCGAAAAATCACTTCTCCTAGCTTCGAGGATATGCTAACATACTCGTATCACAAACATGGGGAAAAGAGAAAAGAGGGCTGATCAATAAAGACTGGGACTGATTTTTTTCCTGTAGCTTCCTTGATAGTTTCCTGTCTCTACCATGAATATTTGGAAAGAGCGGAGTTTCATGTATAATGTCCATAGGCAGCACCACTCTCGTGTCGGTAGGTTGGCAGTAATGCTGTATCTTGTTGATCCTACTTGAATTTCGTCTACCACAAAATGGATGTGACACGAGAGTAGCAATACAGCGCAATAAAACTTTATTTTCTTTTAAATCATACAGCCTCTGAAACTTTCGAAAAGCTGAAGCAAGCATACGGTGAAGATGCACTACCTTGTGCAACAGTGTTTAGGTGGTTCAAGGCCTTCAAAGAAGGGCGAGTTCTCTGTACTAAGCAAGGTGGGCCTGGTGTTTCGGAATGGAATACTTTACCAGCACACTATTGTTACAGCAGCATACTACACGTCAATATTGACTACACTGAAGAAGCACATTGCCATAAAACGTTCAGAACTTCATCAGAATGGGTGGCGATTTCATCACGACAATGCGCGGCCTCACGTCGCAAATCAAGTCCAGGAATTTTTGGCTGAACTCAAGATTACCTGTGTGCCGCATCCGCCTTATAGCCCCAATCTTGCCCCCTGTGATTTCCTTTTATTCCCATCACTAAAGGCAAAGCTCCAGGTCATTCGATTTGAGAGCACTGAAGCAGTGCTGAAGAAAAGAGAGGCGATTCTCAAAGACCTGATAAAGAATGACCTGCACCATGCGTTCGAGGACTGGCAGAGACGCTCTAAAAAGTCCATTCAAGTAGGAAAGGACTAATTTTAAAAATATGATGTCAACATTGAAATGGAGTAATAAATATCTGCGAAAAAAATCGGTCAAGTCTTTATTGATCAGCCCTCATAACTTCATTTATATATTAACAATATTTCAGCTCGAGTTTGAAACACGACTTAATGTATGTCCGGTCATTTCAATAATAAAATAAGGCATCACTATGAAAACGAGCTCAACATCAACTTATTCGTTATCGGACTGCCTGATTATTGTTTTATAATACATTGTAGGTTTATATTTGAAATAAGCGTTGTGAGGAAGGAATTTTAGCCTGTGTTTTTCAGGCTTTTCAATGTCGAATGAATGTTGACTATGAAGATAAAAGGTGCATACCTCAAGTTCTAAGTATCGTAGAGAGATTATTTTTGTACAGGCATGATTAGAGAATAACATTTGTCTAATTACAACGGTGGCATCTCTCTTTTTAACGTAATTAATGAAGATCATATTCTCAGTTCAGCCGTATAAGATGCGTGTACCTCTTTTAGCAGCGCTGTTAGGAGGGGTAATTCGCTGGAGTACGGCCCGCCTTCATATACGAAGGTCAGTCAATAACTAATGCCTCCTATTTTTCTCTTGTAACTTGCAAGAAACTTAAACTCTGATTACACAACATGAAAGCCACAACAATTGAGGATTTAATTGTCACGTTTCAATGTAATTCCCATCCTTTTCCACAGTTTTGGTTCAGCTTTTAACGAGGGCATGTATACCGGTGTGTTAAGACGCACGGTCTTGTTTCCGAAGCCACGATGAACTTCCTTTAGCGGCCCAAAAAGCTGGAAGTCTGATGGTGCTAGATCAGGGCTATATGGGGGATAAGAAAACACTTCCCATCATGTTGCAATCGCTTCTGTGATATGGCGATTGGTGTGTGGTTTTGTATTGTCATGCAAAAGCAGAACATCTGTCATGGCTTTTGTTGGCGAATCTGCTTTAAGCTTTTTGAGGGTACTGACGTATTGTATAGAATTTATTGGTATCCCTGCTCAAAAAATCAAACAGAATCACATCCTCTGCGGCCCAAAATACGGTCGCCATCACTTCCCTGCCAATGGCACATTTTAAAATTTTTTCTTCCTCGGTGAGGTGGTGAGATGCCATTACAAGGACAGTCTCTTTCATTCTGGTTCAAAAAATCTGATGTGTTACACTCACATGACTTTCTCTACTCTTGTACAAACTATTTTTACAAACGCTTATTCTCCATCTACTTCATGTTAATCGAAATAAACATTTGCGGACTCTATCTTACTGCTAATTTTCTTGTAGATGTAAGGGGAATGTATATTTACAAGGGCAATTTGGAAATACAGTTGCCTTTAAGCACATGCATATCTCTTAATAGCTGGTTGCTAGGTGCAGCACCATTCCCTTTGCCACAGATTAATACTCTTTGCATATCCAAGACAAAAAAAATGAATAACGAATTCCCATTTGATATAATAAGTATTGAAAAATTTAAGGGAATAACAAGTAATATCTCGAAAATGGTTCACTCAACAAAAAAATGTATATGGCATAAATTTTGTATTTTAACGCGATCTACATTTTTTATGTAGTAGTATTTTGTCTATCTCTTATGGTTTACGAATTATGCAAACGTCATTCACAATAAAGAATACTTTTGGAGACATTCCCAGGAAATTCAAGATATACATTTTATTTGTCATAAAAATATCTTAAACATATGATATTTTAATCAAAATCGTTAGAGCCATTTTTGAGAAAATTAAAATTTTCGAAAAATGTTCCATGTAAAGGGTACTCTGAGGTGAGAGGATTTTCTTGAAAACCTTCGTGTCGCATCCTTGGAAGACGCTGAACCTAAATACAAAGTTTGGTGTTTATCCGACTGTTCGTTTCTGAGTTATGCTGTTCACAGACAGACACACACACACAGACACACAGATACACACACGGACATGTTTCCAAAAATGCTTATTTTGGATTCAGGGGGTCTCAAAACATGTATTTCCGGTGAAATCTCGGTATGGAATTTTTGGGTGGAATACAATACTTCCCCTACTTACTATAGTAGTAGAGAAAGTAAAAATGAACCCGGGTTTCGTCTATCAATTTTGCCCAGGAACTCCTCTCTCTCCAAATGGAAGCGCTACAAGTGTTAGGAGGTTATTGTTTTTCATCTGCTTCTTCTGGTCCTTAACATTCGGATTACCCACCGTGAACCAACTTTTGAGTACCCCAGTTCATGAATAATTGTCACCACACTGCCTTTATTGAGGGAAGTAATGCTACACAATTCATCGTTGTTACCCGGTGGTCATCTCGAATGATCCCATTCACTAGCTCATCGTTGCATGGAGCCACTATAGTTACGGATCTGCATCAGCCAACGGTGTGGCCCTTCAGCTTCGTTACAGCGACGAACCCATTTTCTAACTGTGATGACATCCACTGTTGCATCACCATACATCTTTGTAAGCCTTTCATGAATGCGAATGAGCGTTTCACCTTCCGCATTCAAGAATTCAATGACAGAGCGCTGTCTGATACGAACATCGATGTCAGCCGTTTTTCAACTGGCAGAAGTACTGCCACCGTTTGACATAGGAAGTTGCTATTGCAGTAGAGTGGAGAAGAATGGTTGAAGAATGGCGCCAAATTCAAATTGTTCACATAACTAACTTAGTTCAGGAGAAAAGAAATGAGGCATTGCTTATTAACTGACCCTCGTACCTTCAACTTTGGCACCTACTCTAATCAAGGGTATTTGGTCCAGAGAGTGGATATCACAATGTCGCTGAGTTTTGATGACCCCTAAATTCCCCCTCTCGACAAAATTATTCAGTAAAGACAGAGGCGAAAGAGAGATAGAAAGTGTGTGCAAATAGAGGTACTCAAAAGAGAAACCCGAGCAAGTACAAAATGTCTCATGGATATAAAGCAAAGATTTTTATAAAATTCGCAGACATTAAAACACTCTACATACAAGAACTTTCGCTATTTTGTTTTGTCAGTGAAAACCAATAATGATAGACCAATAGAACTTATTGTTAGATTGGCAATCGGCATGTTGCCATGGTAGTAACGGAAAGCCTAAGAACCGTTGTTCAAATCCCGGTTATGGCATTGAATTTTTCAGTCTGATTCCACCTTTCCAACGTTATCCTACAACGGCTTATCTGAAAGAACAACTAATTACCATTGATTGATCTAATAGTTGGTTAAACTATGAAACCCAGGTCTTAAAGTACTTACAACATTGTAAGACGTCATTGGGGCATGTTATCTCAAAATGAATTTGAGATCTCCTTGTGGTTTACAGGAAAAATGCAAATTAATTGGGGGATTTAATGTGGTACCGGCATGTTGCTATGGTAGCTCAAGTGGTTAGAGCAACAGCCGGGAAGATCCGTAGTTCATATCCGGCTATGGCAATAAATTTTTCGGTCTGATTCTACCTTTCCAACCTTGCCCTACACACGACCTGCGTGAAAGAACAATTAATTACCAATCATCAATCACTCAGTCGGTAGAGCACCTGCCTGTTGTGCTAGGGGTCCCGTGTTCGATTCCCGGCTGGGTGAGAATTTTTCTCTAGCCCAGATGATTTCTTATCCTACCCAGAGTCTGGAAGTATGAATGAGAGTGTGAATGTGTGTATGATCTAATGATTAAAAACCAAAGTACAAGAAAACTCAACGACAAGAGTTAACACCATTGCCAATAGGCAATAAGTTCCAAAGGAAAGATCGCCGATAAGACGAATGTAGTTAAAAATGGAACTAAAAAATTAATTACCGAATAGTTGGATAAACTATAAGACCCAGGTCTTAAAGTACTTGCAACACTGTAAGTTGCCATTGAGATAAGTTTCAATGATTTTGAGGTCTTATAGTTTACAGGAAAAAATGCAAATCAATTGGATTTAATGAGGTACCGGCACGTTTTTATGGTATCTCAATTGGTTAGAGTAACCTTACGGAGAGCGGAAGATCCGTAGTTCAAGTCCCGGCTATGGAATAAGATTTTTCGGTCTGATTCTACCTTTCCAACTTTGTCCTACACACGGATTGTGTGAAAGTGCGATAAGAATAGTTTGAAAAACCTGATGTGTTACACTCACATGACTTTCTGTACTCTTGTACAAACTATTTTACAAACGCTTATTCTCCATATGCTTCATTTTAATCGAGATATCGAGATATCAATCTTATTGGTAATTTTCTTGTAGATGCAAGGGGAATATGGTAGGTTTTAAGCGATAGTAAAATATTTTAAGCGCTGGTTGCTATGTGGCGCATTCAATTCCCTTTGCATGTCCAGGACATAAAAAAAATTAATTACGAATCTGAGTAAAAGTATAAGTATTGGGAAAATTTAAGGGAATAACAAGCAATATCTCGAAACCAGTTCACTCATCAAAAAAAAATGTATATGACATAAACTTTGTATTTTAACGCGATCTACATTTTTTGTGTAGTAAAATTTTGTCAATCTCTTATGGTTTACCAGTTACGCAAAGGTCGTTCACAATGAAGAATACTTTTGGAGACATTCCCAGAAAATTCAAGATATACATTTTATTTGTCATGAAAATATCTTAAACATATGATACTTTAATCAAAATCGTTAGAGCCATTTTTGAGAAAATTAAAATTTTCGAAAAATGTTCCATGTAAAGGGTAGTCTGGCGTGGGGGGATTTTCTTGAAAACCTTCGTGTCGCATCTCTGGAAGATACTGAACCTAAATACCAAGTTTGGTGTTTATCCGACTGTGCGTTTCTGAGTTATGCTGTTCACAGACACACTGACACACACACACACACACACACACTGACACACACACACACACACACACACAGACACACACACGGTCATGTTTCCAAAAATGATTTTTTTGGATTCAGGAGGCCTCAAAACATGTATTTCCGGTGAAATCACGGTATCGAATTTTTGGGTGGAATACAATACATCCCCTACTTACTTTACGTAGTAGAGAAAGTAAAAAATCTGATGTGTTACACTCACATGACTTTCTCTACTCTTGTACAAACTATTTTTACAAATACTTATTCTCCATATGCTTCATGTTAATCGAGATATCGAGATGTCAATCATATTGGTAATTTTCATGTAGATGCAAGGGAAATATGCTAGGTTTAAAGCGATAGTCAAATATTTTATCGCTGGTTGCTTTGTGGCGCATTCCATTCTCTTTACATGTCCAGGACATAAAAAAACGAATAACGAATTTGAGAAAAAGTATAAGTATTGGAAAATGTAAGGGAATAACAAGCAATATCTCGAAAACGGTTCACTCAACAAAAGAAATGTATATGACATAAATTGTGTATTTTAACGCGATCTACATTTTTTGTGTAGTAAAATTTTGTGTATCTCTTATGGTTTACCAGGTATGCAAAAGTCGTTCACAATGAAGAATACTTTTGGTGACATTCCCAGAAAATTCGAGATATACATTTCATTTCTCATGACAATATCTTAAACATATAATATTTTAATCAAAATCGTTAGAGCCATTTTTGAGAAAATTAAAATTTTCGAAAAATGTTCCATGTAAAGGGTAGTCTGGCGTGGGGGGATTTTATTGAAAACCTTCGTGTCGCATCTCTGGAAGATACTGAACCTAAATACCAAGTTTGGTTTTTATACGACTGTTCGTTTCTGAGTTATGCTGTTCACAGACACACAGACAGACACACAGACACACAGACAGACACACACACGGACATGTTTCCAAAAATGCTTCTTTTGGATTCAGTGAGTCTCAAAACATGTATTTCCGGTGAAATCTCGGTATCGAATTTTTGGGTGGAATGCAATACTTCCCCTACTTACTATACGTAGTAGAGAAAGTAAAAAGACTATAAATGTAGCACAAAAGATATTCCCCCTTTGTTTCTTGGTATCTCAAAACGTATACTTCCAATGAAATCTTAAGGTAAGGAAAGTCTCTGAAAATAAAAATTCTCTGCACGCTGGCGAGATCTCAGTAGATGCGTTTTAACGAGCGCAAAAGAAACTTCTCGTTCTCAATCTTTTTCTTTACCTTGGCTAGGAAGTGGGTATTACAGCGCGCCATCATAACAAGGTAGTCAGCGAGGCGTGTGTAATGGTTTTGTCTTGCAAGTACTCGAGTCACACCTCACATAATGGTATTGCTCTCAAAGCGAAGTGCCTTACCGTCTCTGTGTAGATATCGTAACATAACTACCATTGTAGGTAAATGCGCGCGTTTCTCTGCCATCCGATGTAGCCACACATTCCGATACAAATAAACAAAGCTTTCACCGCTCTGACCATGCGTTTGCCCCTCAATACGATGATGTTATTCATGTTACTGTAAATATAACTGTACGCTTCGGTAGAGTTGTGTTGTATTCGATGACCTTCTACACTCACTCTTCTATAACTATTCTTACAAAAGTTTATACTTTCTCTACCATGTACATATTGCATTCCACTTAAAATTTCTGAACAGAAATTTCACCGGAAATACATGTTTAGAGGCTTCCTGAATCCAAATAAAGCATTTTTGGAAACATGTCCGCGTCTGAGAACTACGTAACTCAAAAACGAAAAGTCGGATGAATACCAAACATGGTATTTGAATTCAGTATCTTCCAAGGATGCGACACAAAAATTTGAAACAAAATCCCCCACGCCAACTACCCTTTAATGGAACATTTTTCGAAAACTTTGATTCTTTAAAATATCATATATTAAATACTGGATTATTCAAAAAGAAGTAACAGACTTTAAATATTTATTTATAATGAACGACACATACGATGCACCACCGAATAGAGGGAAGTTCAAAATGTTATTTTATGTGTTCAAAATGAGCACCAGTGCTTTTCTGTTTGCATTTGCAAACATCTTCTACAAATTTATTTTATCAATTGTAAATTTTTTATGACGAGGCGGCTCGTTGTTGAACTTACCACGAAATGCACGCTGCAGTAAAACAATGGATTCACTCTTTGCATGCTGTAGCACACAAAACGACTTTTCCTGTGGCGTTGCCATTTTCTCACAAACAAACCCAGCGCCGCTGTAGGCACTGAATAGAACTAAAAGGTGAGGACTTAAAACTTTGAAGTTTCCTCTATTCAGTGATGAGGCGTATGTGTTGCCATCTATTGTCGTTCATTAGAAATAAATATTTAGTGTGTTCCTTCTTTTTGAATAACCCTGTATATTTAGATTACAAATAAAACGTATATTTTGAGTTTTCTGGGAATAGCCTGTGAAGTTCTTTTTATTCGGAAGGAAATTGGTATAATCTTGTATAACTGGTAAACGCTAAGTGATATAAGAAAACATACACAAAAAATGTAGACCTCTTTAAAACACACAATTCTACTTAAAATGAGTTTGTTGTGGCATAAGCCATTTCCGAGATATCCGTTATTAAAGGTTCGAATTGTTCAATACTTGTCATTCATTTACAGTTAAATGTTTTAGAAATGGACGCTATACACTGGCCTTAAAGGAATTGCTAAGTATTGAAAAATTCGAACGGTTAATAACGGATAACTTAGAAATGGCTGATGTCGAAAAAAATTATAGGAAACCAATTTTGTATTTTTAAGAGATCACATTTTTTGTGTGGGCGCCAGGGTAGCGCAGAGGATTCGTTTCCGGCTCTTGTACTGAGGTCCGGGGTTCCATTATTTCCGGCTGTGGGTTGGTGATTTTATGTAGGCGCTATCCACGCCTTCATTTCTGACTTACTCATATGAAGTATTCTCAAAGTCTAACGTGTTTCGGAGACCACGGTAAAAGCTGTTGGTCCTCTTCAACGGATTCCGCCCGGTAGGTGCCTCCACTACAGATATGGGTCCAGCCATTGCTTGGTATTCCCCGAAGGTCATAAGTCATATGAAGAGCGTTAGAAACGATGCCCACTTTTTTGAGTAGTGTGTTTTCGTCTATCACTTAACGTTTACCAGCTATACAAAATTCCTTCCGAATGAAGAGATCTTCACAGGTGTTGCCATAGAATTCAAGATATACATTATATTTGTCACCTGAATATCTATAACCGTTGAGGGCCATTTTTAGAAAGTCAAAAGTTTCGAAAAATCTTCAATGTAGTAGTTCGGGTGGGGGATTTTCTTGAAAATCATCGTGTTGCAGATTTTTGAGTTATGCTCTTCATAGACAGATAGACCCTTTTCTAAAAATTCTTCTTTGGTTCAGGGGTTCAAGTAGTAGGGAAAGTAAAAATAGAGAATTATGTTCTAATATTATCTTTCAAAGGCTATTGTCTAGTTTTTTAAAAATAAATCACTGCATAATAGGCTACTTCAGCTGCGTGGAAGAAACTTTCTACTAAAAGCTGTGAAGTTGATACATTAAGTTAATATGAGGTGGAAGTTTGCAAAGAAACAACTTGGCCCAAGCTTACAAAAGGGTAATTCAAGCGCGGAGGTCCGGCTCCTTGTTAACAAGAAGCCCAACTCTGTCTGAACGGAATGCTGCGAGGCACTCGTAGAAAAGAAAGTGCTAGCTGCCTCAATGAATAAATTCTGAATCTCGAGCGACTGCGTGACAGCCTTGTTTATAGCTTCAACTTGTATGACGTGTTTACATTGCTGCACTCAAATATTTGTTATAGGCACGTAGTGTTGTATTAATTTAGGTCAGAAGTCAATATAACATATGCAAGACGTGTAGGATATTTCAAAGGAACTAAAGCTTTATAGATGTACAGTTGACATTAATTATCTTCTTCTTAGTTCAACTATCCAGCTTTCAGAGGTTATTTCTGCTTATGTGCAATAGTGATTTATCGTTCCACTGTCCTTCTTATAAGCCAAATTTAGCTATAACTGTTTACTTTCTCTACTACATATAGTAAGTAGGGGAAGTATTGTATTCCACCCAAAAATTCGATACCGAGATTTCACCGGAAATACATGTTTTGAGACTCACTGAATCCAAAAAAAGCATTTTTGGAAACATGTCCGTGTGTGTGTCTGTCTGTGTGTCTGTGTGTCTGTGAACAGCATAACTCAGAAACGAACAGTCGTATAAACACCAAACTTGGTATTTAGGTTCAGTATCTTCCAGAGATGCGACACGAAGGTTTTCAAGAAAATCCCCCCACCCCAGACTACCCTTTACATGGAACATTTTTCGAAAATTTTAATTTTCTCATAAATGGCTCTAACGATTTTGATTAAAATATTATATGTTTAAGATACCTTTATGACAAATAAAATGTATATCTTGAATTTTCTGGGAATGTCTCCAAAAGTATTCTTCATTGTGAACGACTTTTGCATAACTGGTAAACCATAAGAGATAAACAAAATTTTACTACACAAAAAATGTAGATCGCGTTAAAATACACAATTTATGTCATACACATTTCTTTTGTTGAGTGAACCGTTTTCGAGATATTGCTTGTTATTCCCTTAAATTTTCCAATACTTATACTTTTTCTGAAATTCGTTATTCATTTTTTTTATGTCCTGGACATGCAAAGAGAATGGAATGCGCCACATAGCAACCAGCGTTAAAATATTTGACTATCGCTTAAAATCTAGGATATTCCCCTTGCATCTACATGAACATTACCAATAAGATTGACATCTCGATATCTCGATTAACATGAAGCATATGGAGAATAAGCGTTTGTAAAAATAGTTTGTACAACAGCAGAGAAAGTCATGTGAGTGTAACACATCAGATTTTTCATACTGCACACCAACTTAAACGATTCCTTCCTATTTTCCTTCTCCTTGTGGGAGACCAATCAATCGTACTGGCCATATCTTAACTCTACAATGAGAGTAAAAATAAAAAAAATTACTTTGGGGCGCGAACCTCCGACTATGCAATGTAACCATATCATGCCACAATGCCTTAAACCGCTTGGCCATCTGAACACATGATAGCTGCAGCATTGTTTGGTCTCATAAATTATTTTTTAAAAAAAGGGGTTAAATACATGTTCTGCACTCAATTGAAACCCGTCAGCATCCAACCGTGTCGTCACACCGCTTGCTTTAGTTGGGCCTTCCCCATCCTTTTCCACAGTTTCAATTGAGTGCAGAACATGCATTTTACCGAGATTCGATCCTACGAATCCTTGGTCTTGATAGGTTAGCTACTCCTATCGTGCCCTAGACCGCATGGCCATAAATCCCGACGTCGAAGTCAAGTTGCACATTGCTTCCTGTACCCATCCCCTCAGACTTGTAGGAAAACACTTTCCTAAAAGGATACCACCCACCGACAAAAAGTGGCGTCCATTTCGAAAGTGTCTGGTGTTTCGCAAAAAAAAAAAAAAAAAAAAAAAAAAATTGTTCCCAAGGAAGCTAATATGATTTGTCATGAATGTGATGTGCCATTGTGTTTATCTATGTCTTGAGGTATACCATTCAAGAAGGAATGGTATATTCAAATTTATTATAAAAGAGAAAAGTTATAATAATTAAGGTTAAATAAGCATTAAATCCATGTAAATCCATATGCTTTCTCCTGCATTTTAACATGGACGTCATATGAAGTCCATATCCCCGAAAGAGTTAATTCAACTATCCAGCTTTCAGAGGTTATTTCTGCTTATGTGCAATAGTGATTTATCGTTCCACTGTCCTTCTTATAAGCCAAATTTAGCCATAATTTTTTCATACTCCACACCAACTTAAACGATTCCTTCCTATTTTCCTTCTCCTTGTGGGAGATCAATAAATCGTACTGGCCATATCTCATCCTCAATGCTTTGTTAACATCCTTACCACCTTTATGTAATCCATTCATAGGGTCCAACATGGCCTGGTAATTATTTAAAATCAATTAACCAGATATAAAATAATACTATTATAAAATAAATTATGGAATGCAAGGAATGGAATTGATGAAGATGAAAGTCTTGTATTTAATATGTAAATTTAAAGGAAAAATCTTTATATATACTATTGTAACTTTGTTGAAGAAACGAACCGCGCCATACACCTGCCCCCTCCTTGAAACAGGCGGCATTGAAACACAAAAGGCGAGGAAGCGATATCCAAGATTTATGGACAAAAGCACTCGGAATTTTGCGATTCCTTTCAAGCTTGGAAGTGCGTGCTATCTACAACAAATAAGGGGATTATAGCAATAAAACTACGTACGTGGTACAGTTTAGATTCAACTAATTTAGTGTCATGGAAACGTGAAGGCTATGAACTTCAACTAAAAGTCCCAATCTTGGCCAATAGGTTCAAAGTAAGGAATATGAACTGGCGAATAAAAAACAAGAAACGGTCACAAGATTAAAAACTGAGCAAGCTAATCACGTGACAAATAGGGAAGTAGGGATGAAATCAGACATGGTGAAATTTACAAATCGCAAGTAAATTTCTTCTCCGAACTCTACACTCGCGTAAGCAAGTACCGACTATGCTCGCTACGATCCCTCAAAGAAAATGTTTCAGAAACGTTTCAGAAGTCACCGGCACGTTAACCGTGAGTAAATTCATAGTATTACGAATTGTGACGATCGAGTTGTTTGCCTCGAATAATTAACGGAGTGGTGGTGCGCGTCCCAGAATATGTAGCTGTAACTGAATAATAAACTGTAACTATTGCGGTCGATGTTTCCATTATAGCCAAAGATACACTATTTACTCCTCCTGTAGACATTACAGAGTCAATACTGCTCAACGCTAGCCAGCCAAAGAAGAAAATATACACCGGGAGAGCAATTCAGTCCAGGCTGAGGAATTCTGACTTCAGAACTACGCATCTAGAACGCGGCCAACTTCACCAACCACATTTTCCCCCATATGTACCACAAAAGGTTTGAGGAAAGATTGCAAAATGTCACTAACCTTATTTAAGATATTCTGAGATGGTACCTTGAACAAATGGAATTATTCACACAGAGTAATGGGTATAAGCATTAATATAGCGTAATACTTGAGTTTCTTTCATGTAGTAGTTTCAGTTTTATTTCTGAAAGGATTTGATATGCAACATTGAAACTGTATAACCACTTAGTAGATTTACTTACTACTAAATGTTCTGATTTATTTTATTTCGGAAACAAGAGGCCACTTGGACAAACTATTCTTGCAAGAGCTTATTTTTACTTTCTCTACTACGTATAGTAAGTAGGGAAAGTATTGTATTCCACCCAAAAATTCGATACCGAGATTTCACCAGAAATATAAGTTTTGAGACCCCCTGAATCCAAAAAAAGCATTTTTGGAAACATGTCTGTGTGTATCTGTGAACAGCATAACTCAGAAACGAACAGTCGGATGAACACCAAACTTGGTATTTAGGTGCAGTATCTTCCAGAGATGCGACACGAAGGTTTTCAATAAAATCCCCCACTTCAGATTACCCTTTACATGGAACATTTTTCGAAAGTTTTAATATTCTCAAAAACGGCTCTAATGATTTTGATTAAAATATCATGTTTAAGATATTTTCATGAGAAATTAAATGTATATCTCGAATTTTCTGGGAATGTCTACAAAAGTATTCTTTATTGTGAACGACTTTTGCATAACTGGGAAACCATAAGAGATAGACAAAATTTTACTACACAAAAAATGTAGATCGCGTTAAAATACACAATTTATGCCATATACATTTTTTTGTTGAGTGAACCATTTTCGAGATATTGCTTGTTATTCCCTTAAATTTTCCAATACTTATACTTTTTCTCAAATGGAAATTAGCTATTCATTTTTTGTTTGGTCCTGGTAATGCAAAGAGAATGGAATACTCCACATAGCAACCAGCTCTTAAAATATTTTACTATAGCTTAAAGCCTACAAATTCCCCTTGCATCTACAGGAAAATTGGCAATAAGATTAACATCTCGATATCTCGATTAACATGAAGAATAACCGTTTGTAAAAATAGTTTGTACAAGAGTAGAGAAAGTCATGTGAGTGTAACACATCAGATTTTTTATCTACTTCATGTTAATCAACATAAAAGGTTTCATAAACAGTTTCATTATATATTTCGCTGTGGGTACAAAAGGGATAGAGAAGGTCAAATGCTTCAAAAGCGGGAGCGGATCGTGATATGCTGGCTTGGAAAATCCACAGTGTTTATATGACATCGGGAGAAATAACTGAATGATGACAGCACTTAAAAAGGACAAAAGTATTTAAATATTCGAACCAATAACTACTATCTCGGAAACGGCTAATGGCACAAAATAGTTATAATATAACAACTTAGTAAAATTCCTCTGTCTACAAACTGCGCGAGTATTCAGGAGGGATAAATCGTCCCCATTCTACTTGTCTTTTGCCTTTAGCTACTGAATTATCCAATGAGGTGTCTTAAAGAGGAAGTAGGCTGCTACGCGGGAAACAATTATCACGTTACTGTTGTTAACACATCAGTTTTATACTGTAGAAAAAATTAATAGGATCTTGTTTACATCGTGATAAATCAAAATCTAAAACCCTTATTCCATTCTGTAAGCGGCATATTAAAGAGAACAGATTCGACATGTTGGTGTGTGACTGGCCTTCCTGTAAAAATTACAGCTGCTAGTTTTCTTTGTAAAGCTTCAATTGAAATAATCCGTATTATGAAAATCAATCAGCGAGGAACGTTTTTCCTAGAGCAGATAAAGGCTATGAAATACGCTAAGAAGCGTAAATTAAGTTTTGGAAGATATCCCATGATAATACCGCTATCGCTAGTTGTATGCAAACCCTTGTTTTCAACACCCACTGCACATTGCTCTTTGCATGGCCTGTCATGGCAATCTACAAACACGGCATTTTTGTTGCAATGCTCTTTTGCCTTTAGTCCTGCCTCTACAGTTGGATAGTTAACAACCGTGGTGTGTGATAAAGTAATAAACAATTTTGTGAGAATAAAATAAAACACGGGATAGGCGAAATTAAGACGTGCGCTGCTTTAGCAGCGACTCACAGACTCTAGCTTAAGCAGTTAGAGAGGGAAGTACATGACCAGGATAATCCCTTCCAAGTGTTTTTTCTAAGTTGCTGAACTACGGATGAAATAAATTGCGTGCTTTTAAGAGATCTACGTTTCTACTGTAATAAGCGTTTGTCCATCTCTAGGTTTACCTGTTCTACCAATAAATATAAAGTTGTGGTAAATTTATTATGAATGAAGAGCACACAACAAAGTATATTGGCAGAAATTTCGAGATATTCATTTTATTCCTTAAGTAAATATCTGGAACATAGTGTTTTATTTAAAGTAATTTGAGCCATGTTTAAGAAAAGTGTAGTTTGGTGGGAGGGATTTTCTTTAAAATCTTCTTGTTGCATCACTAGAAGATACTGAACTTAAATGCAAGCTTGTTACCCGACTTTCGAGTTACAGTGTTCACAAACACACACTTTTTAAAAATAGTGTTTAACGCCGTTGTTACAGCACACGAATCCATAGGCCGTGGATGCTTGTGATATATGAAATGAAGTGTTAATTTGGGAACGAAGGTTCACGAATACGTTTAGGCTACCCTGCTCCGGTATTTTTCTATTTGCGGACTGAGGAGAAACCTCTGTCAGAGAGGATGGCCCTGGTTTCATTTGAACCGCGGACTTCCGTTAAGGACCTCAGACATCCTCGTCGATAGACAGACATCTGTAGTTATGTTTATTCGCTAATAAGGTTAGCTTATGGCAGGCCCGTTAATATCTTTGCGCTCTTTATAGGGTATTACGTGCACCTTAGATGTGTATTCTCATACGTCCCCTCCATTGTTTTATTTCATTCTCTCCATAGTCCAAAGGCGCATTCAAACATTTGAATATAAATGTTTGAGCTGTTTTTGAGAAAATAAAAAATAACGAAACTTTTTCCATGTATAGGGTAATTTGAAGAGGGATAACTTTTTTTAAAAATCTTCGTGTCCCAACCTTGGAAGATGTTGAACTTTAAATACCAAGTTTGGTACTTAACCTGCTTTTTGTTTTTGAGTTAGTTGTTCACAGAAACACGCACGAATTTTTCTAAATATCCTTTTTTATTATTAAGGGGATTTTGTTATCTGTTTTAATTTTCAAGTTACTTAGTTTCAAAAATGAATTTACATTCTCATATTATACATTATGAAACTTTAAAAATGATATTCTTTTGGATTATGCATTTGATTTATCTGCTCATAGCGTAGAAAATTGCCATTAATTTTTTGTGTTAGTTGTATTTCAATAAAATAAATTTTAAGACATTATAATTTCACTTTATATTTTGTCTGTTTTTCCTATTTTTTAATTGCTTAGCTTTTCGAAATAAGCATAAAAAATCCTGGAGAAACTGTATAAAAACGCGTCTTGTGGAACACTTTAAATGAGCAAAAGTACTGAAAAAAGCAATTTCACGAATATTGCAGGACCTACAGTAAAAGAGGTCTTTCTCAAGTCAATGCCCCTGAAATGAACAAACAAGTTAAAAAGGGCTATATAAATGCTACAACCAAAACATTTAAAATAATTAAAGTTTTAAAAGAAATTGATTCCTGTATTTTATGCCATGCATTTATGGGTACGTAAGTATCTACACTGTCAACAGTGAAAGTGAATTACGAAATTATAATCTCTGAATATTTTTGGACACGCAATCCGGAGATTTTTACCAATTTCACTATAGTGATTACACTCTGGTAGTCCAGTCTCGCTCTGTATATCTGACTCTGCAGTCCCCCCAGTCCCTTCCTTCCTCAAAGCATGAGACCAGAGTTACAAGAGGACTCTGCTGCTGCAACAACAATACTATTGCTACTGCAAGAGGGGAATAGTGGAGTGGGGGACAGTTACAAAGCGCAGAAAAATGGTCTTGAGTAGACTGAACGAAAATGAAAATAGTGCATTACGTTCTGTGACGGGAAGGAATTTTACTAGTTTTTAAAACTCGAACTTGCACAAGTCGCGGTGTATGAGTGTAAAAGCTCTTCACCCACTGTTGATAAACCGAAATGCATTAGTTATAATGTAACTAATTTTAGATCACACCAATAAAATATTTTAGACAGCTGGCATACGAGCCACCATACTAGAAATTTACGATTATAATTCTCAGTGGAATAAAATCTTTACAACTCTGTTTCTTACCATTCTTGTGATGAAAACTACATGTATATTGAGCCGATTAATGCATTGTAGGATTGTTTTAATGATTCGGAAATGGATTTTTCCAATAAATTTAACGCTTTTCAATCCAAATAATTCAATCAGTGTGATGTTATGAATACCAGTGCTACTTCCTCGGCCCAAAGAATTAATATTATAAGGAACAATGGCACAATAAACATACATTTACATCAAAGGAGTATTAACATAAAGTAAAATACGTGTTTATTAATACAATTCTTATATTGTTGTGAAAATTTATTTTTGTCCACAGCCTTCTATACATTATATAAAATGTTATGATCGTATAAGTGGCCATGTTGGCAGCACTGGTAGTATAAGGGCCAAACAACTACTAAGGTCAAACAGCATCAGATTGCGCGGGTTCGAATACATACTGCTATTTCCACACAAAGTTTAGATCGACACTTTATAATTTAGGATTCAGAGCTGTCTAAAACATCTTATGTATTACTTTCACATGCCTTTCTCTACCCTCTGTCGTCATTACTAGGTGAAAAAGTTATGCTTACGAAAGCTTGTTTTTTATGTATACCTCATTTTAATGGGGATAAACCATTGCAGTAATATCTAATTAAACATTGTTTTCTAGATACAAAGAGAACAGCGATAGTAAAGTGTTTCAGAAATGGGTCCTATACCTGGCGTTAAAATTCCATACTCATTCCATGAAATGTCGACAGGACTTCAAAAGAATTGAACAATGTGAACCAATAATAACGGATATTTCGGAAATGGCTTATGGGACAAAAAAGATATTTAAAATAAATTACGTGTTTTAAAAACTTCTACATTTTTTGTACGATACACTATCGCCTGCCGCTTAACGTTTACCAGTTATACAAGATTATATAAAATTCCTTCCAAATGAAAAGGACTTCACAGACTATTCCATAAAATTCAAGATCTACGTGCTATTTGTCATGTAAATATCTTTAATGTATGGTATTTTAATAAAAATCGTTAGAGCCATTTTTCAGAAGATCAAGCATTTCGAAAAATCTTTCATATAGGGGATAATTGAGGATGAGGAATTTTCTTGAAAATCTTCGTGACGCATCTTTAAAAAAATACTGAACTTAAATAACAACATTGATATTTATTCTAATTTTCAATTTTTGAGTTATGCTGTTCACTGACATATACACACACGGACATTTTTCAAAAAATTATTGTTTTGGATTGAAGGCCTCAAAACATGCATTTCCGGTGAAATTTTTATATATAATTCTTGGGTGGAATTCAATAACGTTTTTAATTAGCAGGTACATGGAAGAGAAAGTAAAAAACTAATCATTTATGTTATCAATACCAATTGCTCTGCACAAGAAATTAATATTATAAATTGTAACAATTGTAGAGTCAACATCACAATTACATCAACATATATGTTTAGTAAAATCTTATTGTAGAACTTACTTTGTTCATTTATTTTTGCGCAACTTTCTATATACAGGGTGTAAGGGAGCTTATTACGTTCCTTCTAACACGTGCTTAATAGAGGTATTACAAACCAAAAGGTATAATAGCATTTTGTTCTGTGATCAGGGTTTTTGAAAAAATAGTTGTTTTTCCGAATTAGATATTTGATTACGCGAGAAGGGATTACATTAGGATAATAGTTTGTTACTTGTAACATGTGTAGAGTAACCTATTTATGATCTAGTTTCGGTAGTAACTGTGTGACATCATACAGGGGTTTTGGCATAATTAATCATTTTCCGAACACCGTTTTGCAGACGTAACGTGTTTGGAGGCACAGGCATTGTTGCTAGGTCAAGGTGAGGTCAGTGTGAGAACCGGCTCCCGATTGTAAACAAAACAGCATACCTGAACTGGGAGGTTGCGGGACTAATGACTTTTATTTTCCACACGACCCTTAATCCAAAAAAACCACGAACGAAACGGCGGTGTAGTGTTTTGGCGAAATGACAAGTACAGTTTTGTAGCTATTGGCTTACTCTAACAGTTTGGAAGTAATGCCTTCATCGTCCAGTAAGCGTTTCGCGGTCGCTGATCGAAAAGTACACCATGTTTTTGTCAGCTCCGCTAGAAGTTGAGTAATTATTTATTTAAGTGCTAAGTTCATACATGATTATGGACTGACCTTAACTGTAGTTATTTTGTCAGCCATATATATTTAGTATACAAATACAAAAGTTAACATATTACATAGATGTCCTTTGTCAACTGAAAATCAATCTAAAGTTGCATGTTTTTCAACTGACCATTTCCATTTATCTTCAGTTTCCATAAAAACTCCCCTAATTTGGGAATCTGCTTCTGGTCTCCAAAAAACTTTATAAGTGCAATTTCTTGGATTCTCAGTAACCATTTCACACTTATTAGACTTATCCTCCAGTCATTAGTGTCTTTACAATGAAAGATAATATAAATTTCATCTTTCCTCTCGCTACTTATAGGTCGCATTTCAGGGATAACTTTTTCCCTATTCTCTTTTGTTTCCAAACACCTAATCCACTAACCAGGCTAACCCTTCTCTCTAATTCGTTTTGCAAATTAAAATGTACTTCTCCTTTTCTGGGTCATCTTTTAATTCCTTTTAGAAGTAAGTGAGTTTTCTCCCTGATCTGGGCAAATAAAATTTGTCTATCCATGTCTTCCATTCTAGATCTCACTTCCTGCAAGAAGTGTCCAATATTAACTCCAAACCCATTCTTAAATAACTGCTCTCTAATTTTCCTTAACCAGACATTTGACATAATACCCAAATTTTGTTCTTGATATATCAAGGATTTCACTATATCAGTATCGGGTAACTCTTGGAGCCGAAATAAATATTTCAGTGCTTAGAATAACATCGTACTAGGCATTGAAACTCACAGGTTCAATAATAAAAGAACCCCAGGTGTGTTTAGTGGGCAATCATACGCATAGCAAATGTTTACGAGATGTTAGCCTTTTCAAATTGTGAGTAGGTACCTTGAGATGATGTTGGTGTATGGCCTGCAATATCGCCAGACCTGAATCCTCTGGACTTTTCTTCTGAGAGGAGGATATGAAAAGCAGGATCTATAAAACATCGATTACTGGCGTCGAATCTTTGAGATAACGTCTTCATCTGACTGCCGAGAAAATATGCAACAATGAAAGTATATTTGCTATAGTAATTGGTTACGAAGGTGTGAAACCTGCAGGTGCTCAAATGGTGGACATTTTTAGCAATATCTGTGAATCGGTGAATTATTTGGTTTATTGCTTATTTTTCTATTGTCCTTGTAAAAGGTACCATTTAATAGACATTTTAAGAGCCTAACTATGCGTTTTTTTGTGTTTAGATATATAAAGATGGCTTGGTTCATTAAATTAGCATATCAATTGGAAAACATACTTAAATTTAATGCTGAACGAGCTGATTATAATAGATTCTGAGTTTAGGTTACAAAATATGTCATTGGAGGATGCAATTACTACAAGGTTACAGGTACGAAACGTTTATCCACACTCGTGAACCACGTGCCATGTAGCTGATCTATTTCTGGTTTTGAAATGTAGAGTACTACCTACGTTCCCAGCTATCGGTAGGCTGCGACGTTGTCAGTTTATGCGTTTTATGCTCTCAAAACTCCTAAAATATCTTCGCAGAAAATAGTCATAGAAGAAAATGAAAGACGCGAAATATGTTCCAAATAACGAGATCTGTAACTGGTTTAAATTGATGCAATGTCTTCCTATCCACCCAGTAATGTTAGTGATCTTGTCAGCACTGCGCTATGAAGGTCAAACAACGACGAAGGCCAAACAACGACGAAGGCCAAACAACAACAGACCTAAGCTCACTATACGCATTTCCGAATATATTTCACAAAACATTTGAGCTGGACACTTCATAATTTAATATGCAAGGCTGTCTAAATAAAGATTATGCCAACATAAATTAAAGAATATTTTATTTTGCTCGTAAGATTGCTAGACTCGGCCTTCAGTTTCGTTCCGCCAACATTTCTACTCGCAAAATAAAACTTGAGGCAGTATTTTTGACACTTAAATGATTTCAGTCAAATTATATAATATGTAAATTCAATAACAGCCCGCCTTGAAGCAATATGTGTATGTAATAATTTGTAAAATGTATGCAACAGTCATTGCATATGCTTATATTATTGCATCCATGTTCAATAATGTTATGTGAATGCATTACGTAATTTAATAATGTAGGAGCTGTGGGAATAATAGCTTAAAAGTTGCTAACAATGAGGTAACCTTGAGGCAATAATGAATTTGAAAGTTTAATAATACTACTTGTAATTCTTGGAAACAATAATGTAATTTTTGAGACAGTTTATAAAATAGCCAATCAACAACCAGAAAAAGATTTAGTTAAATGAAGGTATTCTATTGGAGTAGGATTAGCCAATCAGAAACTGAAAAGGAGAAAATTTTACAAGTTTAAAGTTCCATTGCCTGCAGACAGCGTTACTAACCAGACGCAAAAAGTGTCCTCAAGAAATTTAATACGTATTCGTGTGAGACGAAAACAGTTTTACGTGTTAATAAGTGCAGGTAATTAATTTAAAAAATCTCACAGCTCTCTATATCAGTGAAGTGTTATCAAGCATTAATAAAAGGAGTGAAGTAAAATTATAATCTGTGTAAGCCTACATTCTTCAGTCGCACCACAACCCTGCAAAGAGAAACATGTCTTTAACAATAATACTGACGCTGCCGAGGCAAACATAAATATAAATATTTAAAGGAACAGTAAAAATACATTTGGGGCGAAGGCCACCGGAAACTGTTTACCATGCGTGCGGTTGCAAGCAAGTACTACAAGTTCGGCTCCCCAACAGTTGAAATACGATACAACTCCTTACTCAAACTCCACTATTATGGTAATGCGGTTTGAGATACACGCACCTAGAACAGAGGAAGTAAACTGACCAACCAGACTGTTGGAACAAAGTTTAACCGCGTCAACTGTACACGGTCCTATTATTCAACACATGTATTGTCTTACCATGAAGGAAACTGCAATTGCACGGTAACGGCGCCCTGGTGGTTCAGCAGGCCGGCTCTGAATGTCCCTAGAGGGCAATACGTTGTGATAAAACAAGGAGGATCTGATAGCGCCGTAAATAATCATATTCTCTGGTCGGTGAGTGAGTTGTGAGTTGGTTCCCACACACATCTCTGCTAAATTGAGTGCAAACGTTACGATGAAATCTAATTTCCTGCCCGCGGTCACCTACCAGGGCTCTACAGTTCACGAAACTACATACATCCTGTCCTCAGAGGCGCCAACTTGCTCTTCGAGCTTCATAATTGATAACGGTTATCGGTGCTGTTCACGTGCCCACAAATCCTGCTCCCAACTTTCTCTACCAATTACCATTTCATAGTAATCTTAATGTACCATCCGCAAGCAAATCTTGTCTATCTAATCCAAGCCTATCACAATAAATATCTGCAAAAAATAATTTAAATTAAACAAGTAGCGTATATTTTTACTTTCTCCACTTCTTACGTATAGTAAGTGGAACAAGTATTGCATTCCTCCCAAAAATTGGGTATCAAGATTTTACTGGAAATACAGGTTTTGAGATTCTCTGAATACAAAACAAAACCGTTTGAAGACAATCCCCGCAAAAATAACTATACATTACATGGGAATCTTTTCTAAAAAATCTGATGTGTTACACTCACATGACTTTCTCCACTCTTGTACAAACTATTTTTACAAACGCTTATTCTCCATTTTTCATGTTAATGGAGATGTTAATCTTATTGCTAATTTTCTTGAGGTGCAAGGGGAATATGGTAGTATTTAAGCGATAGTCAAATCTTTTCAGAGCTGGTTGCTATGTGGCGCATTCCATTCTCTTTGGATGTCCAGGACATAAAAAATGAATAACGAATTCCCACTTGAGAAAAAGTATTGGAGAATTTAAGGGAATAGCACTCAACAAAAAAATGTATATGACATAAATTGTGCATTTTAACGCAATCTACATTTTTGGTGTAGTAAAATTTTGTCTATCTCTTATGGTTTACTAGTTATGCAAAAGTCGTTCACAATGAAGAATGCTTTTGGAGCCATTCCCAGAAAATTCTAGATATACATTTAGTATGTCATGAAAATATCTTAAACATATGATATATTAATCAAAATTGTTAGTCATTTTTGAGAAAATTAAAATTTTCGAAATATGTTCCATGTAAAGTGTAATCTGGGGTGGGGGGATTTTCTTGAAAAGCTTCAAGTCGCATCTCTGGAAGATACTGAACCTAAATACCAAATTTGGTGTTTATCCGACTGTTCGTTTCTGAGTTATGCCGCTTACAGACACACAGACCACACACGGACATGTTTCCAAAAATGCTTTTTTTGGATTCAGGGGGTCTCAAAACATGTATTTCTGATGAAATCTCGGTACTAACTAATGCCTTAATATTTTAAATAAGTCATTCAAAATGATTTGTCTCTCCTGAATGTTTATTTATACTTCTTGCACGAATCCGTTCTATTTTGTTTTGTATCCGATTGTAATATGTTTTTGATAAATCCATTATTTGAAGAAGAAGTCCTTAACACTGCCAAAGAAAGCAATATTTCCGGATCTTTTCCTGTTTGTTCCATTTATGCCCCGCATTTAACTACAAGAATCATATTGGTGGCCTTTGCCTAAGACAATGGTATTCGCTCGCATATATTTGTCATTGGATTTCTGGTTTTTCTTTATTTTTATACATTAGATCATACACATTCACACTCTCATTCATAATTCCACACTCTGGGGAGTTTATGGAATAATTTTGGCTCGATAAAAATTCCCACCCTTAGCCGGGAATCAAACATAAGACCCTCACAGAGCAGGCATATGCTTTATCGACTGAGCTACAGGGCCGGACCGTCAGAGTCTGGAATTGTATAAAAATGTGAACATTACTCGTCTTCACCACCAAATTTATGACGTTCCCCTCAAACACAAGGAGCACTGACCTGCACTACAATCCATTAATGTAAAATTTTGATTGGTATAAATATACAAAAAATTTGATAAAGCATACTCAATGCTTAACCCTTTAATGCCGTAATTACTTGGCTACATTCGCAGCTCTTTCCTCCAATTCCTAAACCAGCTTTTATATCCCTTTCGCAGGCGCCGCAACCGAAGCGATTCGAGTAGCCGCGATCGTTATAGAAGATGAAATAGAGTTTTAATCATATCGACTGCAGTCAACTTGTCTGTGTAAGGACGGGAAGGGCCCACGTAAAATAAACGGTGCAATAGCACGCTTGGATGCTGAATGCAGTTGCATGGATTTTGTTTCTTATTATTTAAAAAAAAACACAGTTTTAATGAAAGCATTTTAATATTTCTACAATGTAAACTAGCTATAAATACTTGTATTTTATTGTTGAAGGCTAGCATGATATGAAAGTATAAGAAACGCATTAAAATCTAAAACCTTAATATCTTTGTATCAAATATGGTACGCCTATAAGGTTATACTTTCCTAGTTTAGCACCAGCTGAACACTGTTTAAGGGACAGATAGCCTTAAACGCGTTATCGTTTCTGCATTCTACCGATAATCATTATAACTAAAAATGAAATGAACAGGTTTAGACTGCTTAACTCAATAGGTTAACCGGCTACATTCTGACAACACTGCATCTATTTCTACGTATTTCTCGATATCGAACGTACTACTTCCTCAATTGTGGCCGATAAGGTAAGTTTTCGAAGGGTATCCGCTCTAACAATATGCAAGCTTCTCAGTGTTCGTGGTTCATATTGGGAGGAAAGCTGAAGACTTCCCTTGCCGAGATTAGAAGACTCGACAGAGTCGAGTCAGCTGATGTTACAGCAAATCCAAAATCAATTGAGGACATTCAGGAAGACAGTGCCACCCTACTCGTGTTTTAAAATTTTTCTCCCCCTTTTACTAGTCGTTTTATGCCTTCACAAGTGCTTCCACAGAATAAGGAACGCATATTCGATAACCATTATCCACTTTTTTTTTCTTTTAGGTCATTTCCAGACGACAAAAATGAGATTCCTTTCTTGCGTGCTCTTCGCTTCAGAGGATTCCCTGATACGTCTTTTTGTGTTGCAAGCCTTTCAACCGCACGTATGGATCATGAGAATAGCAAAGTGCTGATATAAAAATGGAATAATGATTTTCTTTTTTCTCGGCGGAATTTTACATCGGCAGGGTTCATGTTTACGACAGCGCGTCGTCCAATCCCTGCAGGCGCTGAAGTGCTTTACGCTGTGTTTGATAGTTTCTTTTACACCCTCCTCGGAGGGTAAAAAAGCTTTCAATACACTTCACGTTGTCATGTCAATCTAACTAACAATGGGGTGCAGAGAAGTAATTTCATGAGGAAAAAACCATTATTTGTTTAGCAATAATTAAGAAGGAAAGGCTTTGTGGAACGAACATGAAGTTTAGCCTTGCTTAACCTTCGCATGACTTTTTGTTATTTGCTCCACCCTTTGGGAGCCGATTTGAAGATGTTATATTCCTGTAGGAGTTGTATTATATTTTAACTGTTGGGGAACCGAACTTGTTGTAATTGCAACCGCACGTATAGTAAATAGTTTCCGGTAGCCTTCGCCCCAAATGTGTTTTTACTGTTTCTTTAAATATTATGTATTTATGTTTGCGTCGTCTGCGTCAGTATTATTGTCTCTTAGCAGGGTTGTGGTGCGACTAAGAATGTAGGCTTACACAGATTATAGTTTTACTTCACTCCTTTTATTAATGCTTGATACGATTTAAATAACACTTCACTTATTGTAGAGAGCTGTTAGATTCATTAATTAATACTGGCACCTTTTAACACGTAAAACTATTTTAGTCTCACACGAATACGTATGACACCTTTGCGTCTGGTTAGTAACGCTATATGCAGGCAACTGAACTGATTTCAACCGCCTAAACTTGTAAATTTCTGCATTTCAAGTCTCTGATTGGCTATTTCTAATCCAATAGAATATTTTTATTTAACTAAAGCTTTTTCTGGTTGTTGATTGGCTATTTTTATAAACTGTCACTAAAATTACATTATTGCTTCCTCCAATAAAGACTATTAGCGTTTAAACTTTCAAATTCATTATTGCCTCAAGGTTACCTCATTGTTAGCAACTTTTAACCTATTATTTTCATAGCTCCTTCATTATTAAGTTACGTAGTACATTCATATAACGTTATTGAACATGTATATAATAATATAAGCATATGCAATGACTGTTATATACATTTTACAAATTATTACATACACATATTGCTTCAAGGCGGGATGTTATTATATTGTTTTAATTATATAATTTGACTAAAGTGTTGAGTGATAAAAAATACTGCCTCAACCGACAGCTATTGTTTCACAGGTGTCGTTGTACTGTAAAGTCACAAAATAGTAAAAATGGAATTCTTCAGTACTTAGTGGCGCAAAGGAGCGATAGTATAAGGTTCACGTTGTTAACACCACTGGACGTAACAGGTACTCTAGTGATCAGAAGTCGTCCTCCGTGGTCTAGTGGTACAAGCCTCATAGTTCCCGGCCTCGCAGGTTCAATCCCGAAGGAGGGTGATAGCTTTTTTCGGGCATAAAAGTCTTAAGCATGACTTCCTTTGGAAGCGAATTAAAACCGGTGGTCCCGTGACGTAGATTTATAGCACGTAAAAAAGCTCAAGGCTGATAAAGAGGCCTTTGAACAAAATTTCCGGTTTTTCGCGCCCAATATAGAATAGGACGCTAAGGACCACAGCAGTTAAAGAGCGTCCATAAGTAAACCTCAGTTTATTACTTTCTCTACTACATATATCAAATAGGGGAAGTATTGCATTCCACCCAAAAATTCGATATCGAGATTTCACCGGAAATACAGGGTGTATCTTTATTGGTGTCATATATTTGAGGTACGTATTCCTGACATCAAAACCGTAAAAAAAGTTCATTTGTACATGGTGCTCAACCGTTTCGTTGTTATAGGTCAAAGAAGATGTATTCCATGAGTGAACAAACGGATATGCACTACCGTATGGCCGTGCAGACGGCAATGCAGCAAGTGTACGTGAACTTTACGCAGAGAAGTACCCTGACAGGCCGTTACCGTGTGCAAGAACATTCGCACGAATTCACCAACGCTTGAGAGAGAATGGCGCATTTGAGAGGAGTACTAGGGATGTTGGGAGACCAAGAGCGGTACGAGGCATTGAGCTTGAAGAAAGAGTTCTTCATGCTGTGGATGCAGACCAATCACATACGACTGTTTGGAGAATTCCGTATGAAAATCTTCTGTACCCGTATCACCTTCAACGTGTGCAAGGATTAAATGAGGCGGACTTTGAGCCAAGAAGACGCATGTTACAGCAGTGCGCTGTGTTCATCATTTTCCTAGCCTGTATCTTATTCACGGATGAGGCTGGTTTTACTCGCGACGGCATCTTCAATTCTCTTAGCACTCAAAACTGGGCATTTGAAAATCCTAATGCAGTACGACAGTACAACCATCAACAAAGGTTCTCTCTCAACGTTTGGGGTGGAATCATTCATGATCACCTTATGGTCCCTACTTCTTCCCTCTGCGTCTGAATGGACAAACCTATCTCGAGTTTCTCAGAAATGAGTTGCATCACTTAACTGATAATGTGCCTCTGGACATCATCCAACGAATGTGGTTTTTACCCGATGGTGCTCCAGCTCATTTAAGTATGATAGTTCGATTTCCGCAAAGATGGATTGGTCGAGGAGGACTCATTACATGGCCTGCTCGATCGCCTGATTTGAATCCCATGGATTTCTTTGTCTGGGGGCATTTGAAGTCCTTGGTTTATGCGACTCCTGAACCTGATGTTGACATTTTGATACGACGTATTCAAACTGGATTTGACCAAATACGAAACACACCATAAATTTTCAACAGAGTACGCCAGAGATTGGAACACAGGCTTACTGCATGCATCGAAGCAAGAGGAACCACTTTGAGCAATTTTTGTAACTTTGGATTTTGTGTTGTATCTCTGAAATAAATGATTTTCAGACATGTTCATATGAATTTTTTTACTGTTTTGATTTCAGGAACACGTCCCCCAAATATGACACCAATAAAGATACATCCTGTATATGTTTTGAGGTACTCTGAATCCAAATAAAGCATTTTTGGAAACATGTCCGTGTGTGTGTCTGTCTGCTGTGTATAGCATAACTCAAAAACAAAAAGTAGGATAATACCATACTTGGCATTTGAGCTTAGTATCTTCCAAGGATGCGACACAAACATTTTCAAGAAAATCGTCCCACTTCAGACTAACCTTTACATGGAACATTTTTCGAAAATTTTTATACTTACAGAAATGGCTCAAAATCGTTGGATATTTTTATGAGAAATGAAATATATATCTTGAATTTTCTGGAAATGTCACCAAAAGTTCTCTTCATTTCAATGACTATCACATAACTCTTAAACCGTAAGAGAGAGACAAAATTTTACTAAATATAAAATATAGATCTCATTAAGACACAAAATTTATGTCATATACATATTTTTGTCGAGTGAACCATATCCGAGATATTCCATACTTCTTTGAATTTTCCAATAGATATTTTCTCTCAAATGGGAATTCGTTATTCGTTTTTACTTTCTCTACTACGTATAGTAAGTAGGGGAATTATTGTATTCCACCCAAAAATTCAATACCGAGATTTCACCTGAAATACATGTTTTGAGACCCCCTGGATCCAAAAAAAAGCATTTTTGGAAACGTCCGTGTGTGTGTATGTGTCTGCGACAGCCTAACTCAGAAACGAACAGTCGGATAAACACCAAACTTGTTATTTAGGTTCAGTATCTTCCAGAGATGCGACACGAAGGTTTTCAAGAAAATCTCACTACTCCAGACTACCCTTTACATGGAACATTTTTAAAAATTTTAATTTTCTCAAAAATGGCTCTAACGATTTTGATTAAAATATCATATGTTTAAGATATTTTCATGACAAATGAAATGTATATCTCGAATTTTCTGGGAATGTCTCCAAAAGTATTCTTCATTGTGAACGACTTTTGCATAACTGGTAAACCATAAGAGATAGACAAAGTTGTACTTAACAAAAAATGTAGATCGGGTTAAAATACACAATTTATGTCATATACATTTTTTGTTGAGTGAACCGTTTTCGAGATATTGCTTGTTATTCCCTTAAATTTTCCAATACTTTTTCTCAAATTCGTTATTCATTTTTTTATGTACTGGACATGCAAAGGGAATGGAATGCGTCACATAGCAACCAGCTCTTAAAATATTTGACTATCGCTTAAACCTATCAACTCCCCTCACATCTACAAGAAAATTAGCAATAAGATTAACATCTCGATTAACTGAAGCATATGGAGAATAAGCGTTTGTAAAGATAGTTTGTACAAGAGTAGAGAAAGTCATGTGAGTGTAACACACCAGATTTTTTTTATGTCCTGAACATACAAAGAGAATGGAATGCTCCACATAGCAACCAGGTCTTAAAACATTTGACTATCGCTTAAAGCCTATCATATTCCCCTTGCAACTACAAGAAAATTAGCAATAAGATAACCTTTCTGCAAATATTATCCCCATTAACATGAAGTAGATGTAGAATAAGCGTATTTAAAAATAGTTTGTACTAGAGTATATAAAGTCATTCGAGTGCAGCACTTTAGATATTTTAATTTAGTCAGAACTGGTTGCTCAGAGGACAGAATTGTACCAAAATGACATAAATCCAACTCCATATGGATTTAATTGTTCAACTTAACTCTTTTGTACGAGTCTACTATACAAACATTAATTGCTGCCTCTATCCACTTCACGCTAATCCTGTTACAATGTTTGTATGAAAATTATTTTAAAATAAGCAATACAAAACGGTTTCTATTACAGGTGAGTTTTTGTTTGTTGTAAGCTCATGCAAATAGCAAAGAAAGATTCATTTACATTTGCTCACAGATGGCGACCAAAGCAGACCTACAGCTGGAGAACTTATGCATATGAAATGAATAATTCCAAAACGGATAGGCTCGATAAATTGTGAAATTTAATGTGACTTTGATTTTAAAACTTTTGTCTATCTCATATGACTTCCCTGCTCCATAAAGATCAGTGAGTAAAGAAAACTTCACTAGCTATTTAGAAAAAATGCAAAATTCACGACTTATATACACATTTGCTGTCACTCTTAAATGCCGTATAACTCACGTATGATATAATCTTACTTTTGTTCTGACTTTGTATCCTTTATAAACATACATACAAATAGACAGATAGATAGGCAGACCCATACAGACACACACATACACACACCATTTTACTATAAACATTGATTTCGAGTACAAATTTGGAAACTCCGTAAGTAAAAACAAATCTGATGTGTTACACTCACATGACTTTCTCTACTCTTGTACAATCTATTTATACAAACGCCTATTCTCCATATGCTTCATGTTAATCAAGATATCGAGATGTCAATCTTATTGGTAATTTTCTTGTAGATGCAAGGGGAATATGGTAGGTTATAAGCGATAGTCAAATATTCTAACGCTGGTTGCTATGTGGCGCATTTCATTCTCTTTGCATGTCCAGGACATAAAAAAAATGAATAACGAATTTGAGAAAAAGTATAAGTATTGAAATATTTAAGGGAATAACAAGCAATATCTCGAAAACGGTTCACTCAACAAAAGAAATGTATATGACATAAGTTGTGTATTTTAACGCGATCTACATTTTTTGTGTAGTAAAATTTTGTCTATCTCTTACGGTTTACCAGTTATGCAAAAGTCGTTCACAGTGAAGAATACTTTTGGAGACATTCCCAGAAAATTCGAGATATACATTTCATTTCTCATGACATTATCTTAAACATATGATATTTTCATCAAAATCGTTAGAGCCATTTTTGAGAAAATTAAAATTTTCGAAAAATGTTCCATGTAAAGGGTAGTCTGGGGTGGGGGGATTTTCTTGAAAACCTTCGTGTCGCATCCCTGGAAGATACTGAACCTAAATACCAAGTTTGGTGTTTATCCGACTGTTCGTTTTTGAGTTATGCTGTTCACAGACACACACACACAGACACACAGACACACACACACACATACACAGACACACACACGGACATGTTTCCAAAAATGCTTTTTTTGGATTCAGGAGGTCTCAAAACATGTATTTCCGCTGAAATCTCGGTATCGAATTTTTGGGTGGAATGCAATACTTCCCCTACTTACTATACGTAGTAGAGAAAGTAAAAATTAGAAAAGGGTTCTCACGCGAGCGGGCGTGTCTGTGAACAGAAAAAAAACGAAAAGTCGGATAAATACTAATCTTGGTATTTAACCCAGTATCTTCCAAAAATGTGACAAGAGGGTTTTCAAAACACCCCACACCTCAACTATCTTTTACGTGGAACTTTTCTAGAAAACTTTTATTTTCTCCAAAATGGCCCCAACGATTTTCATTAAAATACCATACATTAAATAAATTTACATGACAAATAAAATGTACGTCTTGAATTTTCTAGAAATAGCCTGTGAAGTCCACTTTCGAAAGGAATTTTATATAATCTTGTATAACTGATATACTTTAACGATAGACTAAAATGTGGATGTCTTTAAAACACAAAATTTATTTCAAGTAATTTTTTGTGGTCGTCATTATTGTTTGGAACTGTTCAATACTTTTGTAATTCATTTCACACCCTGTCAATTGCAGCCTTTTCCCGCGATTGCACGGAAACAACATGGAATTTTAAGGCCAGCATATAGCTTCCAATTCTTAAACATTTGACCTTTCTTCGTTCCTTTTGCATCTATAGTGAATGTAACCTTTTCTGAAAAGGTTTATACCGATTAAAATAAAGCAGATGCAAAATTAAGCTTTCTTAAGACTGGTTTGCAGACACACTAATAAACAATACAGGCTAGAGAATGTCATGTAATTCATAATTTTTTTTCTATTATTGTTCATAACCATCATCATCACTACTATAAGGTGTAGGCTAAGAGTTTGTTCCTACCTTCAGAATACTGTAATTGGTCAGTCCATCTCTTCGTTGGTCTTCTCGCTGTCGCTTTGGTTTATGTTTTTAATCAACTTTAGCTTATCGTTATTGGGTTGTCCCATTACACGCCTTTCCATTTTTCCTAAGGAAAGAATGGAAACAACGTGTGTATATATATACATACACACTGCCGTTTGTGAAAATTGCAACACCAAGAAAGAATTTCCCGAATAACAGAAACTTGGTGGAAGTGTAGAAGAGTGTGGAAGCAATAAGTGATTAGGTTTTCAGAGAGATGGAGTACACGTAGACCGAGCAGAGGTCTCTCGTGTCGGTCCGACAAGGTCAGTGTTGCGCCCAGTGTAGTCAGTGCAGAGCGGTCAAACAAGGTGGAAACAATAAAGTGAGTGCCAGTATGCCTCGCCGACGTCAAAGAGAGCCATATCGACATGTGAGTCACTTTGAACGGGGCAGAATGATCGGTCTCCGGGAAATTTCAGCTCATACAGGGCATGCTGCTACAACAGTGATGCGTGTGTGGAAGCAGTGGATAGATGAAGGTCGTACGCAGCGAATAGCGGGTACTGGACCACGGAACATGACCACAGCACAGGATTGCCGTCATCTTGTCCGCATGGCCATAACGGACCGTACAGCTTCATCTACAGTGTTGGCTCGACGCTGGAGCACTGCAACAAGTGTGAACTTGTCTACATCAACGGTTCGACGCCATCTGCTGCAGGTTGGACTGGTTGCCTCGCTGTTACTTGTCATGTACCTAACCAGTGGTATTAATTTTATTGAATCCATGCGTTTCCTTCTTGGTGTTCACAAACGGCAGTGTATTTACACACATGTTCTTCTCATCCTTACATTCGATTCAAATTAATTTGTTCTTGCCTTTTGTCTATGTTTCTTTTTTAATCATTTAGAGCGTATCCTTCCACTGACCTTAAAACTTCATTTCTGTTGCCTGTATTCTCGAGTCTTTGTTCATGTTCACTCCTCATTACCACATATCAATGCCGGAACCGCCATAATCTAATTAGAACTTCAGTTGGATTTCTTTAGACGTTATCATTTTTAATGTTCATATAATCGTTCCGCACATTTGTTGAGCATGAGATATCTTTTTATCAGTAGCATATTTTAAATGGTTAAATACTAACCGCCTAAATAATTGAAATTATTTACTATGTACGCATGGCACTGCGTCGTGGCGCTGTGGTCTAGTGCTCTGGTTCCCGGCTACGTGTTCGAATCCCAACCATAGGGTTTTGGATTTTAAGTCCCCGATATGGGCCTACTCAGCATCACGAGGAAAGTGAGGAGCTGCGGTAGGCACCGGTCCTGGCCTAGTGAGTCAACTTTCCGGTTGGGGGATGTGTGATATTAGCCACATCACCTTTGCCGTACGTACGTGGGAGTGATACCGGGAGGGTTGGCAGGTCCCTAGGCCCCTCGCGGGTTATAGTGCCACCAGATATATTTTTAGGCATGTATGGGGTATTTATCTTAAAATGCAATGATTTGGTCTTTTATACTGATAGTGTTAAATCATATAGTTTATGAACGCTATTTGTAAATTGTCTTCGATTCAGAAATTACAATCCCGCGATCAGCGTATAAAATTATTGCTTCTTGTAAAGAAAGCTTCGTTTTAAGTTATTTTCATTCTTAATAATTTCTTTCCGTCTTCTTATTGTGTCATATGTATACAGATTAAAAAAAGTATTGGAGGCAATGCACATTTTCGTTTTACCCCTTGTATCCCTCTACTCACAGAATTTTGCAACTCATCCTACAGGGTCATCAGATTAAGCGGCAACGCTGCTAGCGACACCTGGGTCTTTGGCGCACCACTCGTCTGCCGGCACTTCATCCCTGCGCGAACCCTCACAGGCATCGAAATAAATAGGATGAACATACAAGACCAACTAGAACCATTAGTATTTCGCAAATTACAAAATTGAATGTCCCTTGCATTGCTTAACGTCTGAAATGCAATGTTGGAAACGTTCTCCTTGTGGTCAAACACAGACATTGCGTCTTAACAGACTATGACTCACATATGGCAGCTCTTTTTGAGAAATGTTGGTTATTTCTTCTCGTACATTAATTTGCAGTTCTTGTAATGTTTGGGGATTTTGGTTATACATCTTCTCTTTTAAATTGTCCCACAAGTAAACAATCACAGGTTCCAGAGATCGAGAGGGGTCAAACCTCTACACTGATATTCCGTCAGCAAAGACATCAGCAATTGTATCAAAAGAAGTATGAGCTGTAGCCCCGTGTTGTTGAAATTACCGTGCATTCATTCATCTATCAATTGAGGGAAAAGCTGTTACAAAATTAAGGCCTGGTGTCTTGCAGTATTAGAAAGAAAATGGGACCAATTATTCCAGCCGCGCTCACAGCACACCAAACACCGAACTTAGGATCGTGTAGTTGGACTTTGATGTATGAGTATGCGGGAAGCAGAGTAATAGCGGGGACTAGAGTCTCGGAGGGAAGCGGCGCGCAACCGCAACCAAGTGCCGCTAACAGCGTTGTCGTTTATCTGATGGCACCATACTATTCAGGGAACCCAAAAAGGTGTATTTCAATTAAATCTCGATACTGAAATTTTGGGTCCAGTACAATACTCTATTTTAGTTAATTATGCGGAAGCGATTGTAATAAACACACAAAATTTCCGACATTCATTCAGTAGCTGAAAATATATTAGATTTTAAAATAACACTACTTATATCATGGCAGTGAAAAAAGTACATTTCATGATAATCAGAAATACTACTTTCGTGGACATACACCGTACATATACGAGATTTCACCAGAAATACAAATATTGAGGTGCCTTAAATCCAGATAAAGCATTTTTGGAAACTTGTCCATGTGTCTGTCTACCTGTGAACAGCATAACTCAAAAACCAAAAGACGTATGAATACCAAATTTGATAGTTCAGTTTAATATCTTCCAATCATGTGACACGAAGATTTTCAAGAAAATCCCTCACCCCAGACTACCCTTTACATGGAACTTACTAGAAAATTTTGATTTTTTTCATAAATGGCTCTAACGATTTAGATTAAAATATCATATGTTGAAGACATTTTTATGACAAATGAAATGACAAATATCTTGAATTTTCTGGGAATGTCCCTAAAAGTGGTCTTCATTCTGAATGACTTTCCCATAACTGGTAAACCGTAAGAGTTACGTAAAATTTTACTACACAAAAAATGTAGATCTCGTTTAAACACACAATTTATGTCATATACATTTCTTTTTGAAGTAAACCATTTCCGAGATATTCGTTATTATTTATTTACATTTTCCAATGCTTATATTTTTTGTCAAATGGGACTTTTTTATTCGTTTTTTTAATGTACTGAACAAGCAAAGAGAACGAAGGATCCACATAGCAACTAGCTCTTAAAAGATTAGACTATCACTTAAAGCCTATTATAGAGAAATAAGATGGTTCCTGCAAATGTTTATCTAAATTAACACGAAGTAGATGGAGAATAAGCGTTTCTAAAAATAATTTGTACAAGAGTAGAGAAAGTCTTGTTGGTACAATTTTTTTAAGCATTCGCTGTTATTTTTATAAATTACCAGCTGAGATACTAGGCGTTGCCCATGGTTTGACAGTTTATCTCTTCAAAATTAAGTCTTAGGTTTCACTTGCCAAATATCCTTGTGTTCCTTTGGAGGCATTTAAAATTATTGTTCAAGACACTTAAACATTAACTATAACTCTCAGAACACTATAAAGAAAATATATTTTCTTATGTGTTACACTTGCATAATTTTCTCTAATATCGTTTATTATTGGGTTACAAATTATTCTTATGAAAGTTTATTTTTCTGTCTACTTCATTTTAATCCAGATTAACTTTTGCAGAAATACCTACATTACAGATTTCTTTAGAATACAAAGAGAACAGCGATAGTCAAATGTTAAAGAACTTGACAGTTTCTGCAAGTGTTTATCACGATTAACATGAAGTAGATGGACAATAAACGTTTGTAAAAATAGTTTGTACAAGAGTAGAGAAAGTCATGTGAGTGCAACACATCAGTTTCTTTTACCTCGGATTTCCTTACCGGTGATACCGTAGTTATTGGAGGGAAGATATAAGTAATTAAATAAAGAAATGATTGTGAAATAAAGACATAATTGCAATAAATAACTTCCATACATTAAAACAATGTACAATATAATAAGCCTGAGTTGAAAAACTTTCCGAAAAAAGGTAATTAGCAAGTTATGTTAACAACACATGAACACATAACATTCTTGGAATTTGGTTAGGTTTGTGTTCAGTACGTTTGCAAAGTCACGTAGTCTGTAAATTAAAAAAGTGAAGAAACGCATGCGTAGGATTTTAAGATTAGATCGCGTGAGAACGAACGTTGGTAGAGGAATTGAAATGGGGGCGGGGCTTAAGTTAAGAAAAGCTCGTGCATTTTAAATTCGTACACAATTCGTGGGATTCTCAACTCTCGTGTGACTTACTCCCGCGTGTAATGTTTACGTTGTGTAACGCACATGAACGCGCCGGCGTCAGAAAGATTTAGCGGCTCTTGAGAGATGTGTTTCCGAATAATATTTCTGCGACTTAGGCAACCGATGCTTAATTAATTATTGTTACAGAAGTAAGTAATTTGTAAATTCAGCAGTAGGGGACTCTTCTTAAACTGCACATTTTAGTCTAAATTAAAATTTATCAGCTAAACTGGTGTTATCCTTTCAAAATACACTCACGCATACCCTGAGATAAAGAAATCATAGCTATGCCACTAGAGCAGCTGGGGCACGAGACTACTCAGAAGGAGTTACGATATGACATCCTAAAACTCAACAGAGCTGGTAACATTAAATATTATCGACATTTGAAGCAAAGGATACGGCTTCAAAGTTGTCGAATCGTTAAAGCTTTCACCGGTTACACTGACTCAGTTCTTACCGGCTCAGCTAGTATTCATAAGGGGTCATTGAGTCTGTATTGTGACCACTGTGGTATTGGGTCGTATAAGTTATACACCAGGGTCCTGAATACTGAAAAATGTTACTACATATTTTGGCGTATTAATAATTTGGAGGCTTATATTATTGTTCTACATTGTCATTCCGACACACTGTTTTTACGTCACTCTTGGCTGGTAGCTTTGCTAGCCACGAGTAGTGGGGGATAGCGTGACTCCGTGAGTAACGGACCGCGTGTGTAAGCCGGGCTTTGGTTCGGTGGGCATCTCCTCCCACCTTCCATTTTTAATAATGTAGGAACCCAAAACGGTTGGGAAATAAATCTAGGAATGTGTGAGTAGATTTTTGCTATGGATTTTGTGCAGTAAAACCCACGCCTTCCTCTTAACCTCCACACCACGTTTTCGTCCTCCGCAGCCAAGTGAATATACGCTCCCTCATTGTACATGCTGGATACTCAAAATTAATTCAATTTTCATGTGAACGTTTAGGCCATCTACCCAGCATGTAACAATATTTAGCTTTCTTCATGCTGTTCTTCTTCTGCATTTCAATGTATAGACAATAAATTTCCTATTTCTGAATTTTTACCTAAAGAATGGGAGAATGTTAACAAAGAAGTATTAAAAGTGGGATAATGAAAATACAAAAGGAGAGAGATATAAAAAGAATAGGAGAATACATGGGGAGACTAAGAGAAAAACGGCTTAGAAAAATAAACCAATATGAATTTGTTACGCATAAATAACCACGGTGTTAATATGCATGATGGACTAAAGAAAAAAAATCTGATGTGTTACACTCACATGACTTTCTGTACTCTTGTACAAACTATTTTTACAAACGTTTATTCTCCGTATGCTTCATGTTAATCGAGATATCGAGATGTTAATCTTATTGCTAATTTTCTTGTAGATGCAAGGGGAATTGCTAGGTTTTAAGCGATAGTCAAATATTTTAAGACCTGGTTGCTATGTGGAGTATTCCATTCTCTTTGCATTACCAGGACAAAAAAAATGAATAACGAATTTGAGAAACAGTATAAGCATTGGAAAATTCAAGGGAATAACAACCAACATCTTGAAAATGGTTCACTCAACAACAAAAAACGTATATGACATAACTTATGTATTTTAACGCGATCTTCATTTTTTGTTAAGTAAAATTTTGTCTATCTCTTATGGTTTACCAGTTATGCAAAAGTAGTTCACAATGAAGAATACTTTTGGAGACATTCCCAGAAAATTAGAGATATACATTTCATTTGTCATAAAAATTTCTTAAACATATGATAGTTTAATCAAAATCATTAGAGCCATTTTTGAAAAAATTAAAATTTTAGAAAAATGTTCCATGTAAAGGGTAATCTGGGGTGGGGGATTTTCTTGAAAACCTTCGTGTCGCATCTCTGGAAAATACTGAACCTAAATACCAAGTTTGGTGTTTATCCGACTGTTCGTTTCTGAGTTATGGTATTCACAGACACACACACGGACATGTTTCCAAAAATGTTTTTTTTGGATTCAGGGGGTCTCAAAACGTGTATTTCCGGCGAAATCTCGGTATGGAAGTTTTGGGTGGAATACAATACTTCCCTTACTTACTATACGTAGTAGAGAAAGTAAAAATTAGGAACTCAATTTAATGTATTAAAAATTTTAAAATTTTTGTATAGAATTATGGAAATACATACATACATTTAACTTTTAAATATTCTCCAGCCATCTTCTTCTGAGTCTGCCCACAGATCTTCTACCTTTCAGAAAGAAGATTTGTTTCGGTAGTTTTATATCTGGCATTATTTTTAAGAATTTCTTTTTTTGTAGCTTAAAATTTTTCAGTTTGTCTTTCATGTTGAAAATATCCAATTCTTTTCATCTTAACTCCCTTTCTTCATACTTTCTTTCTCCTCCATGATCTAGGGGTACCTCTAGTACTCGAGGTTGCGGGTTCAAATCCGGCGGAAGGCGATGGGTGTTGTCGGGCATAAAAATCCTTGGCATGGCTTCCTTCGGAGGGGAAGTAAAGCCGGTGGTCCCGTGTCCTAGATTTACGGCACATAAAAAACCTCAAGCCTGTTAAAGATGCCTCTGAACAAAACCTTTGGTCTTTTGCGCCCAATATATAATGGGACGCTAAGGAACATAGCAGTTATAGATCGTTCATAAATAAAGCTAAATTTAATTGTTTTCATATTTTATACTACTGATGAAGTTATGTAACACTTTTACAGACTATGAAAACACACTAATGGTATTAACGCAAATAAAAGCTTTGTGAAACATTTTTTGTTTTATATAACCTGGAAGCATTAATATAAACTAATATGCAAAACTGTACACATACGTATTTATATTGATTACGTTACTTACACACGCAGTACTACGCAAGCACCATGAAGATTTGTTTTTGTTTCTGTCAAAATCCCCTATAAACTTAAAAGGTTTTAAAATATGCTGATTTTTAATCTCCTCTGAACTATAAATATTATCTTCCAATTTAATTTTTCAGCATCCCGTGCAATAAGCCGTCGACAGATACATAACCAATTATGCAACTGCATGGTTAAAACCTTTTTATTACGTGATTTCAACGCTAGCAAATAATAACCTCCGGATTTCCAGCACATGCCTCTTTCCCCGCAATTCGTCGTACATTTATATCCTTTCTATTTCCGATTTTTATTTTACGCTCGTGCGCGTCGAGTCATAAAATCTGTAATATCTACTTACATCTTTACGGTAGCAGCAGGAAGCTTTCTGTAAGATTGATTTTATTTACAGCCTTGCGGTGTAATTGGATTCATTACACCGTACTAATGTAATTCCGTGTTTATTGTAAGTTTAAAATAACGTAAGGATATGTTTCCGTTAATGGACTTCGTCTTTCTTTGAAGAAATGTAAAACCAAAGATATACTGTCATTTGTGAAAATTGCAACACCACGAAGGAAACGCATGAATTCAATGAATATAATACCAAAGTTTAGGTACATGACAAGTAACAAATGATAAACTTTTCAAATCTATACATGACCTTTGAGCTCTTATATTCATTATTTGGTGTGGCCACCATGCGCTGCAATTTAATCTCGTATACGCCGTGGCATTGAATCAAAATTTTTCTGAATAAGTTCCTGAGGGATTTCCCTCCACGCACTTTGTATTCGAGCCCACAAATCCGTGACACTGGTTACTGGAGGACCGTGACGCACCAGGTGACGACCAAGTGTATCCCAGACATGTTCGACGTGTCAGGCGAACGTGCAGACTAGGGAAGCAATGGTACCCGTCGCTCTTCGAAGTAGGCTTGTACATTCCTCGCAATAAGTAGCCAGGCATTGTCCTATTGAAATGTGGCCTGTGGAGATGCCTGAAACAGGGGGAGTACCTCAGGCTCTACAACCACCGTCAGGTAGTTGCTGTTCAAAGTGCCCTCAGTTCGTAGGAGGCGAGAACGGTTGTTATAACCAACGGCGCCCCAAACCATCACACCTGGTGTTTTTCCGCTATGCCGTTCAACGATGCAGCCCTCCAGGTTACGCTCACCACGGTACCGCCGGGCACGTATGCGGCCATAACTGTAGGACACGTTGAAGCGCGACTCGTCCGAAAAAACTACATTTTGCCACTCAACACCCCAGTGACGGTGTTTTCACGTGCCCTTTTCGCACGGAGGAGCTTGTGGTTTCTGGACAATGGAAGCTGACGTAATGGCATGCATGGAACCAGTCCAACCTGCAGCAGACGGCGACGAACCGTTGATGCAGAAAAGTTCACACCTGCTGCATTGCTCCAGTGTCGAGCCACCACTGTGGATGAAGCTATACGGTCGGTTATGGCCATGGGGACAAGATGACGGTCATCCCGTGCTGTGGTCATATTCCGTGGTCCAGTACCCGCTCTTCGCTGAGTACGACCTTCATCTATCCACTGCTTCCACACACGCACTACTGTCGTAGCAGTCTGCCCTGTACGAGCCGAAATGTCACGGCTCCACGGAGACCGATCATTCTGTCCCGTTCGAACTGACACACATGCCGATATGGCTCCCTTTGACGTCGACGAGGCATACTGACGCTCACTTTATTGTTTCCACCTTGTTTGACAGCACTGCACTGACTACACCGGGCGCAACTCTGACCTTGTGGGACCGACACGTGTACCCCTTCTCTCTGAGAACCTAATCACTTATTGCTTGCACACTCTTCTACACTTCTACCAAGTTTGGAGTCATTCGGGAAATTCTTTCTTGGTGTTGCAGTTTTCACAAACGGTAGTGTATAATTTATGCAACAGATGTACCTGAAATTGTTAAGTAATAAAGTGCTGGAAAGATGAATCAGACTTGACAAATTCAATGCCACTGCCGGAATTCGAACCAAGGATAATTGATTATCCAAACTGATACCCTCGCTCATGAGTTATCATTGCGAAATTTTCGTAAGCACATTAAACGTTTATCATTTGAAAGTCATTTAAAAATTTAATTTGCCTTTATAGTAATTGGCACAAGTGATTGCGGTTTTACACTTCCATTTTTTTCTCAGCAGCACACAATATCATTTTGAATCATCACTTGAAATGATTGTTTTGTAGCCATTGCAACAAAATAAACAAATACAATTCGGTTGGAAAAAGTCTTTTGTATCTTGGAATTCTTGCTCCTTTTTAACGAATTACGCACCTTTTTGTTGGAAGGAAATGTAAGGAAATGAAGAACACGAAATGTAGTTATGAGAAAATGAAAGAAAAATTCACGGTCAACCCAGCGTTCACCTAGCGATCGAGGAATACCGCAAAAATATCTTCCGTCAGGTTGGCCGGGACCTTCCGAATGCGAGTAGCATACGTTACCGCGGCGTCAATTCGCTCGGTGTATTGGAGTTCGCGAAACATAATTAAGTGGTTACTAGTTTTGCATTCGCAGGTGGTACATCTACATAACCGGGTATCTGTAAAGGAAAGAGCATCGGACAACAGCATGTATCAGATGAGGATGTAGAGAGTGGCTTTCGCGCGCAGTCCTAAAAAAGTACTCGTATGTGCGGCGGGCGAGTCGAGAACTAGCAATTCCAACAATGAGCACATGGAAACGTTCGTAACATAGACCTGTATCGTCTGTCCTACCTCCTGAGGCACTGAAAGCTTTTAGAAATCACACAAAAATTAGTTTTAAACACTTGAAATGGCTTTATTGTTTTTCAAAGTATTCCCCTTTAACGTCAATGCATTTTTGCATTCGATGAAACCAGTCCTTAAAGCAATGATGCCACTCTTCCTAAGGCACTTCACGAACCAGGCATTTATAATGTTTCACTGCTTCATCTAACGAAAATGTGATTACGCAAATGTTTAATTTTTGGGAACAAAAAGAAATCACAAGGTGCTAGGTCAGGGCTGTATGGTGTAGTATCCATGGTACTCAGTATTTAGTCTTGCTGTTGACAATGCGTTGTGATAATGTAACTTTTTCCTTTTGGACAAATTTACGAACTTTTTAAAAAAAATCTGATGTGTTACACTCACATGACTTTCTCTACTCTTGTACAATCTATTTTTACAAACGCCTATTCTCCATATGCTTCATATTAATCGAGATATCAAGATGTCAATCTTATTTGTAATTTTCTTGTAGATGCAAGGGGAATATGGTAGCTTTTAAGCGATAGTCAAATATTTTAACGCTGGTTGCTATGTGGCGCATTCCATTCTCTTTGCATGTCCAGGACATAAAAAAATGAATAACGAATTTGAGAAAAAGTATAAGTATTGGAAAATTTAAGGAAATAACAAGCAATATCTCGAAAACGGTTCACTCAACAAAAGAAATGTATATGACATAAGTTGTGTATTTTAACGCGATCTACATTTTTTGTGTAGTAAAATTTTGTCTATCTCTTATGGTTTACCAGTTATGCAAAAGTCGTTCACAATGAAGAATACTTTTGGAGACATTCCCAGAAATTTCGAGATATACATTTCATTTCTCATGACATTATCTTAAACATATGATATTTTCATCAAAATCGTTAGAGCCATTTTTGAGAAAATTAAAATTTTCGAAAAATGTTCCATGTAAAGGGTAGTCTGGGGTGGGGGGATTTTCTTGAAAATCTTCGTGTCGCATCTCTGGAAGATACTGAACGTAAATACCAAGTTTGGTGTTTATCCGACTGTTAGTTTTTGAGTTATGCTGTTCACAGACACACACAAACACAGACACACACACACACACACACACACACACACACACACAGACACACACACGGACATGTTTCCAAAAATGCTTTTTTTGGATTCAGGAGGTCTCAAAACATGTATTTCCGGTGAAATCTCGGTATCGAATTTTTGGGTGGAATGCAATACTTCCCCTACTTACTATACGTAGTAGAGAAAGTAAAAATTGCTGTAGGCAGACATTTGCGTACCATTCGGCAGTAACGGTGCGTCTACCTTCTAATGCTATAGTAGCAATATGATTCGCTTTAGAAAAAATATGTGATACATTCACATGACTTTCTCTACGCTCTATCGTTCATTAGTGGGTACTATACATTCTATTCTCACTAAAGCTAATTTTTACTTTCTCTACTACGTATAGTAAGTAGGGGAAGTATTGCATTCCACCCAAAAATTCGATACCGAGATTTCACCGGAAATACATGTTTTGAGACTCCCTGAATCCAAAAAAAGCATTTTTGGAAACATGTCCGTGTGTGTGTCTGTGTGTGTGTCTGTGTGTGTGTCTGTGTGTGTGTGTGTCTGTGAACAGCATAACTCAAAAACGAACAGTCGGATAAACACCAAACTTGGTATTTAGGTTCAGTATCTTCCAGAGATGCGACACGAAGGTTTTCAAGAAAATCCCCCCACCCCAGACTACCCTTTACATGGAACATTTTTCGAAAATTTTAATCTTCTCAAAAATGGCTCTAACGATTTTGATTAAAATATCATATGTTTACGATAATGTCATGAGAAATGAAATGTATATCTCGAATTTTCTGGGAATGTCTCCAAAAGTATTCTTCATTGTGAACGACTTTTGCATAACTGGTAAACCGTAAGAGATAGACAAAATTTTACTACACAAACAATGTAGTTCGCGTTAAAATACACAACTTATGTCATATACATTTCTTTTGTTGAGTGAACCGTTTTCGAGATATTGCTTGTTATTTCCTTAAATTTTCCAATACTTATACTTTTTCTCAAATGCGTTATTCATTTTTTTTATGTCCTGGACATGCAAAGAGAATGGAATGCGTCACATAGCAACCAGCGTTAAAATATTTGACTATCACTTAAAAGCTACCATATTTTCCTTGCATCTACAAGAAAATTTCCAATAAGATTGACATCTCGATATCTCAATTAACATGAAGCATATGGAGAATAGGCGTTTGTAAAATTAGGTTGTACAAGAGTAGAGAAAGTTATGTGAGTGTAACACATCAGATTTTTTTCTATCTACTTCATTTTAATCTAAATAAAACTATTCAAAAATAGCTACAACATTTCGTTATAGATACCAAGGGAACAGCGATAGCCATATTTTTCAGAACTGGTCGCTATATGCTGGCCTTAAAATTCCATGCTGTTTCGTGCATTAGCGATAAACAATGGCAATGTTGAAAGGACTGTAAGAGAATGACCAAGAAATGAACAATTCAAACCTTTAAATAACGGATATATTAGAAATGGCTTAAGTCACAAAAACGTATTTTAAATAAATTGTGTGTTTTAAAGATATCTACATTTTTTGTGTCGTACGTTTTCTTCTATCATTTAACAGTTATAGAAGATCATATAAAATTCCCTCTGAATGAAGAGGACTTCATAGACTTTTCCCAGAAAATTCAAGATACACATTTTATCTCTCATGTAAACATCTTTAGTATACGGTATTTTAATAAACATTCTTGGAGCCGTTTTTAGAAGGGCTAGTTTGGAGTGGGTGGATTTTGTTGAAAATCTTCGTGTAGCTTCTTTCGATATTGAATCTAAATACCAAGTTTGATATTCGTATTTATCCGACGTTTCGTCTTGGAGTTATCTGTTCACAGACACACAAACACACAGACACACACACGGACATGTTTCCTAAAGTGCTTTATTTGGATTCAGAACGATTTTTTGGGTGGAATATACGTACTAGAGAAAGTAAAAAAACTAGCAACCATCTTCTTACCACTACTGTGTATTTATCGGTCTTCTGTTGACTTAGATTAATTTCGAAGGACGCACTGAGTTGATTAACTTTTATTTTGTGATTCATATCAATAAATCAAATATTCATCACCAGTAACGATATTCCAAACGAAATTTAAAGTACCGCCTTGGAATTCTTAGAGAGTTTTCTGCACCAATCATTGCGTTGTTGCTTTTGATCCGGAGTTACTTTATGTGGAATCAATTAACAACAAAGTTTTCCCACGTCTAATTGTTGATGTAAAATGTTTTGAATTTGACTCATAACAAAGTACAATGTGGCCCGAATAAATTCATAATATGTCCGTCGATCTTCTTCACGCATGCTAGAAAAGCGGCAATATTTTCATCAGTAACAGCAGTTCTTGGGCGAATTCATCACTAAGAAAAACCCTATCTCTCTTGAATTCACTGTAGCAAATACAAATTGTTGCTTAGATAGGGCTTCTTCACCAAATGCATTTCTAAGCCGATTTTGACATCGTTTAGTCATTAATGACGATTTAAAATTGTAAAAGTTATATCTCGAAAATGTTCTCTAGTGAAATTCATTTTTGGGTGAGTATAAAATCTTAAAATGATGATAATTAACTTATTATTAGAGAAAATCCAATAAAATACATGACAATCAACTCGCAAAACATTATAAATTAGCTGCAAAATATTAAAAACATTTAATTGGTTTTAGGTAACATGGTATTCTAAAAGTTTTCAGCATTGCCCTCATACTGTAACACCAGAAATGCTAACGTCAGTGTGGCAAGAAGCGAACTACCGACTGGAATTATGCAGTGTCACAAATGGATCCCATATTGAACATTTATACATAATTTGTGTTATGCTAGTTTCCACGGTTTTTCATATTTCATGGAAGTAATTTGAACACCTTCAGGAATCCAAGGAGGGGCGGAGGAATCTCTACACAAAAGTTTTGTTAATTTTATTTACTTATCTGCAAATAACCTAAGAAGCCTTATTCATTCTTACTGAACTTTATATAATTCTATAGAACTAGAAAATCAGCAGCAATAGACGAAAACTTATTAAGGGAAAAGCGTAAAGCGCACTAACATACACGTTATGCCAAGCAATTTGTTTTCTGGTATTACAGTAAAACTTCTGAATGTTTTATGAACATTTTGTAACTAACTAAGCTCACATTTTTATTTTCTCCGCCACGTACACAACAGGCAGAGAAGGCATTGCACTCCACCCAAAAATGGATAACGAGATTTCACCTGAAATACACATTTTGAGGTCCCAGGAATCCAAAAAGGGCATGTTTAGAATAAGCTCCGTACGTTTTGTCTATGAGCAGCATAACTCAAAAAAGAAAAGTTTGATAAGCACTAAACTTGGTATTTATGTTCACTACATTCCAAAAATGAGACACGAAGATTTCCAAAAAAAATCTGATGTGTTACACTCGCATGACTTTCTCTACTCTTGTACAATCTATTTTTAAAAATGTTTATTCTCTATATGCTTCATGTTAATCGAGATATCGAGATGTCAATGTTATTGCTAATTTTCTTGCAGATGCAAGGGAAATATGGTAGGTTTTAAGTGATAATCAAATATTTTAAGAGCTGGTTGCTATGTGGCGCATTCCATTCTCTTTGCATGTCCAGGACATAAAAAAATGAATAACGAATTTGAGAAAAAGTATAAGTATTGGAAAGTTTAAGGGAATAACAAGCAATATCTCGAAAACGGTTCACTCAAAAAAAATGTATATGACATAAATTGTGTATTTTAACGCCGTCTACATTTTTTGTGTAGTAAAATTTTGTCTCTCTTATGGTTTACCAGTTATTCAAAAGTCGTTCACAATGAAGAATACTTTTGGAGACATTCCCAGAAAATTCTAGATATGCATTTCATTCGTCATGAAAATATCTTAAACTTATGAAATTTTAATCAAAATCGTCAGAGCCATTTTTGAGAAAATTAAAATTTTCGAAAAATGTTCCATGTAAAGGGTAGTCTGGGGTGGGGGATTTTCTTGAAAACCTTCGTGTCGCATCTCTGGAAGATACTGAACCTAAATACCAAGTTTGGTGTTTATACGACTGTTCGTTCCTGAGTTATGCTGTACACAGACACACACACATACACAGTCACACACGGACATGTTTCCAATAAAGCTTTTTTTGGATTCAGAGGGTCTCAAAACATGTATTTCCGGTGAAATCTCAGTATCGAATTTTTGGGTGGAATACAATACTTCCCCTACTTACTATACGTAGTAGAGAAAGTAAAAATCTTCTCCGCTGCAACCTAGCCTTTAGATGGAACATTTTCGAAAGTTGGATATCGAGAACAGCTACAAGAACAACATTTAGTAAAGGAAATGGACAATATACCAGAAAAATGGAAAAAAAACATGCATTAAGAAGACTCCTTCAATATTTCCTAGGCAAGGATTGCTTTATATACCATTTGGTAATAGAGAAGTTGGACGATCCCGAAAAACATGGAGGGATCAGTTTGAAAATTAGCAATAGAAAAACATTCAAATAGAATCTATCCGCAGATCTGTAATGAATCCTGATTGTTAACAATTTAAATAGACTTGAGCATTGGCAAATCTAAATAAACTGCGTAACAAATGCGATAAAATCTATATAGTAAACCATTTAAATGAACTCAAAATATTTAACAATTTACATGAACTCTGAATATTGAACAACAAGAATAAAACAATGCACACTAAAACCAGCGTATCAAAATTTATTGCTCAAAAAGAAACACAAATATGACCCGTTTACCGTGTGTGGCATCGCGTAGCCATTTGCTTATATTCAATAATCACAAAATGCAACGCAGAAGCCATAGTCAGACAATGAAACAATATCTATCTACTATATTTTAATCCAAATAAACTTTAAAAAATAGCTACATTACACTTTCGTTATAGATACAAAGAGAGCAGCGATGATCAAATGTTTAAGAACTGGACATTATATGCAATCGCTACTGTTTCCATGCAATCGTGAGAAACAACTGAAAATCGATGAGACAAAGAATAAATATTGAACAATTGTAAGCTTTAATAACGAATATTTAATAAACGGTTTATGCAACAGAAAAGCGTATTTGAAGTTAATGGTGTGTTTTAAAGATATCTATATTTTTTGTAAGGTACGTTTTTGTCTATCGCTTTATGTTTACCAGTTATACAAGACTATACAAAATTCCTTCGGAATGAAGAGGACTTCACAGGTTATTCCCATTTTATTTGTCATGTAAAGATATTTACCATATGAATTTATAATCAAAATCGCTACAGTCATTTTTTAAAAAATCAAAATTTTCGAAAAATATTCCATGTAAATGGAAGTTGAGTTGGGAGGATTTTCTTGAAAATCTTCGTTTCGCATCTTTGGAAGGTACTGTACCTAAATACCAATTGTGGTATTTATTTGTATTTTCGTTTTTTAGTTATGCTTTTCAGACACTCACACGAACCTCTTTCTAAAAAGGAGTTTTTTTTGGATTCAGGGGGCCTCAAAGCATGTATTTCCGGTGAATTCCCGGTATGGAATTTCTGGGTGGAATGCAATACCTTCTCTGTTTACTATGTACGTGGTAGAGAAAGTAAAAATTAAATACGGGGGCTACGCCATTACAGAAAAGTCACCCGAGATCCGAACGCTGCAGTAATTCCTGATGCTAAAAGTTGAAGGTATTTTGTAGTATTGAAGGAGTTGTATTATAGTTCAACTGTTGGGGAGCCGAACTTGAAGTAGTTGCAACCGCACGTATGGTAAACAGTTTCCGGTAGTCTTCGCCCCAAGTTTTAAAAAATATTAACTTTGTAATTTCACTGTTACTTTAAATATTATATATTTATATTTGCCTCGGCTGCGTCAGTATTATTGTTAGAGACACGTATCTCTTGGCAGGTTTGTGATGTGACAAGAATGTAGGCTTACACAGATTATAATTCTACTTCACTCCTTTTATTAATGCTTGATACGATTTAAATAACACTTCACTGATATAGAGAGCTGTGAGTTCTTTTTATTAATCAATTACACTTTTTAACACGTAAACTTATTTTTCGTCTCACACGAATACATATTATATTTTTTGAGGGCACTTAGGAACACTGTTTGCAGGGAACTGACTTCTGAATTTGTAAATGTTTCTCCTTATCACTTTCTGATTGGCTAATCCTACTCCAATATAATACCTTCATTTAACTAAAGCTTTTTCTGGTTGTTGATTGGCTATTTTATAAACTGTCACAAAGATTACATTATTATTGCTCCAAAAATGACTAGTAGCATTATTAAACTCTCAAACTCATTATTGCCTCTAGGTTACCTCATTGTTAGCAACTTTTAACTTATTATTCTCACAGCTCCTACATTATTAAATTACGTAATGCATGCACGTAGCATTATTACACATGGATACAATAATATAAACATATACAATGACTGTAATATCCACTCCTTATATATTGTTACATACAAAATTGCTTTAAGGCGGGCTGTTATTAAATTTACATATTAAATAATTAGACTGAAATTATTTAAGTGTTAAAATAAAAATACTGCCTCAAAGTGCAGTTGTGTTGAGAAGGGAAACTTGAAGGGCATTAAAAGGTATAATTCCTATAGGTGGTCAAAAGGACCCTAGTTCGATAGTAGGGGTTAATCTTCTATGATAAAAAGTCGACTACTCAAGATGAACTCAACCCGACTGAAGCTGAACACTGGACAGTGGCGCAACGAGCGGTGAAGATAAGGACAGAGTAAAAGTACACCTACACTGTTCACCTAGAAAATGCGAATTACTAATTATATGCCCGATCGACAGAAAGGAAGTGATGGACAGGCAATGAGGATCGGAATTTCGTGGTAGAAGGGGAACCACATCAGCGTTACCGGAGAAACTATAAAACAACCCATCGTTGGAGTGGCCATCCCGACGGTAATAGAATCCGGACGCGAGTCTCGCACGTTACCACGGAGACATCTAGCTCGGTTGAACTATGTTACTTTTCTCCTTCCAGAAGCTGAGGGACTGAAAGAAGCTGCCCATAACTTCCTCTACCTTCTATAGTTTATTAATGGGTGTACAAATTATTCTTGCGAAAGTTTATTATCCTATCTACTTAATTTTAATCGAGATTAACCTTTGCAGAAATAACTACATTACATATTAAGTTATAGATACAAAGGGAACAGCGATAGTTGTAGCGGTTTCTACGTGGTAGATTCCCCATGTCAAAGTGACACTATGAGCCGAGAACCCACTAAATTAATGATGGACCCGTAAAGAGATGATGGATGCTGTGTTACGTACCTGTAGTTCGTCTTCATGACCGCACTCTTGTGTGTATCATTAAGTTCTCGTAGACTGAAATCTGAAGATCGTATATCTGTATTCCTGTGTGTGTTTTAATTATTATTTTATAATTATGCCACAGCTGCTGTATTCTCGAATCAGAGAGTAATTGTGTCTTGTCAGGGTCGTGTATGGAGAATGTTAAAAATATTTTGCACACACGTAGTTATTCACTTATATTTTAGATAAACCACATGCAGATATTCAGAAATCATTATTACCTTTATCATGTTAAAATGTGTATAACTGGCAGACTTTATGTACGTAGTTTTAGCGTCTATTTAGAGACGAGCTTATACACAGCCTTCCTGCTCGAACACTGACAAGCTTCTGTTAGCGTTCCCTTCAACCGTTTTCTTAACGTACGTATTTGAGTTATAGGCATGTACAATGTATCTGATTGGTGCTACTATCTATTAACAGTTTGATATGTGCGTGTGTGTGTTTCTTAATTATGAATCCAAGGTTCGTTACATGCTTACGTAGATACTATTGCTTTTCTCGTAATTTCTATTACTGGTTATATAGCTAACGATGGCCTTTCCCTCTCATATTATATTTTGTAAGTTATAACGTTATATACTTGTTCTCTACCATGTGTACATTATGAATATGTGTGTTTTAACATCATCTTAATTATTATATGTACAACGTTAGCAAAAAATACATAACATATAAAACTTAGAACAAAATATTAAACAAAGAAATTATTAATGTGTTGACGCTAAGAAGCTGTGAATCATATTTCTTATTACATTAATGATCCATCGCATGATTTTGTCCGTGGCTAGTCTATATGTTGCTTCATAGTCAAATGTTTAATAACTGGACGCTATATGCTGGGCTTAAAATTCCATACTATTTCCATGACATCGCGAGAAATAATTAAAAATTGAGAAACTAAAAGAATAGTAAGTATTGAACAACAATTTTAACCATTAATAACGGTTATATCAGAAATGGCTGATGTCACAATAACAGTCAAATAAATATTTGTATTAAGGAGATCTGCATTCATCATGTAGTACCTACGTTTTTCCATTTTGTTTAATATTTACCAGTTATACAAGATTATACATGGGCTATTCCCAGAAAATTCAAAATATACAGTTTATTTTTCATGTAAATATGTTTATATTATGATATTTTAATCCAAATCGTTCAAGCCTTGTTTTAGAGAATAAATTTCGAAAAATCTTCCATGTAAAAGGAGATGGGGAGATTTTCTTGAAAATCTTTGTGTCCCAGCTTTGAAAGGTACGGAACTTTGGTGTTGATCCGACTTTTCGTTTTTGAGTTATGCTGTTCACAGACACAAACACACGGATATGTTTCCAAAAGTGCTTTATTTAGATTCAGAGCGCCTCAAAATATGTATTTCCGGTGAAACCTCGGTATCGAATTTTTGGGTGGAATACAGTACCTCCTCTACCTACTAGGTAGAGAAAGTAATAAAAGCTACAAGAAATTTCGAGGTATAGAAACATCTAAACTCGTTGCAATGGTATAAAGGCAACAACAAATCAAAATGTTATTCGCCCATGAATTTAAATATAAAATAGAGCACATGTTCCAGGAAGCTAATAAAAAGGTTATATGCCGCATGTCGTATTTGTGCTATGAATACATCAAGGTTATATTTTACAGATACGCCAAGCTGACTTCAGCTCATTCAAACATTACGGTTCCACAGTGCTGGGATATAAAACATGAACAGAGCCGCTACCGAAACATGCAGTGCCTAGACACGTTCTCCCTCAACAGCTTTTTGTGAAATGCAAATAAAATCCAGATATGAAATCCATTGTACCGCGTTTTTCTGCGATAAACTGCGCTTTATACTCTGCTTTATCGGCAATCATTTTACAGATATAGCCGCAGGAGAAACGTATAGCTTCACCCGACTATTATCTGATTATTTTCCGATAGAAATATAAAAGATGTACTGTTAAACTCAAGACGACGTACTTATATTACTATGGGGGCCATTTTATTATTATTATTATTATTATTATTATTATTATTATTATTATTATTTAGACTTTATGCTTTGAGGGATGAGTTAATCTTAAAAAGTTATTATTTTATTATCTTCGAAAATTTTAACATACACATTTACCGACTTACTCTACGTTGCACGCTTAGGTTTTTAAACTCCAGTGACGAATCAATTAATTTCATTTACCTACCGCTTCTTTATGAAATTATAGTACATGGTGAAAGTGGAATGTGGAAGTGTGTTGAATATGGTAAAGAATTACAAATATTATGATTTTTGACAGTATAGTGTAGTGAGAAATATTTAATATTGTGGCAGTAATTTGTATCACAATAATGTAAATGCCAGAGTGATTGTAGTGTAAATAAGCATTATTGTATGACATTGATTTGAGATGTTTGTTAATTATAAGCATTGTTAGGAAATAAGTTTACACGGCCTCACTGAAACTGACAATAGGAGCGGATAACAATGTGCGAGGGGGTGAGTTGAATATTAATTAGAAGAGACAAACAAATGACGTCAGATTGGCGCGCTTTTCTTAGAAATAGCGGGAATATTTTCCCTAGAGCATATGTTTTCGTAATTTTGATTGGATATAAAAATAGACGCTAATGTTGGCGCGTTTTATTAACCAATAGCAGCTCGGTTATAATCTTTAGGCATATCGGGGTGTGGGAGTATAAAAAGCTAAAGTCAGAGGCAGATTTCGTCAGTCCAACAGAAGCATTCGCGTGTTCAGTTCAACGTGTCGATCAGTTCAACGTAAGTATTCGTGAGTTATACGTCGCGTAGTTCAACGGAAGCATACATAAAGTACACGTTACGCAATTCTACAGAATCTCTCGCGTTTTAAAGTTTGTTATAAATGTGAAACACACGAATTAATAATGTGAAGTAAATAAGTGATTATAGTGATATTAGAAAATATAACAGTTTCAGTCTGGCGTGTATCAGCAGTCAATATGTGAACTTAATTAATTGTGACGGTAATAAAAGTGTAAAAACAAATTATTTTATCAGTGTTATCTGAGAGTAACAAATCCTTTCCGTTTACACACCCTGTTCAAGAGATTTGCTTGACCGAAAAATAATAGCTAGCCGGAGGACAATTAACCCAACATTCAAAGTAGTAATACAATAACAGGCGCCCAGCAAAAGATAATACGAAGTGACCGCGACAAATTGGCTTCCATACGTGGTGCACATAAACATGAAGTAACTACCAACTACAAATAAATATACTACTTCAATATAGATATAAGTGATATATAGATTAGTTTATAGCTTAGTGAAATGAAGTATATTCATGAAGTATAAATAATTTGTTAAAGCGTTTAATATAATAGTAATAACAATAATAATTACGAACAGATATATTTAATATATAGGTTAAAGAAATTTAACAGTACATAGATTATAATTGAATATAACACACATATTAGAATATTTTTGTATATTAGGTTCCAATATCTTTACTGTGAATACAGTAGAAATATTTTGTAAATTAGCATTTTAATAATTTAGTAAATATGTAATAACTGGATTTTAGTTATTTTGGGTACTGGTATCAATATAAGTTGTAATTTATTAAGATTTTGTTGAGTTTTAAATAATTGTAATCTTTTATTTAACTTTATTTTGTTAGTAGCTAAATCTGAACAAAAATATTGTTATAAATTAATAAGAATAAAACAAATAAACAGAAAATTTGGTATAGTATTACAGATTTTATTTTATTTAGTTTCTAGTGCAATGGTGTAGAAGGTTTTTATAATGAATAGTCCCTTTTACTCATTATAATTGTAATTCTGTACAGTCCCGTGTATTCCAAATAACGGATGAAAACTTCCCCGATATCCGCGCAAAAGGATGTGAAACATTGGCGGAACATTTAAGTTCCTTGCTCCCGACCGTCTTATAAGTTCTGGAAATGCTGTATAGCGTAAAAATATCCTTTGGCGGTGGAAGAATCCTTGGTGGAATGGTCAAGTACTGTTTTATATAATTATGGTACATAAAAATTAAAACCTCTGTAGCTTCGTTTTGATCCCATAGCTATTTAGTAAAATAAAAGTCGCATCTTTTTGCCACATGCAGCAGAAACCCTTAACCTATACAGGTGGAGCATTTAAGTTGAGACTGTACAATTATCTCCAAAACTAAGCGTTGTAGAAAGAAATGTCTCAGAAGGCTCATGCTACATAGCTACATTTTTAATATTAACAATTTTATAGCCATAAATTTCTATTTTAATCGGTCATTTATCTTTTAGGCAAAGCACCGCATTGAACTTTAAGCTCCAATTTTCTCAATTCCTTCTCTTCCGCATTTTCCACTACACAAAATTCTTCTTGAACTATAAATTATAACATAACTTGAAAATTTTAGGATAGCTTCAGGAATTATAGATGTAAAAATGGTTATGCACTAGTTAGAAGTATTAAATAATTCAGCCAACGATTATTATTTTATATAACTCACATGAAAAAGTCATTAACACGTGTATAAACATTTGTTTCCCTTAAACTAATTAAAATTAAGAAACGGCTGCACAATAATTTCTTTAGCTTTGTACACTAAGTGGAAATTAAACATTTGTGCGCGATATGATAAATAAGGAGCATTTCATATAAATATATGAAAAGGTGATTAATTTTGAATCAAAAGAATAATTCATAACAGTTAAATTTTGTATGAAATATGTTTTATGTTTTGAGTATATGACAAAAAGTCTGATATGACTTTCTGTACTATTCTACAAACTATTTTTACAAACGCCTATTCTCCAACTACCTCATGTTAATGGATATATCGAGTATGTTAAACTTATTGCTAATTTTCTTGTAGGTGCAAGGGGAATGTGGTAGGCTTTAAGCGATAGTCAAATATTTTAAGAGCTGGTTGCTATGTGGAGCATTCCATTCTCTTTTCATGATAAAAAAACGAATAACGAATTCCCGTTTTTGAGAAAAAGTATAAGTATTGGGAAAATTCAAACAAATAGCAAGAAATATCTCGGAAATGGTTCACTCCACAAAAAATGTATATGGCATAAATTGTGTGTTTTAACGAGATCTACATTTTTTGACTTGTAAAATTTTGTCTATCTCTTACGGTTTACCAGTTATGCAAAAACCATTTAGAAGGAAGAGGACCTTGAGGACATTTTCATAAAATTCAAGAATACATTCATTAGCCATAAAAATATCTTAAATACATGATACCTATTTTAATGAAAATCGTCAAAGCCATTTTTGAGAAAATCAAAACGTTCGAACAATGTTCCATGTAAAGGTTAGTCTGGTGTGGCGGGATTTTCTTGAAAATCTACTTGTCGCATCTCTGGAAGGCACTGAACCTAAATACCAAGTTTGGTGTTTATTCATATTTACATTTTTGAGTTGTGCTGTTCACAGGCACACTCACAGACACACGCACACAATGTTTTTTTTTGGATTCAGGGGGCCTCAAAACATATACTTCTGGTGAAATTTTGGTATCGAACTTTTGAGTGGAATGTAATACCTTCTCTACCCATTATGTACGTGGTAAGAAAAGTAAAAATTCAAAGTAATAGGAAGAAAGCTGTACATGTTTGGATTTTCACAGGTGCATTGCCTTGGATATCTTGTTACTGATCTTAGGTAATTATACTCGAAACCAAAAAAACATTTAAGTAGAGAAATTATTAAATTCTTACTTCTAAGCATAGCTTAATTATTTTCATTTATATATATAACATAATTTTATAGTAGGTATTAAAACAATCATCACAAAGTGACCTTGAATTTCTTGTGAACAGCATATTTTGAAGTCTATGTGATTATTATGTAATTGCGAAGCCTTACGACAGATAAAATAACTTGTAGCAAAAGCGTATATTGAGGCAGTATTTTTAAAACTTAAATGATTTCAGACTAATTATATAATACAAAATTCAATAACAGCCCGCCTTAAAGTAATATGTGCATAAAATAATATATAAAGTGTATGTAACAGTCTTTGTATTAATGCTTATATTATTATGTACATGTTTAATAATGTTATGCAAATGTATTACATCATTTCATAATGTAGGAGCTGTGACAATAATAGGTTAAAAGTTGCTAACAAAGAGGAAACAATGAGGTAACCTTGAGGCAATAATGAATTAGAAAGTTTAATAATGGTACTGGTAATTCTTGGAAAGAATAATGTAATTTTTGGACAGTTTATACAATAGCCAATCAACAACCAGAAAGTTAAGTTAAATGAAAGTATTCTATTGGAGTAGGATTAGCCAATCAGAAATAGGGCAAATTCAGAAGCCAGTTGCTAGTAGACAGCGTTCCTAACCGGACGCGAGATGCGTCCTAGAGAAGTTTAATACATATTCAGTGTGAGACAAAAATAGTTTACGAGTTATAAAGTACAGTAATTAATAAATAAATATCACAGCTCTCTATGTCAGTGAAGTGTTATTTAAATCGTGTCAAGAATTAATAGAGGTAGTGAAGTAAACATTATAATCAGTGTAAGCCTACATTCTTCAGCCGCACCACACCTTGTTAAGAAATTCATGTCTCTAAAAATAAATACTGACGCAGCCGAGGCAAACATAAATATATATAATATTTATAAAAAACATTAAAATACAGAGTTGATTCGTAAACATTGGGGTGAAGGCTACCGGAAACTTCTTACCATACAAGCGGTTGCAACAACAAGTTCGGCTCCCCAAAAGTTGAAATAAAATACAAACTCCTACTTCAATGTTTATACCTGATCAACATGTACACTTTATATGAACATATTAATATATCCATTTCCAAAAATTCGCTGTTGTTGTTTTAGAGTTCTCCACAAGTTTATCATTACCTTTTAAATAAGAAGTGATACTATTGATCTGATTTTCTGAAACCGCCGACTCTTGTCTTAGTTATAAAATGCGGTTTCCATGAAATAATTTGTGATGAACACCTTAAGACCTTTTATTATTACCGAAAAGTTGTTAAAATGTAATTTTTGTTCCAACAACTTATTCAATAGCAATGGAAATAAATAATGCACAAAAATACCGAATAAAATTTCTAGTATTATTTTGGTTTAGTCCATTTCAATTTGGTCATTCTTCAAGAGAGAGAATGTAAGTAAAATGTATGCCAAAACTATAGAAGCATTCATTTTATATAACGAATGAGAATATTGTGAATGGTTATATTTTTATTTTACAAGAATGTGATAAATATAAATTTATAAACTTTGAGATATCCAGGAATAAGTTTGATTATGTAAATCTATGAAATTGGCTTTATAATTCTTGGGAGTCATTTTCGGATGCTTATGTAAGCATGTTTATGGTCGTATGATTTTTAGGGAATGATCACCTCATGTTCGACACTTGGGTGGATTATGCAAATCATATTGATACCCGCATACGTCAGTGTTAACTAAAGCACCAGTCAGCATACTCGGGTATTTAAACTTAAGAGTTTATTGACGGCTGGGCTCTTCCTTCACCTGCCTAGCAGGACTCTGTGATGGTCAGCTCTTTACATTTATTTTGTGCTAGCTTACAACTTCGACGTAGGCCCTAGACAAGTCGAAGATGGAACCCGGACTTCTTCAGTCAACCAGGTAAACCCAAAAGCTGTCTAACTCTGCCTCTTGCCGTGTAGTTTAGATTTGTTAGTTCAGTAACTCAGAAAAAAACCCTTAGGTGTGGTAACTCACCTGGTCATGTATTTGCCCTCTCTAACTGCCTTGGGCGGGCGTGTCTCTCCTACTCTGTTTCTGAGTCGCTGCTTAAGCTCCACACGCCATAATTTCCCTAGCCCATGTTTTGTTTTATTCTCACAAAACTCTTTATGACACCACTGTTATAACTATCCAAGTGTAGTGGCAGGACTAAAGACACAAGAGCATTGCAAGAAAAAATGATATGTTTGTAGATGCTGCGACAGGCCATGCAAAGAGCAAGGTACTACGGGTGTGAAAACAAATGTTTGCATATAACTAGTGATAGAATTTCATATACATGCGATATTATCATGGGATGTCTTCCAAAAGTTAATTCATATTTTTTGGAATATTTCATAGCCTTCATTTCCCCATCTATCTCTTCAAGGAAAAAGGTTCCTCGCTTATTGATTTTCATAATACAAATTATTTCAATTGACGTTTTATAAAGAAAACTAGAGGTTTTCATTTTTTATAGGGAGACCAATCACACATTATCATCATCTCGAAACTATGCTCTTTAATATACCTCTTACAGAACCGCAATAAGGATTTTAGTTTTTGAGTTATCACAATGTAAATAGGATCCTATTAAATGTTTCTACACTATAAAATCACTGTGTTCACAACAGTGACATGACACTTGTTTCCCGCGTATCCGTCCACTTCCTCTTTAAGACACCTTATTGAATAACTTGGTAGCTAACGGCAAAAGACAAGTAGGGTGGGGGCAATTTATCCCTCCTGAATATTTGCACAGTCCATAGACCGAGGGATCTTACTAAGTGTTATACTATAGAAAGATTAAGACTGTCTTGGAATCGAAATTACACACTAATTATATCACCCTATCACCACCCTTCCAGTTACCTGCAGCCTATTACTATTTATACGACATCCCTGAGCTAAGTCCCCTTTCCTGCGACAGTATCTGATGCGAACTAGGATCGTTTAACATTCCGCCGTTAAAGCTCCCACCCCTAGAACTCTGGTCACACTATAGAATGCCCAAGTTATTCTGTTTTTGTGTGGAATGACATCAGATACCGTAGTACCACCATCCCCATGTATTGCGAGCAGACGCTCATCATTCTTAGTTACCTCTAGTTAGCAAATATTTACAAACTGTGGAATAATGTAACAACCATTTTAGGTTCTTTTAATGATACTGTGCATATTTATATATCATGAGACTCACTTCATTGCTATGCTGGTATTGGATCCAAACAATATTCTCCAGGGATACATCAGCACTTCTGGGATTCATTGCGGAGGCGAGTTGATATGTTATTCATATTAACAGGGCCACTTTAAGCACTTTCTTAAGACGGAGTTGCAATAGGATGAAAAACACTTCTGTTCCCGTGTTTATAGAATATATTTTCATACTCTACACGAGAGGAACATACTCCCAAAGCTATGAGATTCGTGTTTTGTTACACCCTGTATTTTTACGAGAACCGAAGCATTGTGTTTAAATATTGCACAAGAGCTATTTCTGGCTGCAGAACTCTGAGGAAGAAGGCGATGGTCGAGTAACTAGTTTCTTGTCGCTAAAGCCAGCACAAACACGGCAAGTTGAAGAACTAATTTCCGAGATCAAACACAAGTAGCACAGAGAGATAGCGAAGCGCCATCTCGAGGGCATGTGAAGATTAAGTCGTGGTTCATTTCAAGTATCGCTTGGGGCGCTCTCGAAATCGCACGCGTCATCACCGTTTATGAATTATGTCCTGAGTTTGAAGAAATTTCCTTTCGTTCCACATATCCTCCTCACCTAGTACAGTAATGGTGGTATTCTCTTTGTATTTTCACTATAACTAAATGTGAAAGAAGCCTGGTTGCACTTCCTTTGATCCTCTGGTGGAGATTATAAAATACAGAAATATTCCCCTAGAGGGACCAATACACCGCGGAGAGGAATCTACTTTACTGAAGGGCTCACGCTCTGTTGGTATTACATTTTTGTACCAAAGGAAATTTGTTGATTTAATGTACGTGCAAACAGAGTACGATATACACTTTGTTGATTTCGCACATGGAGAGGAACAAGAGAGAGGGAGAGAAAGAAGGAAATAAAGAAAATAAATAAGGGCAAAAAATTGGATGTGTTACATTCGTACGACTTTCCCTACTCACTCTTCTACAAACTATTCTTACAAAAGATTATTATTAAAGCTATTTCATATACCTATATACAGATAAACGTTCAGTTCGCATTTACACATTTCGTTGTACGATGCAATAGTAAAGCGATAGTCAGATTTTTTAAAGAGCGAATCGCTGTGTGATGGCTTTGAAACTCCATGCTCTTTGCATGACCACGAGAAAAAAAATGACTTCCCAGTTGAGAAAATTGTAAGTGTTTGAAAATTCAGAATTATACTAGGAATATCTTAGAAATATTTAACTACACAAACTGTGTGCTTTAACGAGATCTACATTTTTGTGCGGTAAGATTTTGTCTCTCTGTTACGGTTTACCATGCAAAAGTTATTCAGAATTAAGAGGGCTTCATAGGCCATTTCTAAAAAATACAAGATATACCTTTCATTTGTCATGATAATATTAAAAAAATTTGATGTGTTACACTCACATGACTTTCTCTACTCTTGTACAAACTATTTTTACAAACGATTATTCTCCATATGCTTCATGTTAATCGAGATGACAATCTTATTGCTAATTTTCTTGTAGGTGCAAGGGGAATTGGTAGTCTTTAAGCGATAGTCAAATATTTTAAGAGCTGCTTGCTGTGTGGAGTATTCCATTCTCTTTCTGTGTCCAGGACAAAAAAATGCATATGACATACATTGTGTATTTCAACGAGATATGTATTTTTTGTGTAGTAAAATTTTATGTATTTACCAGTTAAGCAAAAGCTATTCAGAGTGAAGAGGAATTTTTGAACGTTTCCATAAAATTCAAGATTACGTATAATTTGTCATCACAATGTCTTAAATATATGCTATTTTAATCAGAATAGCTAGAACCATTTTTAAGAAAATAAACATTTTCTAAAAATATTCCACAGGGTAGCCTGGGGTGGAGAATTTTCTTCAAAATCTTCATGTCACATCTTTGAAAGATACTTTTCGTTTTTGAGTTATGCTGTTCACATACACATGGATTGTTTTCTAAAAATGCTTTTCTTGGATTCAGGGAGCCACAAAACATGTATTTGTGTGAAATCTAGTTATCGAGTTTTTGGGTAGAATGAAATACTTTCCCTACTTACTATACGTAATAGACAAAGTAAGAAGGAAAAAACAAACGAATTCTCATTTAAGAAAAAATATTGACAAATTCAAAATGTATATCACAGAAAATGCGTGTTTTAACGAAATCTACATTTTTTGTGCCCTTAGAATTTAATCTTATCTCTTACGGTTTACCAATTATTCAAAAGTCATTTAGAATGAAGACATTTCCAGAAAATTCAAGATATACATTCATTTGCCATGCAAATATCTTAAACATATGGCGTTTTAATCACAATCGTTGGAGCCATTTTTGAGAAAATCAAACTTTTCAAAAAATGTTCCATGTAAAGGGTAGTTTGAAGTAGGGAGATTTTCTTGCAAATCTTTGTGTCGCATCCTTGAAAAATACTAAAAGCAAATACCAAGTTTTGTATTTATCCAACTTTTTGCTTTTGAGTTATGCTGTTCACAGACAGACATACAAACGCTGACGTGTTTCCAAGAGTGCCTTTTTTTTCTCTCTTCTTCTTTTTTGATTTAGGGCGCCTAAAAGCATGTATTTCCGGTGAAATATCGGTATCAAATTTTAAGGTGGAATACAAATAATTCCCCTTCTTACTAAATGTAGTGGATAAAGTAAAAATTAGAGGGAAGAGACCTAAGGAAATTACCACACGTACTCAGAAATTTGTATCTTGACTCTACAGAGAGTTACCAGCTAGTTATAAAAAGATATATCCGAATATCAACTATTGATTATAATTGCAGAAGCATCTATTGTGATTTATCGTGTCGTGCGTCATGCTTTTCAATTAACAATGTATTTAATGGATTCTGGTGTTTCATTGCGTCCAGTTTTTCTACTCATATTTTGAAATGTGATGCGAAACCGGCCAATTCTTTTTTTTTTTTTGTTACAGTATAATTATAGATAACAAATAACGGCGCAATTACTATTGTTTTCATTGAATTCATAATTCTATGGCAGTAAACTAATGAATTTGTTTGTTTTGGATTTTAGTTTATTTTGACATTTTAAAAATGGTGTATAGCACATTGATTTAATAATTTTAATGCTACCTTGCAGTGGAGTTAAAAAAATCTAATGTGTTGTTCGCATGACTTTTTCTACTTGCTATCGCTTACTAGTAGTATACAAATTATTGTTACGAAAATTTGTTTTCCTATCTACTTACTTTAAATCGAGATAAACCTTTCCGGAAATAGAGCATAACACATTTCGTTATAGATACAAAGGGAATAGCGATAGGTAAATGTTTAAGAACCCTATGAAAATCGACAGGTCTTAAAAAACATCAGATGTGTTACACTCACATGACCTTCTCTACTCTTTTACAAACTATTTTTACAAACTCTTATTCTCCTATGCTTCATGTTAATCGAGATATTGAGATGTTATTCTTATTGATAATTTTCTTGTAGATGCAAGGGGAATTGGTAGGCTTTAAGCGATAGTCAAATGTTTTAAGAGCTGGTTGCTATGTTGAGCATTCCATTCTCTTTGCATGTCCAGGCCATACCAAAAATGAATAACGAATTCCATTTGAGAAAAAGTATAACTATTGAAAAATTAAGGGAATAACAAGGAATATCTTGAAAATGGCCCACTGAAAAAAAAATAGTATAGGACATAAATTGTGTATTTTAACGCGATCTACATTTTTTGTGCAGTAAAATTTTGCCTATCTCTTATAGTTGACTAGTTATGCAAAAGCCGTTCACAATGAAGAATACTTTTGGAGACATTCCCAGAAAATTCGAGATATGCATTTCATTTGTCTTGAAAATATTTTAAACATATGATATTTTAATCAAAATCGTTAGAGCCATGTAAAGGGTAATCTGGGTTGGGGAGATTTTCTTGAAAACCTTCGTGCCGCATCTCTGGAAGGTACTGAACCTAAATACCAATTTTGGTGCTTATCCGACTGTTCGTTTCTGAGTTATGCTGTTCACACACACACACACATGTTTCCAAAACTGCTTTTGTTTATTCAGGGGGTCTCAAAACATGTATTTCCGGGGAAATATTGCTATCGAATTTTTGGGTGGAATGCAATACTTCCCATACTTATATACGTAGTAGAGAAAGTAATAATGGCTAAGTATTGAACAGGTCGAAATATTAATAACGGATATCTCGGAAATTGCTGATGCCAAAAAAAAAGTTATTTTAAATAAATTATGTGTTTTAAAGATTTAAATTTTTTGTGGAGTACATTTTCCTCTATATCTTAAGCTTTACATTTATACAAGATTATACAAAATTCCTTACGAATGAAGAGGATTTCAAAGGCTATTCCCAGAAAGTTCAATATATACATTTTATTTGTCATGTAAATTTCATCAATTTAATTAAAATCCTTAAGCCACTTTTTAGAAAATCCAAATTTTCAAAAAATGTTCTACGTAAAGGATAGTTGTGGAGTGAGGATTTTTTAGAAAGTCTTTGTGTCGCATTTTTGGAAGATACTGAACCTAAATACTAAGTTTAGTGTATATCTGACCTTTTGAGTTATGCTGTTCACAGACACACACGCACATATTAGCACATAAGGACCTTTTTTCTAAAATCTGATGTGATACATTCTTTATTAGTGGGAATATAAGCTATTCTTTCTAAAGCCTATTTTTCTGTCTACTAATTTTAATCCAAGTAAACCTTTGCAAAAATAGACACATTACACATTTCGTTATACATACAAAGAGAAAAGCAATAGTCAAATGTTTAACAACTAGACACAATATGCTGGCCTTAAAATTCCATACTGCTTCCATGCAATCGCTAATAACAGCTGAACAACGATGAAACTAAAAGAATGACAATTATTGCACAATTTTAATCTTTAATATCGGATATCTCAGAAATGGCTTATGCCACAGAAAAACTTATTTTAAGTAAATTGTGTGTTTTAAGCAGACATGCATTTAGTGTCTGGTACGTTTTCTTTATCGCTTTACGTTTACCAGTTATACAAGGGTATACAAAATTCTCTCCAAATGAAGAGGACTTCACAGGCTATTTCCAGAAAATGTATGTAAATAATACTGTTTTTTAAAAAATAAAAACGTTTCGAAAAATGCTCCATGTAATAGGTAGTTGGATGTGGGGGATTTTCTTGGAAATTTTCGTGCCCTTATCTTTAGAAGTCTAAATACCAAATATGGTATTTATCCGACTTTCCGTTTTTGAGTTATGCTTCGCTCTCTCTCTCTCTCTCTCTCACACACACACACACACAGACACACACACACACATACAACCGCATACACGACCTTTTCCTAAATTTCTTTTTTCTATTCTGGGGGCCTGAAAACATGTATTTCTGGTGAAATCTTCGTATCAAATTTTTGGATGGAATGCTATAGCTTCTCTACTGCTATGTACGTGGTAGAGAAAGTAATAACAGCGAAGCTGTTAGCATTTTTCTTCAACATAAGCGCTGTATTTCTAGGGATATATTCGAAAGTCTGCCAGGAGGCAACCTTTATCCTGAGGCCTCTGGCACTGTGTGGAGTGAAGAAAAGAACAACAACGATAATGGAGTATTTAATATTGCTTGTTTTCCTTTCCTCTTTTGTGTGTTAAAACTTAATTACATGTATTTTCTTCCTCTGTACGCCCAAAAAATACCAAAACCGTTGCTCTAAGAGAGTTGAGGATTTGTATTTACGTGTTAAATGTAAATATCTTGAAGCTTTGCAGTGTTTAAAGTTGATGTAAAATTAAGGTTGCTTTATGTGGAAAGAGATCCCGAGTTATAAACTACGTGATAAAAAGTATCCGGACACCTGGCTGAAAATGACGTACAAGTTCATGGCGCCCTCCATCGGTAATGCTGGAAGTCAATATGCTGTTGGCCCACCCTCAGCCTTGATGACAGCGTTCACTCTCGCAGACATACTTTCAATCAGGTGCTGGAAGGTTTCTTGGGTAATGGCAGCCCATTCTTCACGGAGTGTGGAACTAAGGAGAGGTATCGATGTAGGTCGGTGAGGCCTGGCACGAAGTCGGCGTTCCAAAACATCCCAAAGGTGTTCTATAGGATTCAAGTCAGAACTTTGTGCAGGCCAGTCCATTACAGGGATGTTATTGTCATATAACCACTTCGCCACAGAGCGTGCGATCGTGTTGAAAGATGCAATCACCATCCCCGAATTGCTCAGCAACAGTGGGAAGCAAGAAGGTGCTTAAAATATGAATGTACGTCTGCGCTGTGATCGTGCCACGTAAAAAGCAAGGGATCCAAGCCCTCTCCAGGAACAACACGACCACACCATAAGACCACCACCTCCGAATTTCACTGTTGGCACTACACACGCTGGCAGATGACGTTCAGCGGGCCTTCGCCATACCCACACCCTGCCATCGGATCGCCACATTGTGTACCGTGATTCGTCACTCCAAACAACGTTTTGCCACTATTGAATCGTGTAACGTAGACGCTCCTTACACCAAGCGAGGTGTCGTTTGGCATTTTCCTGCGTGATATATGGCTTATGAGCAGCCGCTCGACCATGGAATCCAAGGTTTCTCACCTCACACGTAACTGTCAGAGTACTTGGAGTGGATCCTGATGCAGTTTGGAATTCCTGTGTAACGGTCTGGCTAGATGTCTGCCTATAACTCTTTACGACCCTCTTCAAATGTCGGCGGTCTCTGTCAGTCAACAGGCGAGGTCGGCTGTACGCTTTTGTGCTGTTTATGTACCTTCACGTTTCCACTTCACTATCGCATCAGAAACAGTGGACCTAGAGATGTTTAGGAGTATGGAAATCTCGCGTACAGACTTCTGACATGTGACACGCAATCACCTGACCACGTTCGAAGTCCGTGAGTTCCACGGAATGTCTCATTCTGCATTCATTAGTCATGTCTAATGACTATTGAGGTCGCGGATAATGAGTACCGGGCAGTAGGTGGCAACACAATGCACCTAAGATGAAAAACGTATGTTTGTGGGAGTGTCCGGATACCTTTGATCACATAGTGTAGTTCCATGGTAACGTGTAAGGCTCGTGTTTGGGTGGACAAGGTTTGATTCCCCTCGACCGCCCACTCTGACCTTGAGTTTTTCGTGGGTTTCTCTGGTCGTTAGGCGTATGTTGGGGTGGTTTTTCATCTATCATGATTTCTTATACCTCTTTCTCTTTCATTCCGTTTCCTTCTAATGTTTCAGGTTATGCTTCCAGGTATCGTAGTGTTTGGCGGTACTGCACAGATGGCGTGGATGCTTGCTCAAAGATACAAGTACTCCCGTGGACACTAGAAGGCTCCTTGGTTGATGAAACGTTCTATAGTGGTGAACCCCATCTCGTCCCAATTTTATGTTCGAATCCTAAATCGGTCCCGTATCCCAAGAGGAGGACAGCCTATATCGGTCCCGTCTTAAAAAAATGTAAACAATCTGACTCGGTCCTGTAGGAAATTAACCTTAATCTAGTGTTTACACATAGTTTGCTTTCCCACTTTAAAACAATTAGGACCTACAACATACCTATAGTAATTGCAAGACGATATTGCAGTTTCAAAACAGATTTTAACAGAAGAATATGATGTTATATAAAACAAATTCCTCTACTAAATGCAAGTAATCAGTTTGTAAACTCCAGATACAAAATAGTTTAAAAAATCGCGTATTATTAAAAAATTTAGTTCTAATCAAGTGAAAGAATTTGAAAAACGGCAAAATACGTAATGTATAGGGTCTTTCAACAAGAGTGTTCTATCTTTGAACATAAATAAAACACCTTCTATAAATGATAGAGGCTAATTCCTTTGTCTATTTTCGAACATAATTTATGTCATTACGAGTGCAAGAGAACATCAATTAAGTGACCGCCGCGACTTCGTTGGGTTGCGCGTATACGGTTGACCCAATTTTCAATGACAGAAAAACGTAAATTAGGTCCAACTTCACGAATAACGCGCGTGATGTTATTCATAAGATCATTTACTGTTTCTGGCTCGTTGACATAAACTCGAGATATGACATAACTCCACAAGATGTAATCCAACGGCGTTAAATCACATGACCTCGGGGGCCAGTTAACATCACCACCACGGATAATAATGAAACATCTGAACTTCTCCTTCAAAAGATCGACTGTTTTGAGAGCAGCATGACATGTGGCACCATTTTGCTGGAACCAGATGTTTCTGAGATCTATACCATCCAATTGAAGCCAAAAAAGATCCTTATAAGGGCCCGGTATCTTTCTCCATTGACAGTTAGCTTCTCCATCTTAATCTTGGAAAAATATGGATCAATGATTCCACCATACCAAAATTCACACCACACAATAACCATTTGGGATGAAGTGGTCGTTCTTGAATCTGAACTGGATTGTGATTGCTCCAATAGCAACAATTTTGTTTGTTAACACAACCATCCATCCAAAAGTGGACTTCGTCGCTGAAGATGATTTTTCGACAAAAATCCGGGTCAGCTTCCAATTGCTCCATAGCCCAGTCAAAGAATACACGGCGCAACCTATGGTCGTTGGGCTTTAGTTCTTGAGTTAGCACCATTTTGTAAGCGTGAAACTTCAAGTCCAGATGCAGAAATCGCCAAGTTGTGGTCGGCGAAAGCCCCAATTCTTGCGCTCGACGAGCAATTGATTTGTTTCCGTTCCCGCGTATACTCACGAACGGCTCTTATGTTTTCATTGGAGCGCTTCGTAGATTACGTACATGCATACATGCTGAAAGAACCACTTCTTTCAAATTTATCGATCAAACGCCGAATCTTTCTCTCGCAGGGACGATTATGCACACCGTAAACTTCACGCAATACACGGAATGTTTGGTGAACAGATGATCCATTTTGATAATAAAATTTTACAATTTGTACGCGTTGCTGAATGCTGTAACTTTCCATGGCTATTTGTCAATAACAACTGTAACCACATGAAAAAAATATTGCTATAACTCAATAACAACGGCAGCTATCACATGTTAAATATAGGACACTTGTGTTGAAAGACCCTATGCAATAACGTTTTTTCTTTTGTGAAGAGCTGGCAGCGATGTCCCGTTCACAACCAACTACTTCTGCTCAGCACCACTATCGATTTCTCGTAACAGGGATGCTACACCACTTTAACGTTCACTATGCTCCGAGTATTGTTACGGTTTCTACTATATGCTACGGGACTGAGTTGGGTTGTTTACAGTATATGCTACGGGACTGAATTGGGTTGTTGACAGTTTATACTACGGGATTGATTTGGTTTGTTGACAGTGTATGCTACGGGACTGAGTTGGGTTGTTGACAGTATATGCTACGGGACTGAGTTGGGTTGTTGACAGTATATGCTACGTGACTGATTTGGGTTGTTGACAGTATATGCTACGTGACTGAGTTGGGCTATTGATAGTGTATGCTACGAAACGGAAATGGGCTGTTGACAGTATATGTTTCCGTGGCTGAGGTTGGGTTGTTGACATTGCATGCTACAGGACTGAGTTGGGTTGTTGACAGTGTATGCTACGTGATGAGGTGGATTGTTGACGGTGTATGCTATGGGAGTGAGTTGGATTTTTGAGTATGTACTACAGGACTGAGTTGGGTGGTTCACGTTTTTCTCAGGAAGATAACGGATGCGTTAGAAGGCGTTCGTTCATCGCCTTCTCTGGGCAATAAGTAGCGGAACGGGTCTTGGAGTCAGGTACTGACGTGCATCACTATGGCTTGACTGCCTGCGGCCTGTAACCTTATGTGGTTTCTGCACTTCATCTCTTCCTCCTGAGGTGATAGCCAAAATATATCTCTCGTAGGTTATATATCCTATACCCTATTTAAAAATCATCTTTAAACATCCAATATTTCCACGATTCTTTCCTGAAATACTCACAATACGTAACTCTTAAACGCATTGAAATGTAATTCTATGCATGCAGTGATAGTGGTTCGAACTGTCTTAGGAAGAGGGTCCATTTTCGATTTCGGGTTCATTTGAGTCTTAATCACTTTATTCATTTTCTCTATAACTGTTCACTAAATTACTACTGTGTGATTGAACGCATTTCTGATGTATGTATATATACCAGTGAGTCAGGTGCCCTTGTTATTCGTATCTATGCCACCCGCAGTTTATAGTCTAATGTGAAAACATTGAGCGTTTTAGCAAACAAACTGTTAATGTAGCTCTGCCCTACTCAGTACTATACGCAACTAGCGCTAAATTATTAAAGGCCTGAATGAGAATCAAAGAGCTGCGAAAGCCTTAAAAACGCGGCGTTTCATGGACATAAAGCTTGTAAGGAGATAGAGGAAAGTTTTCCCGGAGAGCGGAATAGACTATGTGGGTTCTGGCCGAGTGGGTTAGCTGCCGGAATGTGGTGAAACAAAGGTTAGCTTTGGAGGTTCGAATCTGATACAAACATCAAATTGTTTTGGTTCTTTTTTTAACTCTTTGTGTTTATTTTCTGTGCTTTAGTGTACTAATTTATTTATTTTTGTTATTGGCTCTCCTGTGAGCCAAAGACAAAACAATTACAATCAGATGACTATGTATCATGTTTATCATAATAATCTGTTCCGTATCTGGTGTTGTAAACCGTGCTACGTAGTTAGCTTTCATTCTCTTGGGCGCATATCGACAATATTAAATCTAACAGTTTTTGTTCCATGTTTAAACCCTATGTTTCACTTCTTCTATTGACAAAAGAGTTGTAAATGTGCTAATTTCACGGTAAACAGAATAATAAATCTTTAAAGAGCGTGGATTTCATCAACGAAGTAAATTTTCAAAAGACGACCCCCTTCATCAATGCACATTTATGTACGTTGCCGGAGAGACCTTTTTGCATGCTGTAACATGCACAGCGTAATATGCCTGCATTCTTCACGTATCAGTGCCCGTAGATGATTTGGACTTTGTGGTTCTTGAGCATAGGCCCGTTCCTTTTAAATTATCTCACAGAAAGAAATCCAGTGGGTGAGATCAGGTGATCTAGGTGGCCATGCGATTGGCCCCCTTGGCCAATCAATTTAGGGCCATGACCGTTCGTCTCTAAATTAACGTTGTAGCAGACGCAAATTTAGGATCAATTTAATTTCTTTAAATGGGAACCTACGATTATGTTCAAATTAAATTGACCCTAAAATGACCATCACAACGTCCTCCAAATAAAGCACGACTAATAGCGTTTACTTCCCCCAAAATATTAAGCAACTTTTACTAGAGACATTTCTTTCTACAACGCTTAGTTTTGGATATATTGTACGTCTCAGACCGGGTGAGTCTTCTCAGCCTGCGGATTGAGAAGTTAAGCAGTTACGGCGTTGTACAGGCTATGCCGTAAACACTGTCCACTGCATCGCGTCGTATCAATTTCGACCGAAATGACTGCTGTGCACCATTGTGCGTGCAGTGACCGGAAGAACTGTTAAAAACGCACACAAGAAGTCAAACATCTCAGTGGTCAAATTGAATCGTATGAATGGAAATGTTTTTTCTGGCTGCGATGCCTGTTTAGACGCGGGAGGATGCCATTTTCAGCACCTCATATAAGGAAAGTTTTGTACATTAGATCAACAATATGTGAGAGAGATAAAGCTTGAATAGTTAGTTTAGCAAGCGCATTTATATCAGCGGCGCGACCGGCCGACGCATACCTAACGCCCGAGTGGAAAATTCCCGCGTGACGGTCCTGACATACAGCTAAAGCCGTATATATAATGGAACTTACTCAAGACCCTTTATATCGGAAATATGGGAGGGAATATAAGCATAGATATATATTCCAGGTTCCTTTTTCTTGTAACTTGAGGATATAAATAGGGCAGATAACACGGGCGTGGTCCGTTTTATTTGAACTATTGGACTTGAGATTAAATGTTCAGGTCAAGAGGCATAAAGGCCTCCACAAGCTTATGTGCAGGCTCCTATTGAGGCGACTCAAAGTTTCATCACCACCATCATCAATGTACCCATAGCTGACGTTTAGCCAAAAATGTAAAGAAATTAAACAAAATTTTATGTCCAAAAAAGTACATTGAACCTATTGCTTCAATTACATACAATGACACTCTCAGAGCCCTTTAAATACCAGAAAACTTTAACTACCCATGAGTAGGCGCCCTAATGGCCTGCATCTACTTCCAAAGCCTGACCTCTACATTTACTCGACTTTAATTTCTTACACTTTTGCGCATTAAAAATGTTCCATGCGATGTAGTTTCTAACCAATCTTGTTCAAACTTTTCAGGAAAAACTCGGAGAGAATAATGCCATAAAATTCGCATATGGGTATTCTTATACTTTGAGTCCGTTCTAAATGTGACATAATTAATTTAACCACTGAGGATAAATTGTTAAAAATTGTTTATGGAACAATCAAAGGAAGAAAAAATTCTATATGCCAGTTATGGTATTAGTACTTCAATTTTATGATAATATTTTTTTTTTTAAAATTACGATTTCTGTGTTGTATAAAATACCCGAAAATGACCATAATAAACATAAAATAATTTTTCCTCAATAAATATTAAATATATTTGCATGGAATTTTTAACTCACTTATAATTGTGATAGAGTTGCATGCGACAACATTTTGAAACCGAGCGGGATGGCACAGACGGTAATGACCAATCGAATGGAGGGTTTTCGTGGTTTCCGTCAGTCTTCAAGGTAAGTACCGGATTGGATATTTTTTACCATGACCCAACGTTCCAAAGGTCTTTCGCTTCGAGCTCTTCTCCAAGCAACATGGAAAGGAAGAAGACAGCCGCAGCCTCCAAGATTCATCCTGGTGAGGTAGCCACCACCAACGGCGCCGAAGAACAGCTTCCCGACTCTTCGGCGCCGCCAGCCGAAGCGCCCAGCGCCAACTCACCAGTCAGCCAGCGCAGCCGCTGAGCCGTGTGGCTGCACGCTACCCCGCTGTGGTCCGGGGAGTGCATCGCCAATTCCACACACATACCGCTGGTCAGACTCATCTTCCTGGACGAGGACGACTACTCGGCGGCCATGGGCGCAGGATTTCCCTTGTTAGGGCAAAACCTGTCGCTCGAGGCCAGCCGCAGTGTGCCTCCAACTCCATGGCGCTGCCTATACGGGCACACCGACACTTTATGTGACGCTGCAATAGTGGCAACGGGGCACTCACCGCCGACTGCAGGGCTCATGATCTAACCCATCGCCGCTACTTCTGCGCCTCCTGCGGGGGCAAGGGGCACTTCACCGGCTAGGCCGTCTGCCCACTCTACCCACGCAGAGCATCGCCGATCGACCGCATCTTCACGACACCGCAGGTACACACAACACCGAAGAGCTACATACCATCACCGCAGATCGACACCTCTCAACTAGAGCACCACTTGGCGAATACTAACACTCTAGTTGAGCAGAACACAACCAGCAACAACGGCATCCTTGAAGCAATTCAGGATCTTCCCGCCGAGTTGCTGGACCGAGCCAGCCGTCTCATCGCTCTTGAGGAGCAGTTCACCATGTAGTTTACCTCCATCACAGACACCATAAAATCAGAGCACGCGAAGACCATCAGAGATATGGATTAAACCCACCGCACCACCATCGAATGGGAAACAACTGCCTACGTGATAGGATCGCAAACCGTACGAACACAGTGATTAGGACTCTCCAGCCCTATATTGCACCTCCACCACCGCACCACCACACACGACAACACTATCCAGAACTGTCTGGATACACACCCAATGCCCGGAGGTAACAGGCTCAGATACGAGCATCAATAACCTGTTACGACCATTGCTCATAGGTCCCTGTCAGGGCTTCGGCCATAGCAGATACCTAATCACCACTGCGGAGAATTCCGCCACATCATAGTAATCACTCACAAACAGCGGGTAGGCTTCGGCGGTACCAGCCACCATTTTCACCATTATGCCCCAATTAATAGCGCCACAACAGCATTAAATCCTTTCTATTCCTCTTCCGTTTTTTTTCTTCCGAACACCTAATATTTCTTGTTTTTCCTTATACCTTTATTCCTGTTTTCCCCCAAATAAAAAAATATCCAGAATAAGTATTAAACAACATTAAAACATGAAAAATAGATGATAAAATGAATTCTCTGCCATCTATCCGTAGGTCAGAGGTGGCGAAAACGTGACTCGTGAGTTATTTTGACTCGCAGGCGCCGCTCCCTCTCTGCAACCGTCCATTTGTTTTTCACATGCTGCTGAGTGATGCAGTGCGTGTTGCATATTTGGTGATTCGCGGAAGGAAGTCGTTTTCGCCATCCTTGCCGTAGATAGTTAAATCGGGTAGATGGACACCACCCAAATGCCATCTGCCTGGTTCAAGTGGAAGCAGAGAGACTATTGCTGTACATTTACTTTTGTGGACACATATTAAGGCTACTATCTGCCCATCACAAAGTAGAGGTACAGTTGCTGTACACATGCCTCTGTGGACATGTGGTAAAATAGGCTGTTATGGCATAGGAGTGAGATTTAGAAGCCTAATCTTCCACCTAACAGATCCGTCGCGAAATGACCACGTAGTTAACGCGATTTAAAATAATAAATAGAAAAACAAGAATATTTTAAAGCATACAAACACAGATATATGTATACACACTCACACCGCGTGAGCCTTTTCATCCTGCGGATTAGTAACTAGGTATCCCGCATTTTACAGACGATGCGAAATGCAAGTACTGACATCGCATTCACCAGCCCGCTGATTAGGGCTACGTGGTGCTGGGTGTTAACGTGCTCAGTAGCCCAATGGTTAACATGCTGAAAAGCCATGGTAAAGGTCGAAAGTTCAAATCAGGCCTGCGAATAAATGAGTTTTCTGTTCATTTATTTCATTTATTTATGATGTTCTTTAAAGCATATTCTAACACGTAACAATTTGTGTTTTAATGAAATTCATATACTTACACTAAGTGAAATGACACTTTCAATTCCAAACTACCAAATCTCATTACATTTACTAAACATAAAAAGAGCTTTAAGTGGCAGTATTTGAACTACCAGTGCAAGTCACTGCAAGCACAGCGTCATTTCGGCCGAAATTTATACGATGCAATGCAGTGGACAGTGTTTACGGCATATCCTGTAGAACGCCGCGACTGCATAACTTCTCAATCCGCAGGCTGAGAAGACTCACTCGGTGTATGTGTGTATGTATATACACTTTCAGAGTGGACCATTTAAGTTGATACTGTACAATATCTCCAAAACTAAGCGTTATAGAAAGAAATTTCTTTTAATAAAAGTTGCTTGTTACTTTGAGGGACGGTAAACTTTTTAAGTGGTGTTTTATTTGGAGGACGTTGTGATTGTCGTTTTAGGGTCAATTTAATTTGAACATAATCGTAGGTTCCCATTTAAAAAAATTCTGATGTGTTACATTCACATGAATTTCTCTACTCTTGTACAAACTATTTTTACAAACGCTTATTCTCCATCTACTTCATGTTAATCGAGATAAACATTTGCAGACTATCTTATTGCTAATTTTCTTGTAGATGTAAGGGGAATATATATTTACAAGGGCAATATAGAAATACAGTAGCCTTTAAGCACATGCATATCTCTTAATAGCTGGTTGCTAGGTGCAGCACCATTCCCTTTGCCACAGATTAATGCTCTTTGCATATCTAAGACAAACAAATTAATAACGAATTCCCATTTGAGAAAATAAGTATTGAAAAATTGAAGGGAATAACAAGCAATATCTCCAAAATGGTTCACTCAACAAAAAATGTATATGACATAAATTGTGTATTTTAACGTGATCTACATTTTTTGTGTAGTAAAATTTTGTTTATCTCTTATGGTTTAGCAGTTTACCAAAAGTCGATCACAATGAAGAATACTTTTGGAGACATTCCCAGAATATTCAAGATATAAATTTTATTTGTCATGAAAATATCTTAAACATATGATATTTCAATCAAAATCGTTAGAGCCATTTTTGAGTGAATTAAAATTTTCGAAAAATCTTCCATGTAAAGGGTAAACTGGGGTGGGGGGATTTTCTTGAAAACCGTCGTGTAGCATCTCTGGAAGATACTGAACCTAAATACCAAGTTTGGTGTTTATCCGCCTGTTCGTTTCCGAGTTATGCTGTTCACAGACACACACACACGGAAATGTTTCCAAAAATGCTTTTTTTGGATTCTGGGGGTGTCAAAACATGTATTTCCGGTGAAATTTCTGTTTCCAATTTTTAGGTGGAATACAATACTTTTCCCTATTTACTATACGTAGTAGAGAAATTAAAAATAAATTGACCCTAATGTGACATATAACGTCCTCCAAACAAAACATACTATTGGCATCATTTACTTTACAGTCCCAACTTAAATTGTCCACCGTGTGCGTGTGTGGGTTTGGGTTGGGGTTTGGGTGTGGGTGTGGGGGTGGGGGTGGGGTGGGGGTGTAGTAAGAGCTGCAAGCTTTAAAACGTTACCAATAGGTACAGTTAGTAAACTTTCTGGAGCAGCCGTTAGAAAGGAGGTACTTAAAAATCTGGGATTTAGGATTGTAGAGGTAGCCATTCAACGACCTTAGTCCTAAAACTTGAAGCATACAGCGAGATGTCTACGTAAAGCTCTGTCTGGTGTTTGCAGCGGTCCAGATATTTACAATGGAGAGCAGCATTTTCAGAAAATGAAGTACAAAAGAGTTTGCCATGCCCCTAAAGGACATAAGTTACCCATGTATGTGTTAATTTATGTTTTAAAAGCAATGTCCTCTGAAGACTGAGTTATCAGCAGCGTCTGCTACAACGTTAATTTAAAGAGGCCAACGGTCACGGCTCTAAATTGTAGTTATGCAGCAATATTAAGCGGAGTAAACATTGCTGCAGGTATAATTCGCTTTGATACATCGCTATTACAACAGAGCACAAGTGTCACACAGGCTGCGCGTGCTTTGTACAATCGTGCCAAGGGGTGGGGGCAGTGTGCTAAATGTGTACGCGAGGGAAACTATTTCACACGACTTTCTCTGTTCATTTCCAAATACACTAGTATCCTTTATGTGATACCCTTCATATAAACACAGCTTACTTTACGTTAAATAAATGTTTCCATAGAAATTTATTTAAATTCATCATTACGGCCTTTATCTACCCAACCAGGTACATAGTAGGTAATTTCCATACCTGGATTTCACCGCAAATACATGTTGGGTAGATAAAGGCCGTAATGATGAATTTAAATAAATGTTTCCATAGAAATTTATTTAAATTCATCATTATGGCCTTTATCTACCCAACCACGTACATAGTAGGTAATTTCCATACCTGGACTTTACCGCAAATACATGTTTCGAGGACCTCCAATACAAACAAGGCATTAAAAACTATATTCACAAGACTTACTCTGCTCTCTATAGTTTATTGGTATACAAACTATTTTTACTAACTTATTTTCTAATACAAATAAACATTTGCTGAAATAGCTACGTTACAAATTTCGTTATAGATACAAAGCGAACAGCAGCAGTCAAATATTTAAGAACTGGACGTTATACGTTGGCCTTAAAATTCCATACTGTTTCCATGCAATCGCGAGGAACAACTGAAATCATGAAAAATTCGAACCTTTAATAACGGATATCTCGAAATGGCATAAATAACTTATTTGAAATCAATTGTGTGTTTTAAAGAGAACTACATCTTTTGTGTAGTACATTTTCGTTTATCCTTAACGATTACTAGTTATACAAGACTCTACAAAATTCCTCCCGAATGAAGAGGACTTCACAGGCTATTCCCAGAAAATTCAAGACATACAGTTTGTCATCTAAATATATTTATAATGTTATTTTAATCAAAATAGTTACATTTTTTAGAAAATATAATATTTTGATAAATGTAAAGGGTAGTTTTGTGTAGGGGAATTTTCTTGGAAACCTTCATGTTGCATCCTTGGAAGGTACTGACACTAAATACCAAGTTTGGTATTTATCCGACTTTTTGAGTTATGCTGTTCATAGACACACACACGGACGTTTTTCTAAAAATTCTCCTTTTTTGATTCAGGGGGCCTCAAAATATTTATTTCTCTTGAAATCTCGTATCGAATTTTTGGGTGGAATACAATACGTTCTCTACCTATTGCGTACGTGGTAGTCAAAGTAAAGTAAAAAAGTCGTGTGTGTGTGTGTGTGTGTGTGAACGCATAACTCAATAACGAAAAGTCGAATATTTACCAAACTTGGTATTTAGGTTCAGTAGTTGCCAAATATGCGATACGAAGATTTTCAAGAAAATCCTCCACCACAAACTATACTTTATATGGAACATTTTCCCAAATTTATTTTCTAAAAAGTGGCTCTTAACGGTTATGATTAAAATACCATACATTAAAGATATTTAAATGACAAATAAAATGTATACATTTATATTTCTGGGATAGTCTATGATGTCCTCTTCATTCGGAAGGAATTTTGTATAATCTTGTATAACTGGTACACCATAAGCCGTAACAGAAACGTTCTACACACACACACACACACACACACACACACACACACACACACACACACACACACACACAAAGAGATCTCTTTAAATCATACGTGGTTTATCATCTACCATGATATCCTTTCCATCACTTCCCTTTCATTCCGTTTGCTTTTCATACTCTGGGTGTGCATTTTGGTTTCGTGGTGTATGACGGTACCGCACAGATGGTGCGGATGCTTGCACAAAGGAAAGAGTGCTCTCCGTGAATAGGTCACTCACCGCTATCTCTAGTCAGCTCCAGCAGTGGGACACGTCTTCGAGCCTGGACCTGTTAAGAACTACCGCGTGTCTCTGTGGCCTGTAGCCTCCTGTGGTTTCTTCACTTCATCCCTTCTTCTTGGGGGACGGTAGCCACAATAGATCTATGTAGGTCGTAGTGCGCGAGGTTCCCACCTGTTGTATAACCTGTACCTATACTTAGACTGGGTAGTCTTGTAATGAAAATGTAAGTTGGCAATATGATTAATTGGAAGCTTTACGCTGTTATTTCCACCAGGGTTACACCTATAGAAGACATCTGGTAAACACTCTGGTGATAACTATAATTTTAATTTAAAATCGTAAGATGTCCTAGATTTACGAGTTACAGAGAACAGTGCTGTATTTTACACTCCATTTCAGAAGCAGTTCTAAACGGGAATCTGTTACGTCATAATGATATATGGGGGTCATAATACCCAAATCCGGTAAAAGGGTCACCCTTTCCAAGTTTAATATTGCCAACAGCTAGGTATTTGCAGAGGTTGAACCAATGGTCCCATTCAGCTGGTCCAAATGAAACGGTAAAATAATTGGAAAATATCCTGTTTAATGAAGCCATAAATCATGCTTTAAAATGGGCAGCACATGTCACTCGCAGTTGCACTGGGGCAATGTGGCAACACTGCAACTAAAGTATACAAACTCATCCTCTGGCGCCCTTGTTTACACTCCTGTTATTATATTGTTCAATTATTTCCAGCAAGCCGCGAAACGCCCTTAACATTCTTAATTATCCTTTGTTCAGATACTATTTTTAGTAACGCTGGTCACACGCGCGTGCGTGTCAACACATTTATTTCCTTTAAATTATGCAAATTAATAAAAATCATTCAAAAGGAAGGGGCTACCCAGACTATTCAAAGACAATTAAAAATATGCATTGTATAACTTATGTCCCTGTATCAAATACGCGATACTTAATCATAATTGTTAAAACCGTTTCTGAAAAAATAAAAATAACGAACTGTTTTCTCTGTAAAGGGTGGTATTTACACAAAATTTCGTTTTTGATTATGCGGATCTCTCCCTTCCCTCTCTCTCATTCTCTCTCTCTTCCCCTCTCTTTCTCTCACCACATTAAGGTTTTTCTAAAAACATTTTGGGTTTAATTGTTTAATGGACCATAAATCACGCGGTTTATATGAAATCTCTGTATTTTGAGTGAAATGCACGTCTCAATTTCCTTCTAAAATCTCCTTTAGAACGAAAACAATGTGATGATATCACATTTTACTAGGAATATTTTGTAAAATTCTAAATACTCCAGTGTTTAAGAAAGTGTATAGAGTTACTTAATTCTGTAACGATTTCAACTAAAGCTGAAATACGTTGATAAATGCTTTTATGCTTTATATAAAATTTCAACGCCAATTAGCCTAAATATCGCCTCTCCATGTAAACTAATCTTAATTTAGTAGCTATTTATACATTTAAAATGTGTCAACAAATGATATCCAAACTCCGTAGATAGGTTGTTTTATATCCACTAACGAGCAGAGGGAGAGAAACGAACACACCTAATAGCCATATTCCTATCAGTTGCATGGGATATGTGATTCTCTGTATCAAGAATTACATTTAGCATTCGAAATGACAAGCTCTTTATTAATAATTCAAATATCTTATCTGTGTAAAATTATTTAAGGTCTTGAATTTTTTTCTTTTTGTCCATAATGTTTAGAAATTCTTTTATCCACATCCGTTTGGTAATATTCACTTATTAATCGTCATATCACTATGGTAATATGTCCTAAGAGACGAAGGTTTCTAAGACTTTGATAAAAGCGCAAACTATGTAAAAAAGCTTTCTCATGTACGATAGTACTCGGTATCTTTAACTCCACATCATTTCACTTAACGCTCATATGCCACTTCATATGACAAAAGTGATGGAGAAACTTTGAAGCTATTACTTCAATATCTGAAGAGACACTTTCTTCAGAATCATCATTATTTAGAAGGAAGTAGCCTTTTTCTCTTGATTCCAAATAATCTATACCATTTTATTGCTGTCGTAATCAAATTAATATCGTTACATTACTTATTTTGCTTCTAGCACAACTTTACTATTATCAATGGTGAGGTAGTATTTTTAACACTTGAATAATTTCAATTAAATTATATAATATGTAAATTCAATAACAGCCCGCCTTGAAGCAATATGTATGTAATAATTTGTAAAAAAAATTATGTATCAGTCATTGCAAATGCTTCTATTATTGTAAACATGTTTAATAATGTTATGTGAATGCATTACGTAATTTCATAATGTAAGAGCTGTGAGAGTAATAAGTATAAAGTTGCTAACAATGAGGTAACATTGAGGCAAAGATGAGTTTGAGAGTTTGAATACTACTAGTCATGATTAGAAGAGCAATAATGTAAATTTTGTGACAGTTTAAAATTAGCCAATCAACAGCCAGAAAAAGCTTTAGTAAAATGAGGTATTCTATTCGACTAGGATTAGCCAATCAGAGACTTAAAATACAGAAGATTACGGATTTTGACGGTTGAAATAACTTCAGTTGCCTGCAGATCTTGGTAGTGACCGGATGGAAGATGTGTTCTCTAAAGAAATATTTCGTATTCGTGTGAAACGAAAATTATGTATACGTGTTAACAAAGTGCAAGTATTAAATAAAAGAATCTCACAGCTCTTGATATCAGTGTAGAGCTATCTAATTGTTGCCAATGATTAATAAGAAGAAGTGAGTTTAAACTTAAAAATCTCTGTAAGCCTACATTCGTGCCGCACCACACCCTGTCTTAAGAGATACGTGACTCTAAAGTAATACTAAAGCAGCCGAGGCAAACATAAACATAAATACTATCTATAGAAGCAGTATAATAACAAAGTTAATATGATAATTTTTAAACTCGGAGCGTAACAACAAAAAATACACCTTCAAATCGGCTTCACAAATGTAGTAGCATATTACGTAGCAAATAATCTACTTTAAATTGACGTCCATACGAGGAGCTAAATAAAAAAAATAAACTCCTAAAGACTATAACTTCTTCAAGTTGGCTTCCATACGTGGAGCATACATTCTTCAATGGGATAATACTAACTAGTCTTTGATTTAGATTGAATTGCAGATTATCACAATGTTAATTGAATGATAAAAGATAATATTGTGAACGCAGATAAGATAAGTAGCCATTGTTAAAATGGTCGCGGATAAAGTATTACTTACGTCTAACGGGATGGGCATAATTACGGCTGTCATGTAATTACAGAACTCGACTTACGACTCATTCTTACAAAACACATTCGAGCAGTAATGATACGCTTATCTCTATTAATAACTATTAGTTACTTTTACCAGTAAACAAGCTCGCGTAACCAAGGCGGTGGCTCTGGCGATAATGTCTGTGGCCCTCATTCGGGAGGTCCCGGGTTCAAATTCCTTAAGCCGACCATTCTGACTAGGTTATTTTTGTGGTTTCCCTCAGTCGCCAAGGTAAGTACAGATTGTGTATTTAATACTACGGCCCTTAAGTCTAAAACAATAGTAAAATGGAAAATAGATGGTAATACCGAATGCTGTGCCATCTATCCTCAGATATAAAAGCAGGTAGACTGGACAGCACCCTAATGCCATTCTCCCGGATGGTGTAATCCAGAGTTACAGTTGATGTACACATGCCTCTGTGGACACTTTCAAGGCTACCGTCTGCTGGTCATGAAATAAGAGGTACAGTTGCTGTACACATGCCTTTATGGACATGTGTCAATACTACTATCTGCTCGTTATAGAAGCAGAGGTACAGTTGCTGTACACATGCCTCTGTGGACACTTTCAAGGCTACCGTCTGCTGGTCATGAAATAAGAGGTACAGTTGCTGTACACATGCCTTTATGGACATGTGTCAATACTACTATCTGCTCGTTATAGAAGCAGAGGTACAGTTGCTGTACACATGCCTCTGTGGACACTTTCAAGGCTACCGTCTGCTGGTCATGAAATAAGAGGTACAGTTGCTGTACACATGCCTTTATGGACATGTGTCAATACTACTATCTGCTCGTTATAGAAGCAGAGGTACAGTTGCTGTACACATGCCTCTGTGGACACTTTCAAGGCTACCGTCTGCTGGTCATGAAATAAGAGGTACAGTTGCTGTACACATGCCTTTATGGACATGTGTCAATACTACTATCTGCTCGTTATAGAAGCAGAGGTACAGTTGCTGTACACATGCCTCTGTGGACACTTTCAAGGCTACCGTCTGCTGGTCATGAAATAAGAGGTACAGTTGCTGTACACATGCCTTTATGGACATGTGTCAATACTACTATCTGCTCGTTATAGAAGCAGAGGTACAGTTGCTGTACACATGCCTCTGTGGACACTTTCAAGGCTACCGTCTGCTGGTCATGAAATAAGAGGTACAGTTGCTGTACACATGCCTTTATGGACATGTGTCAATACTACTATCTGCTCGTCATAGAAGCAGAGGTACAGCTGCTGTACACAAGCCTCTGTGGACACACTCAATGCTACCGTCTGCTCGTCATAGAAGCAGAGGTACAGCTGCTGTACACAAGCCTCTGTGGACACGTTTCAAGGCCACTGTCTGCTCGTCATGGAAGCAGAGGTACAGCTGCTGTACACAAGCCTCTGTGGACACACTCAATGCTACCGTCTGCTCGTCATAGAAGCAGAGGTACAGCTGCTGTACACAAGCCTCTGTGGACACACTCAATGCTACCGTCTGCTCGTCATAGAAGCAGAGGTACAGCTGCTGTACACAAGCCTCTGTGGACACACTCAATGCTACCGTCTGCTCGTCATAGAAGCAGAGGTACAGCTGCTGTACAAATGCCTCTGTGAACACGTTTCAAGGCTACCAACTGCTCGTCATAGAAGCAGAGCTACAGTTGCTGTACACATGCCTCTGTGAACACGTTTCAAAACTACCTTCTGCTCGTCATAGTTGCAGAGGTACAGCTGCTGTACACATGCCTCTGTGAACACGTTTCAAGACTACCTTCTGCTCGTGATAGATGTAGAGGTACAGCTGTTGTACAAATGCCTCTGTGGACACGTTTCAAGGCTACCGTCTGCTCGTCATAGAAGCAGAGGTACAGTTTCTGTAAATATGCCTCTGTGGATAGGCTACAGTCTGCTCGTTATAGACGTAGAGGTACAGTTGCTGTACAGATGCCACTTGAAGCAAGATGATATGGTGCAGGGATGAGACCTAGAAGGCTAACTTCTGTACAATCGATCCACGAGGTATCTCGCAACAGATCCGTGGCAGGATGACCACGTAATTAAAGCGATATAATTAAATAAAGAAAAAATACATTACATATTCGTGGAAACGTCGCAGCTCGCTCAGGAAATATCTAGGCATACAAATGGAGCCTGTATATCAGTATGCTTTGAGAAGACTACTCAAAGAAGCATTTTTCAATGGAATAAGGTAATTAAAATGCTTCTGACATGCTAGAGAGGGAGAAAAAGTTTTGAGTTAATTTCCTTCTTTCTCGGAAGTTGGATGAAATATCTTGGGTTTTGTTTTCCCTGGTCGCAATTAGCAATTCAATTCTGCGCAGGCTGGGGAAGCCGAAGCAGCTCACATTACAGATAACAGCATCCATCTTCCCTTCGAAATGAAACTTCTCTCTCTTGCTAATGTCTTCATTATGATAACTTAATGAAGATATAAGACTGCAGGAAGTACAGTGATGAAATAAATGTTGGTCTCCATTTATTTCTTCACAGGGTTGTGCTTTCTGCGAACTGAGAACTCTTGCCTTGAAGTTGAGTAAAGCAACAAAAGCAGCAGCAACTAAAGTAAACAGCAGTAAAGTAAATAAAGTTACTACAAGTTAGAACATTTTAATTGAATTAAGCGAGACAACGCAAAGCTGAAGATTTAGTTTATGATCGTACTTAGGGGCGCACACTCTATGGCAACAAATCTGATGTGATACATTCATATGACCTTCTCTACATCTATCGTTTATTGGTGTGTATAAAACTTGTATGGTATCGTCATGCCAGAAGGATAAGGGAAGAAAGTCATCAAATTTCTTCAAATGGAATCTTCGGGCAGAAAGAAGAGAGGCAGACACAAAACGACATGGTTCTATGAGTGCAAGAAGACACGAAGGAAGAAAAAAAACATTCCTGAGAATCTATAGGAGCAAAGAGAAGCTAGGAGATTGAGAATATGGCAGTTGTAGACTTACATTAAAAATGTCTTACATTTTACCCTCTATCCCTCATTAGTGGTTACACACATTATTCTTAACGAAAGTTTATTTTCCTATATACTACACTGGTGTGTAAAACCTAAGGACGAAAGCTATCTTCGTATGCTGTAACACTGCCAAGTAACATAGCTCGATGAAACTTGAATCATACATAGAGGGAACTGCTACGGTGTGCTACAGTAGGCAACTAAACGAAATATGCAATGAGACGAACAGAAATGCCACTTTTATTCAAAGACCATAAGCTACACTAAAGTCAATACGACATATGATGGCTCTCTAGATTTACAGAAACAGATACACGGTGGTTAAAAGGGTGTATGATCATCACGGACAGCAATTCATGCTCTGCATCGTGCTCTCATGCTGGTCAAAAGGTTGATAAGCAGTTCTTGTGGTAGGGCGTTCCATTCCTTCACCAGCGCTGTTGACAACTGTTGGACGGGGGTGTGCTGCAATGCGTCTCCCTAACGCATCCCACACGTGTTCGATGGGATTTAAATCGGAGGAACGGGCAGGCCAGTCCATTCGCCGAATATCCTCTCGTTCCAAGAGATCTTCCACCTGCGCTGTTCCATGCGGTCGCGCATTTTCATTCATAAGAATGAAGTCAGGGCCGACTGTACCTCTGAAAAGACGCACACGGGGAAGGAGTACAGTACCACAATAACGTTCACCAGTGAGCGTACCGTGCTCAAAGATTTGGAGGTCGGTGCGCCCACTCAACATTATGCCTCCCCAAACCATAACACCCGGACCACCAAAACGGTAATGTTCAAGGATATTCCTGGGTTCATTACGTGTTTCCACCTCTCGCCAGATGAGGGCATGTCGAGAATCATTACTTAGATTTAATCTGCTCTCATCCGAGAAGAGTACGCGATACCATTCCTCGTTGGTCCAATTTTGATGCTCTTGATACCATCGTAAATGGTGCCGCCGATGTGCGGATGTCATTGGAACACAACGTACTGGCCGTTGGGCCAAGAGACCACCTCTGTGTAGTCGCCGTGCCACTGTGTATCGTGAGATTGCGTGCCTAGCTGTCCTGTTAAATGTGGTTGCAATTGCACCCGCTGTTTGGCGTGGATCCCTTCTTGCCTGTTGCGTGGTCGACCACCACCTCTTCTTGGGACAGCAGTGCCTGTGGTTTGGAAGGTTCCCCATGCACGTGAAACAATGTTGTGAGCAATTCCAAACTCCTGAGCAACACTCGTCACACTTCGCCCTTCTTCCAGTTTCCGGATGATTCTTCTTTGTGTGAAGTCATCCGAATGATGTCTACGGGCCATGTTGCAATGAAGAACAACACTACAGTGCACCGTAACAGCTCGCTAATTGCCACACACCGTCTTGTCCTGTTTCGTCAACTGTCCCGTGTTGCGGGACCAGACCCATTTGGCACTATAGGCACTCACGCCATGCGACGTCCAGCTTTCTGTGTACGTGTGGGAGACCTCTGGCAACATACTCCCGCACCTTCATCTACTTCCACCAAGTAGTTCATTTGTTATGTTACTTTGCCCATCTCGTACTTAGATTTGCACACCAGTGAACATTTTAAGCCAAATAAAGCTTTGCGGAAATAGCTACATTACACATTCTGTTATTGGTACAAAGAGAACAGCGATAGTCAACTGTTTAAGAACTGGACCTTATATGTTGGAGAAGTCCTGCAATTAAAGTACCTTAAAACCTGTAGCACTTCCCAAACAAAGTTAACAACGCGACCAAATGTTAAAATGATAAAACATAATAAAAAAGACGAAAATAATAACATACTGTTAAATCCGTAGAAAGAAAGATAAGAAAAATATAAATATATTTATTTCTTAAAGAAATTACTTATAAAATTATACCTTTTGAATAGAAACCCGCTAAAATTTGATACTATAAAAGTAATTCACCTCTTGTTACAATTACATAATTATATAAAATATAAATACAATCAAAACAATAAATGCTGGCACAAATCAGAACAACACACATTAGAAGTGCAAAACATTCCCTTTAAAATGTTGTTCCTAATAACAATCACAAATCATCCTGATGCTTAGCTCTTCGATTGTGCCCCAATTAGTTAAAATAATCTATAAAACGAAAGAGCAAGTACACAGATTGAGAATATCTAAGTCTCGATCAAGAACTCACCAAGGCTATTTCGATAGGTGCACGCAGGCAAAAGTCTGGAATCATGTCCTTTATTTAGACCACTACACGGCCCAGCTAAGCTCCATAAGCGACAAAGACTCCACATAGTCAGCCAAACAAGTGACGAGCAGGGCGCGTTCATATCCCACATACCTGACCATCATCTGAAATGCGCAGGAAAAAAAATCATACAAAAGTGGTACTATCTTTCAAGAAAGTAAATGTACACTTTTCGCGGATCAGTATCATCCAGACGTTCCGTGAGTAAGGGGTATGACAAATAAATCGACCGTGGTCGTAGATGTATACTGTCGTGGTTACCATTTTACCCTGTCACTCACTTCGAAGATTTCTATGACTATATTAACCCAGTATGGCGAAACATGGCCTAAATATCACAAAACAAGTCATAATTCTCTCGCTGCTGAGCTATTAACTACATGGCATTGGCAAGAAAACGGAAAAAAACGTGGAATGATATTTTAATGGAACATACATCTATTTCATATATATATATATATATATATATATATATATATATATATAATTCACTCCTAGCATCTCCAGTCGTGGCTCATTGGTAAAACGCTTGCTATTTCAAGTGTGCCGAGGGTTCATGATTCAAATCCGAGCATGTGATCATACTTTCTATTCCAACTTTTTCACCTTGTAAGACGCCCATTCTTCACAGAGTGCGGAACTGAGGAGAGGTATCGATGTAGGTCGGTGAGGCCTAGCACGAAGTCGGCGTTCCAAAACATCCCAAAGTGTTCTATAGGATTAAGTCAGGACTCTGCGCAGGCCAGTCCATTACAGGGATGTTATTGTCGTGTAACCACTCCACCACAGCCCGTGCAGTGTGAACAGGTGCTCGATCGTGTTGAAAGATGCAATCACCATCCCCGAATTGCTCTTCAACAGTGGGAAGCAAGAAGGTGCTTAAAATATCAATGTAGGTCCGAATTTCGCTGACGGCAATACACACGCTGGTAGATGACGTTCACCGGGCATTCGCCATACCCACACCCTGCCATCGGATCGCCACATTGCGTACCGTGATTCGTCACTCCACACAACGTTTTGACACTGTTCAATCCTGTAATGTTGACGCTCCGTACACCAAGCAAGGCGTCGTTTGGCATTTTCCTGCGTGATGTGTGGCTTATGAGCAGCCACTCGACCATGGTATCCAAGGTTTCTCACCTCACTCCTAACTGTCATAATACTTGGAGTGGATCCTGATGCAGTTTGGAATTCCTGTGTGATGGTCTGGATAGATGTCGGCCTATTACTGTTTACGACCCTCATCAAACGTCGGCGGTCTCTGTCAGTCAACAGACGAGGTCGACGTGTACGCTTTTGTGCTCTACATGTCCCTTCACGTTTCCACTTCACTATCACATCAGAAACAGTGGACCTAGGGATGTTTAGGAGTGTGGAAATCTCGCGTACAGACTTCTGACACAAGTGACACCCAATTACCTGACCACATTCGAAGTCCGTGAGTTCCACGGAGCGTCCCATTCTGTTGTTTCACGATGTCTAATGACTATCGAGGTCGCGGATAATGAGTACCAGGCAGTAGGTGGCAGCACAATGCACCTAAGATGAAAAACATATGTTTGAGGGGGTGTCCGGATACTTTTGATCACATAGTGTATATTGATAACTATAACATTTCCACTGTTGCATTTACATACACTAGTCAGTATTTGCACTTGACTTTTTTTATAGTAAGACTTAAGGACAACACTTCCACTGGTCCATTGCAGTATAACGCGCGAACGTTGTATTCACTTCTTGGCTCGACTTCGCCTCTCGGAGTAACGTGAAGATAAGCTGAATAATTTTAATAAACTGGGTTCACTAACAGCATTTTATAACTGTATATGCATTGTGAACTTTGCGTGACTTAACTTAATTCCGACTGGCTACTGGCGGAAGCGGGGAAGCTTCTATAACGTTTTAAAAATCTTTGCCATTGCATGATTGGTTCCTACTAGCCACTTGATCAGTTTACTTGGAATGTGAAATCAAGTGAGGGGGGCTTGGAAGACCTTGGCTCTGGGTGGACACAAAGGCCGGGTAAGTTACTTGTTCTGGGCACCCCGTTTCTCTTTTATGATCCTCCCTACCAGTGAAAGTTACATCGTCTATTCAGGGGAAAAACTTAACAGCTAAGACATCTTACTGACTATTCCATCGATGTATATAATTATTATATATAATTATTCTTAATCACGTACATAAAATGACTTGCTTGTTTATACAGCTTTTGTTTACATCCTGGATTTTAATAATTTAGGTATAATTCATTTACGTGATGATAAATAATGCCTCAGATCTAAGGAGCTTTTTCTTGATATTAATACATTTTTGTATTCAGTATTTATTAATTTAATATATGATTGATTTTTGGAAAATAAAATGTGTTATAAGGTTTATTATTTTTTGTAGGAAAAGTTTTAATGTTACATATTTGACTGTAAATAACTATATTCTCACCAAATTTTAAAGCTTAAATTTTCGCACGGGACTCAAGAATTTGTTTTAAAAATATTTTCTTGGAGTGTTACGTGTATAAAAGGAGGTAAATGATGGAACGTAGCTGTTTACCTTGGTGCTGAAAATCTAGCCCCACCCTCCGCCAGCATGACCACTTTTGTTCCTTGAGTATAATTCTAGGGTACTTAACTCCATCAAAATATGCAGATCTGCAGAAGGGTTAACATTATAAACTAGTTGCCCATGTTCTCACTAGCGGAGTACCGTTGTTTAATTTAAACTAAATTTAATAAAAACGTAGAAATAAGGACAGCAGTGAAGAACTTTTTGTTTCTTGTTCTTTTAATACACATAAACAACGCCACTCTACCGTTTTCTTAATATCAGTTTTTTTATTGTCATTCGATGGAGGCAATAACCTTAAACTTCGTGTTCATACAACTGATGAGAGCTTTCATAGATATCGTAGCAGTCATTCATTTTAACTCACATGCAAATAATTCTTCACACCTCCCTCTAGAAGGCCGAATAGTTATTTGTAATTGGTTTAGTCTTTCCTTGTGCACCAGTCGTAGTGAAAATCTTTTATAGAGGTGGTATACGAACCAGTCCTTCATTTTACATCGACGGTTCGTTTTCGTGTCCCTGAATTGTTTTCTTTAAGTAGGTTACTTAGAGAACTGGGTGGAGTCAAAGGTTTGTGCCCTGAAAGTGAAAACCTTTACAAAGGGAAAAGTGCTATTGTTGTCTATGGGAATGGGCCGTTTTTATGCACGTCAGTGTAGCTACGTAGGACTGAAAAAATTAATTTTATACTATAAATATATTGATATACATTTCAGCTGAATAAATTAAAATTTCTAAAAAAGCAGTAAGTTCAGTAAGAAAGAAACTGAGTTTTATTTATGTACGCTTAGCGTCCCATACTATATTCGGCGTGAAAGACGGTAGTTTTGCTCAGAGACCTCCTTATCAGGCTTGAGGTTCTTTTACGTGCCGTAAATCTAGTCACGGGACCACTGGCTTTACTTCACTTCCGAAGCGGACAGGAAGAACAATGTGAAAGGAAGTAAGGATGCGTTTTCAATGAGTGCCCTCCCATTGGGCAGATGGATTACTTAGTTTGATATCAAAATGTTCCAATGCAAAACTCCCTCTAACCTCTGTTATGCTGATCTGATTTCCGGGCACAGGACATTAGCTTCCTGGAGATACACACATAATCCCAAAGGAAATCTAATGGGATATTAGACGAAGTGAGACATTCCAGATGCTAATGAAATAACGATATGAGGAGTCAGCTGTTGACCAGGTGCTGGCTCTATACTGTGTAGCTTGCGCTCTCTCTCGTCAGCATCGATTTGCGAATGTGGGCGAGGTGGTGACAGTGGCGAACTGGCCATACATCTCTTCCGGAAACATCCCTATCTTATTGATCCAGTCACAGCTTGCATGGACCATGAACACAGAGATTGTCACTCATCATTATGCAAACTGCTGCTATTCTTGGCTAAGGTGTGACTACAAACAATGGTGAAACACGTGTTTTGGGAAATTAACGGGACATTAAATAGCAAAAACTGCTAAAACTTAGGGTTTTAGTTTGCGCAGACTTATTTATTGGAAATTTATCTTTAATTTGATATATTTGTTATAATTTTACGTCGAATATTTATATTTTAAATATATTTTTAAAAGTGGTACTATATATACAATTTTGCATTGTGAAATCTGCATTATTTCACAGAAAAGAAGCATAACTCCTACACATTGGAGTAAAATGGTAAACCTTAGTCCACCTTTTAGGGCAAACTTTGTTCTAAAATTGCTACTAATGCTACGTAAAACAACTTCTGTGGCTCAAAATATAAATGCCTTTCTTTGCAAATATGTGTGAGTATGTTTTCTCCAATTTTCACAGATTTTTCTGTGAATGACTTTTCTGGTAAACGTTAACCGTTCTCAGAAACTATTAAAGGTAGCTAAATTAAATTTTATGAGAATAAAAGCAATCTCTAAGCGCCAGTGTGAACTTAATTTAATTACATAGTTGGTTACTTTAAATAGATATATATATATACATTGCATTCACACGACTTTCTCTACCCTCTATCGTATATTAGCCAGTATACGAACAATTCTTACTAAAGCTTGCATTTCTATTTACTACATTTTAATCCAGATAATCAGAAATAGCTACATTACACACTTCGTTATAGATACAAAGGGAACAGCGATAGTCAAATGTTTAAGAGCTGGACGCTATATGCTGGCCTTGAAATTCATTACTGTTTTCATGCAATCGTGAAAAACAACTGAATGTTGACACGGCTTTATGACCAAGAAATGTTCAATTCGAACCTTTAATAACGGATATCTGAGAAATGGCTTATGCCACAAAACAGCTTATTTGAAATAAATTGTTTCTTTTAATGGAATCAAAATTATACAAAGTTCCTCTTGAATGAAGAGGGCTTTACAAGCTATTTATAAAACATTCAAGATCTACATTTTATTTGTCATGTAAATATCTTTAATCTGTGATATTTTAATCAAAATCGTCAGCCATCTTTTAGAAAATAAAAAATTTTAAAATATAGTTTGGGGTGGGGGGATTTTCTTGGAAATCTTTGGAAGTTACTAAACCTAAATACCAACCTCTCTTTCTTTTCAACGAAATAAAATTCGTAAGAGTATCAATACAAACAACATTTATAGTACTGCACAAGCTATATAGGATAAAAATGAAATTTGTGAATGAATTCACCTTCAACAGCACAGAAAATAACAATAACTGTATTTAATTACAATCTATTTGATTCATTAAGTTAATTCTACTGCTAGAAGTTCAAAGCAGACTCTTCTGTCACATTCAACTTTTGTTCATTACATTTTCGGGTGATTTTACCTACATGTGGTTTGTACCATGAATTCCAATGACGTCAATCTTCTTCTCAACACACTATTCTAAACACACTACACCCACAATAACGCTTCAACCTCAAAATATCTGCTCCAAATCCAACCAAAACAGTAACTGAAGGTCTGAAGCTATGGCTGGTTTGACATTCATGGAGAGGAAATGCAAATATGTGCTAGCAATACTGCTTCAGAGACGTTGCTAACATTTTTACCAAGAACCGTATTAATGTGTCAGCAATCTCTATTATACGGTAACTTTAACTTCGTAACAAATTAGCTTCAATTATCTCTTCAGGCAAGTCAAACTGCATATTATCTTTAATTCTATTTCAGTTATAAAAACGCTCTGGATTTGTTAAAAATGTCTCTCATTTATTACTAACCTCGACGAGAGAAAAAACTTGCAATAATAGAAGTAATACAAAAACCATAACACGCCCTGTTTTCTGATGCATGGGAATAACTGCACACTACGATCCAAATGTTATAAATACCAGCGAGAAAACCTGTCTCCTAAGTTTAGGGCAGCTGATTTGGAAAGGAGTTTGAGGAGAATAGGAATGGGGTCAGTATGGCTAAGAGCTGAAACAAGTGACAAAAACATATGGAAAGGTGTTAAATGAAGACTAAGAGACATCAACCAACAGGAAATAGAATCGGATTGTAAAATTAAACCTTCTCTCTAGATCTAGCAAATGAAATAAAATTGAACTAGGCTAAAGAGGCATATATACTTAATTTAGGAAGAAAGGAAAGATCAGGCATGGTTTAGACTGGGGGTCTGGAGGGCACAGAAAATGACTGACGATTCTGGCAGGAGAATCTGCCCATTGTGTGATTTGGATGAGGACTGGGTACATATTTTGGCGGAATGTGCACAGTGGGAGAACCAGCGAACGATTAAACTGAAAGAAAAATTCTTAAGTCCCTCAAGAAAGAGATTGGCATGTTGGGATCTACTGGCTGACCAGAGGAACTGGCAAAACATGGGCAATTTTTTGGCTAAAGTGCGCGAAGCTAGTTCAAATTTGTTCAGTTAGACAAAGGTAGTTTATCTCTATTTCCCTTTTTCTTGTTCCTTTTTGTTGTGTTTTCTTTCTCTGTTGTTTGTTTTGTCAGCCTATTGTATCTTAAATATGCATGTACGGTCAATGACCCATTCTCTAAATACTTGTGAAATAATTTCAATAATTTGAAACCAATGAAGGTTCTTATAAATGAGCAGAAAGTTTACGAATTTTAAACTGTGATACAGCGGACAGTGCTATAAATAATTTGAAAGCATTTTAATTTTTATTTTATTTTATGCTGTGGTTAAAGGTAACATAATCATAATAGAACGATAGAATAAAGTGACTTTAAATTATTCCTATGTAACCTTCGAATACTGAGTAAAAAAGAATCAATCGATATTTAAACCTCTACTTTACCCTCTAGTTGTATAAATACGAGTTGTGCTTCTAAATTAAGTGCCGATAATTTTTTAAAAAATAACAGAACATTATTTTCCAATAAACGTTTTACGAGTAAATATTATACGACAATATCTTTATTTTTATTATTATCCATTACCTTACATCTGTGGCCTATATTCCGGAGGTTCCGGGAACGATCCCCGGCGCCCGCTCACTCTGGCCCATGGGTTTTTCGTGGTTTCCCCGAGTCGCCAGGCGAATGCTGGGGTAATTCACCTTCTACCACCACTCTGTTTCCTATCATTTCCTGTGTCGTCCTCCGTGATGTAGTAGTTACCATGCTAGCTCTAGTTCCCGAGGTCGCGGGTTCAATCCCGGGGAGGGCGATGGATTTTTTTCGGGCTTAAAAATCCTTACCATGGCTTCCTTCGGAAGGGAAGTAAGGCCGGTGGTCGTAGATTTGCGGCACATAAAAGAACCTCAAGCCTATTAAAGAGGCCTCTGAGCAAAATTACCTTTCTTTCACGCCCAATATAGTATGGGATGCTAAGAATCATCGTAGGCGTCCATAAATAAAACTCGGATTTCTTCTCTCATTTGCTGTACCATCTCTTCCTTGTCATCTATTTCAGGGTTGTAGGACCAGGCGACGGCGTTCGGCGCGTTGCGGCTTGCGCTCTGTAAAGGTTTCTTTGATACGCCTCGGTTAGGTCTCCCCTTGGTGTGGGGCTCAGCTCCGGGGGACCCTGAAGGTTGTTGGCTTGTAGGCAGGAATAGTGCGGCATCGGATGCGTCCTATCTGGAAACGTTAGGGACCCCGTCCTTGTTTGCGCCCTCGGCATCTGGATCTGGTTGCCCTTCTGGTCTCTCCCCTCATCCTTCCCTACCAAGGGTCACGTTGGAAGCACAGTGAGCCGACTAACTTGCGTGCGGTTCTCTGCCCCAGTTCCGCGATACGTATCTTTACCTTTTACACTACTTATCCACATAATCAGCACCATTATTCAGGCACTTTCATTACAGGAAACCAGATTTGTATGATTTTGTCAAAGAATAGTGTCGCCTGTGATGAAAGCCAATTCTGCACTTGTTTCACAACAAGATCATCGTCGTTGAAATGTTTCTCGCCAAGGGATCTTTACAGATGGAGAGACATGAAAATCGCTTGGTGCCAAATCCGGACTCTAGGGTGGGTGGTCGAATTGTTCCAAACCAAATGATGCCATCAGACCTTGTACTTATTTGTCTATGGTGGCTGAGCATTGTTACTCATTGTTGTCTCATTGTAAGCCTCACAAAATTTGCAATGAATGTTTGCTGGCGTGACATTTCTCTATTAAAAAAAACGAATCACTGGTGTGACATCACAGTCGGTGCGTCGTTCGATTGTTTTGAGCAATTTCGAAACGCTCTAACAACAGGAAAACACAAAGTGACGATTGCTCATACCTGCGTCTGGCATACTAATGAATGGGGGAAGTGATCGTGCGTGTACAATATCGCGACTGCAGCGCTATGGCGCCAAAATATTAAAATGGTACTTACTTTAAAAACACGCTTCGTAGCTATTCTTACAACAAATGAAAATCGGCCCTAGCATTTTTTTACATAATAAATACGTGAAAATTTTACAGTAACATTTCATTGAAGCAACACTTATCCAAGGTTTTGCTCACTATACTTTTATCCTTGATTACAAAAATATTCTGATACATGCAGCTCCATAGTTGAAGAAGATAGATTTTCAATTTCATAATATATCTGAAATTAAAAAGCAAAGGTTTAGTTTTATAGTATTAATAATATGCATTAGCTTTTAAATATGGGTATTATTTAATCGGAGCAAAGGAGAGTTACTTACTTTTTGAAGATGTCCATCACACTTCATAAAAGAAATTTTTGTCAAAAAAATCTGGCCATCTATTCAATTTAGTTTCCCCTTAACTACATTAGCGTCGTTCCTATAAACCAGAATTGAAATTTTACACATGAGTTAAAAACCAAATTTATTTGAAACATCGAAAAAATTAAATATACTTTATAAGGAGAACTGCTATAGTTATTTAAGCAACTTTATTCTGAAGTGGGATTCTTTCACGAATGGAAATATTTTCATCACATGCTTAGCTTGTGATAAAACTTCCACGAATATAAAAAGACTCCAATCTTCACAAGCTGCAAACGTTTCCATTGTGTGTCAGGCTGAGATATAGGCAATTTTAGCCTCTATTTTGCATATTTTCACTTTGCCAGGCAGGCAAGAAGAGATAAATATCTGCTCAGATAGCCTGGCAGCTTTGGAAACCCTTAGAGCAATCAAAACCATCCATATTGGTGTGCCAATGCCAAAGGATGTTGAACAGACTTTGCCAGCTGTCCCGTTACCCTTGTTTGGGTTCCTGGGCATGCTGGTATTAGAGGAAATGAGATAACGTACACTCTAAGAGGGACACGGGCTTAAATTTAATTGGTTCCGAGCCTTTCTGTGGTGTGTATCCCAGAAGTGTAAAGTATGAGATAAGTCAGCTTGGAACCTGAGGATATACGTAGGGTAGATATCAAGGGTCGTACGTTTTATTCAGACCATTCAGGCTTGATTAATACCCAGGACAACGGCACAAAGGGCTCCAAGAGTCTTCGTGGAGGCTTTGTCGGCACATTTCAAGGGTTTAATGCTATCAAAATGGCGCAAATTATAGCTATACACTGCTTTAACAAACGAAAACTGAAATAATAAACTTGTCACAGTCTGTTCCAAAGTTTCCCTTGCTGTATTGACATTTCCAGAAGACGATGAAGCTTATATCTGCGACAGCTGGCCATTAATTTCAACTACTAAATTTACTATGAATGAATCACGAACAAACTAGGAGTTATACAATATTGTACGTAAAATGTACATAAAACAATAACAATTACATTACTTTTAAACGTACAAAATCTAATAATTAGCATTTTTAATTTTGATTCCCTTTTTTGTCTTAACTAAAATAACTCAATTACTCTCTGTCTTGTGCTAAAACTGTTTTATTGGATCAAGCGAATAAATAAAATAATACATAAATTTATTTGAGTTATGAAATAATTTATTAAACCCAGTCGAGCTAAACTTTCTCTAAATAAAACCTGACTTTGTCGTTAATATTTTCATCGATAAAATCAAACTATCTAATGAATTGCTACAGGAGCTAAACTGTGGAGGTAAATATGCTGAACAGTTGCCATTTTTATTTTCTCTACGGCTTGGTTAAGGTATAGAAGTATTGTATTCAATCCAAAACTTGGTATTGAGATTCCACTTGAAAGACATGCTTTGTAGCGTTCTTACTTTTTACTTTCTCTACTACGTATAGTAAGTAGGGGAAGTATTGCATTCCACCCAAAAATTCGATACCGAGATTTCACCGGAAATACATGTTTTGAGACTCACTGAATCCAAAAAAAGCATTTTTGGAAACATGTCCGTGTGTGTGTCTGTCTGTGTGTCTGTGTGTCTGTGTGTCTGTGTGTCTGTGTGTCTGTGAACAGCATAACTCAAAAACGAAGAGTCGGATAAACACCAAACTTGGTATTTAGGTTCAGTATCTTCCAGAGATGCGACACGAAGGTTTTCAAGAAAATCCCCCCACCCCAGACTACCCTTTACATGGAACATTTTTCGAAAATTTTAATTTTCTCAAAAACGGCTCTAACGATTTTGATTAAAATATCATATGTTTAAGATATTGTCATGATAATTAAAATGTATATCTCGAATTTTCTGGGAATGTCTCCAAAAGTATTCTTTATTATGAACGACTTTTTCATAACTGGTAAACCATAAGAGATAGACAAAATTTTACTACACAAAAAATGTAGATCGCGTTAAAATACACAATTTATGTCATATACATTTCTTTTGTTGAGTGAACCGTTTGCGAGATATTGCTTGTTATTCCCTTAAATTTTCCAATACTTATAGTTTTTCTCCAATTCGTTATTCATTCTTTTATGTCCTGGACATGCAAAGAGAATGGAATGCGCCACATAGCAACCAGCGTTAAAATATTTGACTATCGCTTAAAACCTACCATATTCCCCTTGCATCTACAAGAAAATTACAAATAAGATTGACATCTCGATATCTCGATTAATATGAAGCATATGGAGAATAGGCGTTTGTAAAAATAGATTGTACAAGAGTAGAGAAAGTCATGTGAGTGTAACACATCAGATTTTTTTAGTACAGAGCGGTCTTTTTATGGCCGGGCCGCGGAGCGTGTGTATGCATGCTCCGCGTGCTGCTACTACACCGTAGGGATTTTCGATTCTAGAACTCCCATGTTGTTACTCATGAGTAATATTAACATGCACTATAATATGCATTGAGACATTCCTAGCATTTTTGGATGAAATTTCCATGCACATGCATAAATTCTTCTTGCGTAATTCTCCTTGTTTCTCTTCTAATATTACATTTATGTTTATCTTTGGTGTGTGGATTCTTTCTACAAAGTTTACTTTTTTCGGTTTCCTCATAATTAGAAGTCGCACAGTAAGATCCGGGAAACGTGGCAGAATCCTGCTGAAAATATCCATTTTGTCTCTCATCATCTGACACTATTTCATAAAATGGTACAAGATTATTTCTGCGGTACCATTCGGGATTTACCGTATCGCTAAAAAATATGGGCCCGATTATACGTTTTGCTGTTACGGCGGATCGTGCACCAATTTTTACATCATGTAACAGAACTTCATGGATTAAATGAGGATTTTCTGCGCTCCGATACCTATTGTTTTGAGAGGCAACATGACCATTTGAATGAAACCTGTCTCCTCTGAAAACATTATTAGATGTGGATCAAGCTGTAGTACGGCCAATGATGTTTTGTAAAATTCAGATACAGAAATGGACTCGTTTTTCGTCGACATGGAGTAATTCATGAACAATAGTCACTCTGTAAGGTTCCAATTTCAAAGGTTTAGTAGCTGTATTAACAGTGTGCAACACTGTTGCAATACAACGTAGGGATTTCTTTGGAGAGCGTTCGAATGATGAACCAATTTCCTCAATTTTTTCCTCCGTTAGATCATGTGTTTTTTGCTTCTTAGGTTTAGCGTTAAGCGATTCCGTAGCCCTAAATTTACTAACCACACATCTGTCGGTATCTATTTGGAAACTGAGTACCAGGAAATGTTTCCTGAAATTGTCTACACACATGTCTATATATTAAATTTTTAGGTCTATATCGTAGATAATAATTCTTTGTTCAAGCATGAACTTTTACTTTCTCTACTACGTATAGTAAGTAGGGGAAGTATTGTATTCCACCCAAAATTTCGATACCAAGATTTCACCGGAAATACATGTTTTGAGACCCCCTGAATCCAAAAAAAGCATTTTTGGAAACATGTACGTATGTGTGTGTCTGTCTGTCTGTCTGTGAACAGCATAACTCAGAAACGAACAGCCGGATAAACACCAAACTTGGTATTTAGGTTCAGTATCTTCCAGAGATGCGACACGAAGGTTTTCAAGAAAATCTCCCCACCCCAGATTACCCTTTACATGGAACATTTTTCGAAAATTTTAATTTTTTCAAAAATGGCTCTAATGATGTAGATTAAAATATCATATCTTTAAGATATTTTCATGACAAATGAAATGTATATCTCGAATTTTCTGAGAATGTCTCCAAAAGTATTCTTCATTGTGAACGACTTTTGCATAACTGGTAAACCATAAGAGATAGACAAAATTTTACCACACAAAAATGTAGATCGCGTTAAAATACACAATTTATGTCATACACATTTTATTTTGTTGAGTAAACCATTTTCGAGATATTGCTTGTTATTCCCTTAAATTTTCCAATACTTATACTTTTTCTCAAATGGAAATTCGTTATTCATTTTTTTGTCCTGGTAATACAAAGAGAATGGAACGCGCCACATAGCAACCAACTCTTAAAATATTTGACTATCGCTTAAAGCCTACCATACTCACCTTGCTTCTATAAGAAAGCAACTAATAAGATTAACATCTCGATTAACATGAAGCATATGGCGAATAAGCGTTTGTAAAAATAGTTTGTACAAGGGTAGAGAAAGTCATGTGAATGTATCACGTCAGATTTTTTAAAATAACGAAGCAAGAAAGCAACAATAATAAGAATAGTGTAAAGTAGATAGAAAAATACTTTCGTAAGAATAGCTTGTATACCCAATAATAAATGAAGGAAGATAGAGAAAATTATGCGAATGAAACGCAATTTTATTTTCGTTTTTGTAATACTAGTAGTATTTGCCTAATAGCTTCACATTTAAATTTAATTTTGGCACTTTACTAACATTCATTTTCCTTTATTTTTAGGTAAGTGTGAAGAATGTACTAACAATCAGAATTGTGGGCATTCATACCCCGTTGGTCATTCTCTGTGATTTGAGCTAATGTAGGAGTGTTTAGGTGAAATCCCAAAGCACACATCCTGAGGATATATTTAGTACTCGGCAAGTAGGATTAATGCAACTATAAGCCACATTCAACTACATAGTTAACATTCTACACGATATTAGCAATTAATGAGCTCGTAGTTCCATGATGCTTACATAGCGTGTCTGTTTCCCAGCTAGCGTGACCTTGTTTAGCATAAGTCTGTTTGGTTAGGTTTCTGACCCGGCTAGCTCCGGACTCGGCTTACCAACATCGTTTTCATCACCGACAACCATCATCATGATTTAAAGATCTGAAATACACGTGAGTATCTCTACCCACTATAGTTTATCTTTATATATAGGGTCTTTCAACAAGAGTGTCCTATCTTTGAACTTAAACAAAACATGTTCTATGAATGATAGAGGTTTATTTCTTTTTATTTTGGAACATAAATAATGTCATTACGTGTGGAAGAGAACATCAGTTAAGTGATCGCCGCAACTTCGTTGGGTTGACCCAATTTTCAAGACAGAAGAACGTAAATTAGGTCCAACTTCACGAATAGCACGTGTGTTGTTATTCATAAGATCATTTACTGTTTCTGGCTTGTTGACATAAACTCGAGATTTAACATAACTCCACAAGAAGTAATCCAACGGCGTTAAATCACATGACCTCGGGGGCCAGTTAACATCACCACCAAGGGAAACGATGAAACCTCTGAACTTCTCTTTCAAAAGATCGATTGTTTCGAGAGCAGTATGACATGTGGCACCATCTTGCTGGAACCAGATGTTTCTGAGATTTATACCATCCAATTGAGGCCAAAATAATTGCCTTATAAGAGCCCGGTATCTTTCTCCATTGACAGAGCTTCTCTAGCTTCATCTTGAAAAAAATATGGACCAATGATTCCACCATACCAAAATCCACACCACACAGTAACCTTTTGTGGATGAAGTGGTCGTTCTTGAATCTGCATTGGATTGTGATTGCTCCGATAGCGGCAATTCTGTTTGTTAACACAACGATCCATCCAAAAGTGGGCTTCGTCGCTGAAGATGATTTTTCGACAAAAATCCGGGTCGGCTTCCAATTGCTCCATAGCCCAGTCAGCGAACACACGAAGCAACCTATGGTCACTGGGCTTTAGTTCTTGAGTTAACACCATTTTGTAAGCGTGAAACTGCAAGTCCAGATGTAGAATTCGCCAAGTTATGGTCCGCGAAAGCCCCAATTCTTGCGCTCGGCGAGCAATTGCTTTGTTTCCGTTCTCGCTTACACTCTCACGAACAGCGCCTATGTTTTCGTTGGAGCGCTTACGTCGATTACGTACAGGCGTTCTGTGATCGCTAACAGAACCACTTCTTTCAAATTTATCGACCAAACGCCGAATCGTTCTCTTGCAGGGACGATTATGCACACCGTAAGCTTCACGCAATACACGGAAGGTTTGGCGAACAGATAATCCATTTTGATAATAAATTTTCACAATTTCTACGCTTTACTGAATGCTGTAACCTTCCATGGCTATTTGACAATAACAACTGTAACCACATGAAATCAAAATGACTGCTGTAACTCAATAACAACGGCAGTTATCACATGTTAAATATAGGATACTCTTGTTGAAAGACCCTATATAATCTTCAAGCTACTCTTGAAAGAAATTATTGGTTATATTCACTTGATTTTACTAACCAGTATAGTTTATTTTTATATGACTACTAAAAGCTATTCTTACGAAACCTTATTACTCAAACTTAATGTCTTTCAAAAATGGCTATGTGTATGGCAGGGATGAAGAATGATATTACAAGGGGCTACAACTACAAAACGTTAAACATTTCTCGTATTTAGGAGTAATATTTAATATGAGAGGAAAATAGAACAAACATCTATCAGTAACTAATTATAAAGCAGGAGGGCAGTTAAATGAATTATTACGTACCCTCTCGCGGATACAAGATGTACCTGTAGATACATTAGAAAAGATGTATAACTATGATAAGGCCGTTTTTGTTATACGGAAGTGAAATCTGGGGATGGGAAAGAGCAGAGCATGTAAATAAAACACAGGTAACATTTTGGAAAAGAGTTCTTGGAGTTTCACAAGGCACATCAAATTCGGGGGTATTGAGGGAGGTGGGAGGTTATGAAGACACAATACACTGTGAAATAAAGGCAGTGAAGTACTGGCTGAGGTTGATGCATGGGGATAACTCCACACTACGATCCAAATGTTATAAATACCAGCGAGAAAACCTGCCTCCTAAGCTTTGGGCAGCTGATTTGGAAAGGGGTTTGAGGAGAATAGGAATGGCGTCGGTATGGCTAAGAGCTGAAACAAATGGCAAAAACATATGGAAAGGTGTTAAAAGAAGACTAAGATACATCAACCAACAGGAAATAGAATCGGATTGTAAAATTAAACGTTCTCTAAGTCTAGCAAATGAAATAAAATTGAATTCGGATAACGAGACATATATACTTAACTTAGGAAGAAAGGAAAGATCAGGAATGGTATGGTTTAGAGTGGGGGTGGGCTGAAGGGCACAAAAATGATTGACGATTCTGGCAGGAGAATCTGCCCATTCTGTGATTTGAATGAGGACTGGTTACATATTTTGGCGGAAATTGCACAGTGGGAGAACCAGCGAACAATTGAACTCAAAGAAAAACTCTCAAGTCCCTCAAGATTGGCATGTTGGGATCTATTGGCTGACCAGGGGAACTGGTAAAACATGGGCAATTTCTTGGCTAATTTGTTCAGTTCGACAAAGGTAATTAATTTCTATTTTCCTTTTTCTTGTTCTTTTTGTTTTCTTTTCTTTTTCTTTTGTTTATTTTGTCACCATACTTGTATCTTAAATATGCATGTACGGTCAATTACCCATGCACTAAACACCTGTGTAAAAACTTCAATAATTTGAAACCAATGAATATATATATATATATATATATATATATATATATATCTGTCATCTCTACCACGCACATACTAGATAGGGAAGATGTATTCCACCCAAAGATTTGATATCGATATTTTACCGTAAATACATGTTTTGAAGCCCCTAAGTATAAAAACATTTATAAAAAGGTCACTGTGTACATCTAAACACAGTGTTCACATCTGTGAACAGTACAAATCAAAAACGAAAAGTAGAATAAACACAAAACTTTGTATATTAGCTATCTTCCATACATGCGAAATGAAGATTTTCAAGAAAATTCCCTTAACCCAATCATCCTTTACATGAAAAATTATTTAAAATGTTTTATTTTAGAAGTTGGCTGTAACGATTTCAACATACCAAATATTAAATATATTTACATTACAAATAAAATGTATATCCAGGATTTTCTGGAAATAGCCTCTGAAGTCCTCTTCATTCAGAAGGAATTTTGTATAATGTTTTATAACTGGTAAACGTTAAGCGAAATACGAAATCGTACTATACAAGAAATGTAGATCTCCTTAAAACATACAATTTATTTTGAATGACTTTTGTGCGGTATCAGCCATTTTCGAGATGTCCATTATTAATGGTTCGAATTGTTCAATATTTCGCCATTCTTTTATTAAAGTTCTGTGGATTTTCAGGTGTTTTTCGCGATGCCATGGAAAGCGTATAGAATTTTAAAGTCAGCATATAGCGTCCAGTTTTTAAAACGTTGGACTATCGTTGTTCCCTTTGTATCTATAACGAAATGTTTTATTAGAAATAGCTTGTATATCCACTAATAAACGATAGATGGTAGAGAAAGTCATGTGAAAGTATCACATGGCACTTCTTTTCTATCTACATGTTAATCTAAGTGAATGTTTGCAGAAATAATTTTATTCCGTTGACGTTACATGTAAGCAGAAGAGAGGAAACCGAATCATAGTCAGATGTTTAAAAACGGATCGCTGTATGCTGGTCTAGAAATTCAATACTCTTTTCATGTATCTCGAGAAACAAATGAAGAGCCAGGGAACTTTAAAAAATTACAAAGTATTGCGTATGACTACACAAATCGTCGGTGTCGCAAATTGCAAAGTTATTTGAAATAATTTGTGTTTTAGAGATATATACACTTTTTGTTTAAATAGTACGTTTTTGCCTATCCCTTGCGGTTTACCAGTTATAGAAAATTATACAATTCCTTCCGAATGAAGAGAGCTTCATAGGCTATTCCTAGAACCTTCAATATATTGTTCAAGAGCTGCGCTATATGCTGGGCTTAAAATTCCACTCTCTTTCCATGCAGTCGCGAGAAGCAACTGAAAATCGACAGGCTTTAAAATAATTATCTACAAAATATTGAAAAACTTGAACCATTAATAACGGATATTACGAAAATGGCTTATAGCACAAACAAGAATTCGAAAAATCTTCCAAGTAAATGGTAGTTGCAGGTGGGGAGGAGCCATTTTGAGAGAATAACACGCTATTGGAAATAATTAGGCTTTTTATCAGGTAATAGAACCCTGTTGGTTTTTTTTGGGGGGGGTCATACAAGCCACATAGAATTTCAAAGCCATCACTTTAACTTACTCTATTCTTCTTATATCTGCAACGAAATGTGTAAAAAGTAATGAAGATTTATCTCGATTAACAAGAACTGGAATAAGCTTTTGTAAGAATAGTTTGTAGAAGAATGAGCAGAGAAAGCCATGTAAATGTAACACAACCTATTTTTTACCTTCTTTACCACCTACCTATAGTAAGTTGCGGTAGTATTATATTGCACTACAAAAATCTATAGGGTAATTCCGGGAGAGATGGACCAGTTAATTATTTCTCGAACCGGCCAGTTGAGCGAGTTAGCGGTAGTGTCGCCTGCTAGTGGCAGATGAGAATGTGTGACAGTGTTATTTTCGTCTTGATTTGTTGAAGCATTTCATTTATATACCGCATAATTAAAATCAGGTATGTCAATTCTTTTTTCACTATTTATATGATTAGGAATTATACACACTATTTGATATCACACTTTTACCAAAACTTCTTAGGAAGCGTAAAACAAGTAAATGTAGCCCCATGGCATGTTCTGGTGACGCTGCCCCCAAGCGAAGCAAAATGGCAGGCTGGTCCATCTCTCCCTGACATTCGGGAGAGTTGGACCAGGTCCTCACGGGAGAGATGGACCATATTTTTTATAACTTTAATGTGTATACAATCCTTTTTTGGTAAAACGTTAGTGGTTATAGTGTAATATATAAATAAACATTTGTTTACTTATTGGCTAATGACATAGATATATACATATTCATGTATATATAGTGTGAGTATCGATAAATCGTTTATAAAAGGAAAAATAGAGATAGATGCCTTATTTATTGTTATTATAATTATTATTATTATTATTATTATTATTATTATTATTATTATTATTATTATTTTAGAGGAATACCAACTACCTACAAAAGGAAACAGGGATTTACAAGAGGATGTTGGAGTGTAGACCACTTACAGAAGGCTGTGGAAGCAGTAAAATAGCAAGTTATGGGAATCAATGAAGCTGCTTGATATTTCAAATGATTTACCTTTGACTAATGCTTCAAGTTCTACACGTCCTCAAACTGATGATTTCTTGGCAGTTCCTGGGATCTGCTACGTGGAAAATAAATCTCCTAATGAAACTCAGGTAGACAAGGAGACCCAAATACCAACACCAAGTAAAGTCCTTAATGACATTTCCCCAATAGCAACTTTGAAGAAGAAAACTACACTAAGTGGTAAGGCAGCAAGTGTTTCCAAGATACCGAATTCAAAGGAGAATGTTAAGCTTTGGAAAGCTAAGAAAAGCTAATGGAAAATCTAATGTGTCTAAATCTAAGAGACCAAGAACCAGAAGAAGAGGAGCGACAATTCTGATTGCGAAACGATGGTGTTGTATGCAATGACAGTGACGATGATCTTGAAGAGTAGAATGAAAATGAATGTGCTGGGTGCGGAGAGGATTACAACGCAACCAAAAGCAATGAAGACTGCATTCAATGCCCAATGTGTTCCCGTTGGCTTCATGAGAACTGCACCAAATACGGCATGAAGTGCGACTTATGTGGGAGGAGAGAGTAAATCTAAAAAACATACTCCAAAATGAACTCAGTAAAACAACAAATGTTTGTTCTACATGATAAATCATTTACAATATACCAATAAGTACTAATTACGAATGTATCATTTAATTCTCCTCCTATTTTATGCAAGTCCATCTCTCCCATATACCATGGTCCATCTAACCCGAGCACTACGGGTTAGATGGACCATTTGTGTAATTTTTTTGTTCATAATTCACAAGTCTGTAAATACATCTTTTGCATGTATACAGCTATATATGGCTTATTGATGCCACCAAAATCATAAGGTACTACCGTTTTAACCACTTTTACTAAAAATAAAAGAAATATGGGAAATTCAGAAAAGGGGGTCCATCTCTCCCGGAATTACCCTATAACATTTTAACGGAAATACATGTTTTGAACTCCCTTTGAGTGTGTGTGAATAGGCTATGAAAACAAGTTATCATACAGAAGATACACTTTTTTTCCGTGGGGGGAAAAATGCATTATTGCATTCGACCCCCAGCCGGTGTGCAATGACTGGGGGGATATGTGGGGCTCGCCGCTCGAAGCGCGGAATACCCACTAAAAACCCTACCACGTGTTAATTGTATATTGCTGTGTAGGATCGTGCATTCATGCTTGCATGCTTTTAGTCGGGTCCCGCATAGCACCCCGGTTAGTAAGTGAATGGCTAATTGACTGGCATGCATTGCATGCGAGCGCGTCAAATGTTACTTGCTGGTATTGCCCATGAAACTTGAACAATACCAGTGGGTTATGTGCGTATTTTCTTATGTTGTTAATATATGCTTAATAATGCCTAAGATCTAAAATGTGTGTTGTTTGCAGGGAGTGCCTGCGTGTCAAATGACTTAGCATTAACTTACTGCTAGGTTGGATAATTATTGTGGTATATTAGTCTTTGATTAATTGAAAAATTAGTGGAATTGTGTCCTGTGCAGTTCTTCCTAGGGTTTCCTGATCGTCAAGTGGGCACAGGCGTCTGTCGTGTGTTCCGGCCTTCTAGGTCTTTCGTTGTGCTCGTCCTGATGGTCCACATACGGTTAAACACACAATTTATGTAAAATTATTGTCTTGTGACATTATCCATTTCCGAGATATTCGTTGCTCTTACTTGGAGTTTTCCATTACTTCAATGTTTTCAATACGTTTAGGCATAGGTATTGCATTCCATCCAAAAACTCGATACCGAGATTTCACCGGAAACACATGTTTTGAGGCCCTTGTATAAAAAAGCATTTTAAGTAAATTGTTAGTAGGTGTCTGTAAACAACATAATTTATAAATTAAAAGTCTAATAAATGCCAAGTTACGTATTAATGTTCAGTATCTAAGATCGACTCGAAGATTTTCTACAAAATTCCTCCACAACGTCTACACCTTACCCATATGAATCAGTTTTCGAAATGTTTGATTTTTTAACAAATGGCTCTAATGATTTTGATCAAAATGCCATATATTAAAGATATTTACATGGCAAATAAAACTTTTAGCTTGAATTTTATGAGAATAGCCTGTGAAATCCTGTTCATTCGGAAGGAATTTATATACTGGTAAACATTAAGTGACAGACTCTAAACAAAAAGTGTGGATTTCTTTAAAATACACAATTTATTTATCTCAAACAATTTTTTTGTGGCATCACCCATTTCCGAGGTGCTCGTTTTCAAATTGTTCAATACTTAGCCATTCTTTTAAAGTCCTGTCAATTTTCAGTTGTTTCTCGCGATTGTAAGGAAAGAGTATGGAATTTATAGGGTCCAGTTCGTAAACAATTTGTTATCGCTATATATCTATAACGAAATACGTAATTAAGCTATTTGCGGAAAGGTTTATCTCGATGAAATTGAAATAGGAAAATAAACTTTCCTAAAAATAATTTATATACCCATTAATAAGCTGCTGATTGTGGAGAAAGGTTTGGGAATGTATCACATACATTTATTACACAATGTTAAATAATTAATTAGTATTAATATAATGGTTGACTTATTTATTGTAGTTTAAATAAAATTCCTTGCTATGTTTATTATATAATAATAAAAGAATGAATGTGTGTGCAACTCTTGTGCACACTAAAAGCAGTATTTACATAGATTTTTTTCCCCAGTTGAAGTATAATTGTTCAATACATTCTACATTTTTTAAAGTCGTGTCTCTCTTCATTTGCTTCTCGTGATGTTATGGAAAGAGTATGGCATTTTAAAACCACAGCGACCCGGTTTTAAACAACTGGCTAGCAATTGGGTTTCTCTATCCCTCTTGTACGTACAACTAAATGTGTAATCAGACTAGCCTCTAGTTCCCGAGGTCACGGGTTCAAATCTGGCACAGGCGATGGATTTTTTTCGAGCGTAAAAATCCTTAGCGTGGCTTACTTTGGAAGGGGAGAAAAGTCGGTAGCTCATGTCGAAGATTTACGGCACGTAAAGATCCTCAAGACTGATAAAGAGACCTCTGAGTAAAATCCCCGGTCTTTACGCCCAATATAGAGTGGAACATTAAGAACCATAGCATCCATAGATAATAATAATAATAATAATAATAATAATAAAATTGTAATGAAACCATATCTGCAAATGCTTATCTCGATCCACATGAAGTATATAGCAAAACATCTGATGTGTTACACTCACATGACTTTCCCTATTCTTGTACAAACTAGTTTTACGTGCGCTTATTCTCCATATGCTTCAAGTTAATCGAGATATCGAGATGTCAATCTTATTGCTAATTTTCTTGTAGATGCAAGGGGAATTGGTTGGCTTTGAGCGATTTTTAAGAGTTGGTTGCTATATGGAGTATTCCATTCTCTTTGCATCACCAGGACAAAAAAATCTGATGTGTTACACTCACATGACTTTCTCTACTCTTGTACAATCTAATTTTACAAACGCCTATTCTCCATATGCTTCATGTTAATCGAGATATCGATATGTCAATCTTATTGGTAATTTTCTTGTAGATGCAAGGGGAATATGGTAGCTTTTAAGCGATAGTCAAATATTTTAACGCTGGTTGCTATGTGGCGCATTCCATTCTCTTCGCATGTCCAAAACATAAAAAACTGAATAAGAATTTGAGAAAAAGTTTAAGTATTGGAAAATTTAAGGGAATAACAAGCAATATCTCGAAAACGGTTCACTCAACAAAAGAAATGTATATGACATAAGTTGTGTATTTTAACGCGATCTACATTTTTTGTGAGGTAAACTTTTGTCTATCTCTTATGGCTTACCAGTTATGCAAAAGTCGTTCGCAATGAAGAATACTTTTGGAGACATTCCCAGAAAATTCGAGATATACATTTCATTTCTCATGACATTATCTTAAACATATAATATTTTCATCAAAATCGTTAGAGCCATTTTTGAGAAAATTAAAATTTTCGAAAAATCTTCCATGTAAAGGGTAGTCTGGGGTGCGGGGATTTTCTTGAAAACCTTCGTGTCGCATCTCTGGAAGATACTAAACCTAAATACCAAGTTTGGTGTTTATCCGACTGTTCGTTTTTGAGTTATGCTGTTCACAGACACACAGACACACAGACACACACACACACAGACATACACACACACACACAGATACACACACGGACATGTTTCCAAAAATGCTTTTTTTGGATTCAGGAGGTCTCAAAACATGCATTTCCGGTGAAATCTCGGTATCGAATTTTTGGGTGGAATACAATACTTCCCCTACTTACTATACGTAGTAGAGAAAGTAAAAAGATGAGTAACGTATTCCCATTTGAGAAAATAAGCATTGGAAAATTTAAGGGAATAACAAGCAATATCTCGAAAACGGTTCACTCAACAAAAGAAATGTATATGACATAAGTTGTGTATTTTAACGCGATCTACATTTTTTGTGTAGTAAAATTTAGTCTTATCTCTTATGGTTTACCAGTTATGCAAAAGTCGTTCACAATGAAGAATTCTTATAGAGACATTCCCAGAAAATTCAAGATATACAATTTATTTGCCATGAAAGTATCTTAAACATGTGATATTTTAATCAAAACCGTTAGAGCCGTTTTTGAGAAAATTAAAATTTTCGAAAAATGTTCCATGTAAAGGGTAATTTGGGGTGGGGGGATTTCCTTTAAAACCTTTGTGTCTCGTCTCTGGAACATACTGAACCTAAATACCAAGTTTGGTGTTTATACGACTGTTCGTTTCTGAGTTATGCTGTTCACAGGCACACAGGGGGTCTCAAAACATGTATTTCCGGTGAAATCTCGATATCGAATTTTTGGGTGGAATACAATACTTTCCCTACTTACTCTACGTAGTAGAGAAAGTAAAAATTAAAATATACATTTGGAAATTGCATGAGTCACTTCCCTTAATGAGGTTATGATTATTTTCTCGTACCACTATATGTTTTTTGCTAACTTAATGTAGCTGCTTGATATGTTTTGATGCTAGAAACATCCCTGGAAGAGGCTGGTATACACAGACAGAAAAGAAGGTTTCTGTGTTTTCTCAGCAAATATACATGCCCGGGAGCGTGTGTGTGGGTGGTCGGAAGTGACGTGGCATTGGAAGCTTTCAGCTCCAAGGCTTCTTTTGCTGCTTTCTGCACCCGATACCTACGTGAGCACAAGAAATATACTTTTGTGACTCTGTCAAGTGTACACTACAGCAATAAGCTTTGAGACTTTTTATACAAAAGTCGTGTTTTCAGACGGCAAAACTAGGCTACTACACATGTGTTAGCTTGTTATAGTAAGACATTTCACTACAAGCAAGACCAACAGAGCCACTGGAGATTCACAGATCTCTGTTTCTTTTTTACTTGCTTTCTTTCGTTACTTGTTTCTTTTCTACTCTTATTCCTTCATATCTTTTCTTTCTTTATTTGTTTTGTTTGATTCTTTTCGTATGTTTATTTCTTTCCCTCTTTTTCTCTCACAGGATACCCTATACCACATACCAAACCTCGCAACGAAATAATTAAAGCACATTAAAATACCGAGCGAAGTGGCACCGTGGTAACGCTTGCGACTGGCATTTGGGAGGTCCCGGGTTCAATTTCCGGCGACCGCCCACTCTGAACCATGGTTTTTTTTTTGTTTTCCCGGGTCGTCAGCTTTCGAATTTCCTGTCCTTAATTTCGTTCCATTTAACATTTTATTCATTCTTTACTTCGTTAGGTCTGTTTCAGGGTTGAAAGTGTTGACGGAAAAAGGATGCTCTCTGTAGAACTTCCTCCGTTTCCCGGGGGCGGGAGTGTCCGTCTGCCTGCCCGGTGGTCTCAATCTGGAAACTGTAGGGTCCCTGTATTGGTGTGCCGCCACTCTTGGTTCCGGCCGCCCGATGTCTCTTCTCATCTCCTCCCCCACCCAGGGGCACCTCACTAGAGCATGCTGAATCTCCTCCGATCCTCAGAAAAAACATTTAAGTTCCTTCAATAAACCAATACCACCAATGGCATATAAAATTAAAATAAAAAGCCTAAATATTAGTCAGAGACATATGAAAAGAAGACTTCATTTTTAGTTTCCCTGCTGTTTACCTATAATAGGTAAGTAAAGGAAGTGATTATTCCACCCAAACATTTCTATATAGGGATTTAATCAGAACTAAAATTCGATATTCTAAGAATCTGTTAAAAAACACTTTTAAAACCCTGTGGGTATAGGATAAGTCGAAACGAAATGTCGGATAAATACCAAGTTTAGTCGAAGTATGTCTAATACTTTGAGATAAACCCCCGATACCTTTAAATGTTTAAGTTTTTCATTATTGAAGCTTGAGACTTTACATTATTGCCTCCACGATTCCTGAGAGAGATGCTGGACTGTAGATCTTAATAGACCTACACTGCGTTTCCTGTGGTGAAGTAAATCAGCATTCCATAGACTCATGTGTGTAAATTAAAACGTGCAAAACCATGGAGAAAGGAGTTAAGGTAATCCTGTAACAAGCAACCTAACTGAGTTGTGAATTAAACTGATTTAGCTGATGTACTAAATCACTTTCTGCAAGTAGCCTGGCTTGGTGACTTATTCTCAGCCATTACATTTACCTACTCCGGTGACCAAAATCTGCGAACACAGTTGAAACAAATCATAATTTAAAACGAGAGACAACAAAGCGCATGGAAATATTTGTTATTTCTTTCCATCTGTTAGTTGTGTTTACGTAAGACAAATTCGGGTTACGAGCTTAGCTTACAGGTATAACGTACGTCTAATTTCCATAATATAGATAGAAACTCCTCTAAAAGAAAGCTTTCAGCACACAATATAGTACATATAACGGAATAAAAGAAATTATATTATTATTATAACTATTATAACAATAGGGGATATATGATCTCTATGGCATTATCGAGATAAAACAATTGTTGCCTATTGGGAAATGTCAAACAGAAACAAAGACGGAAGTAGCCTACAACACAAAATTCGTTACATGTGTTTGGACACAAAAAATGACTAATATGAGCTTAATTCAACAAGCTATCGCTTTTACAATTTGTATAAAATGAATATCGACTATCGGTGCTCAAAAATCGCTATCGCTATCGTGCCATCAACAGTATTTAAGTCCAGCATCTTCCGAGGATGCGATATAAACATTTTCAAGAAAATTCTCCCTCCCCAAACTACCCTTTGCTTGTAAAATGTTTTCTTAGTTTTAATTTGATCAAATATAACGTTTATCGTGAATTTTCTGCAAATAGCCTATGAAGACCTTTTCATTCGGAATTACTTTTGTATAACTTTGTACAATGTAAAAACCATAGGAAAAGACAAAGTTTAAAACACAAAATATTTGGATATAGTTAAAACACAGAAATTATGTCAATGCTTTTTCTTTGCTATATAACATTATCGAGATATTCGCTTTTATTGGTTTCAATTTTCAAATACAAACTTTTATCAAATGCTAAATCGCTATTTGTTCTTACTTTTTCTACTACTTGTCTATAGTAAGTAGAGGAGGTATTGTAGTCCACCCAAAATTTCGATATCGATATTGTCATGATACCCGCTATGTTTTTATATACACTACGTGATCAAAAGTATCCGGACACCTGGCTGAAAATGACGTACCAGTTCGTGGCGCCCCACTCGGTAATGCTGAAAGTCAATATGGTGTTGGCCCACCCTTAGCCTTGATGACAGCGTTCACTCTCGCAGGTATACTTTCAATCAGGTGCTGGAAGGTTTCTTGGGGAATGGCAGCCCATTCTTCACGGAGTGCGGAACTGAGGGGAGGTATCGATGTAGGTCGGTGAGGCCTGGCACGAAGTCGGCGTTCCAAAACATCCCAAAGGTGTTCTATAGGATTCAAGATAGGACTCTGTGCAGGCCGGTCCATTATAGGGATATTATTGTTGTGTAACCACTCCGCCACAGCTCGTGCAGTATGAACAGGTGCTCGACTGTGTTGAAAGATGCAATCGCCATCCCCGAATTGCTCTTCAACAGTGGGAAGCAAGAAGGTGCTTAAAATATCAATGTAGGTCTGCTCTGTGATCGTGCCACGTAAAAAGCAAGGGGTCCAAGCCCTCTCCAGGAAAAACACGACCACACCATAACACCACCACCTCCGAATTTCACTGTTGGCACTACACACGCTGGCAGATGACGTTCACCGGGCATTCGCCATAACCACACCCTGCCATCGGATCGCCACATTGTGTACCGTGATTTGTTATTCCACACAACGTTTTGCCACTGCTCAATCGTGTAATGTTGACGCTCCTTACACCAAGCAAGGCGTCGTTTGGCATTTTCCTGCGTGATGTGTGGCTTATGAGCAGCCGCTCGACCATGGAATCCAAGGTTTCTCACCTCACGCCTAACTGGCATAGTACTTGGAGTGGATTCTGATGCAGTTTGTAATTCTTGTGTGATGGTCTGAATAGATGTCAGCCCATTACTCTTTACGACCCTCTTCAAATGCCGGCGGTCTCTGTCAGTCAACAGACGAGGTCGACCTGTACGCTTTTGTGCTGTACATGTCCCTTCACGTTTCCACTTCACTATCACATCAGAAACAGTGGACCTAGGGATGTTTAGGAGTGTGGAAATCTTGCGTACAGAAGTCTGACACAAGTGACACCCAATCACCTGACCACGTTCGAAGTCCGCGAGTTCCACGGAGCGTCCCATTCTGCTGTTTCACGATGTCTAATGGCTACTGAGTTTGCGCATAGTGAGTACCAGGCAGTAGGTGGCAGCAGAATGCACCTAAGATGAAAAACGTATTTTTGTGGTGTGTCCGGATACTTTTGATCACATAGTGTAGTTTCAGTTTCATTTCACTCATGCTTGTGGACATGACTTGGGACGTAGTTCAGAGGTAGGAAAAACACGAACAAAGGATAATTCACGTGGTACCAGGGCTCGCCCTAAAAGAAGACTCGAAGTTTACCTTTGAACATAGTTTTACATACCTGAGAATAACGGAATTTATTGTATTACCTGCCGGAGAGGATAGCAGTCGCATGTAGTCGACTCATTAGTGCATCACTATTCTGCTTGCTAACGGACACGCTACCGTTATACAGCTGTTACCTCCGCCCCTGCTGCCATAGCACGTGACCTATTCAAATCAGCCTATAGAACTTGAATATCTTCCTAAAGATTTCATGAGTTCTTTCCCATCTTCTAAAGCAACACGACATTATCCCTCATTGTCCAACTTCTTGTATGAATGTTACTGCAATAGAAGGCTATGGTTAATGTAAAACAATTTACATTTGCCACAATATTTCACTGCAAATATACATTCTGAAGTTACAAAGAAATAATTTTTAGAAAAAGTCCGTGTATGTCTGTCTGCGAACAGCATAACTCAAAAGACGAAAAGTCGGATAAATACCAAACTTGAAATGTAACTTCAGCGTCTTCTGAGGATCGGACATGAAGATATTCAAGAAAATTGTCTCACCCCAAACCTCGCTTAGTTCTCGCTCTTTGTTATTTTTTATTTTCTCAGAATGGCTTGAGGCAGTATTTTTAACACATGAATAATTTCAATTAAATTATATCATATATAAACTCAAATAACAACTCGCCTTGAAGCAATATGTATGTAATAATATGTAAAAAATGTATGTAATAGTAATTGCATATCCTTATATTATTGTAAACATGTTTAATAATATCATGTGAATGCATTACGTAGTTTAATAGTGTAAGAGCTGTGAGAATAATAAGTTTAAAGTTGCTAACAATGAGGTAACCTTGAGGCAATAATGAGTTTGAGATTTTGAATGCTACTAGTCATGATTAGGGCAGCAATAATGTAAATTTTGTGACAGTTTAAAATTAGCAATCAACAGCCAGAAAATGCTTTAGTAAAATGCAGGTATTCTATTGGAATAGAATTAGCCAATCAGAGACTTGAAATACAGAAGTTTACGGGTTTGCACGGTTGAAATATGTTCAGTTGCCTGCAGACCTTGGCAGTGACCAGATGGAAGATGTGCTCTCTAAAGAAATATTACGTATTCTTGTGAAACGAAAATTATGTATACGCGATAGCAAAGTGCAAGTATTAAATTAAAGAATCTCACAGCTCTTAATATCAGTGTAGTGCTATTTAATTTGTGATTAATAAAAAGAAGTGAATTTTAAACTTCAAATCAGTGTAACCCTACATTCTTGTCGCACCACGTCCTGATTAAGAGAAACGTGACTCTAAAACAATACTGACGCAGCCGAGGCAAACATAAACATAAGTACTATCTATAGAAGCAGTTTAATAACAAAGTTAATTAATATTTTTTAAAATTGGAGGATAACAACAAAATACATCTTCAAATCGGTTTCTTATACGTAGCAGCATATTACGTAACAAACTTATCGTAACAAACCATCTACTTCAAGTTGGCTTCCCAAGCGTGAGGCTAATAACTTACGTAACAATAAATTACTAAATAAATTACGTAAACAATAAACTACTTCAAGTTTGGATCCCATACGTGGGGCAGTAACATCTAACTACTTCAGACTTTAACGATTTTTATTAATATATATATATATATATATATATATATATATGTATATAGGTGACAAGTATAATCCTTATGGTGAATTTTCTGCAAAAAAACTGTGAAGGTCTGTTTATTTGGAATAACTTTTATATAATTTTGGATAACTTGTAAACTAAAGAAAACAGAACTTACTACGCAAAACATGTAGATCTCGTTGAATCATACAAATTGTGTCTTTTTTGTTTTAATTTACTATTTCCGGAATGTTCGTCCTTATTGAAATAATTTCTAATTACCTTTCAAGTGATAAGTCGCTATTTATTTGTTTTTCTTGTGGTGATGTGAAGAATGTAATTTCAAAGCCATCATGTAGGGAGCCAATTCTTAAAGATTTAGTAGGTAAACGTGCCATATATTACTACGGAGCCACGGAAACCGGGGCAGAATATCACAGGTAGCCCATGAGGCGCTTTGTGCTTCGAACGCGACCTCTGTGGGGTAAAGACTTAAAGGTTGATCAGATTCCAGAAACGACGTACGTAAGTTTGAACAGGGTCCCTAACGTTTCCAGATATAACGCATCAGCCACCGCACAAGCCCCTAACCATCGGATGTCCCGTGAAGGAGAGCCTGCTCCGAGAGCACCCGGGGCGGATCTGTGAGAAGTCCACCGACGCCAGAGAAAAGTCTCCACAGCCCAGCCGTAAGGATTTGACTTTCGCTTAAGCCTCCTATAGCGAAATGTGTTAGAAAATCATTTCAGGAAATAATTATCTCTTGACTTTTAATTGACTATTGTATTGATGGAGTCGGCTTGTGTTGCTCTTAATACTGAAACCTAAGGGTTTGTTGCATCTCCTATCACTATAATTTTAGTTAAATACACCTGCCCCTTTAATTAGGAAGAGTAGTTTATTAACTAAGTTTTCTTTAGAAAAATCATCGTTTGAGTTTTATCAGACCCAAAATGTCGCATTATGTTTTCCTACCGAGTGCTTCACATTTGAGGATTATATGAAAGGCAGTTTTATTCTCTTTGTTACATATCGTGCATGCTGGTTTCTCTCTAAAGATTCCCTTTGCATGTGGGTAATATCCCGTCAATTGCCCAATTATCAGATTTATTTCAGATCTTTTGAGATTAAGTACGTCTTCAGTGAGAGGAGGATATACTGCTCATCATTCTCTTACTGTGCTTGCATCCCTCTGTTTGAACCCATCGCAATTGGTGGTATGATTAATCCACTCAGCAATGGTTCTTTGAACAAAGTTTAAGGGTATGCCAAAAACTGGTTCAGGTCCAGTAAATGTTTGTGCAGATCCTTTTCTTGCCAGGATATCTGATTTTTCATTGCCTAAAATTCCCTTATGTCCAGGCACCCACCCAAAATTTACCTTGTGTTTTTCCTTTTGCATAAGGTTTGTTATACCGTTCCAGGCTATCTGATAACTTGCAATTTCTTTTAACGCGACCTGACTGTCAGAAAATAATCCAAATTTTGCTTCTTTTGTAGTCCATTCTTAGATCTGCCTGGCACAGGTTTTAAATTATTTCAGTTTGAAATACAATGGTATCTTCATTCATTCATTATCTGTTTACCCTCCTCTTATGTAGGACTTACACCCCCAGGACTTACAAGCGTGTGCCTGGGGTCAGAGGCCCGTCGAAGAGCAGACACTCGTGGATCAGAGAGAGCATCCAGGATGGGTGATCAGCCCGATGCCTGGTATGGCAGGCAGATGAAGGAAGTAGTTGAAACGAAATGTTGGTGAAATGGATGAAAGGAAAGGTGATGATGGAGCAGTTGGTGGAATGAATGGCGGGGGAAACCGGAGAACCCGGAGAAAACCCGCCCAGACGCCGCTTCGTCCACCACAAATCCCACATGCAGATTCCCTGGGATTGAACCCGGGTCGCCTCGGTGGGAGGCGAGCGGTCTAACCACTCGGCCACGGCGCCGCCAAATACAATGGTATCGATCAAGATAAATATCACACTTTGATGCCTGTCCATATATTCCAGCTCCAGATCCATTTTAGAACCCGTCTGTGTACCAGATTAGGTTACCTTCAGGACATTACATCTTCTTTTGACTCTATTTAACACTATGTTGCATGGCTTGTCAAAACACATTTTTGATAACATACAATCACTACTAATCTCAAGATGAGATTTATTGATGATATTTTAAATTCAGTATACCCTAAGGCTGTACTAGTTTGAGTTTAGGCTTATCCGATAAGCCCCCAGCCTAACACTCCTTTGATATGCAAATGAATAGGAGGCAGGTTAAGGAGGACTCTCATTGCGGCTGATGGGGTGCTTTTCATTGCCCCTGTAACATTTATTTCAATTAAGAAGTAGTGCTTAGAAGAATACATTTTTGAAATAGTTTATATAAGAGCGGATAGAGAACACCATGTGAGTGAAACATATGACATTTTGAATCATGTCCCATCAGTTGAATACACAGAGTGCTTGTTATTATTATTGATGTAGCACATTCAGGTATCTCTGAAGATAGCGAAGCGTTAATTAGGGTATGTTTGTTATATCGGTAATGATTTGCCTCATCTGAGATGCTAATTGGGTATGACAAATGAGGTTTCGCACACGAACGCTCCTGTGCTCAACAGCTGCTCCATATTGAGGTCACTTGTACCAGGAGATTTGTTTGTTCCACGATATATCATTATTTATACTTTTAAACAACGTTTTCAAATCTATAATCCAAAAGTAAACCTTCCCGGTTATATGCCACCTGATTCCCTTTAATTAATTGCTTACAATACTTCAAGCAATAATTTTAACGTTTAGCGTTAGTTAGAGTTAGAACCCTGGGAGGTACAAAATACCATATGAAGCCAGCTGATAAATTCTAGTCAATAAAATTCACGATTTGTGTGTGTGTGTGTGTGTGTGTGTAAAAAATGCCCTATGGCGTAGTCATTCCTGCTGCAACAGTATTGCTATAGATACAGAAGATTACAAAAACTATTAATGCTGTTACAAGTTATTGCCGAGAAGATTATCACAGATTTTTAATATAGGGTGTCCCATAAAGAAATCCATATTCAATTTTTAAATAAAAATTAAGTATTTTGAAACTAGATATATTTTATTTTGTCTATAGTCTATTATAGGAAGAGGAGTTATTGTATTTCTAATTTGGAATAGTAATTTCACCAGAAATAAGTTTGCTGAAACCTACCTCCTCTAAAAATAAACAAAAATGTCTGATGCAATACATTCACATGACTTTCTCTACCCTCTATCTTTATTAGTGATACAAACTATTTTTACTAAGCCTTAATATGCTATCTACTAGATTTAATCAAAATAAACCTTTGCAAAAATACACTATTCGTTATAAATACAACTAGAACAGCAATATAATACTGTTTCCATGCAATCGCAAAAAAAAAAAAAAATGAAAATCTATGAGATTTTAAACAATGACTGGTATTTAACAATTGTAACCTTTAATAACGGATATCTTAGAAATGGTTTATGCCACAAAAAACTTATTTTAAGTTAATTGTGTGTTTTAAAGAAATCTATATCTTTTTTGCGGCACGTTTTCGTCTATCGCTTAACGTTTACAAGCTATACAAGATTATAGAAAATTCATTCCGAATGAAGAGGACGTTACAGGCTATTCCTAGAAAATTCAAGATGTACATTGTATTTGTCATGTAAATATATTTCATAATGTATGGTATTTTAATCAATTTGTTTAGAAAATCAAAATTTCCAGAAAAAATTCCATGTAAATTTGCTTGAAAATTTTCGTGTCCCACCTTTGAAAGATGCTAAATTCAAATACCAAGTTTCCGACTTGTCGTTTTTAGGTTATGCTATTCACAAACATGGGCATATTTTCAAAAATGCTTTATTTGGATCCGCCTCAAAACATGTATTTCCGGTGAAATCTCGGTATAGAATTTTGGGTGAAATGCAATACATCCCTAACTTACTGTACGTAGTAGAGAAAGTAAAAAGGGGCATGTGTGTGAACAATGTGACAATTCACATAAACACTAAATTTATGATATAGCTTTAGTCTGTCAGACGAAAATGTTCAGGAAATTTTCCCCACTTCAAACTACAATTTACAATGGGTCAAACGACTTCATTAATATATCATAAACGCATAAGGCATTTCTATGACTAATAGAACGTATTTATTGAATACTATGTGAAGGGTCTAAAGTTGTCTTCATTTTGTATGAACTTTGTATGATTCGGTATAACAGTACACCGTAAGCTACAGACAGAATTACCATACGAAGAATGTAGATCTTATTAAAATATACAATTTATATCCAATAGATTTTTTTCCGGATTATCACTTTTTATGAAACTTTGCTGTTAGATCTTTTAATTTTCCTAGGTCGAACTACCATGCAGTATTTACCACATAGAGCATTAATGCGCGATTTTTCTTTTTTACTTTCTCTATCAAAACGTTTGGTAGGTATGTATTGCATTCCACCCAAAAATTCGATACCGAGATTTCATCGGAAATACATGTTTTGAGGTCCCTCAATTCTAAAAATACTACCCTTTACAAGGAAAAGTTTTAGAGATTTTTGGTTTTATAAAACGTGGCTCAACGATTTCGATTAAAATATCAGGAATGTTGTATAATCTTGTATTATTTGTAAAAGTTAAGCAATAGACTAAATTACATTAAATGGAGTTTTTATTTATGCACGCTGTTTAACTACTATGGTCCTTAGCGTCCCATTCTATATTGGGCGTGAAAGACTGGTAATTTTGCTCAGAGGCCTCTTTATCAGACTTGAGGTTCTTTTACATGCCGCAAATCTACGACACGGGACCACCAGCTTTACTTCCCTTCCGAAGGAAGCCTTGGTAAGGGTTTTTTACCTTCAGGTTGGTAACCGGAAGATCTTCTAGCCTCCTAAATTTTCGTTTCTGAGTTACATTGTTAAAAACAACGCACACACATACAAGAATATTTCTACAAATGTTTTTGAGTTCAGAACTTCAAAAAGTATATTTCTGTTCAATTTTGATATTGAGGTTATGGGTGGAACATAACAGTAAAAATCGTTTAAGTGATGAATCAATTGTTATTTTTATTGCCAAAGTAATATTTAGATCTTTATAGGACACGTAGTACATAAGGCAATACTCAACAATACTTTAACAATGTGTTAAAGTCGGTATTAAGTTAACACCTCCATACCCATGTATTAAGGTATTTAAGAAATGTTAAAAAGTTCGAAAATGGCTGCTGTTGATGCAAGTTGCTACAATTGATATTTTTAATGCCATTCATAACAGAAGCGTAGTCGTACATCATAATAAGGAATATTTAAAGACTGCCCAAGGGGTCATGAGCATGGTTTTTATGGGAAATACGAGAGGTTAGAATACTACCAACAAAAGCATGCCTCCTTCTCCTATACTACAAGTGTTAACTAGGTACTTAGATTTTATGCTACTAACATTTTTCATTTAGTTGGTGGGTGATAATGTTGGTATTTCCAAAGCTACAGTTTGTGAGTTTATCAGGAAGGTTTCCAAAGCATTTGGTTCAAGAAGCAAGTTTTTTGGGGGGGAGGGTCTGCTTGATTAATCAGCGATAACACATTTTCTTCCACTTTAGTTCCAATGTTGTGTCGAAAACCAGATTTAAATCGTTTTAAACACTCTTCGCACTTAAAATTTCTGGTGCTGCCCTCTATTAGCATAAAATTTGCTTACTGGATTTAAGAGAAATGTGTTCATTCCAATTAAATTACTCGCGGAGTTTGTCCCAGGCTGCAATTTTATCCTTTAATGTAAGACCGTCAGCTTATTCGCACTTGGTAATATGTCTATACTTATTAATCAGATGTTAATTACGCGTTTCAAACGGTGAAACATTTTAGTTAACATTGCGATTCTAACCTCAATAAGGAACACCACATGACAATTGCCATGGATGTAAATAGTTGTCTGCTACTAACACAGATAGCGCAGCGATACGTAGACAAAAGTGCCTTGGAGCACGTTCAGAAGCCGCCTTCTCGAAAGCTAGCGTTCGCAGTTGTCTTTGATGTTAACAAAATGTTAGCTAACAATTTGCTGTAAAAATTTGATGAAACGCAAAAGTTTTAACCTTATGTTAAACTTTGAACACCTTGTTAACAAACAACATGTTAGAGTATTAATAACATTGGTTGGTGAAACCGGCCCTTAAGAGTACTATATAGCTTTCATTTCAAAACAGCTACCCTAGCCCCCTCCCGAAATTAAATTAAATTGAGTTTTATTTATGGACGCTCCTTAACTACTGTGCTTCATTATATATTGGGCGTGAAAGATCGGTAATTTTGCTCAGAGGCCTCTTTATCAGGCTTGAGGTTCATTTACGTGCCGTAAATATAAGACACGGGACCACCGGCTTTATTTCCCTTCCGAAGGAAGCCATGCTAAGGATTTTTAAGCCCAAAAAAATCCATCGCACTCCGCCGGGTTTGAAGCCCGACCTTGGGAACTAGAGTCTAGTACGGTACCACTAGTTTAATAGTAAATTAAGCAAAAACACATTTAGATTAATGGTTCTTCCAACAAGCCCTGTGTAGGACAAAGTTAGAAAGTTAGAATAGGTGACTGAATAATTCAATTCCATACCTGGGATTCGAACCCAGGATTTCCGGTTGCTCTAACCAACTGAGCTACTATGTAGCGTGTTTGCGGTTCTGGGTTTTCTGCTGCGATTTTGGATCCTGGATGCAGGAAGCTCGATCTGGTTGTCCCGTTCACTGTATCTCGTAATTGTCTGATTTGTAATTATCACTCCAACTAAGTTATTGTATCCGCCTAGTGGGAAGAAGTGCTTCTTGGCGGTACACTAATTCAATTCTGATTGCTGACCAGTACTAGCAAACGTTAGGTTATTAGATTTTGTGAATGCTTCAATTTAATTTGTTGTGTATTTCCGGTTTATTTTAAACTATTTTAAAACACTTCTAGCTCATTGTGCGTATAAGTAATCTTCTATCATCAGGGTTTTTCTAACGTGTTTAGGAAAGATAAGGCAATTTAAATCACTAATATCAACATAATGAAATTCACTGAAAAATGATTTATTTCCTTTCAGGCAACTTCAAAAAATTATCCTAGAAAAATATTTACCTTTTGTGATTCAACTTACTCCATTTTACTACCTTCGTGCCGTAATTTTTTGAATATCACAAATCTTTGTTGATAATTCATTTAGCATATACCGCTATATAATATGCTTTACATATAATTAAAATAATTTCCTTAAGCCTTGCTCACGATGTCGGCTTCTTGTGAAAATTTTCAGAGTGTAATTAAAAAAAGAAGTTGCATGTTGTTTACTTTCTGCCTGATTACCAAGCGTAACGAAACGAGTTATAACATATATACAAATTTTTACACATAACAAAAAACATTTTGATATATATATCACACACACTTATATACTCGTATATATACACACACACCATATATAATATGGATTCCTTCTTTAGTATGTTTCTATTTTAGTTTTGTATATTTCATTTCCTGTTGTGTATAAATATTGAGAAGTCAATGTTTGCATTCCTCCCTGTTAACCTCTTTTCGCTATTTGCGTTATTAAATTTTTTTTCCTTTGTTGTTGTTACATGAAGTAAATTTTACTACCATTTTTACTTTCTCTACTATGTATAGTAAGTATGGAAAGTATTGCATTCTACCCAAAAATTTGATACCGAGATATCACCGGAAATACATGGTAGTGTGTGACTGTGAACAGCATAACTCAAAAACGAAATGTTGGATAAATACCAAACTTGGTATTTAGGTTCAGTGTCTTTCAAAGATGCGACAGGAAGATTCAAGAAAATCTCGCCACCCTAGACTACCCTTTACATGGAATATTGTTAAAAAATTTTGATTTTCTCAGAAATGGGTCTAACGATTTTATTTAAAATGATATATTTAAGATATTTTTATGCAAATATAATATATATTGACTTTTGTGGGAATGTCGCCAAGAGTTCTTTTCTTTCTGAATGGCGTTTGCATAACTGGTAAACCGTAAGAGATAAAATTTTTCTGCACAAAAGAATTTAGAACTCGTTAAAGTACACAATTTATGTTATATACCTTTTTTTGCGGAGTGAACCATATCCGAGATCTTCCTTGTTATTTGATAGAATTTTCCAATACTTATACCTTTTCCAAATGGGAATTCGTTATTCGTTTTTTCATGTCCTGTACATGCAAAGAGAATGGAATGCTCCACATAGCAACCAGCTCTTAAAAGATTTGACTATCGCTTAAAGCCTACCATATTCCCCTTGTACCTACAAGAAAATTAGCAATAAGATAGTTTCTATAAATGTTTATCTCGATTAGCATGAATTAGATGAAGAATAAGAGATTGAAGGAGTTGAAGAACAAGATTACAGAACGTCATGTGAGTGTAATACATCAGATTGTTTATAATATAAACATTCTTTGCAAATATTAAGCTTATATTTGTCTTCTCCAAAAATTTTAATTTATAATTTTTAACACACTGTATACATAATAATGGTAAACTTTTCAATCCTTGTCCATCTCTTTTAAATTACAATTCTAATTTTATTTTAACTTATTTTAAATTCATACGTCTTTCTCATCTCATTTAAATTCTGCATCAGCTACCATGGCAATATCTGGTAGGACATGTTACTGTGGTGCCTATGGTTAGAGCAATTCGATGAAAACCGCGATATCCGAGTTCCAATCCCGGCTATGGCATTGGATTTTTCAGTAGTCTATTCTACCTTTCCAAAAACACATTTGTTTGGACATACAGAATTACTTTAATGCCTGATAAATACACCTGAAATTCCAACCGGCGCTCCTATTGTAAATTTTTTCGAATACAAGTATGATAGTACAGAATTATAATTTGAAGTTGAGGGGTGAAACCAAAATATAAAAACACTGACTGAATTTAGACTTACTTATTTATACTGTGATATTTCGAAATAAAAGACCCGTTTACGAAAGGGATAACAGATGCGTATTGCGGAAGGTAGAATTGGGTTAACGGGAGCAGAAGAACCAAAGGAAGAAAAAAGGTTTTCTAAGCCGTGTATGGAGATTTATGACCAAACCTGTGCCAGGCCTCGCTCCGCAAGTATTTTTTATTCAGTGAACTAGACTGCTGTGGAAGGCTGCAGAATCCTAACTCAGTCTTTGTCGCAGGGTATCTACATGTATACGATACATGCATATAAAAGAAACTTACGTGACAAATTTTACACCTACCACAAAGATGCGAGTCCTTTATTTTAAACGCCTTCTCATCAAACGGGGTCAAAATGACGCATTGTATTACAAAGCAGAAAAAGTCTGAAGTATTACAATCACATGGTTCCTTCTACTCTTCTACAAACTATTCTTACAACATCTTATTTTTCTGTCTAATCGAGATAAACTTTCTTTATACGTTTACACACTTCGTTTTAGGTATAATAAGAACCAGTGGGTAAAGCGATAGTCAGATTTTTAAAAAGCGGATATGTATGTGATGGCTTTTAAATGCCATGCTTCTTGCATGACCACAAGAAAAAACAAACATATAGCTACCTACGAATTGAAAAAATCTGATGTGTTAAGCTCACATGACTTTCTCTACTCTTGTACAAACTATTTTTACAAACGTTTATTCTCCATATGCTTCATGTTAATCGAGATATCGAGATGTTAATCTTATTGCTAATTTTCTTGTAGATGCAAGGGGAATTGGTAGGCTTTAAGCGATAGTCAAATATTTTAAGAGCTGGTTGCTATGTGGAGTATTCCATTCTCTTTGCATTACCAGGACAAAAAAAAATGAATATGGAATTCCTATTTAAGAAAAAGTATAAGTATTGGAAAATTTAAGGAAATAACAAGCAATATCTCGAAAATGGTTCACTCAACAACAAAAAAAAAAATACATGACATAAATGTTGTATTTTAACGAAATCTACATTGTTTGTGTAGTAAAATTTTGTCTATCTATTATGGTTATGCAAAAGTCGTCCACAATGAAGAATACTTTCGGAGACATTCCCATAAAATTCAAGATATACATTTTATTTGTCATGAAATTATCTTAAATATATGATATTTAATCAAAATCGTTAGTCATTTTTGAGAAAATTAAAATTATAGAAAAATCTTGCATGAAAATGGTAATCTGGGGTGGGGAGATTTTCTTGAAAACCTTTGTATCCCATCTCTGGAAGATACTGAACCTAAATATCAAGTTTGGTGTTTATCCGACTGTTCCTTTCTGAATTATGCTGTTCACAGACACACACACGGACATGTTTCCAAAACATGTATTTCCGGTGAAATCTCGGTATCGAATTTTTGAGTGGAATGCAATACTTCCCCTACTTATTATACGTAGGAGGGAAAGTAAAAGCTATAAGCATTTGAAAATTCAAGCCAGTAACATAGAATAGGTGGTAGAAATTTGTGAAAAATTATTTAAAGGAGGTATTCCGTTTCTTTGATATTTTAATCAGCATATGTATATAATATTTATTTTGGGAATTGAGGGTCTCAAAATTCTATTTGTGATAATATTTTATTAGTTTTAATTTTCCTACATCTATACACGTATTGGAAGTTACTGTTATTCATATACAGAATAAAAATCAAAACACTATGCATAGGGGTTTAGCACGGGGAATAGGTTTTTCTCTAATACTGTCTCCGTGTTAATTTAAAAGCAAAATCTTACAAGTCTATTGTAGTGAGAATTAAAAAATTAATCTGAATATAGTATTTAAAAGCATATATTTCTATTTCGCGAATCCTTTTTGTCAGCAATGATTCAGTGTAATCTTAAAATCTTTAGTTACTTTCTATGCCAGATATATTATGAGTAAACCAAACTCTCATAATCTATTTTTCATATATCGATTCTCATTTGTTATAGGCTTGTAGGGTCATTACCCACGATAATTAAACGAAGTTAATTATGTAAATAATAGGATGTATAGGTTTGTACAAAATTTCCTTCGAATGAAGGTGACATCACGGGCTATTCCCAGAAAATTCAACATATACATTTTATTTGCCATGTAAGTATATTTAATAAATGATATTTTAAGCAGGTTCGTTTAAGCCATTTTTATAAAATAAATAAAAATTCGAAAAATCTTCCATGTAAACAGTAGTTTGGATTCGGGAAATTTTCTTGAAGATATTCGTAAGGTAGCTTTGGAAGGTACTGAACTTAAATACCAAATTTGGTGTTTATCCGGCTCTTCGTTTTTGAGTTATGCTGTTCACATACACCCACACATACATACACAAACTACTGACCTCCTTCTGAAAGTCTGTTGTAGTACATTCAGATGTCTTTCTCTACCCTCTATTATTACTGAAGCTTATTTTTCCATCTACTGCATTTAAATCGTAATGAACCTTTTCAGATAAAGCTACATTATACATTTCGTTATAGATACAAAGGCAAAAGCGATACTCAAATGTTTAACAACTGAACGCTATACGCTGGCCTTAAAATTTCATACCGTTTCCATGCAATCGCGAGAAGCAACTGAAAATCGATGGGACTTTAAAAAATAAAAAGTATTGAACAATTTGAACCTTTAATAACGGATATGTCAGGGACAACTTATGCCGTAAAAAAAAACTTATTTGAAGTAAATTGATTGTATGATCTACCCCTTTTGTGTGGTACGTTTTCGTCTATCGTTTAACGTTTACAGGTTATACAAAATTCCTTCCAAATGAAGCGGGCTTCCTAGGCTATTCCCATAAAATTCAATCCATGTAAGGGGGGTGTGGAATATTTTCTTGGAAATCTTTGTGTCTCATCCTTAGAAGATACTAAACTGAAAAATCCGTTTGGTACTTTTTCGACTTTCGTTTTCTAGTTATGCTGTTCACAGACAGACACACACACGGACATGTTTCCTAAAATGCTTTATTTGGTTTCAGAACACCTTAAAACATGCATTTCCAGTGAAATTTCGGTATAGAATTTTTGGGTGGAATGCAATACTTTCGCTACTTACTATAAGTAGTAGTTAAAGTAAAAAGAGAAAATTGTGCATTTTAAGTATCCGAAATTCCCATTTCCATTAAGAGCCTATTTGGAGCATAAGTCATTTGTCATAGAAATAGCTAGCTAAATCATTTCCATGCAAAGCATTAGACCGCGCTGCAGAGATATTGAAGGTTCGTCTATTCTTGGCCTACGAGAGAAAAATTTGGTATATACCCAAAAGCATCGATTTAACTGGGCTCGAAAACTCAGTTTTTCAGTTTTGCAACTTTACAGATTTACAGTGTTGTAACAAGCTTTTGTTAAATTGGGTATTGTAATTGCATATCCTCTCCCCTTTTTCCCAATTAGTCGCCCAGATTAATTATTTGGAAACGTATGGAATGATTATAATCAGTGGATCGAAAATTGGGGAAGCATATGGGAAGTACGAGTGCTTTTCAAATTGTAACTATATTAATAACAAGATTACAATAAATGAACGATGAAGCTTTAGAATTTTAAATAAACAAATGCATACATAGCTAAACACAGGGTGGAAACAAAATCACTGACTATAGGGATTTAATATGGGAAATCATCCGTTTTTCATAATTACTCTATCCATTGTTGATTTCAGAGATACATTTTGTGGGAATATATTAAAAATATTTAAATAGGAATAGCATTCGAAAGTTAAAACGATTATTGGTTGTTTATTTCAGATAAAATAATGATTTATGCAAACTTTTAATTAGATAATTAATTTTGTTTCATTATCGTGCGTCATGACTCTACAAATTTGTAATAAATGAGAATCATGATATGAAAAAGGATTATGGGACGTTTATTCATACATCTGTCATAAAAAGTTACTAAAGTTACACTGAATCATTGAATATTATATTCAGATTAATTGTTTAATACTTATTGGAACAGACTTGTAAGATTTTTCTTTTAAATGAACACGGAGAAGTATTAGAGAAAAACTTATTCCTCGTGCTAAACCCCTATGTATAGTGTTTTGATTTTTATTCTGTATATGAATAATGATAAGCTTTCAATACCTGTTATAGATGTAGGAAAATTCATGAAATAAAACAAATAGAATATTATCAGAAATAGAATTTTGAGACCCGGTGTTTTTCCTGTGCGCGTCCTCGGCGCTCGTTGCCGTCTGCTGCTATCATAAAAGGCGCGGATGAAACCATACAAAGACTGGCCACCGTCGTTGTCCAAACATTTTGGCACCTCTTTAGGAAACTATCCATCAAGAAATTTTTGGGTCGAATTTTCAAAACGATGACCGATGTCGTCTAATGTTTCTTCGGTAAGAACCGAACGCCGTCTTTTAGATTTCTTAGCCTGAACGCTTCCTGTGGTCTGAAATTTACTGCAAAGTTCATGGATTGTTGTACGGCTTGGAACTTTTACACCTGGAAATCTTTCTGCAAATCGTACTTTCACTTGGCCAGCTACCGAGTTAACACATACAAATCATAAATAAATACACGTTGTGCAGTAGAAAACATATACTGAGCCATAATATACTTTGTGACTAAGTACAGGACAAAATAATAAATATCTCGTAATAACCGAACTAATCACATCACCGTCAACTCAAAACTGCACTTCACACTGCACAGCAAAACCACAACAGCGTGACTTTATTTATAGCAGCAGTGTGTTATCATGCTTCATCATAGTTCCACACGCCCAATGGAAAAACACCGCCCAGCCGGTAATATTGTTCATAAAATACCCCTCCGCGGTAACTTAACACATAAAGTGTACAAGACAAACCCACACACCCTGGAAGAATTAAAACAAAATATTCGCCAAGAAATTTATCAAAGTGAACTACGGCGAGTGATGGATAGTTTCCTAACGAGATGCCAAAAATGTATGGACAACAACTTCGGCCAGTTTCAGCATCTCCTTTCGTAAAGTTGGTAAGTAATGCCTTTAAAATTAGTTTTAAAAATGTTGTATGGTTGCGCCTTTCTATGATAGCGGCAGACGGCAACGAGCGCCGAGGATGCGGACAGGAAAAACACCGCGTAGCCGGTTCGGAGTCTTTTGGCTCACTCTGTATATTCTAGATTAAAATACCAAAGAAACGGAATTACTCCTTTAAATAATCTTTCACAAATTTCTACCACCTATATCTTTGTAATGTTCAACTGTGTTAGGGTAATAATTAAAAAGATTAGGATTTGTGGTTGATTCACAGAACTTGAACATTCAACAAAACCCGAAATACGAGGCCTTTTTTTAATTAGTACCGATACTTTTCTTTTAAATAAATTAGAGAACATTAATTTCCAAATATTTAATTATCATTCATTACCTACATTAATTTTCCACATAGCCGCCGCGTTATTCCGATCCTTGTCGGAGTGGGAAACCAGTTGTTGCATGCCGTCGTCAAAGAATGATGCCGCCTGTGATGAACGCTAAGTCTGCACTTCTTGTTTCACAACGCCATTATCGTTGACATGTTTTCCACCAAGGAATTTCTTCAGATGAAGAAACAAATGAAAATCGCTTGGAGCCAAATCCAGACTGTTGTGAAACAAGGGTACAGACTTAGCCTTTATCACAGGTGACATCATTCATTGATGACGCATAAAAACTGGTTTCCCGTTACAAGTGCCTAAATAACGGCATTGACTATATGGAGAAGTAATGTAAGGTAATGAATGATAATAAAGTATTTGGAAAACAATGTTTTGTGATTTTCTTAACACAAATATCGGTAATTAAAAAATACGCCTCCTATAACTCGCAGGCGTTCAGCTGTTTCATTGAAGAGCGGAGACGTTAGGGTCTACTGTCCTCACAGGTCCCGAGGCGATACTCTGCCTTCCAAATACAGAAGAGCTCCAGGCCTATCGAAGGAGAGGTTAGAGTTGTGTGCGCATGGTGCGACGTAAGCTTTCTCAACTTGACAACTCTATACTACATGGTAGTGGTTATAGACTACAACAATGCTAAAAAAGTCTAATGTGTTACACTCACATGACTTTCTCTACTCTTGTACAAACTATTTTTACAAACCCTTGTTCTCCATCCACTTCATGTTAATCGAGATAAACATTTGCAGACTCTATCTTATTGCTAATTTTCTTGTAGATGTAATGGGAATATATATTTACAAGTGCAATATAGAAATACAGTAGCCTTTAAGCACATACATATCTCTTAATAGCTGGTTGCTAGGTGCAGCACTATTCCCTTTGCCACAGATTAATAGTCTTTGCATATCCAAGACAAAAAAAAATGAATAACGAATTCCCATTTGAGAAAATAAGTATTGAAACATTTAAGGGAATAACAAGCAATATCTCGAAAATGTATATGACATAAATTGTGTAATTTAACGCGATCTACATTTTTTGCGTAGTAAAATTTTGTCCATCTCTTATGGTTTACCAGTTATGCAAAAGTCGTTCAAATAAAGAATACTTTTGGAGACATTCCCAGAAAATTCAAGATATACATTTTGTTTGTCATGAAAATGTCTTAAACATACGATATTTTAATCAAAATCGTTAGAGCCACTTTTGAGAAAATTAAAATTTTCGAAAAATGTTCCATGTGAAGGGTAATCTGGGGTGGGGGGATTTTCTTAAAAACCTTCGTGTCGCATCTCTGGAAGATACTGAACCTGAATGCCAAGTTTGATGTTTATCCGACTGTTCGTTTCTGAGTTATGCTGTTCACAGACACACACACGGACATGTTTCCAAAAATGCTTTTTTTGGATTCAGGGGGTCTCAAAACATGTATTTCCGGTGAAATCTCGGTATCGAATTTTTGGGTGGAATACAATACTTCCCCTACTTACTATACGTAGTAGAGAAAGTAATAATGTTAAATATTTTCTATTGACTTTAACATAACTTAGGTTTGTTATATTATAAATGTTATGGACATTCTTGATATAATCTAAATTTTATACTTTCTAAGCACTCTTTTGTGAAATGCTGAGGACACGTATCACGTTATTTTAAAATAATTAAAATAACTTAAACCCTATAATCGTATGTTAATAATGGTTGTACAGCAAATTAGACATAGTTAGTTGCTTTAATCAGTAGTTCCGTGCTGGTGACTAATATGGTAATAACACCGTATATAGAATGGGACGCTAAGAACCATAGCAGTTAAAGAGCGTCCATAAAAAATATAGTAATAAAAATACAAAAACTGAACTTTCCTATCATCCTTTGTCCCTTTACGTTAGCAAGAGTTCTCTCAGACCATGAATAGATGAACGTCAGATATCTCTACCGGTCATAGGAAACTTTCGCATGGAAATGACTCACACCGCTATTTTGGTAATGAGTAAGCCCCGGATTCTTAGGTTCTGACCTATTTTATTCCTGACCACCTATACTCCAAACTTCGGTTTATTTTAATGTTTTAGTTACCAACGAGTAATATACTTCAGTTTTATGGAGCCTAAATTGACCTAATTTTACGTTAGGACCTAATAAAACCTATTTTTCGTCATAGAACCTAAAAGTGCCTAATTCGGTTATATAAGCAAATGAGAGTAAATTTATGAATATAAAAGTATTTTTAAAACCAAGGGAGAACGTTCGAATAAGGAAACTATTAATAATTAGATTATGAAATCTTGTGCAATACCTAACAATAATAAACTTTAATTAAACCGCCCGCCACAATAATAAAGTAATTGAAACGTTCGCCGCCTTCAGTTATCATTTTGTAGCTATAGTCGAAAGAGGTGGTCAGTGGCACGCAGCATTTCTGAAACGTGTGATGTTTACATGCCACAACAATAGGTGAAAACTAGAGGCAAACATTTAAATAGCGCTGTTGAGTAGTATGCATTATTGCTTCTTCCGTTATAAGGAGTTTCTAACACGAAATTTTTGAATTTGGTACTTTCAAATACATACTAAAGTTACAGTTAATTTAACTTTTTACAATTTAAAGTTAGTGTTTTAAACAAAGTGCCCAGTGATTTGCATGTATATATATATATATATATATATATATATATATACCAGAGATCCTATAAATTCCTAAATTCAACATATAAGATCCTATAAAATCCTAATACACTGATACATAGAGCCTAATTTTAACTTTTTAGAACCTAAAAATCCGGGCCTAGCACGGTACCTGGGTGGGGCCTTCGACCGACATTCGGAACAATATCCAGTGCCGAACAATATCCCATTATGTGCAGTTTTCCTGTTCCTTTTGGCATGTTCTAATTGCCTCCTTTTCTAGAATGTTCCGCTTTGTATGCGAGGGCTATATGAGAGGGCTCTCTTGCCCGTGTGGAAGTGAGTCAGTTAAGAGATTACAAATGAAAAGTGGACAGTGAAAGTGCCTAGTGGCAGTGCAGTTCAACTGTGAGTTGTGATTCGACGGAGGAGTTTTGTTGTTATTTCGAGTGGGTGCCAAAAGTGATTCGAGTGTAACATTTGTGCTACTCTGAATGCCTAACTGATAAATAAAGTGTCTCATAGCAACAATTGGTGTTATTATTAGATATAATATGTGCTCATTAATATATAAGAGCTTGCACTCTGATCACTTGCAAGGAAAACGTTTTCCTTTTTTAATCAGACATCGGTATTGAATTAGAATTTTTAGAGAACCACAAATCTGATGTTTCACATTCTCTTGACTTTTTCTATCCATTGCAACTTCACATTATGCCTTATATACACTAAGTGATCGAAAGTATCCGGACTCCTGGTTGAAAATGACGTACAAGTTCGTGGCGTCTTCTTTCGCTAATGTTGGAACTCAATATGGTGTTGGCCCACCCTTAGCCTTGATAATAGCGTTCACTATCGCAGGCATACTTTCAATCAGGTGCTGGAAGGTTTCTTGGGCAATGGCAGCCCATTTTTCACGGAGTGCGGAACTGAGGAATGGTATCGATGTAGGTCGGTGAGGCCTGGCACGAAGTCGGCGTTCCAAAACATCCCAAAGCTGTTCTATAGGATTCAAGTCAGGACTCTGTGCAGGCCAGTCCATTACAGGGAGGTTATTGTCGTGTAACCACTCCGCCACAGCTCGTGCAGTATGAACAGATGCTCAAGCGTGTTGAAAGATGCAATCGCCATCCCCATTGCTTTTCAACAATGAGAAGCAGGAAGGTGCTTAAAACATCAGTGTAGGTCTGTGCTGTGATTGTGCCACGCAAAACAACAAGGGGTGCAAACCCCCCTCCAGAAAAAGCACGACCACACCATAACACCACCACCTCCGAATTCCACTTTTGGCACTACACACGCTGGCAGATGGCGTTCACCGGGTATTCGCCATACCCACACCCTGTCATCGGATCGCCATATTGTGTACCGTGATTCGTCACTCCACACAACGTTTTGCCACTGTTCAATCGTGTAATGTTGACGCTCCTTACACCAAGCGAGGCGTCGTTTGGTATTTTGCTGCGTGATGTGTGGCTTATGAGCAGACGCTCGACCATGGAATCCAAGGTTTCTCGCCTCACGCCTAACTGTCATAGTACTTGCAGTGGATCCTGATGCAGTTTGGAATTCCTGTATGATGGTCTGGATAGATGTCTGCCTATTACTCTTTATGACCCTCTTCAAATGTAGGCGGTCTCTGTCAGTCAACAGACGAGTTCGGCTTGTACGCTTTTGTGCTGTACATGTCCCTTCACGTTTCCACTTCACTATCACATCAGAAACAGAGCACCTAGGGATGTTTACGAGTGTGGAAATCCCGCGTACAGACTTCTGACACGAGTGACACCCAATCACCTGACCACGTTCGAAGTCCGTGAGTTCCACGGAGCGTCCCAATCTGCTGTTTGACGATGTCCAATGACTACTGAGATCGCATATGAGTACGAGGCAGTAGACGGCAGCACAATGCACCTAAGATGAAAAACGTATGTTTGTGGGGTGTCCTGATATTTATGATCAGATAGTCTATTAGTGTATCCAAATAAAAAGTAACTACTATTCATGTTACATTATTCAGATAAATCTCTAATTAAGCAATATGGATTTGGGTGGATGTACAAGATGAAATGCAACACTACTGTCAGTCAGCTTTTGATAATAATTGATGTATGGGTAAGGTGATTTAGAGACGCCACATGATAGCTCAAATCAGGAAATATTGAAAGATTTAAGGTATAACAAAGGGTATTTAAAAACGGCTATTGCTACAGAAAAATTTATTAGGTATTAACTGTATACTTCGATGAGCTTGTTATTATTCGTGCAGCAAGTTGTCTATATCTTGTGATTTACCAGTTTATATCAAATCATGTAAAAGTCGTTCAGAATGAAGAGGACTTCACAAGCTGTTCACATACAATTCAAGTTATATATAATATTAGTCATACTAATATGTTAAAGGGTGGTATTTTAATCAAAATCTTTATTAATTTTGGAAGCATTTAAAATAACGTGCAATTTTTCATGTAAATGATGGTTTGGTGTAGGGGTTTTCTAGTCATATCCTTGAAATGTGTTGAAAATGCTAGTTTTGTTATTAAATTATACGAGGGCTGTCCGGAAAGTAACCTCCGTTTAAAATAAACATGAAACCGGTATACATATAAAATTTTATTATATACGAGTACATCTGAAGGCTACAGCTTTTCTCTATTTTTCTACAGATTCAAGCCTTGTCATACCTTTTCAAAGTCTTTGAAATACCCTCTGCATAACATTCTGCTGCCTCTGAACTAAGTCAACCTGTCACGGTGTTTTGAAGCTCTTTGTCATTGCCAAAGCGCTGAGCTGCAAACCACCTTTTATGTACGGGAACAGATGGAAGTCGCTAGGGGCTAAGTCCGGGCTGTGCGGGGAATGGTCAAAAACGTCCCATTTGAACTTGGCTAAAAGTTCGATTCTGTTGTTTGCTGTGTGAGGGCGGGCGTTGTCATACAAAACACAACACCAAATGTCAGAAGACCACGACGCTTATTTTGGATTACTCCTCCCATCCTTTACACACTTAACACGCATTTCATACTTGGCGGGATTTGTTATCTCGGCGCTCATGTTGTTAGGTTATAACTAGCAAACACGTGACAGTACGATGTCCCACCTTGCACAGCTAGAAACGTACCGAGCCACTGCGCTCGCTTACGTCGAAAGGCGGCGTTATCTGCACTACTTCTTGTGCTATGCATGAACGGAGATCACTTTCTGGACAGCCCTCGTAATATTCTAGACCTACATACTTGAACATTTTTACAAATGCGGTTTTACAAGTTCCGTAGACTAAAAAACGAATTTAAATCTCGATTTAGAATTTCTCGGTGGAATACAAAAACAATGCCCAAAAAATCCACCGCTTTCCCTTCAGCTATAAAAATACTGTTACAATTCTGTGCTTTACGGATAATTTCAAAAGTAAGCCATTACATTTGGAAAAATCTGATGTGTTACACTCACATGACTTTCTCTACTCTTGTGCAAACTATTTTTACAAACGCTTATTCTCCAGATGCTGCATGTTAATCGAGATATCGAGATGTCAATCTTATTGGTAATGTACATGTAGATGCAAGGGAAATATGCTAGATTTTAAGCGATAGTCAAATATTTTAACGTTGGTTGCTATGTGGCGCATTCCATTCTCTTTGCATGTCCAGGACATAAAAAAAATGAATAACGAATTTGAGAAAAAGTATAAATATTGGAAAATTTAAGGGAATAACAAGCAATATCTCGAAAACGGTTCACTCAACAAAAGAAATGTGTATAACATAAATTGTGTATTTTAACGCGATCTACATTTTTTGTGTAGTAAAATTTTGTCTATCTCTTATGGTTTACCAGTTATGCAAAAGTCGTTCACAGTGAAGAATACTTTTGGAGACATTCCCAGAAAATTGGAGATATACATTTCATTTCTCATGACATTATCTTAAGCATACGATATTTTCATCAAAATCGTTAGAGCCATTTTTGAGAAAATTAAAATTTTCGAAAAATCTTCCATGTAAAGGGTAGTCTGGGGTGGAGGGATTTTCTTGAAAACCTTCGTGTCGCATCTCTAGAAGATACTGAACCTAAATACCAAGTTTGGTGCTTATCCAACTGTTCGTTTTTGAGTTATGCTGTTCACAGACACACACACAGACACACACACACACACACACACAGACACACACACACGGACATGTTTCCAAAAATGCTTTTTATGGATTCAGGGGGTCTCAAAACATGTATTTCCGGTGAAATCTCGGTATCGATTTTTTGGATGGAATGCAATACTTCCCCTACTTACTATACGTAGTAGAGAAAGTAATAAGGTGCTCAAATATGTTCCTAAAGCATTTTATAATTAAGATACTTTTATCATTGCATGAAATCATGCTTGTACTGGTGTATAAAATAAAAATCTGATGTGTTACACTCACATGACTTTCTCTACTCTTGTACAAACTATTTTTACAAACGCTTATTCTCCATATGCTTCATGTTAATGGAGATATCGAGATGTCAATCTTATTGCTAATTTTCTTGTAGATGCAAGGGGAATATGGTAGCTTTTAAGCGATGGTCAAATATTTTAACGCTGGTTGCTATGCGGCGCATTCCATTCTCTTTGCAAGTCCAGGACATAAAAAAATGAATAACGAATTTGAGAAAAAGTATAAGTATTGGAAAATTTAAGGGAATAACAAGCAATATCTCGCAAACGGTTCACTCAACAAAAGAAATGTATATGACATAAGTTGTGTATTTTAACGCGATCTACATTTTGTGTGTAGTAAAATGTTGTCTATCTCTTATGGTTTACCAGTTATGAAAAAGTCGTTCATAACGAAGAATACTTTTGGAGACATTCGCAGAAAATTCGAGATATACATTTTATTTGTCATGACAATATCTTAAACATATGATATTTTAATCAAAATCGTTAGAGCCGTTTTTGAGAAAATTAAAATTTTCGAAAAATGTTCCATGTAAAGGGTAGTCTGGGGTGGGGGGATTTTTTTGAAAACCTTCGTGTCGCATCTCTGGAAGATACTGAACCTAAATACCAAGTTTGGTGTTTATCCGACTCTTCGTTTTTGAGTTATGCTGTTCACAGACACACAGACAGACACACAGACAGACACACAGACAGACACACACACGGACATGTTTCCAAAAATGCTTTTTTTGGATTCAGGAGGTCTCAAAACATGTATTTCCGGTGAAATCTCGGTATCGAATTTTTGGGTGGAATGCAATACTTCCCCTACTTACTATACGTAGTAGAGAAAGTAAAAAAGAGCTATCTCATTAGAATTCTATGGATATTCGAAATTATTTCTCGTAAAAAAGCAATGATATAATCTACATCATTTCCATAGCAATGTATTACTCTATACATGTCGCCGTAATGGATTCGAACAGAGCGTTTGACACGGAATGAGTATTTAATGAGGATTATTGACTTCGGTGTGGTTATGCACTCAGAAAATCAATTAATGAAATGACATCGAATACTCATTCTACAATTATATCTCTGTTATTACGTAATATTTATATTTTATAATGCCAATAAAAGCATTTATTAGTACTATATTGATTTTCTTGATTAAATTATCGTAATAATCGTTCACCATTTCCGAAACTTGATATCCAACCACCTAAGTAGACCTCCAGATTTTTATTCTGATTAAATAGGTTGTGCATTGCATTCGTTTTGCAAAGCTTCACACTTCTTTTTAGAACACCTTTTAGCATCCTTATTCTTTTGAAGTTATGTGTGTTTATGAAGGCCTTTTTACTTTCTTTACTACGTATAGTAAGTAGGGAAAGTATTATATTCCACCCAAAAATTCGATATCGAGATTTCACGGGAAATATGTTTTGAGACTCCCTGAATAAAAAAAAAAAAGCATTTTTGGAAACATGTCCGCGCGCGCGTGTGTGTGTGTTTATGAACAGCATAACTCAGAAACGAACAGTCGGATAAACATCAAACTTGGTATTTAGGTTCAGTATCTTCCAGAGATGCGACGCGAAGGTTTTCAAGAAAATCCCCCACCAAAAATTACCCTTCGCATGGAACATTTTTCGAAAATTTTAATTTTCCAAAAATGACTAACGATTTTGATTAAAATATCATATGTTTAAGATATTTTCATGACAAAGGAAAGGAATATCTCGAATTTTCTGGGAATGTCTTCAAAAGTATTGTTCACTGTGAACGACTTTTGCATAATTGGTAAACCATAAGAGATAGACAAATATTTACTACACAAAAAATGTAGATCGCGTTAAAATACACAATTTATGTCATATATTTTTTTGCTTGAGTGAACCATTTTGGAGATATTGCTTGTTATTGCCTTAAGTTTTTCAATACTTATTTTCTCAAATGGGAATTCGTTATTAATTTTTTTTGTCTTGGTTATGCAAAGAGTATTGATCTGTGGCAAAGGGAATGGTGCTGCACCTAGCAACCAGCTATTAAGATATATGTCGATGCTTAAAGGCTACTGTATGTCTATATTGCCCTTGCAAATACAAAACAAGGAGAACTTAGTAGGCCTTAAGCCATAGTCAAATATTTTTAGAACTGGTCGGTATGTGTAAAATGTAATTCTTTTTGCATGTCAAAGGATCGTTTCTGCAAATGTTTATCTTGGTTATTATGAAATAGATGGAGAATAAGAGTTTGTAAAAATAGTTTGTACAAGAGTAGAGAAAGTCATGTAAGTGTAAAACGTCAGATTTTTTATTTTCCTCTCTGTCGTGATCATGCAAAGAGAATGGAATTTAAAAGCTATGAAGTAACGACCCGTTCTTAAAATATTTGACTATCGCTTAAGCTTACCGTGTTCCCTCATTACGTTCACCTACAATAACATTTGTAATAAATCTATTCTGCAAATGCTTATCTCGATTAGTATAGATGTATGTAGAAATAGTTTGTTGAATGTGTAAATAAAGTCATGTGAATGTAACACATTAGATAATTTTTTATCACACCATTTACCTTTTTTTTCGGTAAGATAAAAACCATTTTAAATTTGTTTTTTGTTCCTTTAAAGCTGATTTAAGTCTGACAGATAAGTCTGAACTCTGCAACTGAAAATCATCTCCCAAGCTTTCTATTCATTTCTGAAGACAGGAGAAGCTCTGTAGCTACAGAAAGAGATCCAAATAAGGATCGTATAGTTCAATAGCTTCGTAAGTAAAAGATAACGGATCAAACCCCAAGTATGGCTTCACTATCTTCTATTTACGGTGTGTTCAACATAGCCTCTCGAGTATTTGCCGTGTCTGACGTCACTCGTTCCCTTGTTTAGTGCTCCCCCTCTCTCTTTTCATAGAAAAGCAAAGCCGCTGCACGCCTCAGTCCATAATCAATGATAGGCGCATGCGCGTTGACAACAGAGTAATTCCTGGCGCACTTAATTGCCTTGTGATGATTTCGGTATCGAAACGACGCCGCGGAGGGTTTAGCACTCCTTACAAAATGTTAATTTCACTTCCTGTGATGCTAGCTAGTAATGATTCAGATGTTGTTAAAGCAGAAGTACTGACTCTGGTATTAAAGGACTACATTTGGAATATTTCAGATAGAATCCTCCGCATATATTGCCCAAGGACTACAAAGGACTGGTACATGTATTTGCTAGAATCTAACTGTATTGCTTGCTGGTCGTGAATAATTGCATTATCAGAGTTAGAATACATTTAGTGTTATACTGCACTCATATCTCAAGTTGCATTAAGTAATACAATACCTGATCACTTTCCCAGGCGAAGGATTACAGCGTAATTTATAGGATATTTCTAAATTAAAAGGATGAACAATTACTACATGAGTGCAGTATCGTTCTCAGTTTGTCATTTCTCGCCTCGCAGCCTTTAGTAGTATAGCTTCCTAATGTTTTGTAATTTATTGGAGCACCAACTAAAGGCAACACTGTCTCACTTCCGCAATTCTCGTTGTTTAAGCGCATGCTACTCTTTCGCCTCGCTTTACTCGCCCGCTTTACTGGATATCTCGGAAATGGCTAATGACACAAAAAAGTTATTTGAAATAAATGCTGTGTTTTAAAGAGATCTACACTTTATGTGTAGCGTGTTTTCATGTATCGCTTAATTTTTACTAGTTTTACAAGATTATACAAAATTCCTTCCGAATGAAGAGCACTTCACAGGCTATTCCAAGAAAATTCTAGATTTACATTTTATTTGCCATGTAAATAACTTAAAAAGTATGTTGTTTTAATCAAAATCGTTAGAGCCCCTTTTGGGGGAAATTAACAATTTAGAAGTGTTCCTTGAAAGGTTAGTTGGGATGGGTGGATTTTCATGAAAATCTTCGTGTCGTATCGTTGTAAGATACTGAACTTTTAATACCAAGGCAGACAGACAGACAGAGAAAGACACACAAATACACATATGAATATTTTTCTAAAAAATGCTTTCTTTTTATTCAGGAGAGATCAAAACATGTATTTCCGTTGAAATCTCGATATCGAATTTTTTGGTGGAATGCAATACCTTCTAACTACTATGAACGTGGTAGAGAAAGATACGAAGATAAGGAGGTTACTCTAGGACGTCATAATTCATAGGCTGTCATTCTCGGCCTAGAAGCATCTCGAATATTTCTAGCCATTTCTCTTTCTGGAAAGCACTTCTAGTTATGTCTCTTTCCAGTAATGCCAGTCTTTCTACCTCTGTACATTTCATTACCATATACCTAGTAAGTACTGGAATCTAACGCTCAAGTATTTCAAACCGTTAACTTGCAGTTTTATCTGTAGTTAGGCGTGGCGAAAATTTGACTCTTAATTAGATTCTGCTTTACAATGCCTCACTCTCTGGTGGAAGTTGGCCTCATTTCCATACACGAACTATGCAGATGGTTTAGCTGATTAGCTCGGAGCACATTAGTGTGTTCACCGCAGCTGTCCACATTTCTATTTCCTTTTTGGAAAAATAAAATGAAAAGCCTTTTTGAGACTTTAATAGAATACTTCAGCGGTATTTAATAATGTACATTAATGTACATTCATTTTCTGTTTTTAAGGAATATAATTTTATATACAAGGACTATCCAGAAAGTAACCTCCGTTCATGCATAGCACGAGAATTAGTTGGGGTAGCGCCGCCATTTCGACATCAGCGTGTGCAGTAGCTCAGTATGCTTCTAGCTGTGCAATTTGGAGCATCGTACAGTCGCGTGTTGCTAGTTATAACCCAAGAACATGAGCGCCGAAATAAAAAATCCCGCCAAGTGTGAAGTGCATTATAAGATTTCCTTGGGCGAAACATAACTCAGCAGCCGAAATTCATCGTGAGTTGTGTGCAGTTAATGGTCAAAACATTACGAGTGAAGGTGTTGTCATCAGTGGGTACGAATGTTTAAAAATTGAAGAACAAACATTCACGATGAAGACAGGAGCGATAGGCCTTATCTTGCCAGTGATGATATAGTGACACAGTTGATGAAAAAGTTTGCAGGAATCCTCGGCTCAGAATCACGGAACTTTCTTCTCATTTTCCCGAAATTTCTCGGAGTCTTTTACAGGCGGCAGAATCTTATACAGAGGGTATTTCAAAGACTGTTAAAAATATTGAATCTGGTTGGTAACTATGTAGAAAAATAGAGAAATGCTGTAGGTTTTAGATATAAATATATATAATAAAACTTTTGTATGTATACCGGTTTCAGGTTTATTTCAAAACGGAGGTGCTTTCTGGACAGCCGTCGTAAAATGCACATATCAGCTCAAAATTACATACAGATTTATAACAGTAGAGTGCCACCCATGACTATAAATGAATTTTATGATCCTTTTGTTTCTTCAAAATGATTGCGGTGTATCATAAGCCTACACAGGTATAATACACCATGCTTTTAACATGACTACTCCATCCATACGCTGCCTGTTCTGAGCAATTACGTTTAAAAATGTCTCGGATATCGACTTGCAAGGGTGCGATTTTATCGGATAAAACTCTTACTGAATCATAATAGTGTTAGTATGCAGTGATTAATAAGATATTTATTATCAGTATCAAACATGATTGAGATAGAAACACTGCAAGAATTAATAAAAATAACAGGTCACCCTAACGCCATATCTGCAGATAAATCAACTGTAACCTTTCTGAAAACCTAATATCTCAACATCCACTTGTTTCTGTTACCGAAAACCAGTAGTGTTTTTAACCAATCCACATGCAAATAGTGTCATTTTCCAAACAAATTATATTCTTGAAAAAATCTTATGTGTTGCAGTCACATGACTTTCTCTACTCTTGTACAAACTATTTTTACAAACGCTTATTCTCCATATGCTTCATGTTAATCCAGATATCGAGATGTCAATCTTATTGCTAATTTTCTTGTAGGTGCAAGGGGAATATCCTAGGATTTAAGCGATAGTTAAATCTTTTAAGAACTGGTTGCTATGTGGAGCATTCCATTCTCTTTACATGTCCAGGATACAAAAAAAAAAAAAAAAAAATAAAGAATTCCCATTTGAGAAAAAGTGTAAAAATGAATAAAGCATTCGCATTTAAGAGAAACTATTGGCGAATTCAAAGAAATAACAAGGAATGTCTTGGAAATGGGTCATTTGAAAAAAAAATTATATGACATAAATTGTGTGTTTTAACATTTTTGTGTAGTAAACTTTTTTCTATCTTTTACGGTTTACCGCCTATGCGATATGCATTCAGAATAAAGAGGACTTTTGGGGGCATTCCCAGAAAATTCAACATATGATATTTTAATCAGAAGCGTTAGACCGTTTTTGAGAAAATAAAAAAATTTGAAAAATGTTCCATGTAAAGGGTAGTCTGGTGTGAGAGAGTTTTTTGAAAATCTTTGTGTCGCATTCTTAGAACTGAAATACCAAGTATATGCAGACAGCATATGGAAATGTTTCCAAAAAGGCTTTATTTGGATTAAAGTACCTCAAAACATCAATTCCGTTGAAATCTCGGTATCGAATTTTTGGGTGAAATGCAACACTTCCCTTACTTACTCTAAGTAGTAGGCAAAGTAAAACAATAATCTTAAAGATACCTAGTTTAGCTTACCTAAATGTTGATATTTTCTCACCCCCATTATTGGTAGTATTGGATAGTTCCGTAACATATTCAATTCTTTGTTCGTTTATTATGCCGTGAGCTGACTACTACACATGTTGATTTAATTTTAAATATATTGTATTTTATTCATGAAATAGTCTTAAACCCCATTCGAGATTACGACTTTCATCAGATAAATTCTTAAGCTCTTTTGGCATTATCTACATATGTCACAACTTTTCCTTTAGATGACTCGACTAGCAGGGTGCTACAAAAGTTGCATTTACAACAAACATATTTGCAATTACCATTGCAAAAACATCCAGACATCATTAAAACGCTTTGTATTCATTTGTTATTAATTGGTTTTCGGATTCCCGTTACTTGAACAGAGATTATAAGTTCCTTCTGAATGCACATTGATTCCTGCGTATTAGTTACTTTGATACATTAAAAAATGCCGGGCTGTGTTGAAGCAGCGGGGATTTAACAGGCTCAGACCGTGTGTGTATTTGCTAGAACGGTCCTGCTGGTTTGCTGGCGTTATCAGATATCCAACAACAGATAGAATACATTTACAGTGTTATACCACGGTCTACTATAACAGTTACGAGACTGTAATGGAAAGAAAATGCATCCCTTTGATAGCTGGAGCGAAGATAGCGCCCTTAGCATATAACAGAAGACTCGCTATGCGGTCACTAGCAGATTATGCACTGATGGCATGCAACGTGAAAATAACAGAATATTACGTGGCAAGTATTGCAATAGTAATAAAACAATCGCTTCTTTTTTGCGTTTTATTTCTAAGAATCTCATATTTTGCAGAAGCGATGGTCGCAGTTTCATTTCGTGGTAAATAATTCTAGATTTGAGTGTTTTTGAGCATTTATTTAGCCTTTTTAATGTCAATCGCCAGAAATGAATAAAAATATGATTTACTGCATTCACATGACGTGCTGTACTCATTCTTCTAGAAATTCTTCTTACAACAGGGTTGAAAAAGTAGGACCACACTGGGAAATTGAGGCAGTATTTTTAACACTTAAATTATTTCAGTCAAATTATATAATATGTAAATTCAATAACAGCCCGCCTTGAAGCAACATCTGTATGTAATAATTTGTAAAATGTAAGTAACAGTCATTGCATATGCTTATATTATTGTAAACACGTTAAATAATGTTATGTGAATGCATTACGTAATTTAATAATGTAGGAGCTGTGAAAAATAAGTTAAAACTTGCTAACAATGAGGTAACCTTGAGACAATAATGAGTTTGAGAGTTTAATAATATTACTTCTGATTATTGGAGTAACAATAATGTAATTTTAGTGACAGTTTATAAAATAGCAAATCAACAACCAGAAAAAGCTTTAGTTAAAAGAAGGTATTCTATTGGAGTAGGGTTAGCCAATCAGAAACTGAAAAGGAGAAACATTTACAAATTTAGAAGTCAGTTGCCTCCAAATAGTGTTCCTAACTAGACGCAAAAAGTGTCCTCGAGAGATTTAATACGTATTCGTGTGAGGCGAATAATAGGTTTACGTGTTAAAAAGTGTAATTAATTAATAAAACGAATCTCACAGCTCTCTATATCAATGAAGTGTTATTTAATTCGTATCAAGCATTAATAAAAGGAGTGAAGTAAAATTATAATCTGTGTAAACCTACATTCTTGTCACTTCACAACCCTCCCAAGAGATACGTGTCTCTAACAATAATACTGACGCAGCCGAGGCAAACATAAATATTTAATATTTAAAGAAAGAGTCAAATTACACAGTTAATATTTTTTTAAACTCGGGGCAAAGGCCACCTGAAAATACATTTAGGGCGAAGGCTACCGGAAACTGTTTACTATACGTGCGGTTGCAACTACTACAAGTTCGGCTCCCCAACAGTTGAAATATAATACAACTCCTTCAATACAAACTACTTCAAATTGACGCCCAAAGCGTGGTAAAAAAATAACGTGACAAACCATCTTCTTCAAATTGGTGTCCATACGTGGGGCTAATAAAATATCTTTCTTCAAAATTCAATACCATAGTCGGAATTTGAACCACGGTTCTTCTGGTTTACGTCCAGTTGCTTTGACTGAGCTATCATGGCATCGTGCCAACATTAAATACCCTCCACGGACTCGCAATTTTCCCAGTAAATCACAAAAAGATCTAAGTATTTTCCGATAACATACCCCAATGCTACTAACAATGCCATAATGTAAGTCAGTGGATTAGAGCAACAGGACAGAAACAGGAAGATCCGCTGTAACATTGCATTTTTCAGACTGATCTTCCAACTCTGTCCTACACACGGAGGGGATTGAATTTTTTCGGGCGTAAAAATCCTTAGCGTGACTTCCTTCGGAAGGGAAGTAAAGCCGGCACGTAAAAGAACCTCAAGCCTGATAAAGAGGGCCTCTGAGCAAAATTACGGTCTTTCACGTCTAATACCGAATGGGACGCTAAGAACCATAGTTAAAGAGCGTCTATAAATAAAAAACTAACTACTAATAGTTGGTTAAACTGTGAAAGCGCAACTTAAAAGTGCTTAAAGGATGTGAGTCGCCATTGAGATATGTAATCTCAAAATGAATATGGGATCTTCTTGTGGTTTACAGAGAAAAGTACGTGCCAGTTAGAGAATTTAATGTCGTACGGGTATGTTGCCATGTTAGCTCAGTCAGTTACAGCAACCGGATGGAAACCGGAAGATCCATAGTTCAGATCCTGTTCATGGATTGAATTTTACAGTCTCATTCTATCTTTCCGTTATTGTTCCGTGGTTCAAATCCTGACCATGGATGGAATTTATTAGTCTGATTCTATCTTTTCATCCTTGTCCTACACGCAGTTTTTGTAAAAAGACCATTAATTACCGTATTCTTATCTTCTATTCTTCTATTGTTAATCTAGATAAACTTTCATTACACATTTACACATTTCGTTGTATTTATACAAAGGAGACAAACAATAAATAGCGGTTTATCTCTTGAAAAAGATATTCGAAAGTTCAAACATATAAGAATATCTCGGAAATGGTTAATACCACAAAACATTTTAATTTACGTAACTTATGTCAACAAGTTAAAATCATTGAGAATGGCTATTCCCAGAAAAAAATTAGGATATACGTTTTATTTGTCATGAAAATATCTTACTTATTTTAAAAAAATCGTTATAAGCACTTTTGAGAAAATAAAAGGTAACGAAACTTTTTCTGTGTAAAGGGTAGTTTGAATGGGTGGATTTTCTTGAAAGTCTTCGTGTCGTATACTTGGAGGTGCTAAACTAAAATTCCAAGTTTGGTATTAAGTCGAGATTGGTTTTTGAGTTATAGAAGAGAAAGAAACAAAGAAAAAATGAACCTCAAATAGCATCCAATTATGTTTCCCAAGGTGATAATCTCATTTTGGAGCAAGCGTGTTTCATTAACACCCTGTATAGCTTAGGATGTGCAGCATTTGGTAGTATTACCACTAGTGTGATACTAGATTAGATTCATCTGCAGCTTTTTATAGTATTTGTGGATTTAAAATATCTAGGTATGTTAAGGAAAGAAAACAGTAAATTAATTCTCTATTTGGTAGAAATAGTGTCACCAACGGTGTTACGAGAAAGCGGAACTTCATCCCTATAAGTTAAGAAGAAGGCGATCTAAATTTTTAAACACACTTAGAAGATGAGAATCCTCAGCCTTCCAGTCCGCCAGATTGACATCGACTTGAGTGGGCTTTTGGGTCAAGATAAAAGGGAAGACGCATTTAAGTTCTGAAATAATTTTCTCTTACAGTAGTAATTACGGGATGTTCAAAGAACTTTTCTTTCAGGGAAGAGAAACTTATACACTGTGTGTTCCTGGGTAATAAACCAAAAAGGTTATATTCGTTTACTGAATTGGGGCAAAGGTACAGAAACTCGATGAATTTTTATTGCTTCTTTACACCCAAGAGATTCTTATTAATGTCAAAGGGTTTAATCAATATAAAACTTATTAATTTAATTTCCAAAACATTTCGTTATCCACAAAATGTATATAGTGACATAACTTATCATATAACCAGCAAAACCAGCAGCTTCAAAAACGTTATCTCACCTGCTACATCTCTTCTTTCCTTTGCTGTTTGTCCTCTATTTTTTCTTCACAAAATGTTTGTAAAACTAGTATCAATTAGTAGAAGCTCATTATGGGGAATATAGAATGTAATATAATACCCTACCTACCGCTCATTAAACGAGTGGAAAAAAAATGCAAAATATTTTGAAGTACAGATAACATTAATTTATGTTAGTATGCAAAATAAAGATAACATTTTAAGTAGGCAGCATTTATTTTCTTCTGAAGCTGAAACTTCCCTAAGCTTTAATATTTTGCAGTATTGATTTACGCTTAATAATAGTTAGAGAAAAAAACTGATTTGTTAAATTCGTATGAGTTTCTCTAGCATCTATCATTTATTAATGGGTACACAAATTATTCCTACTAAAGCTTATTTTTCTGTCTACTACATTTTAATCCAAATAAACATTTGCAGAAAAAGCTACATTGCACATTTCGTCACAGATTCAAAGAGAATAGCGATAGGAAATGCTTAACAACTGGGCGTTGTACGTGACCTTAAAATTTCATATTGATTCAATGCAATCGCGAGAAACAACTGAAAATCGACTGGACCTTAAAACTTGGTTTTAGTATAGAATAATACGAACCGTTAATAACGGATATCTCGAAAATGGTGATGCCACAAAAACAGTTATTTGAAATAAATCGTGTGTTATAAAACGACGTACATCTTTTGCATAGTGCGTTTTCGTCTATCGCTTAACGTTTACCAGTTATATAGGATTATGTAAATTTCCTTCCGAATGAAGAGGACTTCATGGGCTGTTCCCAGAAAATTCAAAATATAGATTTTATTTGTCATGTAAAACTGTTTAATTTATGCTATTATAATCAAAATCGTTAAAGCATTTTTCATAAAATCAAAAAATTCGAAAAATATTCTATTTAAAGGGTAATTTGGAGGGATTTTCTTGAAGCTCTTCGTTTCGTACCTTTGAAAGATATTGATCCTAAATACCAAGTTTGGTGTTAACCAACTTTTCGTTTGTGAGGTATGCTGTTCACTGACACACACACGAACATGTTTCCAAAAGTTCATTATTTGGATTCAGGGCGCCTCAAAATATGTATTTCCGGTGAAATCTCGGTATCAAAGTTTTGGGTGGAATGCAATAGTTCCCCTACTTACTATACCTAGTAGAGAAAGTAATAAATTATGTATAAAATCCACATGAATTTCTGTATCCAGTATAAATAATTTCACAGATTCAAATCATTCATACCCAACTTTATTTGTCGAATAACCTGTTACTCGCAAAAAATACCACCGAAAAACACATATTTGTAAGGCATATATTAGAAAAGGAACTGTATTATATAAATGCTAACCATTATATTATAAAAAAGCAAGCATTCAGCACTTCAAGACGTGTTGCTTAATGTATTAGAAAATACAGAAGAACAAACGTGAATATTTCGGTTGCTTTGATGCTTCAACATTTTTGTTTGACGCAAGTTCTACATTTTAGAGAGGTTTTTATTTCTTCTTGTAGTAGGTAAGTTTGCCTACCTGTTTACGGCATTACAGTTGTATTAAATCCAACGACAATTAAGAGGATTGCACGTGGTGTTTACTGAAAATTTAAGATACACATCTTGTCTGCTATACAAGATCTGAACATATGGTATTTTCAATTAAATATATCGGAACTATTTTAAATAAAATAAAAATAAAAAATAAGCAAGATGTTTCCATGTTGAGATAGCAAAATATTCCCTTCCTCATTGGCTTGTATACTTAAACTCCTATTTATATGAAATTTCACTTCTAGAATACTATTCACAAACACCTCTCTCTCTCTCTCTCTCTCAAAATCTGTATCTTATTCACATGTAAGCTTTGGACTTCATTGTTGGATTTAGGGTAAAATAAAGTAACGTCCTGGATGCCCTAAATTCGCCTTTGCAATTCTTTTGTATTGGTTATTAACTACAGTAAAACTGATGTGTTGCACTCACATGACTTTATCTACACTTATTGAAGCTGGTTATCGAGACCCAGGAGAAATAATAATAATAATAATAATAATAATAATAATAATAATAATAATAATAGTAATAGTAATAATAATATACGATCGAACATAACGACAAAAAATGTGCTGAATTCATATTAGGAATGGGTTTTGTAGGAAAGACAGAGAAACAAGGTTTGTTGTCCTCCAAGGATGTATCTACCTGCGGTGGACGACAACAAGCCTACCGGAAGTTTCGCTTTGTGTCTTGGCTCGGACGGGTAGTTACAACGGTTTCAAAGCTTAGAAGGGTCAGGAAGTATACGTGCCTTATATACGATCTAAGAATATTCGTGGGAAGATTTTAAAACTCAAAATAAGCTGTAAGAAGCAGATGTGAATGCTGTCAAGTGGGGGTAGCCAATAATAAAAATCATGAAACAAAATGGTAGCCAATCAAAAGATCGCGTATGCATCACATGATACGTTTGAACGTAAAACGGTACGAAACATAAGAAAGGTGGGGGAAAATTCTAAGTTTGGCGAAAGGCGTGAAAGAGGAAAAGAAACGCCGAGACACATTCCGGTACAAACTAACCACGAGGACGGTCGACGATACAAAATTAGAAGAAAATAATCAGAAAGTTTATAGTGTAAAAATGAAGTTGTGAAATCTAGGCAATTCGAGGGCTAGTCGGAGAAACACATAAGTAGCGACTTCTAAAGTGATAAGAATAACTGTGGTTTCGACGACAAAGGTGGCGGGTCGACCTGATAGGAATCTTCGTAACCAAATAAAGAAATAACTCAAACTTCGCCGGCAGTATTATTAATATCATCAAGGCAGTGTCACCACCCCTGAAAACTAGAACCTCAGCTCTACCAAAAACAAATTCCAAATCCCTGCCATCCAACCATCGAACCCGGGACTCTGAGTCACCTGAAGCAACTGCCAGGAACAACACAGATGTTTCAGAGGTCAGCGTCATTATATAAAATATTCACACAAACGCTTATTGTCCATCTACTTCATATTACTCGAGATAAACTTTGTAGAAACTATCTTATTGCTGATTTTCTTATAGGTGCAAGGGGAATATGGTAGGCCTTAAGCGATAGTTAAATCTTTTAAGAGCTGGTTGCTATGGAACATTTCATTCTCTTTGTATGTCCAGGACATAAAAAAATTAAAAAAATCGAATAACGAATTCCCTTTTGAGAAAACCTATAACTATTGGAAAGTTGTATATATGTATATATACATATATATGATGAATAGTAATCGGGATAGACTGCAGCCTTGCCTTACACCTTGATTAATAAATTTCCTTTCTGTATGATTGTCTCCTACCCATACTGAAATACAATTTTCACCGTAAAGCTTAAAGATGGCTTGCATAAGCTGATTTGAAACATTCTTATTTATAGAATTCCATTTTGCACATCAAATTCTTCTTAAAATTAAAAGATGCAATGCAATCTCATAATCTTGTTTCCACGACGCAAAGCGTGATGCTTCTGTAGACGGATCGCACAAAAGATCATAGTGCCACGCTATCTTGAGGAGTTGTATAATACGTTTCAAAAGTCAATTCAAACTTTAAAGCATTATAAACAGTGTAATGTTTGAATTAGGAAAGGAACATTAAAATCTCACTGTGTTGGTAATACAAACGGTTTGGTTTTCATTTGCTACCTTTTACATTCCATAGTTACTATTTTGTTAATAAAATACTAATGATTTGTAATTTGCAAGACGACTCAAAATGTTCGAATACAGCTGTTGTTACGTTATCAATAATGCAGTAGGAGTCTTTTTCAAGATCCCAGACCATTTAGAACTTAATGACTTTAGAGTATGTCCATACTCAGTTCTTAACTAAGGGAATTAAATAATAATGCCTAAGGAACATGTATTTTGCCATCGGTTAATGAATTGATACTTTCCAAAAATATGGCCTCCTTCAGGCCCACTTTTGGAATCATCTTAAAGAAAGAGCTTTCCTGGCACATCTAACACCCCAATACAGCTGAAAAGTATTATCTCGCAAGGAATTGTAAATATTCTAACACATTATCTGCAAAAGGTGTGCACAATGCTGCAGAAACAACGGTGATTCAACCGAGGGGGACACCTCGCGTGCTGCAACACTCCACGTGAGGAAGGGATGAGATGAAGAAACCACAGTGGGTTACAGGTCGTAGGCAGACAGGCCACAGAAACGCGCGGAAGTCGCTAACATTTCCGAAGCCGCCGAGAGAGGGCGCTGAACGACCCACCAGTCAAGCAGCCTTCTGGTGTCCACTAGAATACTCTTTAAATTGAACATACATCCACATCTGTCCGGCACCAGCATACACCCTGAAACTTAGAAGCACGCCTAAAAGATAATGAAAGGGAAATGATATCGTGGTAGAGAAGAAACCACTCCAGAATTCACCTTCCGACCCCGGGGAAACCACGAAAAACCCATGGGTCAGAGTTAGCGGCCGCAGGGGGATCTAACCCGGGGCTTCCGAATGAGAGTAGCACACGTTACCGTTGCGCCACCTCTCTCGGTATAAGAAACGTAGACACATCCCCAAAGGTTTGCACAAATTAAACCCAACATTTTGCTCAAAGTAGTAAAGTTATTATAACACTTTAATACTTCAAAGTTTGAAATGACTTTTGAAAGGCATACATTCCAACAATAATAACAAGGCTAGCGCCTATTTAATCTACGCATACGCAGTGAATTTATTTGATGCAACTGAGTAACGAATTAATTACCACTCCCTTACTTTGGCAACCGCTACAGTTATGAAACCCGTTACATAGTAACTGCTACTCTACTTTCTGTCCATCCATAGTTTGAGGTGGTCAGATCGTAAACGGCGATCTTCAAAAGTTGCAGGTGCGCTGTAAGCTACGCTATCTTGAAAATGTAGGTGCACTAAGTGAAAAACACAGGCAGAGAGATTCCATAAAGATAAAAAGGGATGGAAGCGAGGAACCAGGGCAGATATTTAATAAAAGATAACCCTCTTCACCACCGTAATTTACTTCATGCAGCGAAGCGGACGAGAAAATGGCTTATGGTTAAACATTCCTACAATCATGTTAAAGTGTGTTTCTGTACAAATTAAATTTTGTTCTTTTTACCAACGTATCGCATATTTTACGGCCTTGTTGATATGAAATATTTAAACAGAAATAATGAAGTATAGTCCAGGTCATATCATACAGGAAAACCTTGCACTGAAATCAGAACAACTGCACACGTCAAACATAAAATTAGATAATCATAACGACTTCGTGGAATCTGAAGCTCAGGGGCTACTAGAAAATGGCAGCACACGCAGAATGGTTTATTAACCCACAAGATTCAGGCAATGAAATACTTCAGTGTCGCTAAAGCTTGAAGATATACAAATCAGATGATGAGAATTACACTGAAATAGGGATGGGACTTCGATATCGTCGATACTTCGATCGATACTCACTAAAATCGAGACTTCACGCCTAACACGTATCCCCAAAGAGTTTCTGTACTTAGTTTTTGATAGACCTTGACTGCGTTTTCTGTGGGTGAATCAATGAAACATTGCATAGACCCTTGTATCTAAATGAAAACATGCAAAACAATGGGGGAAGTTATAGAGGTACTCGTGTAACATGCAGCGCTAACTGAGTTGCGAATGAAGTTGAGTTAGCTGATGCACTAAATCACGTTTCTGCGATAGCCTGGCTTGGTGGCTCGCCATTACATTTACCTACTCCAGTGACCAAAATCTGTGAATCCAGCAGAAAAGAATTGGAACTTAAGACTAAAATGTCTTGGAAATCTTAGTTAGATGCTTGTTAACTATAACCCTAAAATTATTAAGTTGCTCAGTTAAGGGATCCTTGGTTTCATTCATGAAATAAACCAAGGATTAAAATTATCAGTTAGTTTCTGCTTACGCAAGTCAAAACTTCGTATTAAACATATACATATCGCATGTGCTAATGTATAGGGGTGGGTGGTAGAGAGGCTTAATCCACAAAATTTTAGTGTTTCAGAGGAATACACATTAATTTTAATTGTGTTCATGAAAATATATATTACGAGGGGCACTATTTATATTTTGAGCCTAATAATTAAAAAAATGTAATTTCTGATTGAAGACTGCTTTATTCTTTTTCAAGATATTCTCCTTTATGATCAATACACTTTTGCATCCGTTTGAACGGTTTGTCAAAGCATTTATTCCAGTCTTCTTGAGACACCTCCAAAACATGGTTTTCGAAGGCATCAACGGCTTCTTCTGCCAACGAAAATCGTTGTCCATGCAATTTATTCTTAATGTTCGGGAACAAAAAGAATTCATTTGGTGCAAAATCAGGACTGTATGGCGGATGACCCATCAGTTCGATTTTTTGAGCTTTAAATACTCTGCTGTTAGACGAGATGTGTGTGCGCTCGCTCGCATTGTCTTGATGAAAAACAATCCTACGGTTGTTGTTGGTTTTCATTACTTCACCGAAGACTTCCGGCAAACAAATGCTTGTGTACCATTCGGCATTGACCGTTTTACGTTCCTCTAAAGGCACTGTTGCCACATGGCTAGTTTTGCTGAAAAAGCAGGCGACCATTTGCTTCGAAGTGCTTCGAGTGCGAACAACTTTTGTTGGATTTGCTTCATCTTGAAACACCCATACAGTCAACTGCTGTTTACGTTCCGGCTCATACGCATAGATCCATGATTCGTCACCTGTTACAATCTTATGTACGTCTTTTGAAGCACGGCCATTGTATTTCTTGAGCATTTTTGTACACCAATCGACACGAACTATCTTTTTGAGATTGCGTCAAATTATGTGGGATCCAACGAGAGCAAACCTTTTTCACGACTAAATAATCATGCAATATTTTATATATGCTGGTGGAACTAATGCCAAGGGTTGACTTAATCTCACAATATGTCGCATGACGATCTTTTATTATTAGTTTTTGCACAGAATCATTGTTTTCTGGCACAGCAACTGATTTTGGACGACCTTCACGAATTTCTTCATTGAGCGAACGGTGTCCACGATTAAATTCGTTATACCAGCATTTCACAGTGGCAAAGGATGGAGCTTCGTTGCCAAATGTAGAAGTTAGTTGATCGATGCACTCTTGTCTTGATAATCCACGTCGAAGGTCGTAATAAATCATTGCACGAACATTTTCACGAGTTAATTACGTTTTTTTGTTGACACAGAATTTTCATGTTAGTGTAAACAAAACAAATGACGCTCTATTGACAAAATATTTGAAATAGATTATGGTAAAAAATGTCAAACTTTCCATTGGAAACGTCAGATGGCACCTACAACATTCAGGGTTGCCAAGGCTCAAAATATAAATAGTGACCCTCTAGTTTATATTTTCAAGATTGTAGAATAGAGAAGAATTTTTACATTTTATTTTATATAGAAAGAAAATCCTTTAAAAAGTTTTCAGCGTAAAATATGGTTACATAAAAACGGAAGCAAAGAATTATTATTATCGTAATTATTATTATTACTAGCGAGACTAACAATAGAGAGTACATACTATATAACCTTTGGCATTATCAAGATAAAAAGTCTGATGTGTTATACTCGCATGTTTTTCTCTACTCTTGTACAAACTAGTTTTACAAACGTTTATTCTCCATCTACTTCATGTTAGTCGAGATAAACATTTGCAGAAACTATCTTAATGCTAATGTTCTTGTAGGTGTAAGGGGAAAATGGTAGGCTTTAAGCGATAGTTAAATCTTTTAAGAGCTGGTTGCTATGTGGAGCATTGCATTCTCTTTGCATGTCCAGGACATAAAAAACGAATAATGAATTCCCATTTGAGAAAAGTGTAAGCATTGGAAAATTCAAATAAATAACGAGGAATATCTCGGAAATGGTTCACTCCTCAAAACAATCTATACGACATAAATTGTTGTTTTAAGGAGCTCTGCATTTTTTGTGTTGAAAAACTTTGTCTATCGCTTTTGGTTTACTACTTTGCGAAAGGCATTCAAAAGAGGACTTTTGGGGACATTCTCAAAAAATTCAAGACATAAATCTAATTTGTCATGAAAATATCTTAAATATATGGTATTTTAATCAAATTGTTAGCCATCTTTTAGAAAAAGAAAGCTTTCGAAAAATGTTCCATGTAAAGGTAGTCTAGAGTGGGGGGGATTTTCTTAAAAATCTTCTTGTCGCATCTTTGAAAGATACTGAATCTATACGCCAAGTTTGGTATTTATCCGACCTTTCGTTTTTGAGTTATGCTGTTCATAGATACACACACTCACTCACACGGAACATTTCGTAAAAGATTTAATGGGCCTCAAAACATGTATTTCCGTGAAATCTCTGTATCCAATTTTTTGGGTGGAATGCAATACTGCCAATTGGGGAATATCAAACTGGAACAACTTCAGAATTAGCAAATTATACAAAATTGGTTATAAGCGTTTATACACAGAAGCTACTAATAACATAATTCATTAAACTTTTTTATAAGGTAACTATCGAATATGGGTGCTCAGAAATCTGTATTGATATCGACTAATCGAAAAATAGTGGTATCGTCCCATCACTAAATTGAAATAAATATTATTTAAGGCTATACCCATACGAGGGAACATAAATTGAATAAAATAGAAGCAGTAGGATTATAGTCGCGGGATACGACAAGCCATCCAACCATTCTTAAAATATAATAATTGAATCAGTTTCCTAACCAGGCAAGTCCTTCTAGGCAAACCCAGCCTCTTTAATTCTTCCCTATTTTCTGCTCTCCTCTTCATCTTCATACAGAAAAAATTTATCTATATTACTTATTATCCAGTATCTTCTGCTCTGAAACCTTTTTATCAATCTTCTTTTTAGACAATGCCTTGTAAACTATGGTTTCTATCAAGTGTTCCAATTAACTTTTACATTATGTACTTCGTATAGTAAGTAGAAGTATTGTACTCTACCCAAAAATTCGAGTTCAAGATTTCACTGGAAGATTTGGTCTTTGTGTATGCAAACAGCATAAAAACAAAAGTGGGTAGGTATTTACCTATCTTAGTATTTAGGTTCAATACTTCCCAAAAATGCGAAATGAAGATTTTCAAGAAAATCTTGCTACTCAAAGCTACCTTTACATGGAATATTTTTCGAAAATTTTTATTTTTTAAAATGGCTGAAAGGATTTTTATTACAATACATACATTAAAAATATTTATAGTACAAATAAAACGTATACCTTGAATTTTCTGGGAATAGCCTGTGAAGTACACTTCATTTGGAAGAAATTTTGTATTATCTTATTTAACTGGTAAACCTTAATCGATAGACGAAAACGTACTTCACAAAAAGTGTAGATCTCTTTAAAACACACAATTTACTTTATAGTAATGTTTTTGTGACATGAGCCATTCCAGAGATATCCATTATTAAAGGTTCGAATTTGAAGAAGATAGTTTCTTTACGCTCTACGTATGGACGCCAATTTGAAGGAGTATTTTATAAGGTGTTGTATTATATTTCAACTCTTTGGGGAGCCGAACTTGTAGTAGTTGCAACCGCACGTATAGTAAACAGTTTCCGGTAGCCTTCGCCCCAAAATGTACTTTCAGGTGGCCTTTGACCCAAGTTTACTTTCAGGTGGCATTTGCCCCGAGTTTAAAAAAAATTAACTTTGTAATTTGATTGTTTCTTTAACTATTAAATATTTATGTTTGCCTCGGCTGCGTCAGTATTATTGTTAGAGACATGGAAGTCTTGGCAGGGCGTGATGTGACAAGAATGTAGACTTACACAGATTTTTAGTTTTAATTCACTCCTTTTTATTAATCCCTGACACAAATTAAATAGCACTTCACTGATATCGAGAGCTGTGAGATTCTTTTATTTAATACTTCCACTTTGTAACAAGTATAATTTTCGTCTCACACGAATAGGTAATTAATTTCTCGGACACATCTCGCGTCTGATTATGATCCCTGTCTAGAAGCAACACGTCTGGTTATGAGCACTGTTTAGAGGCAACTGGATTGATTTCAACCGTCTAAACTTGTAAATTTCTGTATTTCAAGTCCCTGATTGGCTAATCCTAATCCAATAGAATACCTTCATTTAAATAAAGCTTTTTCTGCTTGTTGGTTGGCTATTTTTAAACTGTTTCAAAACTTACATTATTGCTGCTCTAATAATGACTAGTAGCATTTAAACTTCCTTACTCATTATTGCCTCAAGGTTACCGCATTGTTACCTCTTTGTTAGTAACTTTTGACCTATTTCTCACAGCTCCTACATTATTAAATTACGTAATGCATTCCCATAACATAATTGAACATGTTTACAATAATATAAGCATATGCAATGACTGTTAAATACATTTTACAAATTATTACATACACATATTGCTTCAAGGCGGGCCGTTACTGAATTTACACATTATATAATTTGACTGAAATCATTTAAGTGTTAATAATACTGCCTCAAATTGTCCATTTCTTCGTCATTCTCTTAAAGTTCTGAAAACATTCAGTTGTCTCGGAATTGCATGGAAACGGTATGGAACTTAAGGCTAGCAATAGCGTCCAGTTCTTAAACATTTGACTATCGCTGCTCTCTTTGTATCTATAACGAAATGTGTAATGAAGCTATTTCTGCAAAGATTTATGTAGATTAAGATAAAGTAGATAGAACAATAAGTTTTTGTAAGAATAGATCGTATACCCACGAATGAACGGTAGAGGGCAGAGAAAGTCATGTGGATGTATCACATCCGGCTTTTACTCTCTTGCGATAAGTTTCGTTATTGTTCTCGCCGCGCCAACCCTTTGTAAAACCAGTCTTATTACTTATTTTGATTATCCGTTTTACATACCACATTGTTCTCTATATTAATCTAAGTGTTTGGAGTCGTATTTAATCGGAACGTATAATTTTCCACAGTATATAAAACCACTCTCCACTCATCACCACACAAATATTTTTCTTAGTTTCTTTGCTATTCTCATCATCTGTTACTTTTGGAAGGTAACTTATGATTCTACTTTGAGTCTACTTTTCCATTTGCTCCACAATCTCATTTAAAATTAGAAAGTGTTAATATGTTGTTTTCCAATGTGCTACAAAGTCATTAGCAGTCTTTCTCTCCAGTCCTACAATCTTCGCTTTGTAATGCAATGCAATTGTCGAGATGGTGTTCGTCAATATCCTCTGCTGTATTATTGCATAAGATGCATTTAGGATTTGCAAAGATGTTGATCTGATGCAGGTGTTTGACTAGGTATTCATGTCCTGTTGTTAGCCTGAATTGTGCGACTGCTGTTTTCTGTGGCAGATGTGGTGTGGTTTCTGGATTTTGCAACAGGCATTACCATTTCTAATTTTCTGCTGCTACTCGGAGTCTGATGTTGTTCGCGGTTTGAATTGCTTCTTTTATAAGAAGTTTTGCTGAGGTGTACGATTTGGGTTTAGAGGCTGGTAATTGTTTTATGAAAGACCCTTTCTTCGCCAGGAAATCTGCTGCTTCGTTGCCAGGGGTTCCATAGTGGGAGGGTATCCACTGGAGTGTAACAAGTCTACTGGAATTGAGGAGCTGTGAAATAATAATGTGGCATTCATTTGTATCAGAGGATCTTGCCAAAAACTGCTTGTATAGCTGCTCTGGAGTCGGAGAAAATGACTATTTTGGTAGAGTATGTCTTTCCTTGTTAGTAGATTTTGGAGAGGTTTTTATGGCATGTGTTTCACCATCAAAATTTGTTGTACCTTTTCCTGCATGCTGGTAAAAGGAAAACGGGAAATGTTACCCTGCTTCCGCTCCTGCCTTGTGGCGTATGAGTGAACCGTCTGTATATACCCGTGCATCTGAGTCATAGAATATATGGATAGTTTCTAATGTTATTGACTTAGGATCATATTCAGATTTTTGGTCTATTTTCTCTATTAAATCAAGTCTATTAGATATACATATCACCCGCAATACATGGTGCAACCACAAGAATTAAACGACTTCAAGTTTGGCTCCCATACCTGGGGCTAAAAACCTCATCAGGCTAAATTCGATAGAGTCTAAAGAATATTGTGAAAGTTCACTGAACGCTAGTTGTAATTTTATTTCAGAAGAAGGTTTCTCGATTGTTAGCCACTTGCCGTTAGTGCTTGAATTACAACTATACAAGGAAAGGTTTCACTGAAGTCAAAGGTTCTCGACAGGAGAAGGTGTTGTTTGTTCAAAACAATAGAAATGAAATATACCGACGTTATTGTAGACAATGGTGCCCCTGGCAAATTAATTAGCTACTTCATAATGTCAGCGTTTTCATAACTGAGGAAGTTAGAAAGACACAGAGCTAGGAGGTTAACGGTAGATCCCCAGCAAAGCTTACTAACAAGCAGGCTTTGTCAAGCTGATGCTAGAAATAACACTGGAAATTTCTGGAATACAATACATAGAAAATACAGTAGAAAAAACAGATTAGTACCAAGATCACCATAGCGAAAAGTATTTTCGTACCAAATTATACATAGTAGGGTAGAAGCAGTTCGTATAAAGATCGTAAAGAAATTGTGGGAACATTTGCTGTTATCCATCTTTACTTTCTCTTAAGTAGAGGACATCATAAACTTCGATAGCGGGATTTCATCGGAAATACACGTTTTGAGGCTCCCAAAATCCAAAAAAATCTAATTTGTTACATCCACATGCCTTTCTCTACCCTCTATAGTTTATTATTATTATTATTATTATTATTATATCGACTATGTTTATATCCAAAGAAATCTTTGCAGAAATACCTACATTACAAATTTCATTATAGATACAAAAAAGAACAGCGATATCAAATGTTTTAAGAACTGGACGCTATATGCTGGGCTTAAAATTCCATATTGTTTCCATGCAATCGCGAAAAACAACTGAATGTTGACAGGACTTGAGCAGCAAATGAACAATTCGAACCTTTAATAACGGATATATCAGAAATGGCTCATCAAAACAAAGGTTTTCTGAAATAAATTGTGTTTTTTAAAGAGATATACAGTTTTTGTGTAGACACATTTTGTCTATCTCTTACGCTTATGCAAAAGCTGCAGAAAGAACAGGACTTTTGGGGACATTCCAAAAAATTCAAGTTATATATTATTCATGAAAATATCTTAAATATATGGTAATTAATTAGAATCGATAGAGCCGTTTTTGAGAAAATCTAAACTTTTGAAAAATATTCCATGTAAAGGGTAGCATGGGGCGGGGTAATTTTCTTGAAAATCTTTGTGTTGCATCCTCAGAATACTAAACTCAACTTTGGTATTTATGCGACTTTTCGTTTTTGAATTATATTGTACACAGAGACACATACACGGACTTTTTTCTAAAACTGCTTTTTCTATTCAGGGGGCCTCAAAATATGTATTTCCGGTGAAATATCGATATCAAATTTTTTAGTAGTATACAATACTTCCCCTACTTGCTATACGTAGCAGATAAAGTAAAAACAGGTTGGGATGGCCGACTTCATGGGATTGGACCATACTGTTTTGAAGGCCATAATTCAGAAAACAAGCATCCGGGCACGTGTTATAATGGATCTCTTTTATTGTCTACATTTCCGGTTCGCCCTCCGTGGTGTAGTGGTTACCATGCTAGCTTATAGTTACCGAGGTCGCGGGTTCAAACCCGCGGAGCGCTATAGATTTTTTCGGGCGTAAAAATCCTCAGCATGGCTTCCTTCGGAAGGAAAGTAAAGCTGGTGGTCCCGTGTCGTAGATTTACGGCACGTAAAAGAATCTCAAGCCTAATAAAGAGGCCTCTCAGCAAAATTACCGGTCTTTCATGCCCAATATAGAATGGGACGCTAAGGAACACATCAGTTAAAGGGCGTCCATAAATAAAACTCAGTTAGGAAAATAAACTTTCGTAAGAATAATTTGTATACCCACTAATAAGTAATAAAGGGTAGATAAAGTCTTGTATATAACACATATTTTTACTTACAGGTTCAGAAAAGTTTACTTTTATTGTATTTATCGGAAACACACGTGATCACACGTTGCACACACGGGGAGACTAGGGGGAACAGAGAGTCACTTTCACATTTAACGCAATAACGCTATCGGAACTACCCATGGCTTTTGCGGGAGTAATAACAAATCCTTTACCACTCAATTAACTGGCTATTTAATGTGCGATCGCTCCTGAGGCTCATATAGACCGACAGAGGAACACTAAGGAAGTAGACAAAGGATTTAAAATCGATGTAGCGTGCTATTCTACCAGCAGTAAAGCTTCGCCTTAAGTCCCCCTGTTGCAGGACACGTGTTTTACAACCATTTAGTTTCAGAAACAGCTGCCGCAGTAAAAATGAGCACACATAGATCTTTCTCAGGTACCTACCCAAGAAAATAAAAAAGTCTCGATAGCTCTTCAAGTCCTTCGGGGAGATGAAAACTTGGCCCATAAAACAAGAGTGGTCCCGCTCGCGATACTTCCACCAAATTATTTATGGTTTAACAACTCGTCCTTATAAACCTTTACTTGAGTATTTTGAAGTGGCTCTTTTGTCCACCTGAGTTCCCAGAGAACGTGACTCTGTGCCTGAGTGCTGCAGTTCGAGCCTAACAGGAGTATTTTGAAGCAAACTTATGAAAGTACGAAGACACCGCGGTAAAAGCGCTAACATACTATCATAGATTATATTAGTTACATTCTAACATATATATTATCTACAAACTTTTAAATTAATTACACGAAGATCGGCAAAGGCATTAAACTTTTCACTCTCATTCTTCTTTACAATTGTAACGTACACATGGCATGTGGGATAGAAGAATTAATTAGCATAGGTCGCCGGTTCAAACCCGGCGGAGGGCGATGGATTTTTTCGGGCGTAATAATCCTTAGCATGGCTTACTTCGGAAGGGAAATAAAACCGGTGGTCCCGTGTCGTAGATTTACGGCACGTAAAAGAACCTCAAGCCTCATAAAGAGGCATCTGAGCAAAATTACCTGTCTTTCTCGTCCAATATAGAATGGGACGCTAAGAATCACAGCAGTTAAAGAGCGTCCATAAATAAAACTCAGTTTAATTTTAGTACCTACGGCCCACAAAGTGGAGGGGAGTAATCATTAGGCGAGAGGAGACATCGGCCGGCCGGAACCAGCAGTGACGGCACAGGAATGTTAGTGTCTTAAATTTCCAGATAGAGACTCTCCGGCAGACGGACAGGCAGACCGGGGATCTCACCCCGCACTAACGCCCCTCAAGGGTGTTCAGATACCCGGCAGCCAGCCAAAAGTTGAGCGACGGAGAGAGTCACAAAGAGCATTCGTTTCTTCTCTTATACCGAAGCACCATCGACGACACTTCCAATCTTGAAAGAGATCAACGGATGAAAGATGAAGTGAAATGAGAATGGAGATGAAATGGAGAGCCAGGAAATTTGGGAGATGGGAAAAACCCAGCATTCGCTTGGCAATCCGGGAAAACCCCGAAAAAACCCATGGGTCAGGAAGGTAGACCACGGAAATCGAACCCAAGATCTCCCAAATGCGGGTTGCAGACGAAACCGCCTGAGCCATCCCGCTCGGTATTGGTTTACCTACTAATGGTTGACTGGGGCTTAAAGTATTTACGAAATTGTAAATCGATATTGAGGTATAGGTTACTTAACATAGGGGAGCATTGCGACCTACATAGATCCGTTGTGGTTACCACACAACCAGGAGGAAGGGGGAAGCTAAGGCACCAAGGAGGCAACAGGTCTTAGGCAGACAGGCCACAGAGCTGCGCGGAGGGCTCTAATATTTCCAAGCTCGAAGATCTGACCCATTGTTGGAGCTGCCTAGAGAGGGTCCTTTGAACATTCATTCACGCCATCTTCCGCACTGCCTTACACCACGAAACCTAGAAGTACACTTGAAAAATGAGAAGGTAGCGGAATGAAAGGGAAATGATGGAAAGAAAGTCGTGTTAGAGAAGAAACCACCCTAGCATTCGCCTGCCGACCCAGGGAAACCCCGGATCTTCCGAATGCGAGTCAAAAACGTTACCGCGAGGCCCCTAGCTGTATTGCTATTGGGGTACTCGTATGATATTTCAGAATAAATTTGAGAATGCTCTATGGTTTACCAGGAAAAGTGTGAGTTATTGGGGAATTTAATGTGGGCGTATGTATCTACGGTAGCTCACTTGTATAGAGAAACGTCACGGAAGGCCGAAGATCCGTGTTTCAAATCCCGGCTATGAGATTGAATTTTTCAGTCTAAAAGTTCTACACCGGGTTGTGCGGAAGACCAACTAATTACGAAGTTATAGTTTGCAGAAAATAGTTGCCAGGATAAATATACATGACCAAGTAGACGTGAAGAAAATGCCTTCTTTCCCCGAGGTGTGGCAATATGCAACTTGTATAGCATTCCCTGTCAGAGCGTAAAAGTGTGCAAATCTAATGCCGAGATACCTTTACACCATTTTTTACGCAATCAATCAAAACGTAACGGCAGCATCTTACTTTATTTGGTATTCCATGCTTCAAATATAGTCCCCAGCCATGAAGTCATAAGATACCAAACTCCATCTGCAGTATCATGTCTAATATAGTGAAGTTACTTGGTCATTCAAAATGCAATGGCACAATGCTTACTGTTTTACAATAAACATATATGGATTTCTTTGGCATTACATGCTTCAAATATCTACCCTCTTAGGCAAACACCACTGTCCTCGCAAGATGGCGAACTCCTTTGTAGTATTTTTGCAATGAGTAGTTTTCTGCATCAATCAATGTGTTTTTGACCGATAGTCAGTTTATGTGGAATCCATAGACAGAAAGTTTTCTCGCTCTAACTGTTGATGTCAGATGTTTTGGATTTGACTAACACCAATACACAATCTCGTCCGAATAAATTCATAAGATGTTCGTCGATGTTCTTCAAGCATTGCAGGGACAGCAGCAATATTTTCATCAATAACAGTATTTCTTAAATATATATATATATATATATATATATATATATATATATATTAGTTTATATTTTCAAGGAGAATAAAGAATAGTAGTGTGTGTTTTTCTATGGACAGAAAATCCTTTAAAGGAAAGTTTTCAGCACGAAATAAAAAGAGAAGCGAAATTGTTGTTGTTATTATTAACCCTGACTACCAACAAGATTATAACCTGTGGCGTTATCAAGATAAACATTTCTGCCAATTGGAGAATGTCAAACAGGAACTATTTCAGAATTAGTATACAATACAAAATTGGTTAATAATAAGAATGCAATTCCGTGAACAAGCTATCGCCTTTACAGATTTTTATAAAGTGAGCTTCAAGTATCGAGTATTGAGAATTAGTGGTATCGTCCCATTACTGATTTAAACTATTTTGGGATTTTAAAATTCACCTATGCTATTGAGAAAATTGCATTAAGTGCATTTTATGGTTATTATAGAATTTAAAATGTTTAGTTCTTCACGAACAGCGTCATAGAATTTCATTCCATATTTTCATATAAACCTATCTGTGATAAGAATTGTACATCTTTACTTTGAGCAGAAAAGGAATATAATGTTATAGAAATACACGGTAAATTTTAAGGAATACGGAGGACGCGGTGTCGCGAACATTGTTGACCCGTCGTGCCTACTTCAGGGAGAAGTGGTGAAAAGGTATTGCAGTCTGCTGCAAAGCGACAGTAAGATAGTCCTTAATAATTATTCCAGATCATTTCGTCGCCCCCTCAGAGAGTACGTGTGCTCCGATTCACTTGAGCTGCGCTCTGTACAGGTTTACAAATTATGCACGCAAAAGCATTTGCGTGAAGACGTATGTTTTTACGGGAAACACACTTTTATTAGTTAACAAATTTTCCCTCACAGATCGGTCTAAACCTTTTGGATGTCAATTCTTGGTTTAATGCAAATTTCACCCATCTTTAAACATTTTGCTATGGTAGGACTTGTCTCCTACAAACTTTTGAGTGCTATTTCCGTTACTGTAGACTAATTTTCTAACCAAATCATTGTTCTTACTTACTAATATTGCTTAGGTGAGTATAACTTTGTATAAAACAAAACCTGTTGCTCTACTTACGAAGCTTTTAATATTTCAGAGTTATAGTATATTCACTGCTCTATAACGTAATACAAATTGCAATTTCCACTACCACTGATTTACAGCATTGTTACAATTGCTTTTCGAATGACTTGGTTCACCCATTCATGTGGAATGAAACACAATGATTCTTGAGCAAATGAATCGGCATACACTAAAGGTTTAAAACGTGACAAATTTTCAAATAACGATAATTTTAAAGCATTTAACTCCAATTCAGCTGAGGGAAGTCCACGCAAAAGTGGCATATGGTATACCTTCCATTGTGAATTAATAGGGAACCTGCAGATTCCATGATGACATTGCAAAACTAGTTCGTTGTCAATAGGACAAACGAAAAAATTAAAACTATGAAGTGTTACACTCACATTACTTTCTCTACTCTTGTACATCTTATTGCTAATTTTCTTGTGGGTGCTGTAAGGGGAATATGATAGGCTTTAAGCGATAGTCAAATGTTTTAAGAAGTGGTTGCTCTGTGGAGCATTCCATTCTCTTTGCTTGTCCAGGACATAAAAAAACGAGTAACGAATTCTCACTTGAGAAAAAGTATAAGTATCGGAAAGTTCAAACATATAACAACGAATATCTCGGAAATGGTTCACTCCACAAAAACAATGTATACGACATAAATTGTGTGTTTTAGCGAGATCTCCATTTTTATGTAGAAACATTTTGTCTATCTGTTACGATTTACCAGCAATGCAAAAGCCATTCAGAATGAAGAGGACTTTTGGGTACATTCCCAGAAAATTCAAGATATACATTTCATTTGTTATTAAAATATCTTAAGTATGTAATATTGTAATCAAAATCGTTAGAGCCATTTTTGAGAAAATTAAAATTTTCGCAAAATGTTCCATTAAAGGGCAATCTGGGGTGGAGGGATTTTCTTGAAAACCTTCGTGTCGCATCTCTGGAAGATACTGAACCTAAATACCAAGTTTGGTGTTTATCCGACTGTTCGTTTCTGAGTTATGCTGTTCACAGACACACTGTGGGGGCTCTTATTGTTTCTAAAAATGTTTTATATGCATTCAGTGCACCTCAAAACATGTATTTGCGGTGTAATCTCGGTATCGAATTTTTGGGTGGAATGCAATACTTCCCCTACTTACTATACGTAGTAGAGAAAGTAAGAATGAACAGTGTACTAAACCGCGTTCCATAAGTTTGGAATTAAAATATTTTGTGTAATATGTATGAGAATGTTTCAAAAAATATTTTTTTTAATTCGTCTTGTTTAAAGAAAGAAAATTTGTTATAGCTACTACGTATTAGCACGTGACAAGATGTCTACCTTCGGGTTTTAAATGTTCATAAATGACAATAAAATGCAAGCTGTTTGCTTCTAATTAAAGAATTGAACGTGAGACCTATGGGTGTGTTATTGTTATTATTATTATTATTATTATTATTATTATTATTATTATTATTATTTGTAATATAAGGATTCTAAGAGTTAGGAAAATCAAAATGAAAGAGCTTTGTAATGTTATCAAGTAATAAATTAGTTTGGTCTACTAGATGATACTATTTTGAAAAGATAAGACTACTTAGCTGTCACTTGTCATTCGGCATAGAATTCCACACATTTGGGAAGGTTTGGGCAAATGCAGAAAAAAACACAGGTTGCCCCGTACGTTACGGAATGTCTGCGGGTTATTTTCGTTCCACTCAACCTCTGATCATTGGGGAATCGAATCAGAAACTGGCATTTGGCGACCCACAACACACAGTGACATTGGCTGACGTAACCGAGAATTCAGTGTCGCACTGGTTACACTGTATAGGGTATGGTTCCATTAAACAAATGAATAATGGAGGATGCGAGTTTGAAGGTGGTTAATCCAATTTTAAACCTAAAATGAGGTTATCCATGTTTCCAATGTGGTCTTCTGAATTCCATTGATAATATCAACAACTTTTATAAGTAAGATGGCTCCGAGGTAACGTGTGAGGCTTACATTCGTAAGGTTTCCGGTTCGATTCCCCTGGAGACAGAGATTTTAATAGCTCCACGTATGCTAATTTGAGAAGGTGGTTTGTTACGTTATTTGCACCATGCTTTTGGGCGTCAATTTGTAGTAGGTTGTATTGAAGGAGTTGTATTATAGTTCAACTGTTGGGGAGCCGAACTTCTAGTAGTTGCAACCGCAGGTATGGTAAACAGTTTCCGGTAGCTTTCGCCCCAAATATACTTTCCGGTGGCCTTTGCCCCCAGTTTAAAAAAATACTAACTTTGTAATTTGACTGTTTCTTTAAGTATTATATATTTATGTTTGCCTCGGCTGCGTCAGTATTATTGTTAGAGACATGTTTCTCTTAGCAGGGTTGTGATGCGACAAGAATGTAGGCTTACACAGATTATAATTTTACTTCACTCCTTTTATTAATGCTTGATACGATTTACACTTCACTAATATACAAAGCTGTGATATTCTTTAATTAATTATTGCGCATTTTAACACAAACTATTTTCGTCTCACACGAATACGTCTTATATTTCTCGAGGACACTTTTTGCGTCTGGTTAGTAACGCTGTCTGCAGGCAACTGAACTCTAAATTTGTAAAATTTTCTCCTTTTCAGTTTCTTATTGGCTAATCCTACTCCAATAGAATACCTTCATTTAACTAAAGCTTTTTCTGGTTGTTGATTGGCTATTCTATAAAATGTCACTAAAATTACATTATTGCTTCCTCAAATAATGACTAGTAGCATTTAAACTTTCAAATTTATTATTGTCTCAAGGTTACCTCATTGTTACCTCATTGTTAGCAACTTTTAACTTATTATTCTCACAGCTCCTAAATTATTAAATTACGTAATACATTCATATAACATTATATATATATTGCTTCAAGGCGGCCTGTTATTGAATTTACATATTATATAATTTGACTGAAATCATTAAATGTTAAAATACTGCCTCACCCTAAGACCAGTCACTCTGACTATGGACTTTTTTATAGTTTCTCTAGGTCGGTAGGAAAGTGCTAGGGTGGTTCTACAATGAATTTCCTTTCATTTGTTTCACGGTTCTAGAACCAGGCAAAGGCGATTGGTGCGTTTCGTTGGGACGGTGGAATTCGCCCTATATAAGGATTTCTCCCTTGCGCTTCGCTGGCCTGCTGGGCCCTTATTAGGAGTGGCTCGTTTTATTCCGGAACTCCCAGGTTGAAGATGCTAAGTAGAATTGCCGGCGTCAGGACAGCTATTCTGGAATCATTAAGGACCCCGACCTCGCTAGCGCCCATTGTCGTCCGGAACTGGTCGACTCTCGGGTCTCCCATTCAGCCCTTCCTTGCAGGGGTTACTATGGTAGGTCTACTGTGGCCTACATTTCGTGCTGTGCTGCAGTGACTAATCTTAATCAATAACCATTTTCGATATCAATTGTCTGTTGGAACCGGTTTCATTCAAGCCAAGCCATTAACAACCGTATGACTTTGAAAGAATTCAGAAATCAGATAAGAAGGCTATTGGCGGATCCTAGCTTCCGTTCATGTCTCAGTAAAGCTCGAGCCTTGCTTCTCAGCGGTCCGGCTTTTCTCGAGCTTGTGTCTGGGACAAATAAATAAATAAATAAATAAAATCTGGATATACTATCCCGGCACCTTGGTTACTACACCGGGACATACATTCAAACTTTATCTTTATTCTCACAAACAGATTTACATTTTAGATTACATCAATATTTTTCAGATAAAAATAACTACAAAGTACACAATGTCTACAAAATAATAATATAATAATAAATAATAAATAAATAAAATAAATAAGTAAAAATACAAATTATTATATTAGAGTAAAGTCATTCCGGCCCTCGTAGCCGTGGTCACTGGAGTGGTCGCTCCGGCCCTCCGCCAACCCGAGGGTCGCGGCTTCGAGTCCCGCCACGGGCATGGGTGTTTATGTGTGTATGTGCGTTGCGGTATGAAAACAGTAAAACACAGTAGCATAAACTGGGTACAACAAGGGTACTTTTAGCACAAAAAAGCGCAACAAAAATTACAATTCGAAGTTCTATATTTGTCTACATTGCTGGAAAACAGCAAACTTAGCAACTGGTAACCAGCTACTATCTACTCCTATGTAACTATATTCATCGGAAACCAGCGAAAATGTACTAGTAGCAGGCACAAAGCCTTCTAATAAACTACTAATCTTTTAATAGGTTTATTTATGTTTTATTTAAACTTTTCCTTAATTAAAATGTTTTATAAAGTTAAAGTTATCTATTTATAACATTCCATTGTTCGCATAGTAATTATTTAATTTTAATTTATAGTAGTTCAATATCTCATTTAATGAATTTATCTTCATTCTTGATTTTATTTATTTATTTTATTTATTTACTTGTGTTTGGGACAATACTTAACGGCTTGAGTAATTCTTGAGTGATTTACAATGCACTTAATGTTATCCGGGGTCTTCAGAATTATTCAGCCGTTGCCGCCAGTTGGTTGTCTGCTTATGAAGTCAACAATTTGAAGCAAATTTATCACCAATGCCTGTGGAAGAAGACTAGCAAAAGATGAGTGGAAGGGGTGGATTTCAACAGTTTCGGGGTCACTTTAGTGAAATATGACTTGTATCGTACCTTTCTAGTATTTATATTTGGAACTTCTTTCGCTTGCGTCTCATTAAGTCGCAATCTGAGCATGTATGCTGATAACTGAACGGTTTTTGTGATTCTGTGATCGGTGGTCACTTCTATCCCGTATGCAATAAGCGCACAAAATGTGCTAGTGAAAAACAGTTTTGCACCGCCACAATATATATCTGCTTACAAAGTCGGAAACGCACACAGTCCGAGGTTCCATTCCGCACCTTCTCATTGAGTGAATGGGCTCGCTGAACTCATAATGACGGCATTCATTTAAACCGATTGGCGATAAAGACCGAATAAATTTGAAGACCTGTTATAAGTCATAAATTCTACCTATATAGTTATTTTTTATTTTATACCATCAGTCTCTCGATACTCGGTTGTATCAAAGTATGTCTAATACTTTGAGATAAACCTTCGATATTTTTCGACGCTTTTAAATTTTTAAGTATTATTGAATGTTTTGCGTTTAACCTTATGCTAGATAGGAATGAAAGGAGTTGAGACATCACATTATTGCCTCTCACGTGTCTCCAAAGAGTTGCTGGACTATAGCTCTTGACAGACCTTGACTGCGTTTCCGTGGGTGAATCAATGCAACATTCCATAGACTCCTGTATCTAAGTGAAAACATGAAAAACAATGAGGAAGGAGTACAGGTACTCGTTTAACATGCAGCGTTAACTGAGTTGTGGATGAAGTTGAGTTAGCGGACACACTAAATCATGTTTCTACAATAGCCTGGCTTAGTGACTCGCTCTCAGTCTTTACATTTACCTACTCCGGTGACCAAAATCTGTGAATCCAGCAGAAACAATCAGAACTTAAGAAGTGAGATAATATAGTGCATGGAAATATTTATTCTTTCCATCTATCTGTTTGTGTTTAAGTAAGTCAAGCTTGGGTCAAGAGCTTAGGTTACAGGTATTCCTACGACTAATTTCCATAATATGGATAGAAAATCCTTTAAAAGAAGGATTTCAGCACAAAATATAGTTAAATAATAAGCGAAACAAGGATATTATTATTATTATTATTATTATTATTATTATTGGCCTTGACTTACAATAAATGTTACACAATCTGGGCATTATCACGATACAAAAAATCTGATGTGTTACACTCACATGACAATCTCTACTCTTGTACAAACTATTTTTACAAACGTTTATTCTCCATATGCTTCATGTTACTCGAGATATCGAGATGTCAATCTTATTGCTAATTTTCTTGTAGATGCAAGGGGAACAGGGTAGGTTATAAGCGATAGTCAAATATTTTAAGCGCTGGTTGCTATGTGGCGCATTCTATTCTGTTTGCATATCCAGGACATAAAAATTGAATAACGAATTTGAGAAAAAGTATAAGTATTGGAAAATTTAAGGGAATAACAAGCAATATCTCGAAAATGGTTCACTCAACTAAAAAAATGTATATGATATAAATTGTGTATTTTAACGCGATCTACATTTTTTGTGTAGTAAAATTTTGTCTATCTCTTATGGTTTACCAGTTATGCAAAAGTCGTTCACAATAAAGAATACTTTCGGAGACATTCCCAGGAAATTCAAGATGTACATTTTATTTGTCATAAAAATATCTTAAACATATGATATTTTAATCAAAATCGTTAGAGCCATTTTTGAGAAAATTAAAATTTTCGAAAAATGTTCCAGGTAAAGGGTACTCTGGGGTGGGGGGATTTTCTTGAAAACCTTCGTGTCGCATCCTTGAAAGATACTGAACCCAAATACCAAGTTTGGTGTTTATCCGACTGTTCGTTTCTGAGTTATGCTGCTCACAGACACACACACAGACACACACGGACATGTTACCAAAAATGCTTTTTTTTGGATTCAGGGGGCCTCAAAACATATATTTCCGGTGAAATCCCGGTATCGAATTTTTGGGTGCATTACAATACTTCCACTACTTTAGTAGAGAAAGTAATACTTTGTGGTTTCCTGGTGAATAGAAAGTTTTCTATGAAAGAAATCGAGAACATTCCCGCTATCGGAGTGAAATCTAGAAGTCTCTCATTGCGTATAAATCCTGCTCTACTCAGTGCGCTTCTCTGACTGCACACGGGCCTTCTGCTTGTGTTGGCGCTGATGGTGTGGAAAGCAAGAACTGACATATCTTATGTTGTAAGAAGGATTGATAAAGTAATTTTTCACAGATTCTTAATGTAGCGCTATTATCGTTTATTTATACTGTACATTTTGTTCAGAAATTCTGCCACTGAGCATTATTTCCATGTAGCTAAGCGCGGTGGCTTTACAATATCATGCTGTTTTAATACTATCTTTTACCTTTGTTTGTTGTTTGATATCATGACTCCTAATTTGAATATTATCAAAGACCTGTATATCAAATTGTTTATGTGAATCTGGAAGTTTTAACAATTTTCTGGGTGTCGTCAACCAGATTATTGCTTCCCTGCTCAAGGTTTATATGTGCCTCATACGATTAATAAAAAATAACATCCATAATATCAAAATTATGCCAGTTTAAGTATTCTTGATCAAGTATTTGAGTAAAATAAGTGCCCTGCAGGTGTACACAAAAATCTGATGTGTTACACTCATATGACTTTCTCTACTCTTGTACAAACTATTTTTACAAAAGCCTATTCTCCATATGCTTCATGTTAATCGAGATGTTAATCTTATTGCTAATTTTATTGTAGGTGCAAGGGGAAATGGTAGGCTTTAAGCCATAGTCAAATATTTTAAGAGCTGTTGCTATGTGGGGCATTCCATTCTGTTTGTATGTCCAGGACATAAAAAAATGGATAACGAATTCCCATTTGGGAAAAAGTATTGGAACATTTAAGTGAATAACAAGCAATATCTCGAAAATGGTTCATTTTACAAAAAAAAAGTATATGACATAAATTGTGTATTTTAACGCGATCTACATTTTTGTGTAGCAAATTGTTGTCTATCTCTTGTGGTTTACCAGTTATGCAAAAGTCCCTCACAATGAAGAATTCTTATGGAGACATTCCCAGAAAATTCGCGGTATACATTTCATTTGTCATGAAAATATGTTAAACATATGATATTTTAATCAAAATCTTTAGAGCCATTTTTGAGAAAATTAAAATTTTCGAAAAATGTTCCATGTAAAGGGTAATATGGGGTGGGGGGTTTTCTTGAAAACTTTCGTGTCGCATCTCTGGAAGATACTGAACCTAAATACCAAGTTTGGTGTTTATCCGACTTTTCGTTTCCGAGTTATGCTGTTCACAGACACTCACACAGACGCACACACGGAAATGTTTCCAAAAATGTTTTTTTTGTATTCAGGGTGTCTCAGAAACATGTATTTCCGGTGAAATCTCGGTATCGAATTTTTGGGTGGAACACATTACTTCCCCTCCTTACTATACGTAGTAGAGAAAGTACAAATAAATCATCTATTATATTAAGAGTATTCAAAACTCCAGACTACGAAAATGTACCATATTCTCAAGTCTTCTTTGAAAATACCACGTGGTCCTCTTTTGTACATGTGCTTATTCGTCCTTTACTCTCACATGCATGTCCAATTTGAGGAGGTGTAGCTACAAGCAAATTAATCATCTGCAGATCTTTCAAAATAAAGTTTTAAGACTTACACTGAACACAACTTGGTATGTCAGAAACGCCCAGATACATCACGAGCTTGGACTCAGTACCATCTCTGCACACATTTGCTCTCAGGCTTGCACATTTTTTCAGCATCTTCTCTCAGTACCTGGTGCAGCATATTTCTCCTTGGGACGAAGATCTGGTGCGGTTCGTCGCATCAAGAGTCGTCTCCCGCTGCTTTCTTCCGGAAGTGATTCCGAATTAGAATTAGAAGACTGTCAGTCAACCATTCATATTTACAATATTATCATCTCCAACTTTGGTTCCAGATGGGCCTTATGTGGCTGGTCTCAGAATAGTTTATATTGTTATTATGCATTTTATCTTGATAATGAATAGCTTTTCTAATGCTGAACGAATCTATATAATAAAAAAATCTTATTTGTAAATAATGTAGGTATCTGGACTTGTATACTAAATTCCACCTCTTCAACTGGAATTTAGATCGTTTGATATTAACACGTCCTTAAATTAAAATTATATTAGTATTTTTTTGATCAAAGATAAGGAAGTTAAACTGAAATATCTAAAGACCACAACAATGAATTATGTGAAGTATGATTTTATAAGCAAAGCGAATCGAAACTTTGGAAACTTTTACTAATGCTAAGTACATACCATGCAATTTTATTACGTTAGATGACACAAGAATGGTGCACAGTTTCCGTGTTTTGAAGTTTGTGGTTACTGTGCATTTAGTTGGAAAGTAATAACTTTACGTTGAAATAAACAACAGATATTTCAGATTTCTCATATAAATTTACAATTCAGTAAATTTCGTGTAATGAGAAAGAATGGTCTCTTGTCCTATTGTTTATTTCAAGGAAGAAGATAAACGATCTTCATGAGATGACATGAGAAATGGTTTCATGCAGATAGTTGGCAGGTCTAAATCATCTTTAAGTCTATAGATTCCAGAATTAGATTAATATATGCTTATATGGTGAAGTAGGCATAGGGCAATTTCTTTAAAACCTTCCTCAACGTGTAAGGTTGCCTTACGACAAACAATTGCATGTAAGGATAACCTTATAAATTAGATAAATAGTGTTTTGAAGTCGCAGAGTAGTAAGATGGTTTTTGTTATTGATCAAATAACAATAGATTTAAAATATGTTAGTGGTTATTTTCCAAAGTTTTGAGTATAATTGGTTTCCTAGCATTTGGATTGATAATTCAATAACCTGATGGCAATCTCCTTCCTTGATAATGGATGAGACAATGAGGAAAGTATAGAAAGAAAGGAAATAGTTGGTGATAGTGCATTTTGCACCAGTAAAGAGCCAGTGCTTCAATAATATTCCCCAAGACCATACGCGTTTTATAGCAAGATATGGTCTACCGGTGTGCCAGGAAATATAAGTGCTCTTCGAGTTATTTTAATAACATGAGTAGAAACACATTTTCGTATGCGTTAATGATAAGGATTGACCGCGACACTGTCGATACCTCGATACTCTCGATACTCGGTTGTATCAAAGTATGTCTAATACTTTGAGATAAACCTTCGATATTTTTAGACGCTTTTAAATTTTTAAGCATTATTGAATGTTTTGCGTTTAACCTTATGCTAGATAGGAATGAAAGGAGTTGAGACATCACATTATTGCCTCTCACGTGTCTCCAAAGAGTTGCTGGACTATAGCTCTTGACAGACCTTGACTGCGTTTCCGTGGGTGAATCAATACAACATTCCATAGACTCCTGTATCTAAGTGAAAACATGAAAAACAATGAGAAAGGAGTACAGGTACTCGTGTAACATGCAGCGTTAACTGAGTTGTGGATGAAGTTGAGTTAGCGGACACACTAAATCACGTTTCTACAATAGCCTGGCTTAGTGACTCGCTCTCAGTCTTTACATTTACCTACTCCGGTGACCAAAATCTGTGAATCCAGCAGAAACAATCAGAACTGAGAAGTGAGATAATATAGTGCATGGAAATATTTATTCTTTCCATCTATCTGTTTGTTTAAGTAAGTCAAGCTTGGGTCAAGAGCTTAGGTTACAGGTATTCCTACGACTAATTTCCATAATATGGATAGAAAATCCTTTAAAAGAAGGATTTCAGCACAAAATATAGTTAAATAATAAGCGAAACAAGGATATTATTATTATTATTATTATTATTATTATTATTATTATTATTATTGGCCTTGACTTACAATAAATGTTACACAATCTGGGCATTATCACGATACAAAAAATCTGATGTGTTACACTCACATGACAATCTCTACTCTTGTACAAACTATTTTTACAAACGTTTATTCTCCATATGCTTCATGTTACTCGAGATATCGAGATGTCAATCTTATTGCTAACTTTCTTGTAGATGCAAGGGGAACAGGGTAGGTTATAAGCGATAGTCAAATATTTTAAGCGCTGGTTGCTATGTGGCGCATTCTATTCTGTTTGCATATCCAGGACATAAAAATTGAATAACGAATTTGAGAAAAAGTATAAGTATTGGAAAATTTAAGGGAATAACAAGCAATATCTCGAAAATGGTTCACTCAACTAAAAAAATGTATATGACATAAATTGTGTATTTTAACGCGATCTACATTTTTTGTGTAGTAAAATTTTGTCTATCTCTTATGGTTTACCAGTTATGCAAAAGTCGTTCACAATAAAGAATACTTTTGGAGACATTCCCAGGAAATTCAAGATATACATTTTATTTGTCATAAAAATATCTTAAACATATGATATTTTAATCAAAATCGTTAGTCATTTTTGAGAAAATTAAAATTTTCGAAAATCTTCCATGTAAAGGGTACTCTGGGGTGGGGGGATTTTCTTGAAAACCTTCGTGTCGCATCCTTGAAAGATACTGAACCCAAATACCAAGTTTGGTGTTTATCCGACTGTTCGTTTCTTAGTTATGCTGTTCACAGACACACAGACGCACAGACACACAGACACACACACGGACATGTTTCCAAAACTGCTTTTTTTTGGATTCAGGGGATCTCAAAACATGTATTTCCGGTGAAATCTCGGTATCGAAATTTTGGGTGGAATACAATACTTCCCCTACTTACTATACATAGTAGAGAAAGTAAAAATGAATAACGAATTTGAGAAAAAGTATAAGTATTGAAAAATTTAAGGGAATAACAAGCAATATCTCGAAAACGGTTCACTCGACAAAAAAAATGTATATGACATAAATTGTGTATTTTAACGCGATCTACATTTTTTGTGTAGTAAAAGTTTGTCTCTCTCTTATGGTTTACATGCAAAAGTCGTTCAGAATGAACAACACTTTTGGAGAATTTCCCAGAAAATTCGAGATATACATTTCATTTGCCATGAAAATACCTTAAACATATGATATTTTAATCAAAATTGTTAGAGCCATTTTTGAGAAAATAAAAATTTTCGAAAAATGTTCCATGTAAAGGGTACTCTGGGGTGGGGGGATTTTCTTGAAAACGTTCGTGTCGCATCTCTGGAAGATACTGAGCCTAAATACCAAGGTGGGTGTTTATCCGACTGTTCGTTTCTGAGTTATGCTGTTCACAGACACACACACACACACACACATACACACACAGACCTTTTTCCAAATATGCTTTTTTGGATTCAGGGAGTCTCAAAACATGTATTTCCGGTGAAATCTCGGTATCGAATTTTTGGATGGAATACAATACTTCCCCTACTGGCTATACGTAGTAGAGAAAGTAAAAATTGCTGCAATTCGATGTCAAACAGGAACAATTTGAAAATTACATACAATACAAAATTGGTTACATGCATTTATACACAGAAAACTACTAATAAGAACAGTGAACAAGGTTATCGCCTTTACAGTTTTTATAAAGCGAGTATCGAGTATCAAGTATCGGTACTCAAGACTCAGTATCGGTATCGAGTATCGAGAAATAGTGATATCGTCCCATCACTACTTAATGAAATGTTGTTCATTGTTGTCTACACCAGGTGTTGAAAAAAGTATTCCATGTTTTGAGAGGTCGTAATATGGACCAAATCTAGAAAAAATGTTCAGTAAACATGGATTCTAAATGCATACATTAAGAGCTATGAGGCACTTTTTCATCTTCACTATTATGAAACATCTGGCTCTTTGCTATTGCATACGACTTGAGGCAGTATTTTTTACACTTAAATGATTTCAGTCAAATTATATAATATGTAAATTCAATAACAGCCCGCCTTGAAGCAATATGTGTATGTAATAATTTGTAAAATGTATGTAACAGTCATTGCATATGCTTATATTATTGTAAACATGTTCAATAATAATATGTGAATGCATTACGTAATTTAATAATGTAGGATCTGTGGGAAATAGGTCAAAATTTGCTAACAAAGAGGTAACAATGAGGTAACCTTGAGTCAATAATGAGTAAGAAAGTTTAACAGTACTACTTGTGATTCTTGGAGCAATAATAATGTAATTTTAGTGACAATTTAATAGCTTTAGTTAAATGAAGGTATTCTATTGGAGTAGGATTAGCCAATCAGAGACTTGAAATACAGTTTAGACGGTTGAAATCAATTCAGTTGCTTCTAGACAGTCCTAATAACCAGACGCGATATGTGTCCTCGAGAAATTAATTACGTACTCGTGTGAGACGAAAATAGTATACGTATTAAAAAGTGCAAGTATTAAATAAAACAACCTCACAGCTCTCTATGTCAGTGAAGTGCTGTTTAATATGTGTCAAACATTAATAAAAGGAGTGAATTAAAACTTAAAATCTGTGTAAGCCTACATTCTTGTCGCATCACGCCCTGCCAAGATATCCATGTCTCTAAAATAATACTGACGCAGCCGAGGCAAATAAAAATATATAATATTTAAAGAAACAGTAACAATACAAAGTTAATATATTTTTAAACTTGGGACAAAGGCTACCGGAAACTCTTTACCATACGTGAGGTTGCAACTACTTCAAGTTCGGCTCCCCAACAATCGAAATACAATACAACTACCTTCTTCAGACCTACAGCAGGCTATAAACAAATGACGACACATTAATCTGTTATTGTCCATGGATACAGCATGCAGTAAACATCTGTTAGTATTGTTACTGTAAACCGTTTTCACAGTTCTGGGTAAGTGCAATGTATATTTTTATTGGTTCTAATGGAATCAGTTTGTGTTTTGATAAGTTTGTGAAATGCTTTAACATTGTACTGTTATCTTGAAATCTGTGGTGTATGCAGCCCCCATTAATAATGTACAAACACTATAGGAAGGCGTCATTAGTGCCTGCCAGAGCATCCGTGACCAACTTGGTTTCTTTCAGAGAGTGCGTGATTCCCTAAAATTCGGACAGAAGCATGCCTTACTATGAATAGACTTCATATTGAGCATCTCCCTTAACATGGTTCACAAGTGCACATCGTATGTAATCGCAAACAGATTAAATCAGAAGCTAAGCTGTTTCACAGTAACAGAGTAATGCGTTCTCATTTGTTTACTGTATTCTGTAGGTCATACGTAGCTTGCAGTAGAAGAGATGTTTCACAGTAGCGAAGATGAACAAGTGCTCATAACTCTTAAGGTATGCATTTTAGAGACAATGTTCACTTATATTTTTGACTTACTTTGGTCCATACTACCACCTCTCAAAGTGTGGAATACTTTTGTTAACATCCCTTATAAAATAATTATAGAAATTGGAATGGGCGAGATAGATAATCAGACAATTAGCAGGATTCTGGAGTAAACGAAATTATTAATTGACGACACTAAAAAACAGAAAATGTGGAACAGTCTAGGAAATAAGATTGCTTTGAAGTATTTTAGGAAGTTTAAGAATGGGGATGGTAAAAATATTGATGCCAATAAAAGGGTACGGAATGCTTTGCATGTGGCAGAGCAATAATAATGTGGTTAAATGGGCTAAAGGTGAAAAACGACGTGGACATCGGGTAAACATATGCAATTGTATAGCAGAATATCCAGAAACCAGAGTACAGAGAGAGCGAAAGAGTTGAACAAGAATAGTGACAATTTTCAAACAGAAATTTTAACATTAAACATTTTCGGAATTAGCAGAAAAATTTTCTGGTAGAATTTAACAACTCTACAGGGAAGGTACTCATTAAAGAAAAGTAAGAATTTAATCATAGAGATAATGAAAAAAGAAAAGAAACAGGTACGGAAAGATGTCTCTTAGGAAAAGAAAAAGCTGATTTCCAACTCATAATAAATAAATAACCTATATATTTAGAGAGAAGTAGATTTCAGTATGCATAACACAGTCAGGATATTCTTGTATAGGATTTTAAAATAACATTACAATATATTACAAAATTAACGCAGTGGAAATTTGTAGAAATCTACATTGTCACGATGCACGCATTAACGTTATTAATTTGGTAGCATTGTTCTTGCGCTCGGTAGCGTTGGAAATTATTGCACCATAAAAGTTAAAAAGCTGACGCGCGGAATGTATGAACAAGCCCTCGTTCGTTACTAGGCGCCGAATTAGCGTACACACGTATTATTATCGCTGATTCGGTTAGGGCATTCGCCCCAGAGGTGAAGGACTGTTGAGATAGCAGTGGTGCAGCTTTAAAAACCCCTGGCTTTTGAGACAAGGGGGGACTCCAGGGGTACTGCTCTGGAGTTTGTCTAATCTGCGTTAGACTGATTTCAGAAACATTGTTATAAGGTCAAAGTACGTCACGACGAGATCGCTGCCATGCATCGTGCTGCGCCAACAGTACAAGTAAGCATGGCATCATGGAGCTAAACTATTTATACCCCCGTAGGAGAACTCGAGCCATGTTGTGATAAACCTATGTTTTTATAAATTTGTTGCGTCACTGTGTAAATCTTTAGGACCATACTGGTCATATTCCCCTCTAACCTGTATGTTAGATGCTAGGCACTGTTAAGGACTTCAAGTGTGAGTTGCTCTACTCAGGGGCTGATAACCTGTAAGTTAGCTACCCTCTTTAGATCCCTCTGAACTACCCCTCCTTTATCCATGACATGTGTTGTAGCTGCCTGAGTCTTGATCTCCACCTCCTCCTTACCCATCAAACCACGACATCTGGTGTGAGGCGCCTGATTGCATGTCTCTCATCCCCTTTCAACTCTCTGTATTTCTCACCGCGACGTATATAATCTAAAAATGCATTCTAAGTTAATTTATGATTATACCTAATTATCACGATTAGTGAATCTGCAGGTAATTGTTGAGTGCAACGTACCTTCTACCTAGAACTTTTGTAGATTCCGTCTTTGCTCGTGGAAGTCCCGTTTGAACGACTTGCTTATCTTGTTTCGTGTCTCCTTTATTCATAATTATACTTTCGTTTGTTACCCTAGCGCTATCCTAGATGACAGACTCAAAATGGGTGCCGAAAGCAGCTTTTAATGGAAATGTCAGCGTGTTTGTCATATTAGTAAATAAGAGTTTTGTTTTCGAGCAAAACTTTCTCGCCTGAACTGAATGCGAGATGCATATTGACAAGCATGGTGGAGGTAGAGGAATGGGTACAGGTGGTTCAACGTAGGGGAACACCTTGCGTGCTGCGATCTGCACAGATTTATTGCGGCTACCACTCCACAGGAGCTACAGGCCATAGGCAGATAGGCCACAGAAACGCGCGGAAGTCCTTAACATTTCCAAGCTTTCAGACCCGTCCCACTGCTGGAGCACTGAGAGAGAGAGAGAGCGATGAACTACTCACCAATCAAGGATGGAAAGGAAGTCATGGTAGACAAGAAACCACCCCAGCACTCGACTGCCGACTCCTGGGAAACCGAAAACCCATGGGTCAGAGGGCGATCGTCGGAGAATACGGTTCGCATACTTTACCAAGGTGCCAGCTAGCAGGCTAACACCTGTTTTAACTAAGGAAGTGCCTTTTATGAGTTGAGTTTAAGCATGCTAATTTTCGCGAAACGATGTTGTGCGGAAGAGAGTGCCTGTGGCCGAGGAAAGTACGTCAGTTTTAAAGATTTTAGTGTACAGTCGCATGCATATGTTTACTACATAATATATCCACGGCCTAATAATTAAATCTGCCTTTCTATGCCGCACTTTGCTCATGAGCTGGCGAAGTGTGTAGCCGTTTTTAAAATGAAAAGCGAGTATACGTGCAATAAGATATAGTAACCGTATAGCGAGTAAGCTATGGTGACCATAACCTGGAAATATACTGTACGTCTACAAAGAGATGTTAACAGATTGCAATGTTACTGGGAAGGCCCCAAGAGCCTGGTTGTTAGCAGATAACATAGTATATTGATCCTGGTGATAGAGACATAAGGTCCAGGTATAGGGGAGAAAGGGAAAATCCCGAGGGAAAGAAAGGCGACTCACAAAGTGTTTGCCAAAATGGCAGAGAGCCAGCACAGAAATCTGTGTCCCCATTTCGTGTTGACGAGATAGAATGGACCTTCGTTACACGCACACCGCTGTGATTTACATACTTTTATGCCGCCACCATTTGTTTTGTCTCTCGAAGCAGAAACAATGGCCGAGATAAAGGTAGCAGGCAAACGCTTAGTGCATAACAGATGTACCGTCCTGCAATGCCTGGCCAATGCTCATGAGTTATCTGGCAACTATACTAAAGTCTTCCACACCTATATTAATCTGAACTTTGAACCCTCATATCATTTTATCAGCGATAGAGAAGCTATCTTCGTTCGGTAAAAATATTCAGTGTAGTAAAACTTTGTGGGTGTTTGTAAACAACATTAGCAAAACACAAATTGTCAGAAATGTACCAAATTTCATATTTAAATCTAACATTTCTTAAGGATCAAAGCAAAGATTTTATTGAATTCCCCCTATTCTATACAAAGCTTTCCATCGATAAATTTTCGTTGCTCTTTACTTCCTCTACCACGTACAGAGCAATCCAACAAAAAAATTGATACAGAGATTTCACCGGAAATACACGTTTTGAGCCCCCTGAATAAAAAAAAAACATTTTTTGAAAAAACGTCCGCATCTGTGTGTCCCTAAACGAAACAACTCATAAGCGAAAGGTTGGGATCAAGTCCCGGTATCAAGTATCTTCCAAACTTACGACGCGAAGGTTTTCAAGTAAATCTCAACTCCAAGCTATCCTTTGAAGTCCCCTTCATTCAGAAGGAACTTTGTATAATTTTGTATAATTAGTAAACGCTAAGCAATAGACGGAAACATATTGCATAAAAATGTAGATTTATTTAAAACACACAATTTATTTGAAATAACGTCTTTTTCGTGGAATAAGCCGTTTCCGAGATATTCTTTATTAATGGATCCAATTGTTTATTATTTGGTCATTCTTTAAAGTGCCTTGAAGATTCAGTTTTTTCTCGCGATTGTATGGAAATGTTATGGAATTTTAAGGCAGCGTATAGCATGCGTTTCTTAAACATTTGACTATCGCTGTTCTCTATGTATCTAGCGAAATGCGTAATTAGCTATTTCTGCAAAGCTTTGGTAAGCATAGTTTGTATAGCCACAAATAAGCGACAGAGGGTAGAGAAAGTCATGTGAATGTAACACATCAGATTTTTAGGAAAAGGTCCTATGTATATGTGTGTGTGTGTTCATGAACAGTATAACTTCAAAAGGAGAGGTTGGATAAATACTAAACTTGATATGGTATTCAAGTCCAGTATCTCCCAAAGATGCAACACGAAGGTTGAAGGTTTTCTAGAAAATACACCACGCCATACTACCCATTACGTGGAAGATGTTTCGAAATTTTCAATTCTATGAAAAACGACCAAACGATTTTGATTGGAATAACACACATTAAATATATTTATATGACAAATAAAACGTATATCTTTAGCCTGTTAAGTCCTCTTTATTCGGAAGGAATTTATATAATCGTGTATAACTGACAAACGTAAAGCGATAGGCGAAAACGTACTACACAAAAATGTAGATCTGTTTAAAATACACAATTTATTTCAAATAAGTTTCTTTGTGGCATAATCCATTTCCAAGACATCCGTATTTAATGTTTCTCATTGTTCATTTGTCTTTCCTCTAAAGTCCTGTTGAAATTCAGTTGTTTCTCGCGATTTCATGGAAACAGTACGGAATTTTAAGGCACCGTATAGCTTCCAGTTCTTAAACATTTTGACTATTGCTGTTCCCTTTGCATGTATAACGAAATTTGCAATGTAACTATTTCTGCAAAGGTTTATTTGGATTAAAAGTAGTGGACGGTAAAATAAGCTTTCGTAAGAATAATTTATATACTCACTAATAGACGATATAGGACAGAGAAATGCATGTGAATGTAACACATCAGATTTTTATTCTTTAAAATTTAAAGATTTTAAAATATCATATTATTGAGATATTGACAGGTTGGATAAACTGTTCTATCCTGAATTTTCTGATGCTATTAATGATTTCTGAAGTATTCAGTGTTGTAAATAGTGTAACAAACGAGAACAGCTGTTAAACAAAACTTATTTGTCACTTAGGTGCCCAACTTAGCACAAACGTTACATTTGAGACATTTGGACATACTCAGAATAGAACACAACTCCTTCGCCGAGTCGAATCAAAACTGAACTGCTGATTTTCAACTGAAACTGAACTACACTCGCTATTGTCCATTTTAACTGTCCAAACTCTTGGGTTTCTTGACTACACTTCATAACCTTTTAAATAACAGAACTGAACTTGGCTGGACATAGCAGCCCCTTATATAAGCCCCACAATTATAGCGGAACTTTCAAATAGAGGAACCTACTCGAAACGGTCCAAAGTAATCCTCCGGAGAGGAGAAGCGGCACATAGTGGCTATTCTTCCGCACGGTTATTGTTCTGAAGAGCTATTAGCCCCACCCGCGGCCAGACAGACAAGCCGGGAGGTGCTCGCACCGCCGATCCGTAGGTAACTTCGCGCGCGTTTCATGTCGATGTCTGGTTTCGTGCGCCATATATAAACAGTTGAAAATGAGATATTTAGTTTTACTTTCTCTACCTATAATAGGCAGAGGCAGTATTGTGTTCCGCCGAAAAACTAGATATCAATATATTACCATTTTTATGGCCACTGAACACAGAAAAGGCATTTTAAAAAAGCTCCAAGCAAATAGCCATGTGTGTGTGTGTGTGTGTGTGTGTGTGTGTGTGTGTGTGTGAGCGTGTGTGAACAGCATAACTCAGAAACGAAAAGTAAGACTAATATCAAATTGCTATTTAAGTTCAACATCTTCCAAGAATGCAACATCAAGATTTTTTCAGAAAACGCCCAGACCTAACTCCCCTTCACTCGGAAGTTCTTTATTTTTTTATGTTTTGAAAAATGGTTTTAACTATTCCGGTTAAAATACCACAGAACACGACCAAAGGGAGTGTTCTAAGAGTAGGGAATTACTAAACCTAATTTGTAACGTGTTGCCTACAATATTTTATCTACATTCAGAGTATTTAATATTTGTTGTTTATTAAGAATATTTAATGAAATTTATTTATTGCGGAAACTATATGTTTAAGGAAAGAGTAATGTGGGCTTTGAAAAAAAAAGACGCGTTAAATCAACAAACTTTGTTGTTTTTTTCCGCAATTTTGGATGTTAGTTTAAAGTAAAAGTGAGCAAAGATGATTTTCATGGTTCATCAGGAACAGTTTTAAAAGCAGTCCAAGATGCGACTATTAGTTTTTGTTTTAATGCATATTATTATTATTATGGAAAATAAGATATAGATGATCATCATTAAGGTGTGTTTTACGTTTTGTTGAACCTGTATTTTATGTTTTGATAGTGTGTTTTGTTAGAATATAAAGTATAGGTTTTGTTGCCTAGTACCTACGCACTAAAGCATCACTGATTATTATATATCGTCCTCCATGGTGTAATGGTTACCATGCTAGTCTCTAGTTCCAGAGGTCGCGGGTTCAAACTCGACGGAGGGCGATGGATTTTTTCAGGCTAAGGCTTCCTTCGGAAGGGAAGTAAAGCCGGTGGTCCCCTGTCGTAGATTTACGGCACGTAAAAGAACCTCAAGCCTGATAAAGAGGTCTCTGAGCAAAATTACCGGTCTTTTACGCCCGATATAGAATGGGACGCTATAAACTGATTATTATAGTAGTAGATAAAGATATTTGCATAACTAATAAAGTGTATATCTTGGACTTTTTGTGATAGCCTGTGAAGTGCTCTCTCTCTCTCTCTGTTTCAAACACACATATGCAGGCATTTTTCTAAAATGTTTATTCCGGTTTAGGGCAACTCAAAGGATGTATTTCCTCCACTTACCATAGTATAGGGTGCATTTTGTAACTAACTTTTATACAGGGTGTAAATAATACACGTATAAATAATGCGTTCGTATATGATTTACAACTGAGACTATTGTCATACACAGACCGTGGTGACAGCGTCTGATCAAGCTGGTGAAAGAAGTCGTGCTTAGAAACAAACAGAGGAGCGTTTAATAAAAACAACATGCAGGACAGTCTTTGTAAGGAGAGAAAAGAGGTCATGAAAAATGTTAAATCATTAACTGCTACGTCTCTTTTGGCCGGGAGCCATGCCTGGGACAGCTTTCCCGTCAACTAATTGCTTGTTACGCCATCCTGAAAACTTCCTCTTCGCTGTCTCCAGCATTAATTAACAAAGGAAGCTAGAGCTCGTTCTTCCCAAGCGATTACGGAATTCGAACCTGTAGACACATAAACCGAATGACAAATGCATAACCTGTCAACTGGGTGAAGTCCCTGCTCCTTGAAGATAAGTTGTGGCGCTCCTTCAACCGAAAAACACAAAAGCTCTAAGTTTCAAGTATCACTCAGGAAGACTGGGCCTGGGCGTTGTTAGCCGAACGGACTAAAAGAGTTAGCGTGGACTAACAACATAAGGAAACACTACAGTGCGAAGTGAAACTTTCTACCTAATGAAGCAAATTTAATGACATTTACAGCGTCAATTTCACTAAGTACAACTTTGAACATGCTTTTGAATCTTCTATGTAAAAAAGTTTTGATTTCAAAAACAACTTCTTTAAGTTTGTTAGATATAGGGGGTGTATTACCTGCTATTTACAGATATAACGTAAATATATAGCTAATAATTATCTATAACACAGGTAATTACCTAAAATAAAGGAACGACTAGTGAGAAGCCGGTTGAGTATCAGCGGTAAATCAGATTCTTCCAGCCATATTCTCTCCAAAACATATTTCAACGGTAACCGAACGAACTGACTCTGATTCTCATCGACCGCCCTCTCAGACTATTCGTTCGTCGTTATTTCTATCGATAGGCAAATGCTGGGTTATTTCTCATCTACCACGATTTCCTATCCATCATTTCCCTTTCATTCCGTTTCCTTCTTATCCCTCAGGTGTGCTACTAGGTTTCCTGTTGGTGCCGGATGTTGGCGTGGAGCGTGCTCAAAGAAAGAGTACTCTCCGTGGACATTAAAGACTGCTTGGTCGACCGTTCTTCATCGCCCTCTCTAGGCAACTCAGCGGTGGAACGGGTCTTCGAGGCTGGAACGTTTGGGGCGCGTCTCTGTGGTCTGTCAGCCTACGGCCCGTAGCCTTCTGTGATTCCTTCACTTCATCCTTTTCTCCTGTAGGTGTTAGCTGCAATGGATCTATGTAGATCACAGTGTGCGAGGTGTCCCCCCTCTTGTATAACCTATACTTATATATTTCAACTAAAGCCTTCGACCGTGTAAATCGGAACATCCTGATTAGAAACTCTCCGCTATTCTAGGACAACGAAACTCCTGTTACTAATTAAGAGCATACTGGTGTTTAACCTGATATCAATCACGGACAGAGTAAGCCAATCTAGGTCCATAATCCAAACAATGGCGTTCTCCGAGGAGTCCTTCTCAGTCCATACTATTAAACATATTGACCCACGATGTAGTCAAAAAACTTGTGTCAGAGCAAATCACCATGCTTGTCTACGCGGACAACATGGTTCTCTGGATACACTGCATACTTCAGGAGGGACTGAACAAGCTTTATAAGTGGTCGCAAGAAAATGAATTACACATAAACATAAAAAAAACGAAAACCATGAATTTCAGGTGAGGAAGCAACAACGCCAAGATAAACAACTTCCACTGAGGAAATGATAAGTTAGAGTTGCTAAATTCTTAGAAGTACCTTGAAGTAGGTAGGTTTGTTGTATTGTTATTTGCCCCAAGTTTTGGGAGCCAATTTGAAGAAGGTTTGTTTCTGCTACGTATGGAAAGCCAGTTTGAAGACATACTATATTTCGACTGTTGGGGAGCCGAACTTTAAGCAGTTGCAACCGCACGTATGGGTACGGTAGCCTTCGTTTCGTAGGTTTAAAAATATTAAATTTGTAATATGACTGTTTCTTTAAATATTATATATTTATGTTTGCCTCGGCTGCGTCAGTATTTATATTTTTAGAGACATGGATGTCTTAGCAAGGCGTGGTACGGCTAAGAATATAGGCTTCCACAGATTTTTAATTTTTTATTCACTCCTTTTTATTAATTCTTGACACGATTTAACTTAACACTTCATTGATATAAACAGCTGTGTGATTCTTTTATTAATTACTTGCACTTTTTAACACGTAAACTAGTTTCGTCTCACAAAAATACGTATTAAATTTCTCGAGGACGCATCTCGCGTCCGATTAGGAACACTGTGTGCAAGCAACGCGTCCAGTTATGAGCGCTGTCTACAAGCAACTGACTTTCAGGTCTCTGATTGGCTATTCCTAATCCAATAGATTACCTTTATTTAACTTAAGCTTTTTTATGGTTGTTGATTGGCTATTTTATAAACTGTCACAACAATTATATTATTGTTGCTCCAAGAATGACAGTAGCATTATTACACTTTCTTACTCATTATTGCCTCAAGGTTACCTCATTGTTAGCAACTTTTTATCTGTTATTCTCACAGCTCCTACATTATTAAATTACGTAATACATTCACATAACATTATTCAACATGTATACAATAATATAAACATATACAATGACTAATATACACTTTTTATATATTGTTACATACACATATTGCTTTAAGGCGGGTTGTTATTGAATTATATATTATATAATTAGACTGAAATCATTTAGATGTTAAAAAATACTCCCTCAACCTGGGATTAACATTCCAAGACACGGTGAAAACTTTGACGAGGCATACAGAAGCAAGATGCATAGCCATTTTTACTTTCTTTACTACGTATAGTAAGTAGGGAAAGTATTGTCCAGCAAAATTTCGAATCCGAGATTTCACATGTTTTGAAGTGCCCTGAAACCAAATAAAACGTTTTTGGAAACATGTCTATGTCTGTCTGTGAACAGCATAACTCAAAAATGAAAAGTCGGATAAATACGAAACTTGTGTTTGAGTTTAGTATTTTCCAAGAATGCGACAGGAAGATTTTCAAGAAAATCCTCCACCTCAGACTACATGGAACATTTTTAGAAAATTGTAATTTTCTCAAAAGTGATTCTAATGATTTTTATTAAAATATCATATGTTTAAGATATTTTCATTGTGTCGTGACCTCTTTATTAACTAGCTCAATGGAGGGGTAGAGCGACTCGTTACCGAAAGATCTTAGTTATTAGTTTACATTATGCGAGGTCAGACGGGGGACGCAGCTAAGAGAAGTATGAAAAATATATCAGAATACTTCTAGGAAAACTATTAATACATGGCGTGGACGAGGGAAGGGACTATCTACTATGGTAATTTAAACATAAGGACGATGGATGGTAAGTGGGTTTATTGATGTAAACGGATACAGTACCTCCTTGTTTCCTTGTCTGTCGGTGAGGACGTCATACTGTTTGTATGGGTAGCGCGCACACACACGTCTTGCCTTGAACAGTCACTAGCCTCGACTGTACTGAACCCCCACGCTCAACTCGGCGTGGTAACGCTATGCTAACTCGCTTATCCCCTCCACTATTGCGCAATACCCGATCCGGGCAGCCAGGTCACATACGCAACAATGCTCGTACGTCACAGTATTGTCCAGCCAAAATTTCGAATCCGAGATTTCACATGTTTTGAAGTGCCCTGAAGCCAAATAAAACGTTCTTGGAAACATGTCTATGTCTGTCTGTGAACAGCATAACTCAAAAATGAAAAGTGCGATAAATACCAAACTTGTGTTTGAGTTTAGTATCTTCCAAGGATGCGACAGAAAGATTTTCATGAAAATCCCCCACCTCAGACTACATGGAACATTTTTAGAAAATTGTAATTTTCTCAAAAGTGACTCTAATGATTTTGATTAAAATATCATATGTTTAAGATATTTTCATTGCAAATGAAATGTATATCTTGATTTTTCTGGTAATGTCCCCAAAAGTCCTCTTCATTCTGAATGACTTTCGCATAACTGGTAAACCGTAAGGGATAGACAAAATTTTGCTGCACCAAAAAAATGTAGATCTCGTTGAAACGCACAATTTATGTCGCATAGGTACTTTTCTTGTACAGTGAAGCATTTCCGAGGTATTCCTTCTTTGTATTTTCCAATACTTATATTTTTACTCAAATGGGAATTCGTTATTCTTTTTTATGCCCTACAAATACAAAGAGAATGGAATGCTTCACATTGCACCCACAAGAGAATTAGCAATGAGATAGTTTCTGGAAATGTTTATCTCGATTAACATGAAGTAGATGCAGAACAACCGTTTGCAAAAAAGAGTGGAGAAAGTCATGTGAGTGCAACACATCAGATTTTTAACATTAGGAACATCGAAAAATTATCCCTTGACACAGCCTTGAGACTGCTCCGCAACAACATTGCCTCGATAACGTCCTATGTATTCACCAGAATTTGGACCCAGCCGCAAATCTAAGTAGTTAAGAGGCAACCTACCTACGCAGAGCCCTTCGACTATTCGATCGACAATGACTAATCTATATCTTGGTTGCCACAGACTTCCTCATCAGGACCGTAGCAATAAAGAACAAATTATAGCACTTTAGAAAAAGGGAAGAAAAGTCCCAGGCAGTAGATCAAAGTTTTTATCATACGCCTGCGCTGAATTTAGAAGTATGGAAAGAGTCAAATTTCCAGCTCCAATACGTGTATACTAGAGCCCAGCACACGGCTTTCACTTCAGAATCTGCAACCAAAGATTTTACCAGGCGTCAATTCAGTGTTTGCGCATTCTATGTGGACAAAAGTATCATCTACTGGACTGCGAAGCAAAGACAAATTCACTAAAATGTCATGCCGATGACAAAATCTTTGTACAGTTGTATTTTCTGTGCACAGTGTTTAAGAAATCTTATTATAAAGTAGGTTGCTGAATATATTTCAACTGTATTGAAAAGCCTAAACACACAAACAACATTTCACTGAGGTATGTGGATTTATTTCAGCTATATTAATGCTTTTGTTCTGCATTTAATTAATTTAATTGTGTTAATTAAAATTTCCCACATGTCAAATGATTTGTTATATCCTATTCATAGTTTTATTTTTCTTTTAAAAGAAAATTATAAAGAACTCCAAAATTGGAAATTTTTTAAAATTAAAAGAAAGCCATGTTAGTAATTACATTTATGCATTTATTTTATTTTATGAATATTAATCTTAAAAATTTCATTAAAAATAACGTACTTCTAAACTTTCAAAAACGGCTATGTTAGTCTCTTAAGCAATCATTAATGAAGCTTTGCTGAAAATTAGACGCACGGAACATTTTAAGTGACAAAAAAGCTGAGAAAGACGAGTTTTAAAATTGGAATATCCAATTGCCGCACAGAGTGTCAAATATTTCCGAGATTAGTATATCAAATGAAAATACGAGTGTAAATATAATAATAAAAAATAGAATTCTGTACTTTGATTCCAAAATGTCACACAATGTCACTGGTACGTTTCCTTAAACCACACAATTTTAAAGAATTTTCAATTGTTTAATTGAGCAAATTTGACAAATCCTTAAAAAGTCTATACTGATAGGGATACTTTAACATGTAAAATTTCTGGTCCTTGGCACTCGTGCTGTCATAGTGTAGTGTCCATAATTCTATGTTAGAATCAGTATTTTATAAATATAATAATTTCAGAAAATTCATAAGCATTTTTAAAATACAAATAACCTTAAACATATCGACTACACGCTCTGACAACATTCATACTCGATACCATTCTAATTTCCTATGTAATATTACAAAACCTTTAATAACAAAGCCCTTTTGATTTCCTGTGCTTCAAGGTGGCGACCACAGAAGTGATGAGGTATTGTACCACCGTTCCAAAAATATTGCTTCAACTTTTGTATAACATAGCTTTGAATGAAATATTCATTCATTCAATTTTAGTGGAGTAACAATAATGTTACCGCGCGCATGAAGCTACTTGCGGACCGCCGGTAAGCGTATTCCGATCCGGTAACTAGGCGGGGCCCTCGACCGGCCCTCAGAATAATACCAGTGCAGAATAGTAGTCCATTATGTGCCCTTTCCTGCTCCAGAGGATTCTTTTTTGGACATTTGGAATAGGTTCCCTTTCTATAACATTCCGCTTTATATGCGAGGCCTATATAAGGGGACTTCTCTTGCTAGCGCGTTGGACTCGGTTAGTTACGAAGTTAAGTGTCGTTAAGAAGTCGAAGAGTTTGGACAGTTGAAAGTGGATAGTGCATAATGCAGCTCAGTTCTGAGTTGTGGCTCCGCAGTTCAGTTGTTAGTTGTGACAGTAGTTCAGCTGTGATCCGATTGGACGCGTCATTTGTCTTCTGTTCTGATAGTGTGTCAAAAGTGTTTACAAGTGTAAAGCTTGTGCTATGCGGAATACCTAAGTAACAAATAAAGCGTGTTAAGCAACAACTACTGTTCTTGCTTGTTACAATGACAGCTACGAAAACTTATAATCGTCTTAAAAATCATCTGCTAGTAGGTATTCAACATGGTCGTTGTCATACTATACAGGTAATATATGGGCCTTGTGAATCCTTTTTAGTGTTTTACCCCTTTAAAGGGCAGTAACTTATGCGATTTAGATTTTCCTAATATTTGGATTCAGGTAAATAACAAGAGTGGTTATTGTAATTATGGCTTATTTTAATTATCTTTCTGAACTAGATATTCGCAGAAAAAATATTGCCTTGCTCTTTATGCGGTTGAGTTATGAAGTAGTTTGTATTGTTCCCCCACTGTCGGAAAGCCAAACTTGAAGTTGTTTTAGACCACGCATGTAGTGGATGCCAATTTTGCGGGATATTGTTTCTTGGAGTGTTCGCCCCACGTACGGTACAAATTTTTCGGTGGCCTTCGCCCCACGTTTAAGAACCAACTTTTTATTTTAATGCTTATTTAAATATTATATATGTATACCTCGGCTCTGTTATTCGTATTTTTAGAGCACATATCTCTTACCAGGGCTGGCATGGCTAGAGAATGAAGGATTACACAAATTATAATTGTATTTTAGTTTGCTTATTAATCCTTCACACGATTAAATAACACTTACATATGTATCCTACTGTAGAGCTGTAAGATTATTGTTATTTGCACTTTTTAACACGTAAACTTTATATTGCTCTCACCGCAATAAATTTTCATGTCTCACACTGAACCCGTACCAAAACTAAACTGGACTGCCTGGTTACGCTATCTTGTAGCGTCTACCACCTGAATTTGCACATTTCCTCTATTTCAAGTTCTGATTGGCTAAGTCTACTCCAATAAAATACTTTTATTTAACTTAAGGTTTTTCTAACTTAAGGTTTTTTGATTGGCTATTTGTAAACTGTTTTAAATATTACATTAATGTTCCAAGAATTATTAGTAGCCTTTATTAAACTTTCTAATTTATTGTTGTCTCAAGGTTACCTCATTGTTAGCAACTTTGGCTTTTACTTTGTAATTCTGTTTGCTACGAAAAGCATCTTGCTTCTATTATCACAGCTCCTACATTGTTAAAACTACGTAATATATTCACATAATATTATTATACATGTACATAATATTATAAACATAATACAATGACTATTACATAAACTTTATATATTATTACTTACGCATATTGCTTTTAAGGTGGACTGTTATTTTATTTTATCTGATATCATTTAAGTGTTAGAAATACTACTTCAATTATCAGGCTAACAAACTGTATGAAAATCCCTGTGTTTAATTACAGAATATGCCAAATCATTAAAAATAGTTTTGCCGCTTAACAATGCTGAGGAACCTGCTGACTAAATATACATAAAATTAATGTAAACTTAGGAAGCTGATAGGGTCTAGTCTAGTCTACGAAGTACAAATCAGAAATCTGAAACAGAATACATAAGCAATGTAAACAAATAACAACGATAATTATTCTTCATGAAAACCATAGACAACTTACTAACATTCTGGTATACTGACAAGGGACAGTACAACTTCATTTTCTATACACCATCTAACTGCGCCTCTAAAAGCTGGTAGATAGTGAAAGTTTAGCTTAAGTTGATTAGGTTAGGTTAGGTTAGATTTGGTTAGGTTACTCTACATGCCTAGCAAGCTCCATCGTTTCACGAAGAACTGTGGCACAAAGTGTACTTTCGCAGATTTCCAGCATATATAATTGATTTCACCACCATAGTTGATCTACAACTAGACATATATTAACTTCTAGGCATCCTTTACAGCGTAGTTGAGGCTTCAATGGCACTCTTACAACTAAATGACAGGCATAAAGGCGAGGATACGCCCTTTACTTCACTTTCTACATACGAGGGCTGATCAACAAAGACTGAGACTGATTTTTTCCTGTAGCTTCCGAGACATTTTCGTATCTGTAACATAAATGTTTCAAAAGAGCGGGTTTTTATGTATAATGTTGGTAGGCGGCAGCACTCTCGTATTGGTAGGTTGGTAGTAATGCTCTATTTTGTAGACCCTACGTGCATTTCGCATACCAGACAATGGGGGTGATGCATTTTTTAAATCGATTATCACCGGTGATGAGTCATGGCTGCATCATTATGATCCTGAAGGAAAACAAGCCAGCACAGTGTAGAAATCGCCAGGTTCTCCAACATCAAAAAAGGCAATAGTTGTTCCATCTGCAGGAAAAGTGATGGTGATCACATTTTTTGACTGTAATGGAATGATTTACCAGCCTGCAGTTCCCCCTCACACTACTGTTACAGCAGCATACTACACGTCAGTATTGGCTACACTGAGGAAGCACATTGCAAAGAAACGACCAGAGCTTTCTCGGACTGGGTGGCGACTTCATCATGACAATGCACGGCCTCACGTCGCAAATCAAGTCATGCAGTTTCTAGCTCGATTCAACATTACCTGTGTACCACGTCCACCTTATAGCCGATCTTTTTATTCTCATCACTAAAGGCAAAGCTTAGGGGTATTCGATTTGAGAACTCTGAAGCAGTGCTCAAGAAAAGTGAGGCGATTTTCAAGGACCTGACAAAGAATGGTCTGCAGCACGTGTTCAAGGACTGGCAGAGACGCTATAAAAAGTGCATTGATGTAGGAGCGGACTACTTTGAAGAAGATCATGTAAACATTTAATTGCAGTAAAAACATCTGTGGAAAAAAATCAGTCTAAGTCTTTGTTGATCAGCCCTCGTACATTAACTAAGCGACGTCATAAAAAAGAAAAAATAATGTTATAGAATGTTATTGATTTTAATTCATAATTATTCTTAATTACCCATTTAATAAAAACAGTAAATGTCCACTTTTAACAAAACGTGTAATAATTTCAATGGAGGGATGAAATTTTTGCTTTCACTACCACATCTTGTACATAGTTAAGTATTGTATTCCACCCAAAAATTCCATAGCAAGATATCACCGGAAATACATGTTTTGAGGCACCTTGTCTAAAAAAAAGCATTTTTTAAAAAAACATTTCGTGTTTGTGTCTGTGATCAGCATAACTTAAAAACGAAGATTCAGATAAATATCAACTTGGTATTTAAAATCAGTACCTTCCAAAGATGGAACACGAACATTTTCAAGAACAACCCTACAATCCAACCTAATCATTAACTTAAACATTTTTTTGAAATTTTTTATTTTCTAAAAAAATGGCCTTAACAATTTAAATTAAAATACCGTGTATTACTGATTTTTACATGACAAATAAAATGTATGTCTTGAATTTTCTGGTAATAGTTTGCGAAGTCTTTTTTCGAAAGGAGTTTTGTATAATCTCGTATAACTGGTAAACTTTAAGCGATAGACGAAAACGCACTACACGAAATATGTATATCTCTTTAAACACACAATTTATTTCCAATAACTTCTTTTGTGGCATCGACCATTTCTGAGATATCCGTTATTAATTGTTCGAACTTTTCAAAACTTAGCCATTCATTTAAAGTCCATGGATTTACGGTTGTTTCTCGCGATGCCATAGCAAGAGTACGGAATTTTAAGGCCAGCATATGACGTCCAGTTCTAAAATGTTTGACTATCTCTGTTCTTTTTGTATCTACAACGAAATGTGTGATGTAGCTATATCCTGAATGGTTTATCTCGATTAAACTGAGGTAGATAGATATATAAAATTTCGTAATTATAATTTATATACCCGCTAATACGCCATAGAGGATAGAGAAAGTCATGTAAATGTAACACATCAGATGTTTACATTTAAGTTCAAATAAGCTTGTACGCTATTATAGGTCAGTTAATGTATTCATATTTTGTGTGCCACTGCTCTACAAACGCATATATGTAAGACTACAACACTAAATGTTCAATTAATAATCTAAAGAGAAGATATTGAAGGTAAAATAAACGCAGACGTGCTCAATTTTTGTCGCTGTAGCATAATTTTGACTCATAAAACCAAAATATAATTTCGCATATCTACTTTTATACCATTGTTGGTTAACGAAGATAAGATTCTTTCGGAATTATACAAACTTTTGATTAATTTTCTTAAAAACAAGTATCTTAGTAGCACCAAAGTAGCTCCACAATAGAGGTTGTTTTTATCATCTTAATATTTAATTTAGTTTTGTTGAATGGTTTCTGAGAAAATGGGTCATTTATACCATAAAAAGCCATTCTCAGAAAAAGCTGTTCAAAACAAAAATGGGATAACTTGCATATATTTGCTAAGAAAGAAGCCACAGAATTGAGCACACAGAAAATGTCATACTTGACAATACTACCAATTTGTGGAGCAAAACTTCCCCTAAAAATGATCTGAAGTTTACCTCTATAAAAAGATCAGATGCAGCAACAGTTTTAGAAATTTAAAATATAAAACCATAGAATGTATATTAAATTAAAAATCAAGTTTGTAGCGTTTTTGCCACGTCGTGGAGGAGTGGTAGTTGTACGTCTGGTTCTGGAGGTGACCTTGCGCTCCTCGTAATATTGGACATGGAAGCATCGATTTCAGAGTCTGTCGTTCGCGTCGAAATTATCCTTGGCGTGAATGGTGAAGCGTGGGCATAGGGAGAGATTTAGGATCACAGATGATTGTCGGAACACTTGAAGACGTATTACCGACTACTCTCATTTTGTTCCTATAAGATTCACTCCGGGGTTCGCCTCGCACATCTGCATTCACACTTTGTTTCCTATCAGGCACGCATCCTGGGTGTAAACTGGTCAGTAGATACTCAGTTCTCAGCTTGCATTACTATTTATTTTGCCTCGGCGCTAATTACCTTCCTGCCGTGCTTGACCGTTCTTTAGATACGCACATTTAATTAGTGTAATTTCTCTGATTCATGCGGCGTAAATCAGTCTTTCGGCGATCAATAGTGTTCCTTCGTGAACACTATTGATCGCCGCGTATCTGCATACTCTAATGCCGCACAAAGCACTATCAACAGAAAACGGATAACTGAAACTTGCTATTTTTACTTTCTCTACTACGTATAGTAAGTAGGGGAAGTATTGTATTCCACCCAAAAATTCGATACCGAGATTAGACCGGAAATACATGTTTTGAGACCCCTGAATCCAAAAAAAGCATTTTTGGAAACATGTCCGTGTGTGTGTGTGTGTGTGTGTGTGTGTGTGTGTCTGTGTGTGTGTCTGTCTGCGAAGAGCATAACTCAGAAACGAACAGTCGGATAAACGCCAAACTTGGTATTTAGGTTCAATATCTTCCAAGGATGCGACACGAAGGTTTTCAAGAAAATCCCCTCACCCCAGATTACCCTTTACATGGAAGATTTTTCGAAATTTTGAATTTTCTAAAAAATGGCTCTAACCATTTTGATTAAAATATCATATGTTTAAGATATTTTTATGACAAATAAAATGTATATCTTGAATTTCCTGGGAATGTCTCCAAAAGTATTTTCCATTGTGAACGACTTTTGCATAACTGATAAACTATAAGAGATAGACAAAACTTAATACACATAAAATGTAGATCGCGTTAAAATACACAATTTATGTCGTATACATTGTTTTTGTTAAGTGAAATATTTTCGAGATGTTACTTGTTATTCCCTTAATTTTTTCAATACTTATTTTCCCAAATTTTTTTGTCTTGGATATGCAAAGAGTATTAATCTGTGGGAAAGGGAATGGTGCTGCACTTAACAACCAGTTATTAAGAGATATGTATGTGCTTAAAGGCTACTGAATTTCAAAATTGCCCTTGTAAATATACATTTTCCTTACATCTACAAGAAAATTAGCAATAAGATAGAGTCTGCAAATGTTTATCTCGATTAACATGAAGTAGATGGAGAATAAGCGTTTGTATAAATAGTTTGTACAAGAGTAGGGAAAGTCATGTGAGTTTAACACATCAGATTTTTTTTATTACACACTAACTTTGGCGAATAATTCGTAACCACGTCTCATATTCTTCTCTCGCATCCAAGCATATTCAAGCAGCGAATCTCGCTAATACTATATATCCTACGGTGACAGCCTTCGTGATAATTTAGTCACAGTCAAATCTTCTTACACTATAATTGGCTACTTCGTTTTCCGCTAAACCTCATTGTTCTCCTACTGACTGGGTGTTAAACTTTCGAGCATTAACGGCTACTCGCTCCGTTCATTACAAGGCGCAGTCTGGTTCTTATACTTGGGGGAATACCCGCGCGAACACAAAAGAGTGACGCGTCCATCTGCCCACGCGTTTGAACCTGGGCAATGAAATCACACAAGAGATGTTCCCTCATTTTTACGCAAACCTTGCATAAAACAAAGGGCAATAGCGGCGCTGTTTGTTTGCTAATCTTTACGAAAATTAAATCACTTTTAGTATATTCAAAGGACTTTCCACTGATGTAACTGATAATATTCTCAGGCTAAAACTTCGGAAATTGATTGAATTTAACATGAATAAATTAACGATAACTATTTAAAAATAATATTTAACTATTACTTTTTATGCCTCAGAAATATTGCTTCAAGTTCCAATTAATAAAACTGCTTAAAAACTAAAACTTTTATGTGATACATTCATGATACATGATACATGTGATATATTGACTTTCTGTGCTCTATCATTTATTAGTGAGTATACAATCTATTATTACTAAAGCTTATTTTATATCCGCTACGTCTTCATAGAAATAAACCTTTGCAGAAATAGTTACATTACACATTCGGTTCTAGATACAAGGATAACAACGATAGTCAAATGTTTGAGGACTGGACGTTATATGTTAGCCCTAAAATCACATACTGTTTCTATGCAATCGCGAGAAACAACTTAATATTGAAAGGACTTTAAAGAATGACCAAAAAATGAAAAATCTGATGTGTTACACTCACATGACTTACTCTTGTACAAACTATTTTTACAAACGCTTATTCTCCATATGCTTCATATTAATCGAGATATCGAGATGTCAATCTTATTGCTAATTTTCTTGTAGATGCAAGGGAAATTGGTAGCGTTTAAGCGATAGTCAAATATTTTAAGATCTGGTTTTGCATTACCAGGAAAAAAAAAAGAATAACGAATTTGAGAAAAAGTATAAGTATTGGAAAATTTAAGGGAATAACAAACAATATCTCGAAAATGGTTCACTCAACAAAATATATATGACATAAATTGTGTATTTTAACGCGATCTACATTTTTTGTGTAGTAAACTTTTGTCTATCTCTTATGGTTTACCAGTTATGCAAAAGTCATTCACAATGAAGAATACTTTTGTAGACATTCCCAGAAAATTCGAGATATACATTTCATTTTTCATGAAAATATCTTAAACATACGATATTTTAATCAAAATCGTTAGAGCCGTTTTTGACAAAATTAAAATTTTCGTAAAATGCTCTATGTAAAGGGTAATCTGGGTGGGGGAATTTTCTTGAAAACCTTCGTGTCGCATCTCTGGAAGATACTGAAACTAAATACCAAGTTTGGTGTTTATCGGACTATTCGTTTCTGAGTTATGCTGTTCTGAGACACACACACACACACACACACACACACACACACACACACACACACACGGAGATGTTTCCAAAAATGCTTCTTTCTGGTGAAATCTCAGTATCGAATTTTTGGGTGGAATGCAATACTTCCCCTACTTACTATACGTAGTAGAGAAACTAAGAATCCTAACCATTAAATACGGATATCTCAGAAATGGCTTATGCCACAAAAATCTTATGTGAAATAAATTGTATGTTTTAAAGAGATCTACATTTCCTATAGTAAGTTTTCGTCTATCTCTTAACGTTTACCAGTTATACAAATTATACAGAATTCCTTCCAAATGAAGAGGTTTTCACAGGCCATTCCCAGAAAATTCAAGGTATACATTTTATTTGGCATATAAATATCTTTCATGTATGGTATTTTAATCAAAAGTTTTTTAGGAAAAACATTTTTCGAAAACTGACCCATGCAAACGGTAGTTAGGATGCGGGGGGGGATTTTCTTGAAAATCTTCATGTCGTCTCTAGGAACATAGTAAACAAAAATATGAAGTTTGGTATTTATCCAACTTTTCGTTTTTGAGTTATGCTGTTTACAGACACACATACAGACGAACACACACACACGCATTGATATTTTTCTAAAAATGTTTCTTTTTATTCAGGTGGCTCAAAACAGGTATTTTCGGTGAAATCACGGTATCTAATTTTTCACCGGAGTGCAATACTTTCCCTACTTACTATACATAGTAGAGAAAATAAAAATGTTTTTAATTGGTAATTTTCATATTTAGTCTTCCCTCAAGGAGAGCGTTCGGTGAAAATTTGTGAAAAATTACAAATTAGGCTTTTAAGCTTATTTCCAAGTCCAATTCTCTAGAACGTTTTTGTGTACATTTTTTGTTATTGAACTAAAAATAAGAGAGTTACGTGACGATGTAAATAATCCTGAATGGAGGGCGTGGTTGCATATTGGAGGCTTTTATGCCATTTCTCACTTTATTTTTCAAAGTTTCTAGAGGTCATTTTGTTGAATTAGCTGCACTTTTGTTAATAAATTTATAAATTATGTACATATTTAATAGAAATGTATATTGTAATAAAACATACGTAAACAGATTTTTAGCTAGCTCGCATAAGAAAATTTTACAGTGCGGTTTTCTCTGTTGTAATATTTTAGACATTTCTTAGCATTTAATATGCTCCTTTGGATGCAAATTTGTGTTATCAAATGAAAATTTGGAAATATTTTTCCCAACACTTGCTAACTAAAACTTTCCAAGTAGTTATTAACTCACAATTAGCCCATATACATCCGTTTCGGGCAAGGGCCTCTTTCAAGTAAAAAGGAGCTGGATTTTGCAGTCCTGGGTAGCTATCCTGAGAAAGATGAACCTAGTTTATTGTCCTTCTGACAATGTACACTAGTGTTTTCTAAGTTTCTCTCTCTTTGGTTATCGTGGTCCATCTACTGCCGAAGGTCCTCCTTAGATTGTCTGTCCAGCGGGTTCGATGCCTATTGACGTCCCTCTGAACAATCCTGGGGTCCCAAGAAGTCACTCTGTGCCCATCTATTAGGGAGCTATTTCATTTTGTTTCCTGCCACCTCCGTTTTAGGTAGCTTCCTTCGATCACGGTAACCTTTAATCGTGATAGATTAAATTGTGTTTCAAATGGAACGACTTAAAATATATGTACTAAACTTTAACCAGAATTCTTTATATAGTTGTGGTAAATATTTCAAAATATCCAGTAGAATACATTGATTTTTGAAGAATTCAGGCCTCGTTAAATAAACTTCCACACCCCATTGCGGGAATCAAAACCGGTACCTTTGTGTCAAGAGGTCAGTACGTTGGCCAGTTCACTACAGAGGTAGACCGGTAGGCATTTGCAATGGCTATGTGAAAGGCTGAGCCGTACAAAGGCTGGACAAAGGAGCATTTTTCTCTGCCATATGCTACAGAGATAGGCTGAAAGTCTAATCGTCTCAAAGGCTATCTTCGTGGGATTTGTGATCGGCTTGAAATTCTTTCCAATATTCTCTTTGTCATTCTGAGAGGGTCCATTCTTTTTATGCGTTTCCATCACCGGAGTTTATTACCGATTTGTTCCCTTCTACCATGTAGCGTTTTCAGTCCGTCCCTCTGTACGCACGAAAAAAGGCCGTACCTGCGGATTTGAACTTTAGTACAAGTAGCAAAACCCGCAGCTCTTCTCGCATTATTGCGTTAACTATGGAGATTCATTACTCCTTTTCTATCTCACTACCTCACTCCCGTACTCTCCCTGTCCCTGTATTTCCTTCTCGCACTCACCGTTCTGTTTCTTGATCTCTCACTACAAAGTATTACTAATACGGTTTATTCAAAATGAATGAACAGATTTTAAATATTTATTTCTAATGAACGGCAATAGAATGCGACACATGCGATACATCACTGAATAGAGAAAGTTCAAAATTTTATTTTATGTATTCAAAATAAGTAGCATTTTTTATGCGAGGGCGACCAGTACATTTCCGTTTGCTTTTACAACCGTCTTCTACGAATTTATTGTATTAATTGCAAATATTTTACGACGAGGGGGCTCGTTGTGGAACTTAAAACGAAATGCACACTGCAATAAAACAATAGATGCTCTTTCAATATGATGCAGCACGCAAAACGACTTTTCCAGTGGCGTCGCCATTTTCTCGTAAACAAACACAGCGCCGCTGTGGGCACTGAATGGAACTAATAAGTGGGGCTTAAAACTTTGAACTTTCCTCTATTCAGTGATGTGTCGCCATATATTGTTGTTCATTAGAAACAAATATTTAAAGCCTGTTTCTTCTTTTTGAATAACTCTGTATAATGTGTTGAAAATCAATATAGTGTATTATACAGCAAGAATACAATGATAGTAATTAGGACGGGAGTATGTTTATGAAACGAGCGAGTTTCATAATTTTGATATGAGCGTCTTAATTACTATTATAGTCAAGTTGCATTCGACTGTTTTTGTTCGACCACACTACAATTTCAAAACTTTGAGGTTCTACAAAAACATTTTACCTTATTAATTGTGTGTAATTAAATGCTGAACGGATGGCTCAACTGGTAACAGGATCTTGAGAGTGTTTGTGAGTAGTGCAATAGATGTTATCACTATTGACTCCACGCCGTATTTATTGATTTTTTGTAGGTAACGTAAAAGCAACACATATTGAAACAAAGGAAATTAACTCACTTCATTAGAATATTAAAATTGCAATGAACAGAATTTATTTTATTTTAAATATACATATTTCATTGCTTATCTGGGGAATGGATCCTACTAGTCTGCTGCTTTGAAGGCGTTAAAAGGTAAGGGCAGTAGTGCAGCTGCTCGCGCCGCCGAGTAAAATCATAAAGAATCGCTAAAGCATTATGGATGTCGTAACAATCCAACTACGTCACATGTAATCAGCATATTATAGTGTGGTCGACCAAAAACATGTATTATCGATCCACTCTTAGAGCTAAGGATGGAACATCGATACCGTCGATACCTCGATACTCGGTGGTATCGAAGTATATCTAAAACTTTGAGATGAACCTTCGATGCTTTTAAGTTTTTAAGCATTATTGAATGTTGTTGCGTTTAACATTATTGCCTCGCACGTGTCCTCAAAGAGTTTCTGGATTACAGTTCTTAATAGAGATTAACTGCAATGAATGCAACATTCCATAGACCCCTGTATCTAAATGAAGACACACAAAACAATGGGGGAAGGAGTAGAGGTATTCGTGTAACATGCAGCGTTAACTGAGTTGTTAATAAAGTAGAGTTAGCTGACGCACTAAATCACGTTTCTGCAACAGCCTGTTTTGATGACTCACTCTCAGCCATTACATTTACCTACGCCGTGCCAAAAATCTGTGAAGAAACAAATCAGAACTTAAGACGTGAGATAACACAGTGCATGGAAATATTTGATCTTTCCTTCCAACTGTTAGTTTGTGTTTTAAGTAAGTCAAACTTAGGTCACGAGCCTAGCTTACAGGTATACCGTACGACTGATTTCTATAATATGGATAGAAAATCCTTTAAAAGAAGGTTTTCAGCACAAAATATAGTTAAATAATAAGCGATACAAAGAAATTATTGTTATTATTACACTAGTCTGCATTTTGAAACTTTTTGTCAGATGATTTCTTAAAAGTAGGTGTTCTTGAATCAAGTTTTTATGTTGATTCCAGCATTAACTTCCGTTTTTTTCTATCACGTCAGGTTTTTACACAAAATAAGTAATGTTTTGACAATTTTACTAATGAGCGTAGAAAAGTATTCAAATACCATTTCACACAAGGTAAGTTTTTATTCAAGAAACACTTTAAGAACACTCTCAAGAACTCCCTAATTCATTTCATGACTACATTTTAACAAAACAAGAAGCCAAAGTGTTTCATTTATTTTGTTTCAAGCTTTCTCATCTTTGACTTCCTTGCAGATCCTTGAAGATGACTGTCCCTCCTCAACATCCAACAGTAGTCGGCCATCATAGTTTCATTCCATCTCCCCTGGTACCTGCTCTCCATTTTCTTAATATCTTGGTGAAAACGTGCATCCTGCTCTTCACTATAATTTCCCAGATTTTCTGGAAAGTAGCCGATATGTGAATGCAGAAAATGCACCTTTACACTCATGTTACAACCCATCTTCTTGAAATTTTCAAACATTGTTTCGACAATGGCCTTGTAATTAGGATCTTTGTTATTGCGTAAGAAGTTTTCAGTAACTGATCGGAAGGCGGTCCATGCTTCTATTTCTCTCTCATTCATTGTCTTCTCAAAATCTTCATCCTTCATCAATTTCTTTATTTCAGAACCAACAAAAATATCAGCTTTTAATTTGTCTTGTGTAATGAAGCGAAATTTCTGGAAAGGTACTTGAAGCGGAGTCCATCCTGTGGTAGAGCCTTTACAAATTGCTTTATCAAGCCCAATTTTATGTGTAGTGGCGGAAGCAATATCTTTATATCTCTATATTTTTGAAATGAAATTGTGAAAAAACTGTGGGTGGTAGAAAAAAAAACTAAAAGCAGTTCTGAAATCAGCATAAAAAGTGAGTCTGAATCACTTATTAGTTTTCAGCCATCCGGTATCATGCGGACTAGTGTTATTTATTACTATTAGCCTTGACTAACAATAGGGGTGGCATTATCAAGATACAAAAATTGAAGCAATTACAGAATGTCTAACACGAACAGTTTCAAAATTTACATACAATACAAAATTGGTTACATGCATATATACATGCATATATCGAGTATCGAGAAATTGTGGTATCGTTCCATCACTACTTATAATCAAACTTGATGTAAACACATGACGTCATAACTAGTCCGTGATAACCGGGAAACCAAAAATAGTTTTTAACTTCTGATTAATATCAAATAGTAAATATATATTGGTTATACAACGAAGGGGGACAAACCGCTCACTGATCTATTGTGGTACCACCATCCATGAGAAAGAGGTGAATTGAAGGAAACCACAGGAGACTACAGAGACGCGCGGAAGTCTCAAACATCTCCAGGCTAGGAGACCCGTCCCATTGCTGGAGCTGCCCAGAGAGGGCGATGAACGACCCGTTGACCAAGCAGCCCTCAAGATGTTTACGGAAGCAATCTTTACTTTGAGCAAGCAACCGCGCCATCTGTCCGGCACCGCTATACGCGACGAAACCTAGAAACAAAACTGAAAGACATGAAGGAAACGAAAATATAGTGAAATGATGGAAAGGAAACCATTGACTGGCTTATCCGGCAAAACCCAATGTTTCTGGCCTTCTCTTAAGTACATGTTTGCTTTTCTATTTTACCAACTTTCTCGAGTTCCGGGAAGTGGACCACTATTTTTGTCTCTTTCTGTTCTATGCCATCTCTTTCTATTTTCTTAGGTTCAGCCTGAACCTTGTGCGCATTAGCGTATATGTTAATGGAATTTCACCTCTCGTTTGCTAGCTCGCCTGTGCTAATTACAGCTATGTAACAAGTTGGTTTTATACATTTTAAATTATTCCCAATATTTTAACATTGATTCTTAATCCTATTTCCAATATTTTATATGCTATTATTTCCCTTTACAACTAAAAAGCTTTTGGTCATAGTTTTACTGTATACATGTATTATATAATATTATTTAAGAAATTAAATTTCTATTATATTTGTTGGAAGCAAGTATAGGCCCTACTAAAATAATTTCACTATTAGCCTTATAATGCGCTGAAATATATAACGAAATTAAATAAATGTCGGCGGTATTAGCTAATGCATCATTTAGGTATTTAAGATTGCGGTTCATTTAATTTAAAATACAAATTTAATTAAAGATTATGTTTTCAGAAGTCATCGAAAAGCAAATTTTCAATCTTTGAAACGCTTTTGAATTTAAATTACATTACAAATAGAGTGGGAGAATCCTGGTAGTATTTGCACTTAAACTAAAAATACGAGTCAACATAATTCATAAAACTTTTTCTCATTTTAAACCACAGCCGCACGTTTACCCTCACCGGCCCATTTTCTAGAACGTTTTGGGTGGATTTAACCAGCTGAGACTAAAAGAGTGCAACATAGTCCAATATACAGGATGGACCATTTAAGTTGATACAGTACAATATATCTAAAACTAAGCGTTGTGAACGAAATGTCCTGAATAAAAGTTGCTTGATATTATGGGGGAAAGTAAATGCCGTTAGTCGTGTTTTGTTTGGAGGACATTATGACGGTCATTTTAGGGTCAATTTAATTTTTTTAAAACGGGAACCTACATTAGCCTATAGCGTTTTCTCATTAGAAAATGGTTTATACAAATATGTTTAGTTTGTGACGAGGAATAAGAAAACAAAGCAAGAAATGTTGTTTTCCAATTACGAAACATAACTTGACTCTCGAATGACCATTCATATATGGTCTAACCATTCATTGCGCCCTTCGTACACAGCCGTTCAGAATTTTCGTTGTTATTTACGTTGGTGTAAGAACAACAGCAAAGTTATTTATCCAAAGGTTGTTTAGTTTTTTATGAGGAGTAAGTAAACAGCATAAAAAGATAGGGTCCTATTTAAAAACATCTGATGTGTTACACTCACATGAATTTCTCTACTCTTGTACAAACTATTATTACAAACGCTTATTCTCCATATGCTTCATGTTAATCGAGATAACGAGATGTTAATCTTATTGCTAATTTTCTTGTAGATGCAACGGAAATTGGTAGGCTTTAAGCTATAGTCAAATATTTTAAGAGCTGGTTGCTATGTGGAGTATTCTATTCTCTTTGTAATGCCAGGACAAAAAAAATGAATAACGAATTTGAGAAACAGTGTAAGTATTGGAAAATTTAAGGGAATAACAAGCAATATCTCAAATGGTTCACCCAACAAAAAATGTATATGACATAAATTGTGTATTTTAACGCGATCTACATTTTTGTATAGTAAACTTTTGTCTATCTCTTTTGGTTTACCAGTTATTCAAAAGCCGTTCGCAATGAAGAATACTTTTGGAGTTATTCCCAGAAAATTCGTGACATACATTTCATTTGTCATGAAAATACTTTAAACGTATGATATTTTAATCAAAATCGTTAGAGCCATTTTTGAGAAAATTAAAATGTTCTAAAAATGTTTCATGTAAAGGGTAATCTGGGGTGGGGGTATTTTCTTGAAAACCTTCGTGTCGCATCTCTGGAAGATACTCAACCTAAATACCAGGTTTGGTGTTTAGTTTATCCGACTGTTCGTTTCTGAGTTATGCTGTTCACAGGCACACACACAGATGGACATGTTTCCAAAAATGTTTTTTTTTTGGATTCAGAGGGTCTCAAAACATGTATTTCCGGTGAAATCTCGGTATCGAATTGTTGGGTGGAATACAATACTTCCCCTACTTACTATACGTAGTAGAGAAGGTAAAAATTAAATTCACGCCAAAATGACCATCACAACGTCCTCCGAATAAAACACGACTAATGGCATTTACTTTCCCCCATAATATCAAGTAGGTTTTATTAAAGACATTTCTTTCTACAACGCCTAGTTTTGGAGATATTGTACAGTCTCGAGTTAAATGGACCATACTGGATATAACATGTGTATTTCCTTTATTTCATCATACAAGATCGGTGTCCATAGAGCACATATGCCATTCTTTAAATTGTATTTCATATACACGTTATTTCCAGCTTGACGTTGTCACATTTCGGACACCCTAATATCCAAACCTTCCAGATTCCAGTGCCGATCTGAGATAACTGACGGCCTGTCAGTTATAATACAGCAGGGAACGAAGCCCTGGGGTCTTGTAAAGGTAGAAACGATAATTACAGCTGGGAAACGGTTTTCAATTACGGATACGCGGTTCAACTTGGGAATTCGCCAATTGAGGAAATCGTGCGTTTAGCTTTAAGACAATTCCTCGACTGAGGCTAGGCAACAACGATGCGTATGGTTTATTTTACCCCATTAAATAAACATTAAGGGGCCAGCATGTTCAAACTCTGTCGCATGATAACTTGTAATCTTGGGAAAATTTGTCGCATATGTTTATTAAGTATGCTAACTAATTTAAATTACTGGCATTCATGGTATATAATGCATTACGTTCCTTGAAACAGGTAAAAAAAAATGATCCTGCGATATATTATTGCTTCAAATTCTACAGTTATGTACACTGTTATGGCTGTCACGCCACCGAGCAATTTGTGCCTCAACTTTCCCTCTGGGACTGAAGGTATGTTGTGGTAAACGGTATTTCTACAGCCGAAACGGAAACGTGTCTATGCTTTCGATTTACATAGTGTGTTTCTTCATTTAATGTTAGCAGAATATCATCATTTGTGTTCAATACTAGCCCTTATTGGTTTGAATTTAAATCAGACACATACGCATTACCCCAGACTGTTCCAGCTTGGGTGCTCACCAGTGAAGCAGTTATTTTGTTCTAGGAGTTGTATTGTAGTTCAACTGTTAGGGAGCCGAACTTGAAGTAGTTGCAACCGCACGTATGGTACCCGGTAGCCTTTGACCCAAAATATACTTCCTAATTTGACTGTTTCTTTAAATATTTAATATTTATGTTTACCTCGGCTGCGTCAGTATTTATTTTAGAGACATGGATGTCTTGGCAGGGTTGTGGTGCGACTGAAAAATGTAGGCTTACACAGATTTTAAGTCTTTCTTTACTCCTTTTATTAATGCTTGACACGTTTTAAATAACACTTCACTGATATAGTGAGCTGTGAGATTTTTTTATTAATTACTTGCACTTTTTAACACGTAAAACTATTTTTTTCCTCTCACACGAATATTTATTAAATATCTTGAGGACGCATCTCGCATCCGGTTACAAACACTGTGTATATGCAACTGACTTCTAAATTTGTAAATTTTTCTCCTTTTTTACTTTTTGATTGGCTAATCCTAGTCCAATAGAATATCTTCATTTAACTAAACTTTTTCTGGTTGTTGATTGGCTATTTTATAAACTGTCACTAAAATTACATTATTGCTTCCAAGAATCACAAGTAACATTTAAACTTTCTAATTAATTATTGCCTCAAGGTTACCTCATTGTTAGCAACTTTTAACTTATTATTCTCACAGCTCCTGCATTATTAAATTACGTAATACATTCACACAACATTATTACACATGTATACAATAATATAAACATATACAATGACTGTAATATACACTTTTTATATCTTGTTACATACACATACTGCTTTAAGGCGGGCTGTTATTGAATTTATATATTATATAATTAGACTGAAATCATTTAAATGTTAAAAATACTGCATCACCAGAGAGCAGCAGAGTGTTAGCAACTCACAGGAGTCTGCCTGCAGCATGCAATACAGCTCGGCATTGGGAGCAAACTGTTTTCACGGCTGAATGAAATGGCAGGAAGCACCAGCACTTGTGCCATGACCTTCGTCCAGTGACATATTGGTTATCAAACTCCCTCTTCAGCCGTATTGTTGCTGTTTATACGCGAGTACTCTGACTCAGCCTGTATCAGGCTATTAACAACGGCCGGGCCTAGATATGCGGCGAAAAACACCTAACTTGAGTAGCTGGAAGACATGCTTCGCTACAACAGTCCACACCAGCCCCTGAGTGAGGTCATCTCGTATTGGTTTGATGTCAAAATTAAGTGACTCGAACATTAACCTATATTTCGGCTTCAGGAGTGAAGGAGTAGGACAAACATTAAGTGGATTTCTAGAACCAGGTAAGGGTGGAAGTTGGGCATGGCAGAGGCGGACTAGTATATCCTTATTAACATAAACCAATGCGCTTTATATCGACACAATTCAATGCACTCAACTAGGCATATCACTCACTCTATAGATATACATATTTGGAGTGGATGTAGTATTTAATCAGTCAGTAATTGTATAAAACGCTTGATTGCTTAACGGATTTGAAATGTTGAACTGGCGGGGAGCTCCATTATGTGATGGAAAATTACCAGTTGTGTATAGGTACACTACATTGTGAAAACGAGATGCAGAACTTTTGAGTTTCCGTAAAGAAGCCACAAGGAAAGTAATTTTTGTTCGAGCAGGAAAGAAAATCCCGAAGCACGTAAACGATTCTGGAACAGGAAATTGTATTCCAGGAGAATGGAAGCCAAAAGAGTAAGATAGGGAGAGGTGTCGGCGACTTCCGGCAATAATTCAAACAGACAGTATTATACCATCTATTAGCATAGACAGATGTAGGGCTAACTCAACAGAGAACAAGGTTAACATGCAAATCTCGTCGTGCTCTGGCGGCATAAATCAGTAACTTTGTTGGGATCGCGAACTATGCCTTCAGTTCTCACTGGTGGCAGTGCTCAACAGTTCCAACGATATTTCGTTCAAATTAGTATTCTGCAGGTTAGGAAAATATTTTTTTAGATAATTATAAATTTACACATAGTCAAAAAATGGCTTACTATTCAGTAGTCAAAAACAGTGCTTGTAAAAAAAATCTGATGTGTTGCACTCACATGACTTTCTCTACTCTTCTACAAACTATTTTTCCAAACGCTTATTCTCTATATGCTTATGTTAATCGAGATGTTAATCTTATTGCTAATTTTCTTGTAGATGCAAGGGGAATATGGTAGGTTTTAAGCCATAGTCAAATATTTTAAGAGCTGGTTGCTATGTGGCGCATTCCGTTCTCTTTGCATGTCTAAGACAGAAAAAAATGAATAACGAATTCCCATTTGAGAAAAAGTATAAGTATTGAAAAATATAAGGGAATAACAAGCAATATCTCGAAAATGGTTCACTCAATAAAAAAGACTAATATGACATAATATGTCTATTTTAACTCTACATTTTTTGTGTAGTAAAATTTTGTCTATCTCTAATGTTTACCAGTTATGCAAAAGTCGTTCACAATGAAGAATACTTTTGGAGACATTCCCAGAAAATTCGAGATATACATTTAATTTGTCATGAAAATATCTTAAACATATGATATTTTAATCAAAATCGTTAGCCATTTTTGAAAAATTAAAATTTTCGAAAAATGTTCCATGTAAAGGGTAATCTGGGGTGGGGAGATTTTCTTGAAAACCATCGTATCGCATCTCTGGAAGATACTGAACCTAAATACCAAGTTTGGTGTTTATCCGACTGTTTTTTTCTGAGTTATACTGTTTACGAACACACACACAGACACACACACACGGACATGTTTCCAAAAATGCTTTTCTTGGATTCAGGGGTTCTCAAAACATATTTCCGGTGAAATCCAGTATCGAATTTTTTGGTGGAATACAATACTTCCCCTGTTTAATATCAGTAGTAGAGAAAGTAAAAAGAGTATATTATGTATTTATTTCTATTCCTTTGCATTTGTTTTGTACAGAAGACTGTCTGGCGTAACCTGCGATTTCAAGAAGAGTATAAACAGTTTTTAATTTATCTAGTACGTACATAGCAGCTAGAGAAGATATTATATTCCAACCAAAATTTCCATACCAAACCTTCACCGGAAATGCATGTTTTGAGGCCCCATGAATCCAAAAGGTACTCTTAGAAAAAGGGCCGCGCGTGTGTGTGTATGTGTCTGTGAACAGCACAGCTCAAAAACGAAATACTGGATAAGTACCAAACTTGGTATTTAGTTTCGGTACATTTCAAAGATGTGACACAAATATTTTCATGGAAATTCTCCCACTCCAGACTACCCTTTACGTGGAAGATTTTCCCAAATTGTTTATTTTCTAAAAAATGGCTAACGATTTTGATTAAAATATCATATATTAAAGATATTTACATGGCAAATATAATGCATGCCTAGAATTTTATAGGAATAGCCTATGAAGTCCACTTTATTTGGAAGAAATTTTGTACAACCTTGTATAACTGGTAAACGTTAAGCGATAGACGAAAGCTTAATGCACAAAAATGTAGATCTCTTTAAAACATAGAATTTATTTCAAATACGTTTTATGATGGCGTTAGCCATTTCTTAGATATCTATTATTGAAGGTTTGAATTGTTCATTTCTTGTTATTTCTCTTAAAGTCCTGTCAGCATTCAGTTGTTTCTCGCAATGACATGGAAACAGTATGGAATTTTAAGGCCAGCATGTAGCGTCCGGTTCTTAAACATTTGACTGTCGCTGTTCCGTTTGTATCTATAACCGAATGTTTAATGTAGCTACTGCAAAGGTTTATTTGGATTAGGGCGTAGTACACAAAAAAATCTGATGTGTTACACTCACATGCCTTTCTCTACTCTTGTACAAACTATTTTTACAAACGCTTATTCTCCATATGCTTCATGTTAATCGAGATGTTAATCTTACTGCTAATTTTCTTGTAGGTGCAAGGGGAGTATGGTAGGTTTTAAGCGATAGTCAAATCTTTTATGCGGTGGTTGTTATGTGGCGCATTCCATTCTCTTTGCATGTCCAAGACATAAAAAAATGAATAACGATTTGAGAAAAATTGTAAGTATTGGAAAATTTAAGGGAATAACAAGCAATATCTCGAAAATGGTTCACTCAACAAAAAAAATGTATATGACATAAATTGTGTATTTTAACGCGATCTACATTGTTTGTGTAGTAAACGTTTGTCTATCTCTTATGGTTTACCAGTTATGCAAAAGTCGTTCACAATGAAGAATAATTTTGGAGACGTTCCCAGAAAATTCGAGATATAAATTTCATTTGTCATGAAAATATGTTAAACATTTCAATATCGTTAGAGCCATTTTGAGGAAATTAAAATTTTCGAAAAATGTTCCATGTAAAGGGTAATCTGGGGTGGGGGGATTTTCTTGAAAACCTTCGTGTCGCGTCTCTGGAAGATACTGAACCTAAATACCAAATTTGGTGTATCCGACTGTTCGTTTCCGAGTTATACTGTTCACAGACAGACAGACACACACACACACACACTCAGGCACACACACGGACATGTTTCCAAAAATGTTTTATTTTGATTCAGGGGGTCTCAAAACATATATTTCCGGTGAAATCTCGGTATCGAATTTTTGGGTTGAATGCAATACTTCCCCTACTTACTATACGTAGCACAGAAGGTAAAAAGCGATTCTCTTATCCACTTTACATCAATAATGATAAATATTTGTCTAGCAACGTCTTCAGATTAGACAACAATATTTGTCACATGCAAGGTGCGGAGACAATACTCAGCTGTTCCTGTCACAAACAATGTTTTGTAATGACTCCATATGAAGACAAATTAGCAGTCGTATAGAATTCAGTAGGAATAAAGAAAACTTTACAGGGGCTTCTAAAGATCTCGTGGGAATTCACCCAGAACTGTTGTAGAATAAAATGCCAAGTTTTGGCCAGGAAGGAAGGCAACATACATGAAAAATCTGATGAGTGACGCAGTAATCTGTATCACAAATTATGTAAATGTCAGAGTGATTGTAGTGTGAATATGCATTTTTGTGTGACATTGATTTGAGATGTTTGTTAATTATAAGCATTGTCGAGAGGTGGGTTTATACGGCCCTACTGAAACTGACAATAATAGCGTGCAATAATGTAGCGAGGGGGTGAGATGTTTATCATTATTAGAGACGAGAAAATGACATCAGAGTGGCGAGTTTTTCTTAGAATTTGCTGGAACATTTTCCCCAGAGCATATGTTTTCGTAATTTTCATTGGATATAAAAATAGACGCTAATGTTGGCGCGTTTTATTAACCAATAGCAGCTCGGTTATAATCTTTAGGCATATCGGGGTGTAGGAGTATAAAAAGGGCTATGTCAGAGTCAGATTCCCCCAGTCCATCGGAAACATTTGTACATTACACGTCGTCTTCAGTCCATCGGAAACATTTGTACATTACAGCTCGTCTCCAGTCCATCGGAAACATTTGTACATTACACGTCGCTGAGTTCAACAGAAACAGTCATGGTGAATACATAGCATAGTTTATTGATTCGCAGGTTACGCGTAGCAAAGTTATGAAAAATCTCAAGTGTCGTAAAGTTAATTACACAAAAAGTTGAAGTACGCGAATTAATAATGTGCAGTAAAGAAGTTATTATAACAGTTTCAGTTTGGCGACTGTCATGATTAATAGGTGAAAGTGAATAATGTGTTAAGACAATAAAAAGTGTAAAACAAATTCTTTCATCAGTGTTATCTTTGGATAAAAACTCCTTTCCGTTTAGACACCTGATTAAGAGATTTGCTTGACCGAGAGATCATAGCTAGCCGGAGGACAGTGAACCCAAAATTAAATACAATAACAGGCGCTCAGTAAAAGATAACACGAAGTGACCGCGACAAATTGTCTTTTATACTTGCGGCAGATAAAAATGAAACATCTTCCAACTACCAACATTAATACCCTCACATGAGATGCATTTACATGACTTTCTCTACTCTCTATCTTTATTAGTGGACTTACAAGCTACTCTTACTAAAGCTTATTTTTGTATCTACTACGTTTTAATCCAAATGTCAAATGACAGTCAAATGTTTAAGAACTGGATGTTATAAAATTCCTTACTGTTTCAAAGGAATCGCAGGGAAAAACTGAAAGTCAATGATAAATAAAAAGTATTGAACAGATCGAATCATTAATAAACGATGACTCGGAAATAGCTGATGCCATAAAAAAGTTTTTTGAAATAAATTGTATGTTTTAAACAGATCTACTTTTTTGTATAGGACATTTTCATCTATTCCTTAATGTTTACTAGTTATACAAGATAATACAAAATATCTTCCGAATAAAAAGGACTTCATAGCTATTCCCAGAAAATTCAAGTTATGCATTTTATTTTTTATGTAAATATATTTAATATATGATATTTAAACAAATTCACTAGATCCATTTTCTAAAAAATCAAAATTTTTTGAATATATTCCATATAAAGACTAGTTGGAGATGAAGATTTTGTTGAAAATTCTTGTAACGTATCTTTGGAAGGTACTGAACCAAAATACAAACTGTAGTATTTAACCGACTTTTCGTATTTGAGCTATACTGTTCACATACATCCTACTTTTGTCCTAATTTTCACCGAGCGAGGTGGTGCCCCTGTAACGTGTACGACCTGCATTCAGGAGGTTCCGGGTTTGATCTCCGGTGACCGCCCATTCTGGCCCATAATGTTTTCGTGGTTTCCCTATGTCGGTAGGCAAATGCTGAGGTGGTTCCTCTTCTAGCATGACTTTCCTGTCTCTAATTTCCTGTACCCATCGTTTCCTTCATTGTCATCTATTTTAAGGTTATAGAACCAGGCGACGTTGTCCGGCGTGTTGCGACGGGGTGGTGGAATTGCGCTTTTAAAGGTTTCTTCAGTTAGGATCTGCTTCTGGGTGGGCGCTCCTTAGGGAACTCTATGGTTAGGAGCTAATGGATGGGCTTGCATGACGACGGATCTGGTTGGCCTTCAGGTCTCTCCCCTTATCACTGCGGATTGAGGGACCCCTTCCATTCTTCTGTACCTTATCTTCAGATATCTCAGTTTTCATACACACGCTATTGCGCTGAACCTTTTCTAACAATATTTTATTTGATTTTGAATGTGATTTCCAGTGATTTTTGGATGAAATGTCATACTTTGAATAACAGACACACAAAGTAATATTTTATTTCCAGAATTCCTTCGAAATTGTAATACGCAGAGAAATCGTTTGACTGTTATACTACTAATACTACCAGCTTCTTGCATATGTGCCAATAACACGTGTGGTGCAATCAAGCGTTCCCCTTCCATAGGTCCACGCAGTAGGAATAGGGTTCATACCAACACAGCAGGGGCTCAAAGAGCAAGTGAACAAAATATAGCCTTGGTGCTCATTAATTTGAGATGGCATTTGAAACAGCAATGGTTCGCATTGTGCCATTACATTCTAGTGCACTATAAACCGCTTTCTGCTCGTTTTGGTCGAAAAGCTCGTGTGTTATTTCTCTTTGAGTTCAAAGGGTTTGCAGATCAGGAAACAATACCAATCACCTCGTAACCGCTCGCCGAAACTGATCCCAGTAAAACTCGCAGCAGGCCATGGAATTCATACAGCCATGACCCACTTTACAGCAAAAGAGGGAATTTTCGGGAAAGCGCTAAAATAACAGCACAACGTAATGTTAATTAAAAAGGCCCTTTCTTTGTTCTTCTCTTGGTTTATTTTTCTGTAACGGAACCAAGTCGAGTCAATAATTAACATCTGGTTGTAAATTAAAAAGTCTCAGAAATACGTTTGATGTATTTTCTCGTCAGAGGGAGCCTGTCATATTCCTGTCATACATCAATCACTGCGGATAGGCTGTTACCACTTGCGTGGGTAAAATATGAGCTTCACCCTCTTGTTTCGAGCTCGTTGCTATGTCAAAATGCGAAGAGGACACTGCTGGCGTTTAAATCATAAAGCCACGGTGGGAGATGTAATGGTAAACCTAATCTGTTAATTAAAACCTTTGTGTAATATTCACATGACTTTCCCTACTCTCATCATTTATTAGTGGGTATGAAAATAATTCTTACGAAAGTTTATTACCTCCCTACTTCATTTTAATCGAGATAAACCTTTCCGGAAAAACTGCATTGCAAATTTCGTTACAAACACAAAGGGAATAGCGATTCGCAAATTCGCGAATCCATGACTTCATGAGAAAAAAAAAACAATAAAAAACCTGGTTATTCAACCCCGGCATTTAGGTTGCTATACCGGGGCATATATCCAAATTTTCTATTTCTTGAATCAAATTTTTCAATTCTTATATACATTCATTTAACAGATTAAGTCTATAACTACTACTTAACTACAAAGAGAATATAAAATGAGTAGATAGTAAAGGTGTAAATAAATAATAACTACAAAATCTATAAATCTATATTAATATTGGTAACCAGCATAAAAGCAACTGGCATCCAGCTACTTAACAAACGAAACTTACTACAGAACTACTTAGCAAAATCTTTTAGCTTAAATAATTTTTTTCTATTATACAGTTCAATTAATATATAATAAAACTTATTTAATATATTATTATAATAATTTACAAATTTACTAGCATTTTAAATGTATACTTTTCACACTAAAATAATTATATATAAACTAACAATATTTCCTTCATATACATTTTTATTTATTAATTTCGTTTAAATTACAAAAGAAACTTAGAATAATTTACCTTATTTATATTTATATATACATTTATAATTAATTCATAACTTATTTTTCCTTTCCTACTCTCTATAATTACATACCTTTACCTAACTAATAATAAAATCCTATTAATTACTACTGTTTAAAATTATTTAAAACATTTCATACCTATCTTCACACTTACTATTTAATGCTAAAATATTTATTTAAACTCAAATACACTACATCAAATCATTTTAATTTAATAATCTAGACACAATAAAGTTATAAACTTTATATATGTCTTATTTCATTCATTCATTGATCATATATCCTATTCATATTTCTATTCAATAAGTTAACATTTAAAATGTTTAATTCAAATTAGAATTGTATATATATCACTATATCCCATTATTATTAAATTAACATTTATATTTCAATTTACAATAATTTAATTTAAATATATCTATAACCAAATCTTCATTCTTCTTATCCATCACTCACCACACAACACATAATTTCTACACACAGCTCTTATCTCCACACCTACACTTCACATTCACCATTTAAATTGGAGCTGAATAATAATAAAAAAAATTCTCCCATTATGAAAACCTACAACAAACTACACCTTCAAACATCCATCTCTCACAAAATCTCTCCTACTCCTCCTCCTCTACGGCAACAATGTCTGCCTCATTTACTGTACCCGCGCCTTCTTCCTCTCTCTCTCTCTCTCTCTCTCTCTCCCCAGATTCCAAAAGGTATCCTTATCCATCTCCTACTCAGGATTTACAGCCAAATTCTCTACACAATTCTCTTCTTCTATCCAAAATCCCGATTTCCCTTCCCACCCTTTACGAGAAACAGCTGAAAGTCAAAAGATTTTAAAAGCATGACAAAGTGTTGTACAATTCGAACCATTAATAATAGATATCCCGGAAATAGCTAATGCTACAAAAAATATTTGAAATAAATTACCTATATGTTTTAGGCATTATCCACACTGATTAACAATTAACAAAACTGGTCATGTGCAACATGTTAACAGTTTATATGTTGGCCAAATTTTGATCACAGAATTGACTACTTAACATGTTAATCGAAAGAGCTGTGCTTGATACTTTTAACATGTTGGATGTTTTCCGCTTTTAATTCTTTCTTTGTGTATGTGATTGGGTGAACTTCGGAAGTTTCCAGACTATAACCATGGCAACGGCGTACTTCTGATTCCTTCAAGATATAGTGTTAGGTAGTTTTGTGTTGACTCATTCTGTGCTCGTATACTTGATTTAGTTTGCCTTGTAATACAAAGAATGGACAATTATACCAAACTAAGTGCAATTTATTGTTGTCCCAGAGGCAATATCTGGGGGAAAAACATAGCTAGAATATTGCATAAAAGCTCAAGTCTGGCAACTGGAATGGCTGCTCTCAAATGTGTGTCCTTGTTGTGAATTATAGGTTAGAAACCTTGCTGAAATCAAAGTTGGAGACACTTTGACGTGTTCTCAAGAAATTTTAAACTCATTCAAAATATTTTCACTACTGTGTCGATTAACCAGATAGAACCTCACCACCTTCTACTTTTCTTTTTATTACACACCAAGCACAGATAAAAATAGCAATAAGCAAATCCTCATCACTGAAGTACATTTTTCTTTTATTTGAGAGATTTTGTTGCCCCAGCAAGTTAACTGTTATGGATAGAAAGTTAAAGGTTCAAAGTTACAACATGTTGAAGACATTTAACATGTTGAATGAAACATCCTATTAATTGTTGAATGTTAACTGTTGGTGTGGACTCACCTTTAGAGTGGACTCACCTTTCTATTTGTCATGTAAATATGTTTAATATATTGTATTTTAATCATAAATGTTAGAGCCATTTATATAAAATAAAAATGTTCTAAAAATGTTCCATGAAAAGCTTAAGTTTGGGATAGGGAAATTTTCTTGAAAATCTTTGTGGCGTATCCTTGAAAGTTTAAACTTAAATACCAAGTTTTTAATGTTTCTCAGAGTTCCAGGTTTTGAGTTATGCTGTTCACAGACCCTTTCCTAAAAAGTTGTTTGATTTCAGGATTTCTCAAAGTATACACTTCCTGTAAAATCTCGACATCGAATTTTTCGATAGAATGCAATACTTTCTCTTTCTACTGGGCATATGATAGAGAAAGTAAAAAAAAAATGTTGCAATTTATAAAAATTACTTCATCTGCTAGTGTCATATATAGAGATTGTTTTCAAATGGTATTACCAACTCCGTAAAATTAGTTGCGTATGGCAACACATTATTATCTACCCCTAGAATGTAAAATATAACTATTTCTCTCAAAAAGGTTCCAAATTCTGTCTCCAGAGATCACTCAATATACGCTAGAAATTACAAGATCCATGCTGAGTTTGATGCCAAAGCATACCAAAACTGAAAAAAATCCCTTTTAGTTTTCGATTATGATAAACATAATATTTATGTTCTTATGATTACAACAGTAAACATGGCTACATGTTTGGAAATAAGTACTGTATAATAATGCAATGACGTAACAAATTATGAAGTCCTATTTATAATGCTATATTTGTTTTATATTTCCATAGAGAAGGCTTCTTTAATTAATGTATTAGGACGCTGTGAAAAGTTGAAGGCTTTTTTACTTTCCTTACCACTTACATAGTAGGTAGATATTACATTTCACCCAAAATTTCGATACCAGGATTTCACCGGAAATATATGTTTTGAGGTCCTGGAGTCTTAAAAAAAACATTTTTAGAAAAATGCCCGTGTGCTTGTCTGTGAAGGACATAACTCAAAAACGAAAAGTCGTACATAAATACCAAACTTGATATTTAGGTTCAGTAGTACTTTACAAAGATGTGACACAAAAATGTACAAGAAAATCCCCCCCAAAATCTACCCTTTACATGGAACACTTCGAGATTTTTACTTTCTGTACTACGTATAGTAATAGGGGAAGTATTGCACTCCACCCAAAAATGCGATACCGATATTTCACCGGAAATACATGTTTTGAGGCCTCCTGAATCCAAAAAAGTATTTTTGGAAGCATGTCCGTGTGTAGGTGTGTGTGTGTGTGTGTGTGTGTGCGCGCGCGCGCGTGTCTGTTTGTCTGTCTGTGAACAGCATAACTCAGAAACGAACAGTCGGATGAACACCAAACTTGGTATTTAGGTTCAGTATCTTCCAGAGATGCGACACGAAGGCTTTCAAGAAAATCCCCCCACCCCAGATTACGCTTTACATGGAACATTTTTCGAAAATTTTAATTTTCTCAAAAATGGCTTTAACGATTTTGATTATAATATCATATATTTAAGATACTTTTATGACAAATAAAATTTATATCTTGAATTTTTTGGGAATGTCCCCAAAAGTGTTCTTAATTGTGAACGACGTTTGCATAACTAGTGAACCATAAGAGATAGACAAAATTTTACTATACAAAAAAAATGTAGATCGCGTTAAAATACACAATTTATGTCATATACATTTTTAATTTCTCTACTACGTATAGTAAGGGAAGTATTGTATTCCACCCAAAATTTCGATACCGAGATTTCACCGGAAATACATGTTTTGAGACCCCTGAATCCAAAACAAGCATTTTTGGAAACATGTCCGTGTGTGTGTGTGTGTCTGTGAACAGCATAACTCAGAAACGAACAGTCGGATAAACACCAAACTTGGTATTTGGGTTCAGTATCTTCCAAGGATGCGACACGAAGGTTTTCAAGAAAATCCCCCAACCACAGAGTACCCTTTACATGGAAGATTTTTCGAAAATTTTAATTTTTTCAAAAATGGCTCTAACGATTTTGATTAAAATATCATATGTTTAAGATATTTTTATGACAAATAAAATGTGTATCTTGAATTTCCTGGGAATGTCTCCAAAAGTATTCTTTATTGTGAACGACTTTTGCATAACTGGTAAACCATAAGAGATAGACAAAATTTTACTCCACAATAAATGTAGATCGCGTTATGATACACAATTTATATCATATACATTTTTTTTGAGTGAAACATTTTCGAGATATTACTTGTTATTCCCTTAAATTTTTCAATACTTTTCTCAAATGGGAATTCGTTATTCATTTTTTTGTCTTCATAGGCAAAGAATATTAATTTGTGGCAAAGGGAATGGTGCTGCACCTAGCAACCAGCTATAATAAGAGATATGTATGTGCTTAAAGGCTACTGTATTTGTATATTGCCCTTGTAAATATATATTCCTCTTACATCTAAAAGAAAATTAGCAATAAGATAGACTCTGCAAATGTTTATCTCGATTAGCATGAAGCATATGGAGAATAAGCGTTTGTATAAATAGTTTGTACAAGAGTAGAGAAAGTCATGTGAGTGTAACACATCAGAAATTTTTTTGTTGAGTGAATCATTTTCAAGATATTGCTTGTTATTCCCTTAAATTTTCCAATACTCCCACTTTTTCTCAAATGGGAATTCGTTATTAATTTTTTTGTTCTGATAATGCAAAGAGAATGGAATACTCCACATAGAAACGAGCGATAGTCAAACGATAATGTTTGACTATCGCTTAAAGCCTTGCATCTACAAGAAAATTAGCAATAAAATTAACATCTCGATATTTCTATTAACATGAAACATATGGAGAATCAGCTTTTGTAAAAATAGTTTGTACAAGAGTAGAGAAAGTCATGTAAATGTAGCACATCAGATTTTTTATTTTATTTGTATTTAGCCCCTTTAATTTCAATGTTTACTGTTCAGTGGGTTACTAAATAAAACTGAGCTGAACGAAGATTACTTTAACAAGAGAATACGCCCCCCTTCGATTTAGTTATACAAGCGATGCGTAATGAGATCTTGATGGCAGCATGTTTTTCAAATAGCGTGGTATTCCCTAGTAATATACAAAGCACTGTTACATTTAAGTAAATATAGGTGTTTATTGAGTGTAAAGATCATTGCAATTAAAGTATGGGCGAACGATTTTGGCCCTGGCCGTTTAACAGCCATCTTCTCTCCTTTGGTTACAACTCTAGTTAATATACATAGGTATAGCTTATGCAATGGAGGGGGACATCTCGCGCACATCGACCTACAGGGACCGAGCGGAATGGTTCAAGCTGTTAGTCCCGGGATTGTTCCCGGACGATCGCCCACTCTATCCCATGGGATTTTAGGGGTCGCCAGACGAATGCTGGGGTGGTTCATCTTCTACCACAAATCCCCTTCCTCTCATTTCCTGTACCCGTCATCCTCTTTGTTATCTATTTCAGGGTTGTGGGACCAGACGACGGTGTTCGGCGCGTTGTGGCTGGACGGTGGCTTGCGCACTGTAAAGGCTTCTTCCTTGGCGTCACTGCGGTATTACTGGTAGGTCTCTCCTCAGCGTGAGGCTTCACCCTGGAGGTTGGTGGCTTTTGGGCAGAGACCGTGCGGTGTCGGGTGCGTTATATCTGGAAACATTAGCCGGATCTGGTCGCCCTTCGGGTCTCTCCCCTCATCCTTTCCTTCCAGGGGTCACGTTGGAAGTACAATGGGCCGACTGGTCTGCGTGCTGTGCCCTGCCCCGATTCCGGGGGTCCCTCCGTGATACGGCCTCAGAGATCTATTGTAGCTACCACCCCCCGGGGAATGGAGGAAGTGAAGGTACCATAGGAGGCTATAGTCCGCAGGGACGCGCGGAAGTGCCTATTATTTCTAAGCTTGCAGACCCGTCCTGCTGCTAGAACCACCGAGAGAGGGCAGCGAACCACTCGCCAATCAAGCATCCCTCTGGTGTCGACGGGGAATACCCTTTTCATTGAGGATGCATCCACACCATCTGTCCTATACCGCCATACACCTCGAAACCTAGAAACAGAAATAAAATAAATAAATAAATAAAATCTGTAATACTTCACCCTGGTACCTAATTTCTAAAACTAAGACTTATAATTCATATCGTTAGATTTATTTTACATTTGTATGCTATACAACACAAACCATAAACTAAAAATCTATACCACAATTACACTAAAAACAAAGAAAAAGAAAATATATAACTTTAAAAGACATTACATATAAACTACACATCACAGCATCACACAATTTCAAAGCATTTAACACTTATCTTTTATCTAAAATTTCACGTTTTTATATATCTAGAATATATACCTATACCTAGTAGCACAGAAAATGAGAAGGAAACGGAATGAAAAGGAAATCGTGATAAGAGAGGAACCCACCCCAGCATTCGCCTGTCGACCCGAGGAACACAAAATACCCATGGGTTAGAGTGGGCGGTCAGCGGGGATCCAACCTGAGACCTCCAGAATGCGAGTCGCACACGTTACCGCTGCGCCACCTCGCTCGGTAGTTAATGTACACATTTAAACATTCAATTATTAGTCTCTAGGCTACTGCTTTTCACTGCCCTAAATCAATTTATTTTAACTTTATATGGGTACTCTCTTTACCTTTTATTTGTTGCCTTTAGCTTAAAAGTTTCTTTACACTATCTTATTGCCAATATTACACCATTTGTGTGCAATTAACTCTTCCTTCCACTTCTTAGTATCATTGTATTCAAATGCAATATTGTGATTTTATCCAGTTTTAACTATTACTTCATTTAGTTCTCACTGTTAGTTTACTTTCTTCGCCACATAATGAAATATACACGACGTAGCCTCTTCTTCGGATGGTTCACACGCTCGGGAGTCGAACACAAGACCTCTCTCATCTCTTGTAATAGCAACACTCACTGCACGTGACAGCAGTCGTCACAAACTCGCTCGGAGAACAACATTGAATTATAAGCACTTGACGTCGAACCAGAAGCTCACTTGCGAGAGTCCTCACTGATATAGGCGTAGGAAATTTACATACGCGATCCGCTTCTCCCGGAATCCTAACTAAGACAGACGTTATATCCCCACCACTCGCGACTAGCCAAGTTACCAGCCAGCAGTGAAAACAACAATATGTCTGGTAATGACAATGAACCCCCCCCAAATTATTAATACGCCACAATATGTACTTGGTAAAGGTAGGTACATATTAAGGCCGCAACGGCCCTGTTTGCTTCGAATGTGACCCTTGGGAGAGAGAGATGAAGGAGAGACACGAAAGGTGATAGATCCGGGAAACAACGTGTGAAAGCATGAACGGAGTCCCTAATGTTTCCCGTTCGAACGCATCCGACGCCGCTCAAGCACAAACAGCCCGTGACCTCCCGGGGGTCCCCGAAAGGGAGACTGCTGTAAGAGCATCCGGAGGCGGGATCTAGCTGAGCAGTCCGACCGACGTCAGGGAGATACCTTCACAAAGCGCAGCTCTACCGCCCAGCCGCAACACGCCGAACACCGTCGCCTGATCCTTTAACTCTGAATCAAGTAATGATAGAGATGATGAACAGGATATGAGAAACAGGAAAGCCTTGATTTTTTTTTAAATTTTATTAATTTTTTTAGGATCCACCTTTGCATCGCCTACCGACCCGGGGAAGCCACGAAAAACCCATGGTCAGAGTGGGCGGTCGAACCCATTACCTCCAGAATACGAGCCTCAGACGTTATGGCAAAGCCACTTCTCTCGGTGAGGATGTGGTCAAAGAAATCAGAAGAAAACTGTGGATCTTTGGATTTTCACAGATACATTGCGAGTCCATTGCTACACTACTTCATCCAGTGTTACTACTTAATTAAAAACCTAGATATATAAAAACCTTCATTATTTGTTTTTTTTTCCTTTTATACACCATTTTTCACCCCTAGCTAGTTTATTTCCTCTCTTACGGGACACCGTCTGAATTTCGTAACCCTTTTTTTAATTTTAAAACTATTCACTTGATGATTGGCAGGGTTAATATGAATAAATAAGAAAATGACTGCAAAAATTACAAAATCCAGCTCAAATAGTTTTTGATACAATATAACTAATATTTCTAATTAGCAAAAAAAATGCAACCATTTTTGCGCATTCATATTTATCATAAGTATGATAGCGACTTTAGTAAAGTAAAAATAAAAATAAGGATTTTATTCAAGTTGATGTCTTAACAGAAAACTAAATGTGTTTATGAAGTTGTTGATGTTAGAATTATCCTTGTATTTCAGTATAAATTAATTTTTTGTGAGCCAATGAATAAAGCAATCATAAAATGCATCCTTGAATTTTTAGATAGCATATTTTAGATTAGATTAGATTTTCATATATATCAAAGCAGAACTGAAATGCAAGCAAGCATTTCATGCGGAAAAATGTAAAGCTGAAAAAAATCTCATGTGTTGATGTCACATGACTTTCTCTACTCTTGTACAACTATTTTTACAAGCGCTTATTCTCCTCTACTTCATGTTAATCGAACTTATTCCTATTATTGAAAATTTTCTTGTAGATGCAAGGGGAATATGGTAGGCTTTAAGCGATAGTCAAATATTTTAAGAGCTGGTTGCTATGTAGAGTATTCCATTCAGTTTGTATGTCCAGGACACAAAAACACGAATAACGAATTCCTATTTGAGTATAGGAAAGTTCAAACAAATAACGAGGAATATCTTGAAAATGGTTCACTCTACAAACAAAAGTATATATGACATAAATTATGTGTTTTTACGAAATCCACATTTTTTGTTTAGAAAAACTTTAGCTATCTCTTACGGTTTAACAGTTATAAAACGTCATTCAGAATGAAGAGGACGTTTGGGGACATTCCCAGAAAATACAAGATGTACATTTCATTTGTCATGAATATATCTTAAATATGTGGTATTTTAATCAAAATCGTTAGAGACATTTTTGAGAAAATCCAAATTTTCGAGAAGTGTCCATGTAACGGGTAGTATAGGGTGGGGGATTTCCTTGAAAATCTTCATGTCGCATCTTTGGAAGATACTGAACCTAAGTACCAAGTTTTATGGTTTCAGAGACACACACCGGCACACAGAGATATAGACTGACACACACATGGACATTTTTATAAATTCAGGGACCTCAAAACATGTATTTATGGAGGAATGCAATGCTTCTCCTGCTTACTATACGTAGTGGAGAAAGTAAAAATATACACAGACAGGGTCCAGTGGGATTATAAGGGAGTACTTGGGTGATTTAAATATGTTGCTGTTTTTTTAAAAATGACAGGTGTCAATAGAACATTTACATGATGTGATTTAAAAGTCAAAGGTTTTGTAATTTTCACCTAAACACTTAAGTTAATGTTTAGTTCCCATTCATTTGTGAATGCTTTAGGTAAATAAAGGTCTTTTTTGTTTTGCTTTACCCTGTAGTATTTATCTTCGCCGCTGACATGCACCCTATGGTGTTTCGGCGGTAATGGCTGGATATTGGCAGAATCCATGCAGCGCGTTGAGGCGAGCAGAGCCATGGAAACGAGATTCTGGCCCCGGGACATGCATACATGCATGACCATTTCAAATTCAAACATGCCGTGAAATCGGACAGAAACAAGAAAAGTAGACGAACAGATCAGAAAGGGAAGTGGGTCTCTGGTGTAGCATATTGCCCAGGAATATCTCTGAATGGAATGATTCGATACAGGATTGGAAATTGGAGAGAGAGGATTTGTTCTGGCTTGTTTCGTTTGTTTTTCAGGCCGCAAGAAGTCTTTGTAGAGGTTGTTCTTAAAGGAGTTAATTCTATCGAACTCAAAATTTCAAACTGATTAATACACATTTCTGAAGCAGTACACAAACAAGGTTAGCACAGATTTTAAAGTTTTATTTTTATGAAATTTAATAAAGTTAATATTCTTATCCAAATTTTTACTTTCCCTACTTCGTAGAGTTAAGTGGGAGAAGTATTTTATTTCACCCAAAAATTCGATACCGAGATTTCACCGGAAATACATGTTTTGAGACCCCCTGAATCCAAAAAAAGCATTTTTGGAAGCATGTCCGTGTGTCTGTCTGTGAACAGCATAACTCAGAAACGAACAGTAGGATAAACACCAATCTTGGTATTTAGGTTCAGTATCTTCCAGAGATGCGACACAAAGGTCTTCAAGAAAATCCCCCCACCCCAGATTGCCCTTTACATGGAACATTTTTTTAAAATTTTAATTTTCCAAACAATGGCTCTAACGATTTTGATTAAAATATCATATATTTAAGACACTTTCATGACAAATAAAATGTATATCTTGAATTTTCTGGGAATGTCTCCAAAAGTGTTCTTAATTGTGAACGACGTTTGCATAACTAGTGAACCATAAGAGATAGATAAAATTTTACTACACGAAAATGTAGATTGCGTTAAAATACACAATTTATGTCATATACATTTTTTTGGGTTGAGTGAACCATTTTTGGGATATTGCTTGTTATTCCCTTAAATTTTCTAATACTTACTCTTTTTCTCAAATGGGAATGCGTTATTCATTTTTTTGTGTCGTGGTAATGCAAAGAGAATGGAATTCTGCACATAGCAACCAGCTCTTAAAATGTTTGACTATCACTTAAAGCCTACTAATTCCCCTTGCATCTACAAGAAAATTAGATTTGAAGTAGTTTGTATTGAAAGAGTTGTATTATATTTCAACTGTTGGGGAACCGAACTTGTACTAGTTGCAACCGCACGTGTAGTAAACAGTTTCCGGTAGCCTTCGCCCCAAATGTACTTTCAGGTGGCCTTTTCCCCAAGTTTAAAAAAATTAACTTTGTAATTAAACTGTTTCTTTAAGTATTAAATAATTATGTTTGCCTCGTCAGTATTATTGTTAGAGACATGGAAGTCTTGGCAGGGCGTGATTCAACAAAAATGTACTTACTCAGATTTTAAGTTTTAATACACACCTTTTTATTAATCCTTGACACAAAATAAATAGCACTTCACTGATATCGAGAGCTGTGAGATTCTTTTATTTAATGCTTGCATTTTTTAATACATATACTATTTTCGTCTCCCACGAATACGCATTTAATTTCTCGAGGACGCATCATGCATCCGGTTACTATCACTGTCTGCAGGCAACTGACTAGATTTCAACCGTCTAAACTTGTAAATTTCTGTATTTCAAGTCTCTGATTGGCTATTTTTACTCAATAGAATACCTGCATTTAACTAAAGCTTTTTGTGGTTATTGATTGGCTATTTTTTTATGAAATGTCACTAAAATTACATTAAGGCTTCCAAGAAACACAAATAACATTTAAACTCTTAAACTCATTATTGCCTCAAGGTTACCTCATTGTTAGCAACGTTTAACCTACTATTCTCACAGCTCCTACATTATTAAATTACGTAATATATTCACATAATATTATTACACATGGATACAATAATATAAGCATATGCAATGAATGTTGCATACATTTTACAAATTATTACATACACATATTGCTTCAAGGCGGGCTGTAAAATACTGCCTCAACTTTGACCATGAAAACTTAAGTATGGGCAATAAATAATTTTTTTCATATTTTCTAAGCTTGAAAGAATAATAGTTATTATAATATAATTTCTAAGTTATACATTTGCTTACTGAGATAAAACGTTTTTTTTCTTTTCTTTAGAGTCTTTTTCATTAAAATTCCGTAAATTTTCTACAATTTCATTTTCTCGTACAAACTAGTAAAATTACAGAAAAAATATGATATGTTACACTCGCATGACTTTATCTACTCCTGTACAAACTATTTTCACAAACACTTATTCTCCTACTACTTCATGCTAATCGAGATAAATTATCTTATTGCTAATTTTCTTGTAGGTCCAAGGGGAATTTGGTAGGCTTTAATCTTTTAAGAGCCGGTTGCTATATGGAGCATTCTTTGCATGTCCAGAATATAAAAAACAAATAAATTTCCATTTGAGAAAAAGTATAAGTATTGGAAAATTCAAACACATAACAAGGAATATCTCGGAAATGGTTCACTCGATAAAAAAAATGAATATCACATAAATTGTGTTTTAACGAGATCTAAATTTTTTGTGTAGAAAAATGTGCATCTCTTACGGTTATGGAAAAGCCATTTAGAAAGAAGAAGACTTTGGAGACTTTCCCAGAAAATAGGTATACATTGTATTTGTCATGAAAATATATGATATTGTACTCAAAAATCGTTGGAGTCATTTTGGAAAAATGTTCCAAGTAAAGGGTAGTCCGGAGTGGAGGGATTTTCTTTAAAATCTTCGTATCGCATTTTTGAAAGATACTAAAGCTAAATACGTAGTTTGGAGTTTATCCGACTTTTCGTTTTTGAGTTATGCTTTCACAGACACACAGACACGCAAACGGACCTTTTTTCTAAAAATGTTTTTCTTTTTGAGGGAGCCTGAAAACGTGTATTTCTGGTGAAATCTCGATATACTTCTCCTACTTACTATACGTAGTAGAGAAAGTAAAAATAACGGGAGCTAAGAATATGCTGTAAAGATTCATTGTAAATTATTTCATTCCAAGTTTGTATCTGACAGTGCGGAATACCAAAGTGAGGCAGTATTTGAACACTTAAATGATTTCAGTCAAATTATATAATATAAATTCAATAACAGCCCGCCTTTAAGCAATATGTGTACGTAACAATATATAAAAATGCATGTAAAAGATATTGTATTAATTTTTATATTATTATGTACATGTGCAATAATGTTATGTGAATGTATTACGTCATTTAATAATGTACAAGATGTGAGAATAATAGCTTAAAAGTAGCTAGCAATGATGTAACAATGAGGTACCCTTGAGGCAATAATGAATTAGAAAGTTCAATAATGCTACTAGTCATTTTTGCAAACAATAATGTAATTTTTTGAGACAGTTTATGAAATAGCCAAACATCAACCAGAAGAAAGCTTAAGTTAAATAAAAGTATTCTATTGGAGTAGGATTAGCCAATCAGAAACTGAAATGGAGCAAAATTTACAAATTCAGAAGTCAGTTGCTTGTAGACAGTGTTCCTAACCGGACGCGAGCCGCGTCCTCGAGAAGTTTAATAGGTATTCAGCGTGAGACAAAAATAGTTCACGTGTTAAAAAGTGCAAGTGCACTATATCAGTGAAGTGTTATTTAAATCGTGTCAAGCATTAATAAAAGAACTGAAGTGAAACTATAATCTATGTAAGCCTACATTCTTCCACCACACTACGCCTTGTTAAGAAATTCATGTCTCTAAAAAGTAAATACTGACGCAGCCGAGGCAAATATAAGTATATAATATTTAAAGAAACAGTAAATATACAAAGTTAATATTTTTAAATTTGTGGTGAAGGCTACCGGATACCATACGTGCGGTTGCAACTACTTCAAGTTCGGCTCCCCAACAGTACAAATACAACTACTCCTCATAAAATAAACCCTACTTCAAATTGGCTTCCATACGAGGGGCAGAAACAAAACCTACTTCAAATTGACGCCCAAAGCGTGGTGCAAATAACGTAAAGGCAATAGCTTCCCCAAAAGGTAGCCTGGAACTGGTCAGGGATAGAACAGAACATAAACACAGAGCTCACAGAGAGCAACTCTACCATACCAGTAACGCATGCGAACACCCGACTGTCGACTTCGCAGCTAGAGTTAAGAATTCAGTATGACGTTACGTGTTATAGGTAGGGTGGTGGTTGTGTTGATTCCTCACTCAATGGTTATTTACCCTGGCTGAATATGAACTATTATGAGACATAAGTTATTCCCAATTATATTTATATATAAAAATGCGGAATTCAACAGTTTCGTCACTTTTTGAATATTTGAGTTCCCAGGTCTATACATGTTCGCATGTTTGTATATACGTCTCTTTTGTGAGTACGGAGAAAGCAAGAAACGACATGAATGTCGAGTGGGTTTGAGCCCAAGGGCGCAGTTGCCGCTGACCTCATTTCCTTTGCAAACTAATATGATGTCTTGACCACATAAGATCACAGAGCTCCACGTTCAAAGCGACATCTGATGCAGTATTCACCAGGTGAGTGCATTTTAAAACACCCTGACCTGCTTTATGCCCTAAAGGTCCAGGAACTTGATGTTGCTTCAGGTATGTAACCCTCGAGAGTGAACCGTATCTGCCGTGAGCTACTCCAGCTTCACCCCTCGACCTTTACCGGTTTCTAAGTTTCCATCCTGTATGTTTGAAATTTATTTCCATCTATAATAGAGTTTCACTTTTCGGACATCAAAATTCTGTGTTTTGCATTCTCTACCATTTATGGTAGAGGAAGGATTACTGCCACTCCAAAAATATGAATCTAAACTACTGAATACTGAACTAAAAAGTTTGTGTGTCTGTGTATGTGAGGGAGAGAGAGAGGAGGAGAGAGAGATTGTGAGAATTATGTAGTTTAAAACGAAAACCTGGATACACAAATTGCATGCTTAAGTCAGAAACCTTTTAAGGATGCAAGTGAACACTTAGACGATTTTCTCTCCATTCCGAATAACTCTTCACTTGAAAAGAAATATATATATATATATATATATATATTATTTCTTACGATTGTGACTAGAATACGAGTATATGTGTTAGATAATTGCATGGCGCATAAAATATGTATCTTGAAGTTTGTATAAGTCGCTTTTGAATCCTCCTTCATTCCTATAATTTAATATTAGCTGGAAAACAAAAGAGATAGACAACAACTTTCTTTACAAAAATGCAGACCTCGTTGGTGTTGTAGCTTTCTCATGCCATTGTTTTATACTTAAGTTTTATCAGAATGAAGGTTACTTTGATGCCGTATATTCGGTTTTTTACCTTCTCTATATTCGGGTTTTTACTTTCTCTACTACGTATAGTAAGTAGGGGAAGTATTGTATTCCACCCAAAAATTCCATACCGAGATTTCACCGGAAATACATGTTCTGAGGCCCCCTGAATCCAAAAAAAGCATTTTTGGAAACATGCCCGTGTGTGTGTCTGTCTGTCTGTCTCTCTGTGAACAGCATAACTCAGAAACGAACAGTCGGATAAACACCAAACTTCGTATTTAGGTTCAGTATCTTCCAGAGATGCGACACGGTTTTCAAGAAAATCCCCCACCCCAGATTATTCTTTACATGGAACATTTTTCGAAAATTTTAATTTTCTCAAAAATCGCTCTAACGTTTTGATTAAAATATCACATGTTTAAGATATTTTTATGACAAATGAAATCTATATCTAGAATTTTCTGGGAATGTCTCCAAAAGTATTCTTCCTTGTGAACGACTTTTGCATAACTGGTAAACCATAAGAGATAGACAAAATTTTACTACACAAAAAATGTAGATCGCGTTAAAATACACAATTTATGTAATATACATTTTTATTTTTGAGTGAACCATTTTCGAGATATTACTTGTTATTCCCTTAAATTTTCCAATACTTATACTTTTTCTCAAATAGGAATTCGCTATTCATTTTTTATGTCCTGGACATGCAAAGAGAATGCAATACTCCACATAGCAACCAGCTCTTAAAATATTTGACTATCGCTTAAAGCCTACCAACTCCCCTTGCATCTACAAGAAAATTAGCAATAAGATTAACATTCTATATTTCGATTAACATGTAGTAGATGGAGAATAAGCGTTTGTAAAAGTAGTTTGTACAAGAGTAGAGAAAGTCATGTGAGTGTAACACATCAGACTTTTTTTCTTTCGTTCGCAAAATTGATTTCTGATACAAACTGCACCAAAGCTGTATATTTTAATTGTATTAGTAGTTTTGGTCCTAGACTTTACAACAAACAAGCTATCATCTAAATTCCAAAACACAATTTTTTAACGTTTCTGCAAAATTGAAATAAATATCTAAGTGAAGGATTTTAATACTATACAGAAATAATATAGCGTCTATACAGAGTGAATCACCTAAAACGTGCACCGCAAATATTTCCGAAATGGAAAGTGCTATTGATGTGGAGTTTTCAAAGCATCGATTGGTAGTCAGGGGCTCGTACATTTAGGCAATAAACAGATTTTAATAATACTAAGAAAGTTTATTTTTTGAGCAAACATACAATTTTTTAAACGGAACGAAGCCTAGTTACATCAACAGAATAAAAGTAGGGTAAATTAGAATGTCAGTGGCGTTTGTTGCAAGAGTCAAGCGCAAGTGGTTTACAAGAAATCTTATTTTGAAACTTTTACGCACCGACACTTGTACAACTTGTGGTAGCAGAAACTAAAGAAAAACAAAAGGGAATTACAATACTTCTGTGGATTCTTACAAGTAAAGAGAACATAGCCCTTGAAGGGTGAGTTCAAAATGAACACCGGCAGCTTCAATACACGCTTCCAGTCTGCTATGGAAAGACTGCTGCACATGTTCTAGCATTTCAGCGGAAACTTCAGAGCAGGCAGCAGTAATACGTCGGTTCATATTGTCTGGTGTAGTTGGTACATCCTTGTAGAAAGTGTCTTTTAGCCTTCCCCACAGAAAGGGATCAGATCCGTTGAAGGGACCGGCCAAGGTACAGGTCCTCTTCGTCCATTCCAACGATTTGGAAACAATCCTTTAAGACAAGCTGTAGTACTTCGTGCACTATGGACTGGACAGCCATTACGTTGGTACCACAGGTTCCTCCTAGTCTGCAAAGGATAGTCTGTCAGGAGGCTGCGATACTTGTGCGAGCTCATTGTTCCTTCTATGAACAAAGGCCTATGAGCTGATGTTTCACACGTTTAAACTCTTTGGACGCTGGCGTTCCGCCTGACGAAGCCAACGGGGATTGTCAACAGACCAATAGTGCATGTTTCTGCGGTTTACCGCCCATGATTAGTAAATGTTGCCTCATCACTAAACAAGATACATGATGAATCTGGAGTATCATGTCTTAATGCCCTTGTACAAAAGTTAACACGATTCTCAAAATAGTTTCCATGTAGCTGTTGATGGAAAGAGATGTGATAGTGATGGAACCTATGTCGATGGAGAATGTGCAGTACACTTGCCTGACTTATGCCACTTCCACATGCGATTGTGCGGGAATTAATTTGCGGATCTACTGCAACGGCAGCCAAAACATTAATTTTTGCCTCTACTCCAATCACTTGTTTGTTTCTGTTACGTTTTCTAGGTGTTGCAGTACCACTTTCACGTAATTGGTTGAAGAAGTTGATAAATAATTGTCGAGATGGTTGACGTCTATTGGGATACGTTTCCGCATACTCGTACAGGAACCATTCTTCCTACACTCTCCATACACCATGAGTGTGTCGGCTTTTAATGGATTAGTAAACCCCATCTTCCACTCACGACTTACTACTTGAACTGTCACAATCTAACTGACCAGTAAGTCGCAATGCAATCAATGAACAGAAATCACAATGCAAACAAACATCGTACCTAGCAACTAAGCAGGTTGAGTGGGACAAACAATTGTCGGGGTGGAAACTTTTCAAAATGCGATTTCTCGTAAACCACTTACACTAGTTTCCTCAGCAAAGACCATTGACATTCTAATTTACCCTACGTTTATTCTGTTTATGTAACTAGGCATTGTTTTGTTAAAAAAGTTGTATGTTTGCTAAAAAAGTACACTTTTTCAGTATTATTAAAATATGTTTATAGGCGAAATGTACGAGCCCCTGACTACCAATCAATGCTGTGAAAACTGCACATCAATAGCACTTTCCATTTCCGAAATATTTGCGGTGCAAGTTTTAGGTGATTCTCCCTGTATATACATATATTTCGTATGCTTGTGGAATGACCACTGAGAAGCTTCTTACATGTTTGGGAGACTTAACTGTAACAGTAATTATGTAATTACTGTGTTCTCTTATTACTATTATTATTATTATTATTATTATTATTATTATTACTATTTGAGTCTTATTTCCAAGTCTTACATATAGTTAGGTGAGTATGGCCTAACCGTAAAGTGCTTTTAGATAAAAAAAATTGTGATTGACAAAATGGATAGAAAATCCCTTTCTACAGTGCCTTCGTTTTATGCCATGGCCACAACCGTTTTATATCCGTATCGGCCAGACAGCAGTGAACTCGGTATTATGCCACACGCAGGACGTGTCAAGGGTACATTTATCAGCTGTGAGCTGCCTCAGTCGTTGCTTTGTCTTCGTGTTGTAAAATGTTTCAACAATACGTGTGTTGCGTGTGATTTCCTTAGGAATTCTATTCTCTTATTATTCCACGGAAATGCCTGCCAACAAATTCACGCTTGAAAAGCAATTTTCTTGAAAACTTTTGTTCGCATCTTTGGAAGATACTGTACTCCAATATCAACTTTTGCAATTATCCGACTTTTCCATTTTAAGTCATGCTATTTATAGACACACACATACCTTTCCAATTCAGAGGGCATCAAAACGTATATCTCGGTGAGATCCTAGTATCGAATTTTTTGGTGGAACAATACTTTCTCTACCTACTGTGCATGTGGAGAGAAAGTAAAAAGGGATTAGAATTTAAAATTCTTGAAACCCACCTTATTATAGATAACCTATAAATTCGCTGGCTCCTAGGAAAGCCCTGTGTATTCCAATTAGCTGATTCAGCGTTCGCTTTTATGCCACAGATTATGCTGTATGATAATTGGGTTATCTTTTTGAAGATAGAAATAGGAAGATTTTTGCAATTTTGTTACAATCATGTGCCCCTGGAATAAAAATCTGATGTGATGCTTTCACTTGACATTTTCTACCCTCTACCTCAAATGCTTAAGAACTAGACGCTATATGCCGGCGTTAAAATACTATACTGTTTCCATGCAATCGCGAGAAACAACTGAATGTTGAAAGTACTTCAAAGGACGACCAAGAAATGAACAATTCGAACCTTTAGTAACGGATATCCCGGAAACGGCTAATGCCACAAAAAATCTTGTATTAAGTAAATTGTGAGTTTTAAAGAGTTCTACATTTTTGTGTGGTACATTTTCTAAGCTTATCGCTTAGAAGATTATACAAAATTCCTTCTGAATGAAGAGGAATTCCTAAGCTATTCCCAGAAAAGTCGAGATGTACATTTTATTTGTCATATAAATATCCTTCATATAGGTATAATACTTTAATCAAACATCAATTTAGAAAATCAACATTACATGTGAAGCGGTTTTGGGGGTTGAAGATTTCTTCAAAATCTTCGTCGCATCCTTAGAAGATGCTAAACATAAATACCAAGTTTGGTACTTATCCGACTTTTCGTTTTTAAGTTCTTCTGTTCACAGACAAACAGACGAACACACACACACACACACACACACACACACACCAGCCCTTTTTCTAAAAATGATTTGTTTTGGATTCAGTTGGCCTCAAAACGTGTATTTCCGGGTAAAATCTCGGTATCGAATTTTTGAGTGGAATGCAATACTTCGCCTACTTACTATACGTAGTATAGAAAGTAAACAATCTGATGTGTGACACTCACATGTCTATCCCTACTCTTGTATAAACTGTTTTTACAGTCGCTTATTCTCCATCTACTTCATGTTAATCGAGATAAACAATTGTAGAAAATGATTGCTAATTTTCTTGTAGGTCCAAGGTGATTGTGGTAGACTTTAAGCGATAGTCAAATCTTTTAAGAGCTGGTTGCTATGTGGAGCATTTATTTCTATTTGCACGTCCAGGACATAAGAAAGCGAATAACGAATTCCCATTTCAGAAAAAGCATAAGTATTGGAAAATTAAAAGAAATAAATAAATAAAAAGAGTATTTCGGAAATGGTACACTCCACAAAAGATTGTATATGACATAAATTGTGTGTTTTAACGAGCTCTACATTGCTTATTTATAAAAGTTTTGTCTATCTCTTACGGTTTACCAGTTATGCAAAAGCCATTCCGAATGAAGGGGACTTTTGGGGACATTCCCAGAGAATTCAAGATATACATTTCATTTGTTACGAAAATATCTTAAATATATGATATTTTAATCTAAATCGCTAGAGTCATTTATGAGAAAATCAAAATGTTCTAAAAATATTCCATAGGGTAACCTGGGTGGGGATTTTTGAAAATTTTCGTGTCACATCTCTGAAAGATACTGAACCTAAATACCAAGTTTCGTATTTATCCGACTTTTCGTTTTTATGTTATGCTGTTCTCACACACACACACACACACACACACACACACACACACACACACACGGACAGTTATCTAAAAAAATTTTTTTACTCCGGCAATCTTAAAAGATGTATTTCCGCTGAAATCTCGGTATCGAATTTTTGGGTGGAATGCAATACTTTCCCTACTTACTATACGTAGTAGAGAAAGTAAAAATACCACATGCAAAGGAAATGAGTCACGCATGTCTAACCTTTGTCAAAATGCCCGTGTCAGATTGTCCTTTGGCGTGTAATGTCTTAACCCTTCCTAGGGCTGGATTTCCTTTTCCCTCTCTTTCTTAATTTGCAGTAAGCCGTCTCCTATCTTTTATCCGGTGGTTCGCTCAATGGATTAAAGTCATGCGCTCATTTAGCTTTGCAGGAATTTTTCTCCCAAACACGTGTCGCATGCAAGTGGGTCATAAGTTCATTTCCATCAAGAACAAAAAGTTGAATTTTTGTATTCAAGGTAAATGGAGACTTAGTGCCTATACCCCCTACACCACATGCATGTATCTTTTCCAAAATGTTACAGCTATAAATTGTAATTAAACTTTTAAATCTATATCAAAGTATATCTCCGAAGGGTTAACGACACAGTAAAGCTTATTTCCCATTGCGTGCCTTAATCGGTCTACATTGTTTATGTAGCAAGTATTTGTGGTTTATGAGTTATATAAAATTCATTCTAAATAGAGAGAACTTTACAAGCTATCCAGAAAATGCAAGATATATATTTTATTTTTATGTAAATATCTTAAATATATGGAAAAGAAAATCGTTAAAAATTTTATGTAAAGGGCAGTTTAGGGTGGGGATATTTTCTTTAAAACCTTCGTGTCGTGTTTGGAATTTATGGGACTTCTCGTTTTTGCAACATAGATGTCACAGTGTTTAATTTTAACCTAAGGTAAAGGCAAATTTCATGGAGGGGCCCCCGGAACCGTGGCAGATTAGGCTGTAACAACCCTTTCTGGTTCCAATGTGACTCCAAGGAGGGTGGGATGAGGGGAGAGACCCGAGAGCGACTAGATCCGGATATCGATGAGCACAAACATGGATGGGTTCCCTAACGTTTTTAGATTGAGCACATTCGGCGCCGCCCGGTCCTGCCCACCCACGATAGTCCCCTATCGTTGGGGCCTATTTGGAAGATGAGACCTGAGAGTCCTCACAGCGACGCCAGGGAAGAAACCTCTACAGAGCGCAAGCCACAATCCACTGAACACCGTCGTCTGATCCTACAACCCTGAAACAGATGTTAAGGAAGATGATAGGTGCAGGAAATGAGGGGTAGAAAAGTCGTGCTAGAAGATGAACCACTCCGGTATTCGCCTGCCGACCCGGGGAAACCACAAAAAACCCATGGACCAGAGTGTACGGTTGCCGGGGTCGAACCAGGGACCTTCCAATTGTGGATCGGAGCTATCTTGCTCGGTTAACTTTAGCCATAGTTTCTAAAACCGGCAGGCACATGGTCGCTACAATAGAGGAACGGTATGCTAGTGAGGCAAGGATAGGAGGCACGAGTTCCGGAGCTTACGCTACTTCCTGTCAGACGTTTCATTAAGAAGCCTGCAGGGTGCTGTTGTTACGCGAGCGAGCACCTGTTATCTTCCGCTGGCATATTGCATAGATACGGAAGGTAATGCTTTTTTCATGAGGCGGATGCGTTACACTCCCATACATTACTCTGCACTCACTTTAAACTTCACCTTGCACGTCTGCCACACGTTCATGCTTGAAAATACGAAGGCTTGTCATAGTAAAGAATGAAAGACCGTCTAAGGAATGCCTATGGGTACAAGAATATTTATCTTTGGTGTATGGAACCATTATTCACATCTTTACTGTGCGTGTAAGCGTAAGACGTGTGAATTATCGTTTCTGAAAAGGGGGGAAAAAGTAAAATATATGTACAGTTTATTTAATCAGGGCGAATAATGTACTACTCTCCCCATTTTCTCTGCTCCAGAGCCTGAAACCCAACTATGTCGATAGCTTAATATCAAATCAATACAAGACGGACTCATTCAGGAGCTAGTATTGACCATCATTGCGAAGCATGCCTTCCAGCCACACAGGTGAAATGTTTACGTACTCCTCCCCTTTCGCCGCTCATCTAGGTCTGACCTTGTTCAGTGACTAATACTGAGCGTCGAACTTGAATTCAAACCAACAAGACTCACCCAAGGTGGTGTGGCACACAGATTAATAAGGAATTCCTGCCAAGATTAAATAACAAAAATTATTAAAGAAACCAGAAGCCACTCGACTGTACTAGACACAAATTGTATATTTTATCCTTCACAGCATTTTCCAAGTTTTTAGGTTTATAAAACTACATAAAATTTAATGAAAATGAAGAGGGCTTCACAGTTCAGGATATGAATTTAAATTTACAGGTTAACATCTCAAGCCTATTATGAGATTTGAATCAAAATTGTAGAGACATTTCTGAGAAAATAAACTATGATGAAAGGTTTTCATTATAATGGATAATCTGCGATGGGGTGATTTTCTTGAAAATGCTTGCCTGGTATCCTTAAACGTCGTCTGATCCAAGTATGAAAGCCAGCATTGAAGAGGTATGTGTGTTTTTCAACTGTTGGAGTTTATTGTTAAATTGTTGTTTATTTATTTAATCAGCTCCATGTATGCACGTCAATTTTGAAGTGGATTGTTTATTATGTAATATGCTGCTACGTATGAGAAGCCAATTTTCGAAGATGTATTTTTGTTGTTACGCTCCAAGTTTAAAAATACTTATTAACTTTGTTATTAAACTGCTTCTATAGATAGTATTTATGTTTATGTTTGCCTCGGCTGCGTCAGTCTTACTTTAGAGACATGTTTCTCTTAATCAGGGTGTGTTACGACAAGAATGTAGGCTTATACAGATTTTAAGTTTTAAATTCACTTCTTTTTATTAATCCTTGGCACAAATTAAATAGCACTACATTGATATTAAGAGCTGTGAGATTCTTTAATTTAAAACTCGCACTTTGTTATCACGTATACTTAATTTTCGTTACACACGAATACGTAATATTTCTTTAGAGAACACATCTTCCATCCGGTCTCTACCAGGTCTGCCAGCAACTGAACATATTTCAACCGTATAAACTTTTAACTTTTTGTATTTCAAGTCTGTGATTGGCTAATCCTAGTCCAATAGAATACCTGCATCAAATTAAATCTTTTTCTGGCTGTTAATTGGCTAATTATAAACTGTCACAGAATTTACATTATCATTGATCTAATAATGACTAGTAGCATTCAAACTGTCAAACTCATTATTGCCTAAAGGTTACCTCATTGTTAGCAACTTTAAACTTATTATTCTTACAGCTCTTACATTATTAAATTACATAATGCATTCAGATAACATTTTTGAATATGTTTACAACAATATAAGCATTTGCAATGAGTGTTACATACATTTTACAAATTATTACATACATATTGCTTCAAGGTGGGCTGTTATTAAATTTACATATTATATAATTTAATTAAAATTATTCAAGTGTTAAAAATACTGCCTCAGCATCTATCCGAATGTTCGTCTTTTAGCCATACTGTTTACAGAAAAACCACAGAAAGACGGACACAGACAAACACGCAAACACACCGCGTTCGTGCGCTAATTTTAAAAATACGTATTTGAACAACACGACCTCAAAACATATATTAGGCGAAACTTCATTATCGAATTTCTAACGTTCACCATGGCAGCTATTCTGCTTGTAACAGCAATGATCTAACTTTAGATGTAGATTTTAATGTTTATATTTTACACACATTACAAAATCTTATCATAAACGAATTTGTTCCTACTCATGATATCAAAAGCATAAACGCGAAAGAAATAGAAAAATGGCATTGGTAGAGGGAATGAGAGGGAGGAATAAAATCGCGTGAAGAACGATCGTCTGATTTGTCAAGGGATCAGGGGAACTGAACCAGAAAGTTTTGTTACAAAGTTAGACTCTTTTTCCTGGACGGATGCACGCGGCAACTTTGCAAAGTTTCCTTTTGCCGAAGCATTTGGTATTGCTCTTAACATGATTCATTTTGTAGCAGTTGACTACCTCGATATCTGATAAGTCTGTCGTTTTCCAGTTCAATTAAAAAAAGAACAGTGTCTTAAAAAAACCAATCAGTTGCGCTACGTTTTATTCCCTCGGTTTTCATTTCCTGAAAACGCTCACTAAAAAGACAAGTGCAACATAAAGACCATTGTTGTCAAAAAAGGGGAGTGCTTATCACGAAATTTCCTTTTACTTTCTCTTACCATTCGCCTGTAGTAGGTAGAGAAAATATTGTGTTCCAATCAATAAATGGATATCTAGATTTCAACGGAAATACATATTCTGACGTTCCCAAAACTCAAAGGAAAACTGTTTTTAAAAAGTATCTGTGTGTTATGTCCTTCTACCCATAAGGGAGCGATTTTGTTCCCTTCATCTGGCAGGTGCTGCGTTCCCCTAGCACTCGTGGTGCTTCTGACGTTGGTATAAATATGTCGGGCCGAACATTGACGCCCTCAGATTGGGTTGGGCTCGTCGGGCCAGCGGTTCCCGATACCGGGGAGATTAGGTACGTCTGGACAATGAGGCGCCTGAATATCCTCCGGTACCAGCCTAGAGAACTGGATGATATTGTTAGGTGTTAAAGAGAGGTATTTATTGGCCTGCCAGAAAGCCCCGCGGTGTGCGTCTTCCCAGGTTAAAGTAGGAATACTTTGCCTCTGGGTAGATATTCTGTCTTTCTGTAAACAATCTCAGCATAAATTTGAAAAACACCTTATGATATTCACATGCCCAATAAACATATATCTTGAGTTTTTTTGTGAATAGACTTTGAAGTAGACAAAAAAGAGTTATTAGACGAAAAATGTAGATCTTATTAAAACACACATGTAAAAACATGTGTGGCATTAACAATTTCCGAGATATTTCTTATTATTAGTTTTTCAGTACTTAATATAAATTTTATAAGTGCTAAAGTCACAATTGTTATATTTCTCGTGATATAATGCAGAGCTGAAGGCTTCAGAATTTTTAGGTTAAAACGAAATGCTTAAAACGATCTGTCAAAACTGTATATGGAAAACTTGAGAATTTAAAAGACGTAGTGTTCTAACTGAACAAGCCTTAATATCTCAAAGCATCGATTTTTCCAAGTTAGTTAGGTTGTGATGATTTCGGTATTTTGAAGGTAATGCATTTTGCCGAGTTTATGCTCATAGGATTTGATCAAAATTAGTGAATTTAACGTCTGAAAACATGTTTTAGAGATTGGCATTGAAGGAAATCTGTTAATTTTCGGACTCGACGGTTTCTTACTAGTGCATGGATTTTTATTTATATGTCAACTATAATTTTATATCGAGCGGAGTAGCACAGGCGGTAAAGCTGTAAAGGTGCTGCGGTCGACCAATTTGATCGAAGGTTTTTTCAGGGTTTTCCTCAGTCGCTAGGTGGATGCTGTGTTAGAATACTAGTTAAGGGACAGTGTGACTGAAATTTCTATTTTCTATATTTCTATAGCTATTGCATTCAAACACATATGTTGCATTATATTATAAACTATCATGCAAACGTTCAGCATTCTCTGATCAGTAGTGCTGATGAAATTAATTTTTTTATTGTTAATATAATGTGGTTTTATAATAGCATTAGAATTAATCCTTGCGCATCAGAAAATGAAATGTTTGAATTATTTTGGCATTTTATAATTCCTAGTGATTGTTGGACCAACTTCAGTCTCTGCCTAAAAGAAACAGCTATTACTTTTAATAAAATATTTTTTTTGTGTTCATGAGCATTTAATTCAATTTTTTAAGATATTCCTAGTTTCAGATTATTTTCAGCCAAACTAAGTATCCAATCTTAACACCTGAGACTGAATTTATAGACACATATATGGAGGACATTGTGAAAAAAATCGAGTTCATAGCACAAAATCAAATGCGACAGGTGCAGATATTGTACAAAAAAATGAAAACTGGAGAAAAATCAACTTTTCTAAAAGCATGCACCATGAATAAGATTCACATTACTCATTACATTAGAATTACCCTGATGCATATGTAACATCTTGCTTCATTTGTTTGGCAACCTCTCTCTTTTTTTGCAAGCCACTGTGACCCACACCCAAATTCAAAAATGCATCTACTGGTTTTCTGTTTACTTCAAATGGAAGTCTCTTAGATATTTTTTCATGCACCCTTGAACTGGAATATGTTTGTCCTGGACTGAATCCAGATTCACTGCATTTTAGAACTAGTTTAATTGCATAGCCATGTTTCTCCCTGCATTGCACTCTTAGTGAGAATTTTCCACACTCTCCACACTGCACATTACGTAGTAGTTGATATAGAGAAGTACTGTGTACTAAAATATATTCATTGTTCACATCTACACTAGGCCAAAAATTTGCACTATTTATACTGCCATGCACATTATTTATACTGCTCTGTGTGCTGTTTACGCTATCCTGCACACTATTTTCACTTTCTGTACACTATTTACACTGTCATGTACAGAGTTACCTATACTAATACTTATACTTTGTACACTATCTTTACTGGTATGTACATTACTATTTACACTACTGTCTCTTGAGTTTTTCAAATCTTGAAAACTTCTCTTCAGCTTTACAAATATGTATGTCTCTCAACACCAGCATGTTCACCTGATTCTATAGGAGCATCTGAAGTTTGTTGCTCATTTTTATTTTTCCACCTAGCAGCACTACGTTTCCTAGCTGCTTCCTTATTTTTATTATTTATGCTTACTGACTTTCGCCACCGAGATGAAACCGTATGCATATTACTGCTTATGATGTATAAAATAGATTACACAATATGTATAACAGTAACTTGCACAAAACTGGAATTCCAACCTCCAATAACACTGTAAACAAGCACATGTTCTCCAAGGATGTTATCAAGTTTTTATTGCACGCTAGCCATACATACGCAGTCAAAACAAGAATAAACCCTCAAGTTTATTTTAAGTATATTAACAAGAAAGCACAATAATCATCAAAATTTTGAACCTTATTGTATTATCTTACATCAGAGAATCAGAAGAGTGTACTGAAGCATTTTTGCAAGCATTTATAGTTGAAAATTTTCTTATTACGGGCTTTTTACTGAATACGTAGAGATAGTTCTGTCATTTATCACTAGCTAGCAGCACAAAAAAATTATGTTGAGATTTGAACATAATATGGCGAAAAAAGATGTCCTAAACATTCAAAATAGCCAAAAAGAGGTTATCATCTGGGCTAAGGAAAACGGGGGCGTTTAAATGACAACTCACTGGACAATTAAACCCTCCTCTAGGTCTTTAAAAATGGCTGAAAAAAAAAATCCTACCATAATTTTATGAGTTAAGGTTTGGAGAACATTTATATGCAAAAATCTAAAAATCGTAATTTTTATTATTTTCGGCCTGTTTTGCAGTCTCGGTGTCCCTTAAGGAGGGGACTCCTGGCACCACAACCCCCAAAGGATTTCTTGTGCCTACACCTCCGGAAGGAACGGGTGAGGTAAGGGAATCGCAGGAGACGTATGGGTTGCACAGCGAGACCGGCGCAAGTCGAAAGAGAGGCCCAGAATTTCTAAGTTCCAAACTTGATCACCCGACACGGGAGGATCGCTCGGAGGCGTCCCTCTAATGAACCGGGGAAAACACGACCCAGCAGTGAAGGCTTGACAGGTTTCTCTCTAGTAGGGCCGAGAAGAAGTTCGACATCACATGCCTCTGCACCATCTGCCCCGGAATCAGCCTGAAACATGAAAAGGAAATTAAATGAGGGGAAATGGGAGAGTGTAGAATACACCATTCCAACATTCGCTTATATTAACCAGGGATAACCATGGATACCACGAAAAACCTATAACCAGAGTGGGCTGCCGGGAATCGAACCCAGGATCTTCCGAATGCGAGCCTCACACGTTAACGTGGAGCCATCTCGCTCGGTTCACCGCCCTTTCAGGTTTTGGGCTGTTCACCCATCCTGGATATGCTATGATCCAGAGTTTGTTTGCTCCTCAACACGCCACTGACGCAAAGCATTGGCTTGTAAGTCCTTGGAGGTGTAAGTACTCTAAAGTGGAGGGTAATCGTCAAAGAAATAGTATTATTTTATACATTTTAGTGAAATCTATATTTAGAGAATGTTGTTGATGGGGTTGCAAAATTGGAGACAATTTATTAAAATTTTAGAACACTTTTTGTTTCAATTCTTCATTTTTACTTTCCCTACTACGTGTAGTAAGTAAAGGAAGTATTGTACTCCACCCAAAAATTCGATACCGAGATTTCACCGGAAATATATGTTTTGAGACTCCCTGAATCCAGAAAAAGCATTTTTGGAAACATGTCCGTGTGTGTGTGTCTGTGAACAGCATAACTCAGAAACGAACAGCCGGATAAACACCAAACTTGGTATTTAGGCTCAGTATCTTCCAGAGATGCGACACGAAAGTTTTCAAGAAAATCCCCGCACCCCAAATTACCCTTTACACGGAACATTTTTCGAAAATTTTAATTTTCTCAAAAATAGCTTTAACTATTTTGATTAAAATATCATATGTTTAAAATATTTTCATGGTAAATAAAATGTATATCTTGAATTTTCTGGGAATGCCTCCAAAAGTATTCTTCATTGTGAAAGACTTTTGCATAACTGGTAAACCATAAGAGCTAGACAAAATTTTACTGCAGAAAAAATGTAGATCGGGTTAAAATACACAATTCATATCCTACACATTTTTTTGTTGAGTGAAACATTTTCGAGATATTGCTTGTTATTCCCTTAAATTTTTCAATACTTTCTAAAATGGGAATTTGTTATTCATTTTTTTTGTCTTGGATATGCAAAGAGTGTTAATCTGTGGCAAAGAGAATGGTGCTGCACCTAGCAACCAGCTATTCAGAGATATGTATGTGCTTAAAGGCTACTGTATTTCTGTATTGCCCTTGCAAATACAAAACAAGGAGAACATAGAACGCCTTAAGCGGTAGTCAAATATTTTTAGAACTGGTCGCTATGTGTAAAATGTAATTCTCTTTGCATGTCAAAGGATCGTTTCTGCAAATATTTATCTCGATTAATATGAAATAGTTGGAGTTTGTAAAAATAGTTTGTAAAAGAGTAGAGAAAGTCATGCGAGTGTAACATATCAGAATTTTTTCTATTTTTTAATCATGAAATCCCAACGAAGTTACGTTATTGAACTTTTGGAGTACATAAAAAGCTTTTATCTAAATAGCGATCAGATAAACTGATATACGTGCTAATCATAAACTTTGGAAATTCAGGTATTGATTTTGAGTCAACACATCGTATAAGTCCCATTTTCAAAGATCTTCTCTCCAACTTCAATGTAACACCGTATGGAGTGAAATTTCTCCCACAGTAGCTGTTCCAGCCCAGTGCTAGAACTCCGTAGCAACGCATAATGCGCCCCCCACCCCCAAATACCATGGGAATGCCCCGTGCCCTAGGGTCTGCTAAAGTAATGGCGCTTTAGTAGCATAAAGGGCCTCAATAGCCTTACTGACCCGCGCAAAGGTCACGACAACACCTTCAAACATTAATAATATTCTCTTGTACTTTTTCAACTCATCGATAAACAAGAAGACGGAAGAATTGCGCAAACTAAAAGAGAAACAATGCAAACCAAGTAAATATTCATTCGACAGACAGGCGAGCTTCTTTTTAATCTCGTTCTTGCACGTTGCATGTGTCACTGTATGCAACACTCCCTTGACTGCTTCGAGTGTAGGCTTGCATCTTCATAAATCCGGAGCTGTGGCACATAATGCATTTTTAATCGTAATAAATATTAGAGTATTTTTCCTCTTTCTCAAAAACATCTCCATGTGAGAATATCACCCAGGACAATATTTATGTTCTGTTTGTATTTGTACCATAGAAAGCACAAACCCTTTTTCTGAAATATCCTGTTGGAAAATATTCAAGCGGTGGCTTTCTAAAGTGAAAATTTCATTCTTAGTGCAAAGATAATTGTTGAATGTAAAGGATCATTTAACTATCATTAGGTAATGATATGGATGTCTCCATGGCAACGGAATTATTATTTTGTCATTAAGTTTAAAATTTAAAAATAAGTGTAATTTATGTTCGATGTATTGGAAAATGGTGCAATTGCATTGAAAATATGTCATTATATGCACCCACATAACCTTCTCTACTCTTATAAAACTATTTTTACGAGCGCTTATTCTACATCTACTTAATGCTAATCGGGATAAACATTTGCAGCAACTATCTTAATGCTAATTTTCTTATAGGTGCAAAGGGAATATTGTAGGCTTTAAGCAATAGTCAAGTATTTTAAGAACTGGTTGCTATGTGGAGCATTCCATTCTCTTTGCATGTCCAGGACTTAAAAAAAATCTGATGTGTTACACTCACATGACTTTCTCTACTCTTGTACCAACAATTTTTACAAACACTTATTCTCCATATGCTTCATGTTAATCGAGATATCGAGATGTTAATCTTATTACTAATTTTCTTGTAGATGCAAGGAGAATTGGTAGCCTTTAAGCGATAGTCAAGTATTTTAAGAGCTGGTTGCTATGTGGAGTATTCCATTCTCTTTGTATTACCAGGACAAAAAAAAATCAACAACGAATTTGAGAAAAAGTATAAGTATTGTCAAATTTAGGGGAATAACAAGCAACATCTCGAAAATGGCTCACTAAGCAAAAAAAAATGTATATGACATAAATGTGTATATTAATGCGATCTACATTCTTTGTGTACTAAAATTTTGTCTATCTCTTCAGTTATGCAAAAGTCGTTCAGAATGAAGAATACTTTTGGAGACATTCCCAAAGAATTGAGGATATACATTTCATTTGTCATGAAAATATCTTAAACATATGATATTTTAATCAAAATCGTTAGAGCCGTTTTTGAGAAATTTAAAATTTTCGAAAAATGTTCCATGTAAAGGGTAATCTGGGGTGGAGGGGTTTTCATGAAAAACTTCGTGTCGCATCTCTGGAAGATACTGAATCTAAATACCAAGTTTGATGTTTATCCGACTGTTCGTTTCTGAGTTATGCTCTTCACACGCACACACAAACACACACACACAGACGCACACACAGACATGTTTCTAAAAATGCTTTTATTTGGATTCAGGGGTCTCAAAACATGTATTTCCGGTGAAATCTCGGTATCGAATTTTTGGGTGGAATACAATACTTCCCCTATTTACTATACGTAGTAGAGAAAGTAAAAATAACGAATTCCCATTTAAGCAAAGGTATAAGTATTGGAAAATTCAAACAAATAAGAAGGAATATTTCGGAAGTACTTCGCTCTACAAAAAAATGTAAATGACATGAATTGTGTGTTTTAACGAGATATATAACGTTTGTGTAGTAAAATTTTGTCTATTTCGTACGGTTTATACGTTATGCAAAACTCACTCCAAATGAAGAGGAGTTTTGGGGACATTCCCAGAAAATTCAAGATATACATTTCATTTGCCATAAAAGTATCTTAAACGTATGATATTTTAATTAAAATCGTTAGACATTTTTGAGATAATAAAGATTTTCGAAAAATATTTCACGTAAAGGTTAGTCTGGGGTGGGGGATTTTCTTTAAAATCTTTGTATCTCATCGTTGAAAGATACTAAACCTAAATGCCAAGTTTGGTATTTATACGACTGCTCGTTTTTGAATTACGCTTTTCACAGACACACACACGGAACTTTCTCTAAAAATGCTTTTTTGGGGATTCAGGCGGCCTCAAAACATGTATTTCCAGTGAAATCTCGGTATCGAATTTTTTAGTGGAATACACAATACTTCCCCTACTTATTATACGTAGTAGGGAAATTAATAAGCTAAATATGCGTTTGCATACAAATCCAGTGTCTGGTCATGCGTATAAAGTGTCTACAGGAGCCGCCTGATATGACAAACGACTAAACAACCCCCTCTCCAAGGCACCTAAATACAGCTTTTCATATGTGAAATATGTTTGTCGATACTCCCAACAACATTTATTCACATAAAATGTATTATTATCATTATTATTATTATTATTATTATTATTATTATTATTATTCTTTCGTTACAATAACTGGTTTAAGTATTGCGTTTAAATGTGTAGGAGTTAGTTATAACATTAGTTTATTATTATTATTATTATTATTATTATTATTATTATTACTATTGCTTTGTTATTTATTCCAATAATACATCCTTTTTACTTCCCCTACCTCGTATAATAAGTTGGGGAAGTATTGTATTCCACCCAAAAATTATATACAGAAATTTCACCGGAAATACATGTTTTGAGGCCCCTGAGTCCAAAAAAAGTACTTTTAGAAAAACGTTCGCGTGTGTGTTTGTGTGCCTGTGAACAGCATAACTCAAAAACGAAAAGTCGGATAAATACCAAACTTAGTATTTAGGTTCAGTGTCTTTCAAAGATGCGATACGAAGATTTTCAATAAAATGCCTCCAGCCCAGACGACCCTTTATATGGAACGTTTTTCAAAATTTTGATTTTCTCAAAATAACTCTTAGGGATTTTTATTAAAATATCATATATTTAAGATATTTTCATGACAAATAAAATGTATAGATTGAATTTTCTGGGAATGTCCTCAAAAGTCGTCTTCTTTCTGAATGGAAGTACGATAGATAAGGAGATAGACAAAGTTTTTCTACACAATATATGTATATCTCGTTAAAACATACAATTTGTCATATAAATTTTTTGTCGAGTGCACCATTTCCGAAATAATTCTTGTTATTTGTTTGATTTTTCCAATACTTTTACTTTTTCTCAAATGGGAATTCGTTATTCGTTTTTTTATATCCTGAACATGCAAAGAGAATGGAATACTCCACATAGAAACCAGCTCTTAAGAGATTTTACTATCGCTTAAAGCCTACCATATTCCCCTTGTAGCTACAAGAAAATTAGCAATAAGATAGAGTCTGCAAATGTTTATCTCGATTAACATGAAGTAGATTGAGAATAAGCGTTTGTAAGAATAGTTTGTACAAGAGTAGAGAAAGCCATTTGAGTGCAACATATAGTTTTTTAAATCATAGTGATATAAATCCTGGTTAATTCTTCTTACTGTTTTATTTATTTATTTTTCATATGCAATGTTTGTAAAACAGCATTATTATTAAATAAAATACCTTATTAACCTAGTCCTGCTGCAAAAATTCGTGGAGTGAAAATGTGTACAAAACTACTAGCTAGTTGATTATGACTGCCTTAGATATTACAATATACTTTTTGACACTGAGAGTAACTTCCTTTGTGTACGAATTCTTTTCTCAGAAATTATTTACCTGTGTATAAAAACCAGGTTATTTTATAGAGATTACTTTGTAGTTGTCTGTACTCTTGATTTGCTTTTGGCATCTTACAGCTTTGAATTAATCTCAGATACCTGATGTGAATCCGAGAGTAATGTTTTGCATTTTCCTCTTACAGAACCTCAAGAATCAGATTATGACCACGAATCTCTGGGTTGAACAAGTGAGTAGCAATTTATTTATTATATACGTGTTTTTACATTGATTGAATACTTTTGCTTATAACACATGAATATTCATCGTTAAATTTAGGAAATGTAACAAATTAAACAGCACTTTTAATTGGTACTTATATCTATACTGCTCAACATGTTCTGTGATTGGAGCACCAAGATAAGGGAACAGATTTGACTGCAAGGAAGAAGGCTGTGCATTTATACAATGTATAATTTTACGAACAGCTCCGTTAATTTTGTTTTCAGCATTCCACCTGGTGTTTATGTTTATTTGCACAGTATTGATTTTGCAGCGTAAAAATTTATATACAGGGGGTCCCAGAACATTTGTTTAAACTATATTCGTTTAAAACTATAAGATACTTGTTCGCCAAAACAATTTTATAACCAAAACCTGAAGAAGTATTGTATTGTAGCTCCACGTATGGATGCCAATTTGAAGAAGTTTTTGTTGTAGGAGTTTGAAGATGAAGTTGTGTTATAGTTCAACTGTTGGGGAGCCGAACACTTGCAATCTCACGTATGTTAAACTGTTTCCGGTAGCCTTCGCCCCAAATGTACTTTCAGGTTGGCTTTTGCCCCAAGTTTAAAAAAAAATATTAAATTTGTTATTAAACTGCTTCTTTAAATATTTATGTTTTATGTTTGCCTCGGCTGCGTCAGTATTATTTTAGAGACACGTTTCTCAGGGTTTTGGTACGACTAAGAATGTAGGCTTACACAGATTTTTAAGTTTTAATTCACTCCTTTTTATTAATCCTTGACACAAATTAAATAGCACTTCACTGATATACAGAGCTGTGAGGTTCTTTTCTTTAATACTTGCACTTTTTTAACGCGTATACTTATTTTTCGTCTCACACGAATACGTATTATATTTCTCTAGAGGACGCATCTTGCATCCGGTTACTATCACGGTCTGCAGGCAACTGAACAGTTTTCAACCGTCTAAACTTAAAATCTCTGATTGGCTAATCCTAATCCAATAGAATACCTGCATTTAACTAAAGCTTTTTCTTGCTGTTGATTGGCTATTCTTAAACTGTCTCAAAATTTACATTATTGCTGCCCTAATAATGACTAGTAGCATTTAAACTCTCAAACTCATTATTGCCTCAAGGTTATCTCATTGTTAGCAACTTTAAACTCATTATTCTCACAGCTCCTACATTAATAAATTACGTAATGCATTCACATAACATTATTACACATGGATACAATAATATAAGCATATGCAATGACTGTTACATACATTTTACAAATTATCACATACGCATTGCTTCAAGGTGGGCTGTTATTGAATTTACATATTATATAATTTGACTGAAAATATTCAATGTTAAAAATACTGCCTCAAACCTATGTGAAGAATCGATTGGTGGTATTTCCATTTTTTCGAAACAAATCGGAAGTAGGAGTACCCATGGTCAACTTTGAAATTTTAAATGGGAACATGGGGTTTTCAAGGTATCATTGGACAGTAGTTTTAAAATGAAACAAGCTTTTACGAAAACCTTCTTTTGTCTATCCTTTTATGTTTACTCACAAATGAACGACAGCCTTCCTTGTCAAAGTTCTGCACCAGTTGCTTGATGGTGTTCCTCTGGCTGTACGGTTACCGACGTGGTTGGATGGCTGTTGGATGGCTGTTCGGCTCACGTTTCACTTAGGGCTCGGCAAGTTCTTGACCAGTTGTTTTCTGGACGATGGATTGGATGAGGAGGACCAGTACATTGGCCGGCCCGATCTCCTGACTTAACACCAAACGACTTATTCTTATGGGAATAATTAAAGATATTGTCTACCAGGTGCGTCCTAAAACTAGACAAGATGTGAAAGAAAGAATTTGAGCAGTCAATGTGTGTGTCAACAGTGATGAACTTCTCCGTACCATCAAAGCTGTTAGGAGTAGATCACAGTGTTGTGTAGCACAGGATAGTGGGCATTTTGAACATTTGGAGTGAGTGTTCGCAATCATTACCATCCTTCCTTACAGCAAATTGTCATTAATTTGTTTACTTTTGTCTTTTATTGTCTTTCATTGTAAAGGTTGTTTAATTTTAAACGTACTATTCAATGCTATTTTAAACAACCCATGTTTTCATTTAAAATTTCAGAGTTAATCACGAGTATCCCTAGTTCCGGTTTCTTCCAGAAAATGAAAATACCACTAATCGATTCCTTATATGGGTTTTGATTATCAAATTGTTTTGCGAACAAGTATCTTAGTTTTAGAAGAAAACGACTGATATAGGTGTATGAAGTTAGTTCAAAACTTTCCTAATCTAAAATCTTTGAACGTTTGAGTTAAAAGTGGAGTTCAAGGTTTTCTTACTATTTTATTTATGTTAATATTAGTTATTTTTGTAAACCTTGGCTAATTTTGCTTTCATGCAATCAGAAGCGCCTTCTAAATAACATTAAAAGAAAGATAAAACTTCTTCGAAACCCTCAAAAGGTTTGACTATTACTTAAGCCTTTTGCATCCCCCTTGTACCTAAAACGTAAGAAAACTATTTTTGCAAACGTTTATTTTGATTAATGTGGAGTACATATAGAAATAGTTTACCTATAAGACGTGTTCGTGTGTTTTCTACATCTTCCCGATTAAATTTACACAGAAAAAATAGAATTTCAACAAATGATTTCATTGCTAAGGAAAACCACGTCATAAATTTCGTATCTATAATAACCAGGCAGGGGGGTTTTAGTAAGTAAACAGAACAATCATGTTATCGCATGGAGTATAGGTGACGTTAGATACTGTGACGGACACTCTCCTCAACTCAACAGACGGTTTCGTTGCGACTGTTCCATTTTTTTCAAGATATTAGACAAGTGGAATACTGTGGCAATAAGTCTAAAGTAAAGTAAAGTTCACACATAAAAATATGTAGCGGAATTTGGCATGGAACACTTCAGCACAAATGGCGAAACTAATAGATGTACCATTAAATCTCAAAGGACATTTAAAGCATCACGTTAAACAACCTATAATTCAATGAAAGACAAGGAACATTTGACAGAACAATACGGATAATGGACTTTCAAGCTCTTCAGCTCCAAAATATGGATCAGATCATACGCTAATAAGAGCGAATGTTGCTTTAACAATTTACAACACTCGATATAAAAAAGACAATGTCACTCAGATTTCAGTTACTCGGTAACTTTATTAAACACTAACAATAGCTACACATACATTTTTTCCCCTTCTAACATTCCTTAATTCTGCACTACCGCTATTGTAATAGAGTGAATAGCCTTCAAACTGTACATATTTTTTTTACAGAGAACACTGCAAGCTCAAGCGTTTCCACCTTCTCTCGTCGCCATCCCTCGGGGTGTTCCTAACTTCTTGGTTTACTTACTAAATAGAATCGTATTGTAAAATTAAACCTTCTCTAAGTCTAGCAAATGAAATAAAATTGAACTGGGGTAAAGAGGCATATATACTTAATTTAGGAAGAAAGGAAAGATCACGAATGGCATGGTTTAGACTGGAGGGCACAGAAAATGACCGACGATTCTGTCAGGAGAATCTGCCCATTCTGTGATTTGGATGAAGACGGGTACATATTTTGGCGGAATGTGCATAGTGGGAGAACCAGTGATCGATTAAACTGAAAGAAAAATGTTTAAGTCCCTCAAGAAAGAGATTGGCATGTTGGGATCTGCTGGCTGACCAGAGGAACTGGCAGAACATGGGCAATTTTTTGGCTAAAGTGCGCGAAGCTAGGTCAAATTTCAGTTAGACTAAGGTAATTTATCTCTATTTCCCTTTTTCTTGTTCCATTTTGTTGTGTTTTCTTTCTCTGTTGTTTATTTTGTCACCCTATTGCATCTTAAATATGCGTGTACGGTCAATGACCCATGCACTAAATACTTGTGAAATAACTTCAATTATTGGAAACCAATAAAGATACCTTATATATCTATCTATCTACTAAAACCTCTCTGCCTGGTAATAACAGACAACATACATAAGTACAGAAAATAAAATGCATTCCTATTTTCCATGTCTCTTCAATATCTGCATCTTTATAATCCAGTCTTCGACTTCAAATTCTTCCTGAAATAATGATTCTCTGTTAGCTTCAAATTTTTATTTTCAAACAACCCGCTTTGAGTCACGGCATCAACCATGACTCAAAGCCTATGACCTGGGGACGAAATGGAATACCTACTATGGCAAAGCTATGCTCCGGGTCGACATCCCGCCATACCGAGTTTCTCACCGAGCGGGATGGATTAGGCGTGACGTGTGTGACCTGCATTCGGGATGACCCTGCGACCGCCCTCTCTGATCCATGGGTTTTTCGTGGTTTCCCCGGGTCGACAGTCGAATGCTGGGGTGGTTCATCTTCTACCAGGACTCTCCTTTCTCTCATTTCCTTTACCCATAATCTTCCTTAAATCGGTTTCAGGGATGTAGGACCAAGTGAGGGTGTTTTGCGGGCTGCGACTGGGCGGTGGCTTGCGCTCTGTAAAGGTTTCTTCCTTGGCGTCGCTGCGGCCGCTCAGTTAGGTCTCTCCTCAGCATAGGCCTCCGTTCCGAGGGACCCTGGAGGTTGCTGGCTTGTGGGTGGGGACCGTGCGGCGTCGGATGTGTTCTATGTGGAAACGTTAGGGAAATATCAATGCTTGCGCCGTCGGCATCCGCATCTGGTTGCCCTTCGGGTCTCTACCCGCATCCTTCCCTCCCACGGGTCACGCTGGAAGCATAAAGGGCTGAATGGCCTACTGCGGTGCACTGCCCCAGTTTCGGGGGGCCCCTCCGTGATACGTACCTTTACCTTTAACTTTTTACCTAGCTTTCTCCGAAACAACTGCAACAACATCCAAAATCTTCCTCCAGAGGTAAGGGTTTCGAGGATTTAATGGCTACCAAGGATTTACTATCTTCTACTTCCACAAGTCAGTTTTAGTCGCGGTGTGGAAAGACAGTACTACCAATCACCGCTGGACATGCCCTTTGGAAAATCTTTATATTGCTCATCTCTCGCTCCAGTGGAAGTTGTCAGTCTATGCTATCCTAATCTGAGACAGTAACTATGGTTATATATACCATGTATATATTAATGTGAATTATAATGTAAAATAGTATTAATAATCAAAATACTGGTTATATAAATAGAAGTTAAGGCATAAGTTTTATGTATGTGCAAGTGTTGAGCTGGAGCTGTAGAACCCTTGTTAAGAGCCGACAAACATATTTTTGTGTTAGAATTAGGGCCCAGGCAAAACGGACTTGTACGGAAAAGTCGTAAAAGCCAGACCTTGAGTCTTTGTGGAATAGAAAACGCGACAAGCGAACACAACACATTTTTGTAGAGAGGTCACATGTTTGCAAACAACCAACAATAGCCTGGTAAGTCTCTAGAAGGTTCCAAGCTGAACGAAGACAGACAATGAAATTTTAAGGAAGAATATGTTTAAAATGTTTAAGTGCAGCAAAGTTAGTTATAGCATCCACATCAGCCAAGGCGGTTGCGTATAAAGTGCTGCGATGTGAATAACATACATGTATGCTCTCCGAAGCAGGCGTTATTAGTTGCTTCTCATAATGTAGTAGGAACGTTGAAATGTTATCAATTTAAACGTCCTTAGGAACGTGTGATAAATACTACCAGTATTTCTAGAGCACTTGTAAAATACGTGATTGCTCAGCGACCGCAAGTTTGACGCCCGAACGTGGTGGGGCTCGACTGCTCTACAGCTCCAACGAACTAAAGTAACTGTGTAGCTTCTTACTAAATCAGTAAATGCGTGTGCCATTAAAGCATAGTGTTCTTCATTGACTTAATCCACTGTTAGAGTTGTTACTTCTTACTTTCCTTCCCGTATCACACCCTGCAAAGTTAAACAAGCTCTACCAAAAAAACCAAATAACAGCAGCCGTGGCAAGAAATAAAAATAACACTTTAAGAGTAACAACTAAAACACAAGTTAATTATTAGTATCACCATAGTTCATATATTAATTCATATATTAATATATCGGACATACTGCAAGTTATGCTCACCCACCAGGAGTATACCGCAAATCTCATCATTCCCAGAGCAGAAAAGCAACACAGGCATTGCCTGTCTCCTCACCTGCTTGCAGTAAATTGGTGAACTGCTTACAGCGAAACACTGTTTATGTTTTCGCTGGCCACAGCGGTGTGGATCACAGCAAAACAACTCCAGATTCTTTCTCCACAAGTAAATCCCAATTATACCCTCCAGACGTTCCTAGAACTGGGCTCTACATCCGACTCCCACAAACCAGTTCAGAGTTGGTTAGCAGCTGGTTTCATAGACTACCAACTCAGCACGACGCACCCGAAATCTACAGACTTCATAGAGAAGTTGCAACTGACAAATTACCAGACTCCCCTGGATGATAGCTGTAGATGTGAGACATATTATTATCACCACCTAATTGCATTTCTGGCTATTGCATGGAAACAGGAATTTTAAGGCCAGCATATAGCGTCCAGGTCTTAAACATTTGAGTATCGCTGTTCTCTTTGTATCTATAACAAAATATGCCATACAGCTATTTCTGCAAATGTTTATTTCGATTAAAATGTATTATATGGAAAAAATATGATGTGTTACACTCGCATGACTTTCTCTACTCTTGTACAAACTATTTTTACAAACGCTTATTCTCCATATGCTTCATGTTAATCCAGATATTGAGATGTTATTCTTATTGCTAATTTTCTTGTAGATGCAAGGGGAATATGGTAGGTTTTCAGCGATAGTCAAATCTTTTAAGAGCTAGTTGCTATGTGACGCATTCCATTCTATTTGCATGTCCAGGACATAAAAAAATCTGATGTGTTACACTCACATGACTTTCTCTACTCTTGTACAAACTATTTTTGCAAACGCTTATTCTCCATCTACTTCATGTTAATCGAGATAAACATTTGCAGACTCTATCTTATTGATAATTATCTTGTAGATGTAAGGGGTATATATATATTTACAAGGGCAATATAGAAATACAGTAGCCTTTAAGCACATACATATCTCTTAATAGCTGGTTGCTAGGTGCAGCACCATTCCCTTTGCCACAGATTAATAATCTTTGCATATCAAAGACAAAAAAATCTGTGTTACACTCACCTGACTTTCTCTACTCTTGTACAAACTATTTTTACAAACGCTTATTCTCCATATGCTTCATGTTAATCGAGATATCGAGATATTAATCTTATTGTTAATTTTCTTGTAGATGCAAAGGTAATTTCTGGGCTTTAAGCGATATTCAAATATTTTAATAGCTGGTTGCTATGTGGAGTATCCCATTCTCTTTGAATTACCAGGAAAATCTGATGTGTTACACTCACATGACTTTCTCTACTCTTGTATAAACTATTTATACAAACGCTTATTCTCCATCTACTTCATGTTAATCGAGATAAACCTTTGCAGAGTCTACCTTATTGCTAATTTTCTTGTAGACGTAAGGGGAATGTATATTTCCAAGGGCAATTTGGAAATACAGTAGCCTTTAAGCACATACATATCCCTTAATAGCTGGTTGCTAGGTCGGGCACCATTCCCTTTCCCACAGATTAATACTCTTTGCATATCCAAGACAAAAAAATGAATAACGAATTCCCATTTGAGAAAATAAGTAATGAATAATTTAAGGGAATAACAAGCAATATCTCACCACAATATGGTTCACTCAACAAAAAAAAATGTATATGACATAAATTGCATATTGTAATGCGATCTACATTTTTTGTGTAGTAAAATTTTGGTTATCTCTTATGGTTTACCAGTTATGCAAAAGTCGTTCACAATGAACGATACTTTTGGAAACATTCCCAGAAAATTCAAGATATACATTTTATTTGTCATGAAAATATCTTAAACATACGATACTTTAATCAAAATCGTTAGAGCCATTTTTGAGAAAATTAAAATTTTCGAAAAATGTTCCATGTGAAGGGTAATCTGGGGTGGGGGATTTTCTTGAAAACCTTCGTGTCGCATCTCTGGAAGATACTGAACCTTAATACCAAGTTTGGTGTTTATCCGACTGTTCGTTTCTGAGTTATGCTGTTCACAGACACACACACACACACACAGACACACACACACAGACATGTTTCCAAAAATGCTTTTTTTGGATTCAGGGGGTCTCAAAACATGTATTTCCGGTGAAATCTCGGTATCGAATTTTTGGGTGGAATACAATACTTCCCCTACTTACTATACGTAGTAGAGAAAGTAAAAATGAATAACGAATTCCCATTTAAGAAAATAAGTATTGAAAAATTTAAAAGAATAACAAGCAATATCTCGAAAATGGTTCACTCAACAAAAGAAATGTATATGACATAAATTGTGTATTTTAACGCGATGTACAGTTTTTGTGTAGTAAAATTTTCTCTATCTCTTATGGTTTACCGGTTATGCAAAAGTCGTTCACAATGAAGAAAGCTTTTGGAGACATTCCCAGAAAATTCAAGATATACGTTTTATTTGTCATGAAAATATCTTAAACATATGATATTTTAATCAAAATCGTTAGAGCCGTTTTTGGGAAAATTAAAATTTTCGAAAAATCTTCCATGTAAAGGGTATCCTGGGGTGAGGGTATTTTCTTGAAAACCTTCATGTCGCATCCCTGGAAGATACTGAACCTAAATACCAAGTTTGGTGTTTATCCGACTGTTTGTTTCTGAGTTATGCTGTTCACAGACAGACACACAGACACACACGGACATGTTTCCAAAAATGCTTTTTTTTTTGGATTCAGGAGATCTCAAAACATGTATCTCGGTATCGAATTTTTGGGTGGAATACAATACTTCCCCTACCTACTATACTCGTACGTAGTAGAGAAAATAAAAAGTGTATCTCTTTAAAACACACAACGTATTCCCAATAACCTTTTTTGTGGCTTCAGCCATTTCCGAGATATGCGTTATTAATTGTTCAATTTATTTGATCGTTATTCTTTTAAGTCTTGTCTTTTTGGCCAAAGTTTCAGCCATGTCTTTGTCTTAAAATGAGATTCAAGGTCTCAAGATGTAGTGTATTTAAGTTCTTTTTATTACTGATTTTGAGAGGAATCCTGCAAAATAACACTTATTTTTAAGTGTCCACTTTAGGGAGGGTGATAATATCTTTATAAGCGTTCTTGTTATACAAATTTGAAATAAAACTTTGCTGTAAAGAAGCAAGCAGCTCTACGGCACTTGGCCACTCCAGCAGGATGAAACGTCACTAGATGTAATGGAGCATGCGTCCTTTTCTTGGATGAGGAAAGACAAAGCCAGCAAGGAATGTGCCTTCAGGCTACACAATTACAAAGAAAGGAGTAGGAAACGTTAACAATGGGCTAATATCTGTCCCGTCTCATCACACACCCTGTTGCAAGCAGCGTTTCTTTATCTACCTACAATATTACATTACGCCTTAATCTACAACAATTATTGTTAGTTTGCCTTTCAAACTAAACACCATTTACGCATGCGATTTCTTGACGTACGACAGGTGCGCCGTGATATGAAAGTCCTACATTGAGTTAAATGCAGGCATCTATAACACGCGACGCGACATTCGCACAGTATTCTGTGTCGTACGATCTGAAAAGCACGTCGCATGGTCTTTCAGGTCACACATATATGCGACAGTCGCAGGAGCGCAATATACGAGGGGTGTCCAATAAATGCGTTTCCCTGTTTTATAAAAAAAAATTACACACAATTGATCATGTTGAATTAATTTTGCTTATATTGTACAAACCTTCTTTTACTTTTCTACATAGTCAACATGTTTTTCCAAGCTTCTGATTGATCATTCGTCACGGTGTTAAAGTGCTTACCTCCAAGATGACCTTTGAGTCAGGGGATCATGTGAAAATCACTTGGGTAAAGACCCGTGAATATGGAGGATGCGAGAAAACTTTCCAGTTGAATCTTCTGAGCTCCGCCTGGGTCAAGGTTCAACTTGGAAGTTTTTCGTATCCTCCATATTCACTGGAGCTTGCCGCAAGTGATTTTCACATGTTCCTATAACTCAAAGTTATACACTTCTAACACCGATGATGAAGTCAAATCTGTGAACAGTCGGTTGCGAGCATAGGACCCGACCTGGTACAACAATGTCTTGGAAAAACTTGTGTCACGTCCACAAATATGATTGGAAAACATGGGAAAAACACAATTTCAAAATATTATGTAAGAAAATTAAAGAGGAAAGTACCCAATACGATCTCAAAATTATAATAAACGCTAACATAGTTGAATAAATATTTCATTTTAAGTTTTTAGGCTACGATATAAGCTACAAAAGAGAAAATTACATAAGCAGTAAACTTAATAAATTTTAAATGATGTGTAACTCAACACAAAGAACGCTAAAAAACAAAACAAGACAGATAACATTAAAACTCTATAAGGTATTGGCCATTCCATTTTGACTATAGAACTGAATCGTGGACAATAATAAAAAAAACCTTGATGTGTTGTATTAGTATAACTTTCTCTACTCTTGTGCAAACTATTTTTACAAACCCTTATTCTCCATATGCTTCATGTTAATTGAGATATCGAAATGTGAATCTTATTGCTAATTTTCTCGTAGGTACAACAGGAATATGATAGTAAAAGATTTTAAGATGGTTGCTATGTAGAGCAATCCATTCTCTTTGCATGTCCAGGACATAAAAAAACGAATAACGAATTCCCACTTGAGAAAAAAGTATAAATATTGGAAAATTCAAACAAACAACGAGGAATATCTTGGAAATGGTTCACTCCACAAAGAAGGTGTATATGACATAAATTGTGTGTTTTAACGATATCAGCATTTGTTATTTAGTAAAATTTTGTCTAACTGCTACAGTTTACCAGTTATGCGAAAGTCATTCAGAATGAAGAGGACTTTGGGGTCATTCCCAGAAAGTTCAAGATATACATTTAATTTTCCATAAAATAGTCTTAAACATGTGATGTTTTAAACAAAATCGTTGAAGCCATTTTTGAGAAAATAAATTTTTTTGAAAGATGTGCCATGTAAAGTGTAGTGTGGGAGGATTTTCTTAAAAATCTTCGGGTCGTATGCTTGGAAGATACTAAACTCAAATACTAGTACCAAAAATGCTTTATTGGGATTCAGGGCACCTCATTACATGTATTTCCGGCGTAATCTCGGTATCGAATTTTTGCTTGGAATGCAAAACTTCCCCTACTTAGTAGACGTAGTTGAGAAAGTAAAAAGTAAAGCCTTTTTCACAAAAAGGATATCAAATTCGGTTAAGTGGATTCCGATTTTGATAATAATAATAATAAATTGTTGAAATAATATAAGAAATAAGACCTTTGCGGCAATAAAACTTAATATTTCATTTCAAATATGGTTTACCTGCAGTAAATATATTTAATCATTCGGCTCTGAATATTCCGAAACACTTAATCTTAAATGGTCATTTCAGGTAACAGATTTAGGAAACTTCGGTATACTGTTGTGAGCTTATAACTAATAGTTATATTGAAGCTATTTCCAGTAAATATTTATTTATTGTTCTGAACATAACAGGCATAAGCCCAATGACAAAGTTCATTACAAAAATATAGTAACATGCAATCATTTATAAACATAACTTATGCAGAAGAAACAAACATAAATTGTGAATAACAAAAGAGATTCCGAAGAAGTGCAACGAAATAAAAAAATAAGGAATATAAAACAACCAGAAAAAGAAAAGAAAAGGTGGCATGGTAGTTATACAACTATTTTTAATTTAAATATTTGTATTAATCTACGAATAAATGATTATTGACTATTGAATTTTTGAATTGAGTTTCAGACTTGTTGGAAATATCTACATTCAAATAATGAAGTTTGCTATTTAAATATACAATTCTGTTTAATGGTGAATTTTTATGGATTTCTGAGTTTGCTCTTGGGGTGAAAAAAAGCTTATATCTACTTATTTTATTTGGAAATAATATATTTGCGATAATATTAATATCATCAATAATAAAATATAGTACTTTATACAGAAACATTAATCCCGCAATATCTCTTCCGAAATTTATAGCTTTAAATTTAAATGTATCTAAGAGGGTTTCGTAATTTGTGTACATAGGATAATATCCAGTTATTTTAAATAGTACGTATTTTAAAATTTTAGTTGTACTTTTTCTATTAAGCTCACATACTTTTTGGTTTCAGGATTCCAAATAATATATGCATATTCGAGATTTTGTCTAACAAATGAGTTGTAAAGTCGAATTAGTGTTTTTTCTTTAGATGTATATGAATTCCTAATAATGAAGCCTAGACATTTCAGTGATTTTGTTAAAATTAATTCAATGTGTCTGTTAAATCTGAGATTTCTTGCAAAATTTACTCCTGAATCTTCATTATATGTATTACGATTTACAGGAAGTAGAAAAGCAAGTAGTGAATGATTTTTACTACTAATGGAAATAAACAATGAGGCAGTATTTCTAACACTTAAATGATTTCAATCAAATTATATAATATGCAAATTCAATAACAGCCCGTGTTAAAGCAATATGTGTATGTAATAATTTGTAAAGTGTATGTAACATTCATTGCATATGCTTATATTATTGTAAACATGTTCAATAATGTTATGTGAATGCATTACGCAATTTAATGATGTAGGGGCTGTGAGAATAATAAGTTAAAAGTTGTTAACAATGAGGTAACCTTGAGGCAATAATGAGTTTGAGAGTTTAATAATACTACTTCTGATTATTGGAGTAACAATTATGTAATTTTAGTGACAGTTTATGAAATAGCCAGTCAACAACCAGATAATGCTTTAGTTAAACGAAGGTATTCTATTGGATTAGGAATAGCCAATCAGAGACTTGAAATACAGAAATTTACAAGTTTAGGAATGAAATCAATTCAGTTGCATGCAGACAGTGATTGTAATCGGATCCGTGATGCGTCCTCGAGAGATTTTATACTATTTTGTGTGAGACGAAAATAGTTTACGTGTTAAAAAGTGCAAGTATTTAATAAAAACATCTCACAGCTCTCTCCCCATCTGTATATATCAGTGAAGTGTTATTTAAATCGTATCAAGCATTAATAAAAGGAGTGAAGTCAAATTATAATCTGTGTAAGCCTACATTCTTGTCGCATCAACCCTACTCTCAACGTGTCTCTAACAATAATACTGACGCAGCCGAAGCAAATATAAATATAATATTTAAAGAAACAGTCAAATTACAAAGTTAATATTTTTTAAACTTGAGGCAAAGGCTACCGGAAAGCGGGTACTATTCGTGCGGTTGCAACTACTACAAGTTAGGCTCCCCAACAGTTGAAATATAATACAACTCTTTAAATAAAAACTGCTTCAAATTGGCGCCCAAAGCGTGGTGCAAACAACGTAACAAACCACCTTCTTCAAATTGGCTTGCATACGTGAGGCAAATAACAATACATCTCCTACAACGAAACTATATCTCAAATTGGTGTCCATACTGGAGCTAATAAAATATCTTCTCAACAAAATGTATACAGAAAATCGTATGTTTTCTTCGCAGCAATACATTATTTTTGTTGCATATAATTTGCCTGGTAAAATTTCTTGAAAACATCCTATAGCATTTCTTTACTTCCGAACATTGAATTTCAACATATTGGGTTATTTTTTATACAACCTTTACGTTTTTGTTGGACGTCATTCAAGACAGTTCTCTGACGACAGAGAATGCCGATAAAAAGCGATCAAAGAGCATGAGATAGGAGGGGGGAGAGCAGCACTCGAACTTCGGTTTACGGAAGGAGAGAGTAGGAGGAATCTATAAATACGGGAACGAAGATGGAAAAACAAACAAAACAACGCGCTTGTTTTGAAAGGGCTGTCGAGATATTTCAACTGATGTTACGGAAAAGAAATCGTGAAACACGAAGACCATTTGAATATAACCACCTTATTTTGAAGCTACGCCATTTTTTAAAAGAGCCATGATCCTTGGCATATCAATTTACGTGAAACGTTTTTGCGACAGCTCTTTGATGTTTGTTCTACTGTCGTACCTCTCAAGGAGTTACTTTATAGAATTTAGTTATGGGACAATAAATAACCACCAAGAAAGGAGCAGACTCTGGGTGACATGCCACAATAATAGTATATTGTTACAAAGTAGTCTGTTTTTATTATTAGCACTTTTATGGCAAAAACTGGTTAAAATCTATAATGCATAATTAGTATTCCAGGGACATGGCTCCACAGTAACACGTGAGGCTCGCATTCGGGAGGACCGGTTTTCGATTCTCGTCGACCGCTCACTCCGATTTTGAAGTTCTTGTGGGGTTCCCTGGTCCGTAGGCGAATGCTAGAGTGGTCTCGGCTGCGTCAGTATTATTGTTAGACACATGTTTCTCTTTGCAGGGTTGTGGTGCGACTGAAGAATGTAGGCTTACACAGATTATAATTTTACTTCACTCCTTTTATTAATGCTTGACACGATTTAAATAACACTTCACTGATATAGAGAGAGCTGTGAGATTTTTTTAATTAATTACTTGCACTTTTTAACACGTAAACTATTTTCATCTCACACTGAATAGGTATTATACTTCTCGAGGACGCATCTCGCGTCCGGTTGGGAACACTGTCTGCAAGCAACGCGTCCAGTTATGAGCTCTGTCTACAAGCAACTGACTTGATTTCTATCGTCTAAATTTGTAAGTTGCTGTATTTCAAGTCTCCGATTGGCAAATCCTACTCCAATAGAATACCTTCATTTAACTAAAGCTTTTTTCTGGTTGTTGGTTGGCTATTTTGATAAACTGTCACTAAATTTACATTATTGTTGCTCCAATAATAGCTATTAGCATTTAAACTTTCAAATTCATTATTGCCTCAAGGTTACCTCATTGTTACCTCATTGTTAGCAACTTTTAACCTATTATTCTTCAAGCTCCTACATTATTAAATTACGTAATACATTCACATAACATTATTGAACATGTATACAATAATATAAACATATACAGTGACTGTAATATAAACTTTCTATATATATTGTTACATACACATATTGCTTTAAGGCGAGCTGTTATTGAATTATATATATATATATATATATATATATATAATTACATTGAAATCTTTTAAGTGTTAAAATACTGCCTCAGTATACCGAACAAGTATGTGTCTTATTTCCTGTTCGAACGCCCAGAGTGACCAGACCCAAGGGGGAGGCTCAGTCTGTTTAATAACACTAGCTTTGTTGCCTGCCTTACGTAGATCAAGCTCGCGTAATAATGGATTAGCGAAACCAAGCGCACTAACAATGAATTACTAACAATAATAACCTTTGTCTGTTGTTTTAAAATTAGTTTATTATTCGGCTATTGTGTATGCAGATTATGAGATATATTCTTGCTTTGAAGCCGTGACATAATTTCTGCTTTCCTAGAATTTATATTGGGGATTTTTTCTTTAAGCATAGACTAATAGCTCGCATTGTGCATTTAAGGCAGTCTTTTTAACACTTAAATGATTTCAGTCTAATTATATAATATGCAAATTCAATAACAGTCCGTCTTGAAACAATGTGTTTATGTAACAATATATAACAATGTATGTAACAGTCATTGCATATGCTTGTATTTTTGTATCCATTTGTAATAATGCTATCTGAATATATTACGTAATTTAATAATGTAGGAGCTGTGAGAAATAAGTCAAAAGTTGCTAACAATGAGGTAACAATGAGGTAACCTTGAGGCAATCATGAATTTGAAGGTTTAACAATACCACTTGTGATTCTGGGAAATGTAATTTTTGAGACAGTTTAAAAATAGCCAATCAACAACCAGAAAAAGCTTTAGGTAAATGAAGGTATTCTATTGGAGTAGGATTAGCCAATCAGAGACTTGAAATACAGAAATTTACAAGTTTAGGCGGTTGAAATCAGTTCAGTTGGTTGCAGACAGCTTTACTAATCACACAAAAAGTGTCCTCAAGAGATTTAATACGTATTCGCGTGAGACGAAAAATAGTTTTACGTGTTATAAAGTGCAAGTAATTAATTAAAGAATCTCACAGCAGTCTCTCTCTCCCTCTCTCTCTCTCTCTCTCTCTCTCTCTATATATATATATATATATATATATATATATATATCAGTGAGGTGTTATTTTAATCGTATCAAGCATTAATAAAAGGAGTAAAATAAAATTATAATTGTGTAAGGTTACATTCTTGTCACACCACAACGCTGCTAAGAGAAACGTGTCGCTAACAAATACTGACGCAGCCGAGATCAAACATAAATATATAATATTTAAAGAAACAGTAATAATTTTTTTTAAACTTGGGGCAAAGGCTACTGAAAACTGTTTACTATTCATGCGGTTGCAAATATTACAAGTTCGGCTCCCCAACAGTTGAAATACGATACAACTCCTAAAATACATCCTTTCTCAAATTGGCGCCCAACGTGGGGCAAATAACCTAAAGACAACCCCTTTCCCACATTACTATCACACACCCTTCCAGTCTCTCTGAAGGATATCTGTAAACCATTCCCTAAACACGAAATACTCATCTGATTATGGTAATCACCACCACTTTTGACTGAAACACTAAATCTGCCCCTGCTATGAAACCATATTTGGCCTATCTGGCATGGCAGGTAATTAGATATGAAACTTTATCTAATGGAATCGTTAGACCGTTTCATTTAGAATCTTGCCAGGTACAACTTTTAGCATGGTTTTGGCCAGAGTTTCGTCGTGTAAATAATAGGACGAGGGTGTTCTTCTTGACTTATAAAAAATAATAATTATTTAATTATAGCATTATAATATATGATTTGTAACGTTTATTTAACCAAATGTTTATACAGACAACTCAGTTGCTGTTTCCTCTCATGAAATTTCGAATGAAATTGTATATGACACTTTGATGTACTTATTTTGGAACATATTATGATATACGAGGGCTGATCAACAAAGACTGAGACTGATTTTTTCCTGTAGCTTCCGTGATAGTTTCGTATCTGTAACATAAATATTTGAAAAGAGCGGGTTTTTATGTATAATGTTGGTAGGCGGCAGCACTCGTATTGGTAGGTTGGTAGTAATGCTCTATTTTGTAGACCCTACGTGCATTTCGCATACCAGACAATGGAGGGGATGCAGTTTTAAATCGATTATCACCGTGTTGAGTCATGGCTGCATCATTATGATCCTGAAGAAAAACAAGCCAGCACAGTGTGGAAATCGCCAGGTTCTCCAACACCAAAAAAGGCAAAAGTTGTACCATCTGCAGGGAAAGTGATGGAGATCACATTTTTTGACTGTAATGGAATGATTTACGAGCATGCAGTTCCCTTCACACTACTGTTACAGCAGCATACTACAAGTCAGTATTGGCTACACTGAGGAAGCACATTGCAAAGAAACGACCAGAGCTTTCTCGGACTGGGTGGCGACTTCATCATGACAATGCACGGCCTCACGTCGCAAATCAAGTCATGCAGTTTCTGGCTCAATTCAACATTACCTGTGTACCACATCCACCTTATAGCCCCGATCTTACACCCTGTGACATTTTTTTTATTCCCATCACTAAAGGCAAAGCTTAGGGGTATTCGATTTGAGAACTCTGAAGCAGTGCTCAAGAAAAGTGAGGCTATTCTCAAGGACCTATCAAAGAATGGTCTGCAGCACGTGTTCAAGGACTGACAGAGACGCTATAAAAAGTGCATTGATGTAGGAGGGGAGTACTTTGAAGAAGATCATGTAAACATTTAATTGCAGTAAAAACATCTGTGGAAAAACTGGGAATCCACAAAAGAAATAAGGATAAATAATATTTTCATTTGGTTCCTTTAGGATTTAAAATAATAAATCGCTTGTACTATATTTTGGCGAATGTTGATGAATGCCAGTGTATGTCCCGATTTTATCTAATTTTCCATACTGAGAAAGAATAGACAGTATATAAATTGATAGTGGACTGCTACTGAAGGGCCAAAGGAGGATAAAAAAAGGCAGCATCAAAGTTAGGAGCTTGTAAATCAATCGACAACTGTGACCCAGATACTGGACCACGAGAAGTGAACCTAGGATATTGACAGATTGGGGGCAATGTGGTGAGGGCACAGACTGCCAAACTCTTGCCTTGATTTTCTTCCTTTTGTCAAGTTATTTTAACCTCAAGTTTCCTTCCCATCAGACGTTATTCTATAGCAATTGCCCTTATCTACCATTACGTACTAAATCAAAAATATACTTTTAGAAGCTTGTAATTAGCGTTACTATGTATTCTAAAAGATGTTATTACTATAACTTTAACCACGGATATGTTTATGAGAATGGTGGTGATAACAGCGCAGGGTAGAGTCCGAGCGGTCGCGACGGAGGTAGTCATTGCAGTTTGGTCGGATGTTAATAACATACAAATTGGTCGTATGCTTTGTTTTCTGTAGCCCAGGAAAGTATGAGCATTTAGTTTAGTAGTTATTCTACAATATTATAAAAGATAACCACATTCAGAACGCAAATCGTATTTATAGCTACTACGCCTATTGAAACACAGAAAAGACTGTTTCATATTAGTCTTAAAACCAGAACACAAGCTTTTCATGGCTCCATATCAATAATTTCCAGATCCCTTAGAAAAGGATTTGCAATATTTAGAATTTATGATAAGAAATATTGACTCATTTATACAGAGTGATTCGTTTGGGAATACATAAACGTTATAAAATGAGAACTGTTACTATTCATTGCTCAATAATTTGTACATGCAGTCTAGAAGATTGGGAGATTTCTTCAAATAAGGCTGCAACGTGCCCACCATTGCGAATTCGATACAGTTAATATCTTGAGGCTAATTATTGCTCCAACGTGTAGTCTAACATATCAAGTGTAGCCTTTGAGAAATCTGAGAAAATGTTTGCTCTGAGATAATGAATATTCCTTGATTGCGGTGCAAACGTACAATTCTTCACGAAACCCAGAGAAGTCGGATGGTGTTAGGTGTAGGGAATTCGGTCACATAACTGCCCGTCTTTGAACACACTGTTGTTACTAAATATGTCATCCAAATAATGATGGACTATTGCTCAATGAGATGATTGTTACAGAAGTGGTACAAAAAACTTCCCCAACATATCCAGGTATGGTTCTGATTGAACTGTTTCCTCTGCGAAGATAAACGTCCCATACAATTTATAGCAACTTACCGTACCAGACATTAGCTTTAGGACCAACTCGTTCCAGTGTATACGAGGCAAATGTCTCGTCTCCACATGATTGCATCATGATTATTTCCTCGGGCACTGATATGAAACGTTGCTTCGTCAGAAAATAATCACCTGTTCAAGACACCCACTTCTCTCTCCATGAATCGCACATAATGGATGCAAATGTGAAGTCCCGCTGGTGATAAACCTCACCTAGTGACTGAAGACGTTGCATTTTATGGGAGTAGAGTTTTAAGTATCTTCTAACCATGCATTTACATGCTGTGTATGTCATAGCTATCTCTGTAGACTTGTTTTGGGACTTTCTGTCATAGCAGCATGAACAGCAGCTTCGGTACTATTACGGCCTCCAATATGTGGCATATTGAATCCAGTTCTTTAAAATGTGCAAAACCATGCGTGGAATTTGGAATTACTCTCGTTGAAGCCGCTATTGAATACACGTCACACTTTCAATTTAGGAAAATTACAGGATAAATTTCATTCCTGTTGTGCATTGCTTATTCGATTGTTACAGAGTAACTTATTTTGTTTCTTACATGGTATAATTATGATAGGAAACTTCCATATTTCTGTATCACATTGGGGCTGAAATTTATTATACACAACCCTAATTATAAATGTTACAGCAATTTTATTTTAAGTATTCTCAGTCGGGAAGAAGCAGAGCTCGGCCACACTAGAAGTGGTCAGTCGAATTAGTACAAGAAGCTGGAAGAGGATGGACCACTCGTCAAATATGGAAGGAAGTCGCAGCTAAGAAGAAGAAAAACTACAGCCAACAATATAGTGTCAAGGACCAGTGGTGTTGGACTAAACTTTGATGAAAAGGGTTGAGTAAAAAGACAATGAAGTGTTATTTTCTCTCATCAACTGACTCATCTTGGGAGTTTGCACCGAGCTACCTTACCTAGAGTTAGAGACCACTGTCCAGAAGGGATGTAGGCTATCTCTTATTCCCAAACGGATCACTCTCTATTATGTATGTAGGTACTTACAACATACGTATTTCCGAAAATACTCGGCGGTATGTTGGGTTGTCGCATGGAAAATAAAATTACAATATGTATGAAGAAGATTGTTGCAGGTTATATTACAACAAATATTCAAAACGTTCCATGTTCATGGTGTGTGTAAGCACAGACGGGCTCCCTAATGGTTCGAGTTCGAACGCATCCGACACTGCCCAATTCCACTCACAAGTCCCTAATCCCCGGCGGTCCCCCGTGAAGACCCACATTGGAAGCGGATCCTGACTGAGCAATCTCAACCGGAGGAAACATCCACCGCGCAGCCACAACACGCCAAAAGCCTGGTCCTACAACTCTGAAATAGATGCCAACGAAGGAAATGAGGGCCAGGAGAGTCCTGGTAGAGTAGGAACCACTCGTATTTGCCTGCCTACCCGTGGAAATCACGAAAAACCCATGTGTTAGAGAGGACGGTCTCTCCAGAAATCGAACCCTGTACTTCCCGAATGCGAGCCTGACACGTTACCGCTGAACCATCACGCTCGGAACAGACAGTAGAAAACAATACAGAACAATAGAAGACGTAGGGTATGCCGTAAATTTAACCGATGTCGAAGAATGTTGAAATTAATGTTCGTGCACCTAAGCACCCAACTTTCCAAGATAATTTTTCAAATAATTAAAATAAAAGTAATAGAAATAAAATTTAAAATTCTGCCTATAGCTTCCGGAATGTAATTTACTACATTCAAAAATTAAATTATGTATGACATTAAAGTTTAACTAAAAACCAATTAATACGGTGTATAAGGCTTTTAATTTTCTGAAAATCAATAATGCATTGAATTAAAAAACCTAAATTCAAAATTATGCTTAATATCAAGAAATAACTTTGTAGTACCTTCAACTATCATAAAACTAGCGTACTAAAAATATGAAACAAGTGAAAAATAATCTGACGTGTTAGATTCATATGACTTTCTTTTCTGTTCTACAAGCTATTCTTACAAAATCTTGTATTTAACTGAGCGAAATGACGCCGTGGTAACGCGTGCGACTCTAATTTGGGAAGTCCTGGGTTGATTCCCGGCCACCGCCCAATCTGACTCCATAGGAGTTTTTGGGGTTTTCTCGGGTAGTCGCGAAAAGTGCTGGAGTGATTCCTTCGGCCACGAATTTCCTGTCCATTCATTTCGTTCCATTCACCAATAGTTCATTCATCCTTCACCGCGTCTCAATTTGGAAACTGTAGGGACTATGTCATTGCTGTGCCGTCACTCCTGGTTCCGGCCGCCCGGCGTTTACTGTCATCTGTCCCACCCTTCGGGGATGCTTCCTATTGTGGCATAGGTACAATATCCTCACTGGAGTAGTGCCGAGTTCCCTATGATCATCAGAAAAAACAAAACGCAATGACAGTTTCTAGATTGAGACGCTCCGACAGTCGGACAGGTAGACCGAGGAACCCTGCCCCACACAGAGGACCCAACCCCCGCGGTTCATATACGCCGCCAACCAGCCAAAATCCTGGAAATGGAGAAAGTTCTACAGAGAGCATCCTTTTACTCCGCCACGCCGCACCGTACCGTAACACCATTGCCGACACTTCCAACCCTAAAACAGAGCTAATGGGGTGAAGGTTGGATGGAATGAAATGGAGGGTCTGGAAATTCGAGGCTGAAAGAAACCACTCCAGCATTCGCCTGATGATCGAGGAAAACCCTGAACAACCCATGCATCAGAGTGAACGGTAGCCGGGTATCGTATCTAGGACCTCCCGAACGCGAGTTGCACGCGTTACCACGGCGCCAATTCGCTCGGTGTTTGGATAATTAAATGGCCAGAAGGGCAACACACAATTGCATCCTGATTCTATGATGCCTTAGGATTTTGTCTATAAAAGTTTAAAAACATTGATCGACATTTTATAATATAAGCGAAAACAAGTATCCTTAAGCGGAATTTCGGATGTAAAAACTTTCCCTCGATTATGTGTAACTCGCTTCCTAAACTTGTATGGTAATATACAATTTTATGGCTTTTATCTTTTTCGGACTATCCTCTGTTGTACTTGTCTGCTTTTGGCTTTCATTTCCCTTTCGAAGAGGCACAGACGTTGTAACCGTATGTTGTAATCACGAACTGCGTAAGGGAACATCAGAATATTAAATTTTTCCAACTCTCTTTCTGGAAATAAAGAAAAAAGTGGAAGGGAAATCAAAACGTCAAGCCTTTGAACGTTATTCATAACCCTGCTGGCAGAAGTAGTGTGTACATAAGAAAATTAAATGGCGAAATTGGTAGCAAACCTTTAACAGCCCTGCGGTTATAATAGATTATTTTCTCTTTTCTTTCGTGATAGTACCTGAACCAAAATATATGGAATTACGAATCTGTTCTTCTGTACTAGTCGTATGAAAGGTTTAGCCTATTACTTCCTCCAAGCATCACCTGTTCTGCGGACTCTAAAGGAACTCGTACATATCGTCATAAATATATAGGGTTCTCATTTCAAACGTTTCAGGTTAATAACTATTTAATTTGATATATGTATGAGGGCTGTCCCAGAAGTACCCGACCTAACAAAGAAAACACCAAAATCTTGCGAAAAAATATCTTTATGTATCTACATAATCTCCTTTCATCTTGATACACTTTTCCAGCGATGTCCAATTGCTTCGATACTCTTGTTTATAGTGAGAACCGTCGAGTTCTGCAAAATAGCCATCAACTGCAGACTCCACCTCTTCATTCTTAGGAAATCTGTTATCACCAAGCCATTTCTTCAACTATGGAAACAGAACATAATCATAGGTGGTTAAATCTGGTGAATAGGGTCCATGAGGAAGCCATTCGAACTTTAAATCATTGGTTTTGGACATGGCGATAATGCATGTGTGAACTGGTGCATCGTCTTGATGAAACGAAACCTTTTTTTCGCTAAATGCGGCCGTTTTTGCTTGATTTCATCATTCAAACGCTGCAGTAATTTTTCATAATACTCCCCATTGATTGGTTTTCCATTTTCAAGAAAATCAATGACAATTATTCCACGCGCAGCCAAAAAACTGATGCCATGATCTTGCCTGCAGATTGATATTTCTCACCTTCTTTGGAGGCGATTCTTCACCTTTAATCCACTGTATTGACTGTTCCTTCGTCTCAGGTGTGAAGTGACCACATGTTTCATCCATGTTTAGAATCGACGCAAAAACTCGGCTTTATTTCAGCGAAACATCATCAAACACTCGACTGAAACGTCCTCACGACGCTACGTTTTTTCATTGTGAGTAAACGCAGCACCCATCTTGCGCACACCTTTCTCATGTATAAATTTGCAGTCAGTATGCGATATACAGCACTTTTTGAAATGCCTACGATGTCTGCTAGCTTGCGCACCTTCAGTCGACTGTCATCCAATAGCTAGCATTTTGTGGATTTTCTTCACAATTTCTGGCGTGGTCACCTCATTTGGTCGACCACTGCAATGTTCGTCTTGGCAGCTGGTAAGACCTAGCTTAAACTCTGCCACCCAATATTTTATTGTTGTAAATGAAGGAGCAGATTCCCCTAGAGTAGAATGTGGCTCAGCTTTAATATTAGCTGGACTAAGACCTTTCAAATGAAATTATTGTATCACATAAAGATGACCAGTTTTATCCATGTTTACAAGTTTGTTGAGAGTGTTAACTATTTCAGGCAGTATTTTTAACACTTAAATGATTTCAGTCAAAATATATAATATAAATTCAATAACAGCCCGCCTTAAAGCAATATGTGTATGTAACAATATATAAAAAGTGTATATTACAGTCATTATATATGTTTATATTATTGTATACTATTGTATACTTGTTCAATAATGTTATGTGAATGTATTACGTAATTTAATAATGTAGGAGCTGTGAGAATAATAGGTTAAAATTTGCTAATAATGAGGTAAGCTTAAGGCAATAATGAGTTTGAGAGTTTAATAATCCTATTAGTCATTATTGGAGCAAGAATATTGTAATTTTTGTTACAGTTCATAAAATAGCCAATCAACTACTACAAAAAGCTTTAGTTAAATGAAGGTATTCTGTAGGAGTAGGATTAGTCAATCACAAACTGAAAAGGAGAAATATTTTACAAATTTAGAAGTCAGTTGGTTGCAGACAGCGTTACTATCCAGACGCAAAAAAGAAGTGTCCTCGATAGATTTAATACGTTTTCGTGTGAGACGAAAATAGTTTACGTATTAAAAAGTGCAAGTATTTAATAAAAACATCTCACAGCTATCTCTCTTTATATCAGTGAAGTTTTATTTAAATCGTGTCAAGCATTAATAAAAGAAGTGAAGTAAAATTATAATCTGTGTAAGCCTACATTCTTGTTGCACCACAACCCTGCTAAGAGAAACGTGTCTCTAACAATAACACTGACGCAACCGAGGCAAACATAAATATTTAATATTTAAAGAAACAGTAAAAAAAATTACAAAGTTAATATTTTTTAAGCTTAGGGTGAAGGCTACCGGAAAACGGGTACTATACGTGTGGTTGCAACGAATTTCAATTTCGGTTCCCCAACAGTTGAAATAAAATACTACTACCAAACTTCTTCACTATTGATGGCTGCCAAACATTTACTAAACAACATGGCATCTTCAAACTTCAAAATTAAGCTTTATAAGCTTGATACTTTCTACCAAAGTCATTTGTATCAAACTACAACCGCTATATATACGTCAGGTCGGGTACTGCCTTCGTGTATATATATATATATATATATATATATATATATATATATATATATTGTCGCGTACCTTAATAATTTGTAATTTATTATTTAACTTTCAGGGGAGAGCTACTCGCTGCGAGAGGGATCGTTATTCAGACAAAGGAAACTAATTTAAGAGGCACCGACAAAAGGGACGCAGCTAAAGTTAAATTCACAAATATTCTTACACTGACATAATTCCTGGCTGAAGGGAGAGGCAAGGATTCTATACTACCATAATTAAAAAGTCAAGGAAGAAGATTAATTAGAAGATTTATTATAATAAACTTACCCATGTGTCTGCCGGGACGAGAACGCCATATCGTTGCGCAGCTATCCTTACATCTGAACAACACGAAGCCTAGACACTGACTCTTTTGAAAAACTCGTTAAGCTTGGCGTCCTAACGCCATATCCCTTCCAATAAGACTATTTCCCCTCAAACGCCCCTCCTCGGATAAACTGCCAACCTTCCCTTGGGTAACCAGAGAGCGCAACTAAAGTTATAATCTGTGCACATGCCACATCTCCCCCTGGCCACCCAAGTCGACGTCCTCGTCGACAGAAAGAAAATAAGTAGAAAATACAGGAAAAAAACAAAAGAAAGACATACCAAAAAAAAAATGACATAGAAATGTGTGATGTAAAATAAAAGAGCAATACATATTTGTGGTTGCACCCAGCCGACGACAATGGTGCTGGGCGATAACGAGAAGCGAGAGCGATGTAAGTGCAGTCGACGTAATATTGTTAATGCACTAGCTTTGGCATCCCGCACACGCACACACCACGCTGCCTTAGTTCACAGGCACACTACACTGCGCAAAAGGGTGATGAACTGCCGTAACTGTTTGTGGGTGGTTTAAACAGTGCCCACAACGACGATTTGTCCTGGTGTAGAATTAGCACCGCAGGTCTCTGGTGATGACAACAGGGTGGGCAGTCGCTGGCTTGGACTGCCCCCCGACATGGTGGCTCCTTATGCCACGGCAGTGTAGTGGCTGCCCGACAGCTTCTTGTGGTGTTTCTTGACTTCTGGTGTGCTCTGGGGATGCTGGTGCAACTGCTCGCTCTCTGCCCAGAAGAATACTAAAACAAAACCACCACACAATAAACAGGATGCTCCCACAAAGAATCACACAGAAAAGAAGGGTATGTCCTTTACAATTAAAGATTTTAAAGTATGAAAAGTGAACACTAAAAATTCTTTTGACATGGGCAAGTAACGAGAAAAGAAAATTAGAACAAATTGGCATAAGAAAAAAAAAATTTTACATAGTTGCCATCCAAAATTGAACTTACAATGCTGCATAATGCAAATAACAGTAAAACAGACTCAAAGTACATAAACATGACAGAAATGAAACATAACCTTATCTTGGGATCCCAATATTACAACTCAATAACCAGCTGGTATCACTAACAAACTCGCTGCGAGAGGGATCGTTATTCAGACAAAGGAAACTAATTTAAGAGGCACCGACAAAAGGGACGCAGCTAAAGTTAAATTCACAAATATTCTTACACTGACATAATTCCTGGCTGAAGGGAGAGGCAAGGATTCTATACTACCATAATTAAAAAGTCAAGGAAGAAGATTAATTAGAAGATTTATTATAATAAACTTACCCATGTGTCTGCCGGGACGAGAACGCCATATCGTTGCGCAGCTATCCTTACATCTGAACAACACGAAGCCTAGACACTGACTCTTTTGAAAAACTCGTTAAGCTTGGCGTCCTAACGCCATATCCCTTCCAATAAGACTATTTCCCCTCAAACGCCCCTCCTCGGATAAACTGCCAACCTTCCCTTGGGTAACCAGAGAGCGCAACTAAAGTTATAATCTGTGCACATGCCACAATATATATATATATATATATATATATATATATATATATATATATATATACATATATACAGGGTTTTCATTTCAGAACGTCCGAATTTAATAACTGTTTAATTTGATAAACCCTGCGTAATTTTCAATATTGAGGGGAATTTTGAAAACAGGACTAATAGAATTTTAGGTCCCCCCTCTTAACTCCAACCAAACTGTGTTTGGAATTTCAAATAAAGCTCATATGTTCTGGAACGTATCACTTTCTCCACTGTTTACTTATGGTAAGTAGAGAAATATTGTTTCACTTCCAAAAATTCGATATTGAGATTTAACGAAAATGCATGGTTTGAGGCCGCTTTAATTAAACAAGGAACGTTTGTGGAAAAACGACTATATGTGGTGTGTGTGTAGATGGCTTAGAACAGCATATCTCCAAAACGAAGTCTACGATGAATACCAATTTTGGCATTTAAGTTTATCTTCCTGGTATGCTGCACGAAGATTTTCAATAAATTCCTCCCACCCAAAACTACTCTAAAAGAAAGGGGTTGTTGGAATGTTGTTCCAACTCTGTTCGGCTGAATCACAGTACTCGCACGTATGCAGCAACAGTGCTCAGAGCCTGGTGGTAGGGGAGCGTGATAGCCAACACATCACTGAGCAAGGGTCATAGTACAAGCTTCCGGAAACTTCATTCCAATATTTCATTCAACCGTGAGACCGCTTGTTCCCAATGGCGAGCTGCATTGCATGCTGCAGGCAGAGTTATGAGTGTTGTTATTCCACATTTTTTTAAAGAGTGTATGCTTACCTCCATCGCCTTAATATAAAGTGCATCAGATTCGTGTGGTGAAATAATTTCCCCAAATAACTCCTTTGAAGATTTCATTACTTCATGTAAATTACACAGATGTTCTTGCATACCAAAAGTCAAATGACCAATGTCACCTATCACCAAATTTTCCTTGAAATTCAAGACAATTATTGCACTGATTTACATATATACATCGATGGTTCTATTATTGTTGGGAAATGTGGGTGTGTAACTGTGTATTCTGGACTCACAGTCCTACACAGTCCTCCTGCACAGTTTTCTATCCTCTCGTGGAGTTACTCGCCATAAAGGAAAGCTTGAAACATATTCTAGAAACAGAGAATTCTAAATGTTTTGTTTGATAATTACTGATTCAGTGATTGCAGTTCAGGCCATCAAGGATAAGTAGACTAATAATGCTCTAGTTCATAAAATACAATTCTAATCAACCGAAGCTATCAATTCCGGTAAGATAGATGTCAACAGACCCACAGACGCAGCAGCACGCGAGGTAACCGGATTACATCCCGCCGAAAACTAGCCGTAGCTTATCAAGATTACATTAACTACATTGAACGCTACATCAAAGGAAACTGGGAGAATCAGTGGTACAACTCAAACAGCAAACTACACGACACAATGAAGAACAGAATATCAAGACTTCCTCTCCAACAAGTAAAACATGTTGCTACAAACAAGTTGAATTGGTCATTGCAACATCGGGCATTCCTACCTCTTATCCAAGGTTCCAGCATCCACCTGTGAGACATATCAGACTCCTTTAACCACTGATAATATCGTCACAAAATGTTTCATACACAAAATGGTGAACGAAGAACAAGATTCCAACAGATAACTCTACTTAATCAGCAATCCGAAAATGTCCTACGCAAGTCTACAGTTCCCAAATGACGCTTCAGTTTATCCACTGATATAATATTAATGTACTATTATTGTCCTTAGCACAGATAACTTGTTAATGTTCAATTATACCACAGGATGACTAACCAACTTTACAAATGCATACCTCTTAGGAACTTGTGAACAATATATATCTCAATATATTAATGCAGAAATGGCGAAAACGTGACTCACGAGTCATTTTGACTCGCTGGCGCCGTTCCCTTTCTGCAACCGTCCCTTTGTTTTCACATGCTGCTGAGTGATGCAGTGCGTGTTGCATATTTGGTGACTCGCGGAAGGAAGTCGTTTTCGCCACCCTTGTATGAATGTATTAACACAGAGTGTTTAAGCATACTTGAAATGTCGCTATATGACCATGTAGTCAGACGACTTAAATTTGTTAAATAAAAAAAGTGATGTGTTACGCTTACAGGCTTTTCTACACTCATGTAATGTTTTATAAAACAAAAGATAGTCAAAAACTTACTTTACGAAAAGTGCAAAACTCACTGCAATGTAGAATTTATGTGTAATAACTTTTTTTTCTGTAGAACTAGCTATTTCGAATATTCGCTGCTACAACTTTTAGGTTATGGGTTAAATTCTTATGCGTTCTTAATAAAGTATCTAAATAAATATGTCATTTTAGTTTTTTTTTTCGCAGTAACACAAAATTCACCGATGTATGTGAAGTTGTGTGTTGTTTTGGTATTGTGCATGCAGCCAAGTACACATTGCCTAATTCAAAGTTATTTATTGTCAAAGTTTTATCTTGAGGAAAATTACCTGAGTATAAAAATCATTTTATTAGAAAATTATAATATACAGGGTGGAAAATTTAAATTGAGACAGTATAATATCTCCAAACTTAAGCGTTGTAGAAAGAAACGTCTTGGAGATAGTTGTTTGGCATTATGGAGGAAGTAAATGCCATTAATCGTGTTCTATTTGGAGGACGTTATGATGGCCATTTTAGGGTCAATTTAATTCGACCGTATTTGTAGGTTACCATTTAAAAATTAAATTGACCCTAAAATGACCATCATAACGTCCTTCAAACAAAAAACTCGATAATGGCATTTACATTGCCCAATAATATCAAGCAACGTTTATTAAATACATTTCTTTTCAATTTAAGTTGAACTTAATTGTAGGTTCCCATTATAAAAAGGTTAAGTTGACCCTAAAATGACCATCATAACATCCTCCAACCAAAACACGACTACTACACATTTACGTTCGCCCACAATATCAAGCATTTCTATTCAACTTAAGGGGACAAGGTAGTCGGAACACATGGAAATTACCCCTTAAGTGTGCTAAATTACCACTGCTCTTAAGGTTCTCATGGTTTTTCCTGAAATTCTAACGAATTATTTTATAGATTATGAGAGTTATTTCAAGTGGTTGTTTGCGTTGATAACTTATGTAGTTGAGTCCATAAAAATTATTTCATTCAGCAAAAAAAAAAAAATATAAAATTTACCCTTAAAACATAAGAGTTCATGTACCTTTCTCTCTAATACTAATCGCAATACAGAATCAAACTTTTTCATAGTTGTTCTTAGTATAATAAGCTATCTTCTGAACCTCAATTATTTAGTTATGTATATCAGTTCACTAGAAGACAAAATTTTCAAAGTAAAAATGTGGAAAATTTGCAACGTTTTTGCTTTCTTAATGTCACTAATATACATTATAAAATTATGATTGTGGTTCAGATACTTTGACTATGTACTGTATATATGTACTGATGCAGTAATTTGTATCACAAATTACTTAAATGTAAATAATGATTGTAATATGAATATGCATTTTTATGTGACATTGATTTGAGATGTTTATTGATTGTAATTATTGTTGAGAAGTAAGTTTATACGGCCTTACTGAAACTAACAATAATAGCGTGCAATAATGCAGCGAGGGGGTGAGCTGTTTATCATTATTGGAAACGAGGAAGTTACGTAATGTTGGCGCGTTTTTCGTTGACAATCTTCTGGAACGTTTCCCTAGAGCATATGTATTCATAATTTTCATTGGATATAAAAATAGACGCTAATGTTGGCGCGTTTTATTAGCCAATTGCAGTTCAGTTATAATCTTTAGGCATATCGGAGTGTATGAGTATAAAAAGAGTAGGTTAGAGGTAGACCCCGTCAGTTCATCAAAATTCTTTGTACACTACACGTCGCATTCCCGTCAGTTCGTCGAAAGTATTTGTACGGCACACTTCGGATATCAATTTGCAGGTTACGCGTAACAGAGTTATGAAAAATCTCAAGTGTTATAAAGTTAATTATACAAAAAGTTGAAGTACGCGAATTAAGAATTATCAGTAATGAAGTTATTATAACAGTTTCAGTTTGGCGAGTGTCAAGATCAATGTATAAATGTGATAGTTAACGTGTTCGACAATAAAAGTGTAAAACAAATTTCTTCATCAGTGTTATATTTGGATAAAAGATTCCTTTCCGTTTACACAACCTGTATAAAGAGAAGTACTCGACCCAAAATAAGATAATAGCTAGCCGGAGGACAGTGAAACAGAATTAAATAAAAAATAAAAGTAAAATTCTTTCAAACAAAAACTAATACTGCCGCAAATTACTAACACCAGATGGAGCTACAAACCGAACAAATGAATGACGTCACAAGATGGCTGCAACGCGTGAAGTAAACACAAATACACAAACATTACAAGAATACACTCGCAAATTGGCGCCCAGAACGTGGGGCAGAGTGACCAGGAAAGGAGTGAAATAACCAGGAAGGGGCGAAGGAATCAGGACGTGAAGCGAATGGAGTACTAAACTGAACTACAAGACGCAGATTCCAGAAACAACTAGAGGAACGACAGACGATGCGGATGAGTGGACACAAAAACATCGAGACAACGCAGATTCATCATAATACAACGCAGAGGCGACATATACATCTAGGAGAGAGGGGCAGGAAGCTGGACCACAAAGCAACATCAAAAGACAGCATCACAAAGGTTAGAATATTGTAAATTTTTTTATCCTAAAAAAAATTGTGAGAAATTAAATGTTGCTGAGAAGTGGTAGGATTAAGAAAACAATGTCTACTAATAATACTGAAGAAACAATTATGGAGGAAGATAATGTAACAGTTAGCTGTAATTCAATACAGGTTACAGAAAATAGCTCAAACAATGTAGTATTTGAGGGAGGAAATGATAGTGCAGAAGGTGAGAATAGAATAGTAGGAAATGTTAATTTTGATGCTAGTATGATGATTGAAATGCTGAGAAATATGAGGGAAGATATACAAAAGAATAATGAGAAATTAGAAAAACTAACTCAGGATATGGAAAAGAATAATAGGGAATTGAGGGAAGATTTTGATAGGAGTTTAGAACAAAAACTAACTCAGAATAATGAAAAATTAGAACAAAAACTAGCTCAGAATATGGAAATGAATAATGAGAAATTAGAAAAGAAAATAGATCAAAACAGGGAAGATATGCAAAAGAGTCATAGGGAATTAAGGGAAGATATTGGTAAAAGCTTAGAACAAAACAGGGAAGAAATTGAAAAGAAATTCATGGAGCTAGATAGTAGTATGATGAGAATGAGAAATGAAAATCAGGAAATGATAGCAAATGAGATAGGGGAAGTTTCAAAGAAAATGGTAGACATGAGCAGGGAAATATCTAAACAAAAAAAGTGAGGTTAATAATAAAATAGAACATGTTGATGTAAAATGTACAGAGTTAGGTAGCCGAATGAGTAGCATTACAAATGAGTTAAGAGAGATGATGGAGGCTACAATTGCAGATTTAATTCAGGTGCAAGTTAATTCAGAACGAGTCAGAAACACAGAGAAAGAAATTGTCTGAAGAAGTTAAAGATTTGAATCAAAAGCTAACTTCTGAAATTAACAAACACCAAGCTGTTCAAAATGAGAACAATAAAAAATTGGAACAGACAATAGAAAATCTGCAAGGTACTGTAAATAGGTTAGAATTGAATTCAAGGGCAAATATATGTGATGTGAATGTATCAGATGTACAAAATAATGATAGAGGTAGTTCCTCAGGTACGACAAATAATGTGAGTGATGCGGCAGCTTCATCTATAGCTAATGCTGAAACTCAGAGTGCACAAGTAACACTAGAAAATTTAAATATGGGAGTAGGGAATTTGCAAAATTACAATCATATCTTAAGTGATTTTCCACTTCCAAAATTTAATGAAAACTCCAGTCCAGTACAGTTTATTGCAGACTTATCAGAGTATTTTCAAATTAAAAAGATACCTGAAGCATTAAAAATGATAGTTGTCAAAAGATGTTTGGACCAGAAAACTCTAGATTGGTTACAAATGGTATCAGGGGGTGAATTTTCATATGAATCCTTTAAGAGGTTATTCATGAACAGATTTTGGAATGTTACGGTACAGCACAGAATTCGAGCAATGCTTAGTCATGGTCAATTTGATCCACGAGAGGGAATATCAATGACTGATTACTTACTGAAACATGCAAGTCAGGTTAGGAACTTGTCACCTCCAATCAATGAGGAAGATTTTGTGAGTTTGCTCACAAGGCATTATCCTTTAAGGATACAAAATTACTTATTAATTGCAAAACCACGTAGCATCTATGAGATGACAGAATTAATGACAGCTTTGGAACAACAGGAAGAAGATATGTCTCGAGAGTGGGAGCATAGATTTTTAGATGTACGAGATAGACGAAATTACCAAGGTAGTTATCAGCAAAGTAGAGGACAAGACACACGTCATGAAAATAATACCAGACAACGGTATCAATCATACGTTCCACAATTTGAAAGATCGAGGATAGATGGGAGACCAGGTCGACAGGAACAAATAAATTATGTCAGGACAGAAAGATTGCCTGAAAGAGCGCAAAATTATGGAAGGCGGTATATTAGACAAAGGGGAAATTTCACTCACTGGAGGGAAAACAATAACCGGGAAAGATCTGAGGAACGGCAAGAAAATTACGTGCCAAGGGGACATAATTTCAGAAATCGAGGATTTCGAACTCGAGGAAGGGGAACTCAAAACAATGGCAGCGACAATGAGATAGATTTAGCTCCTGTTAGGAATGGCAGTCCCGTACGTGAACATGGAAGTAACCAGGAAAACTGTTAATAGACTCCTGTGCAGTAGGTTCTCAGGACGTCTTTAATAATTCAGTATCCATTACCAATACAAATAATATGCTTACACACACACCCTGTAATACGATTGCAGCAACAAAAGATAAGGGAGAAAATTTCGAGTCACCTCATGTTAGGATGGAAATTGCGAAGAAAGAGATCATTGCAACTATAGATTCTGGTTCGTCAGCTTCAATTTGCTCACAGAAATTTTACACAAATTTAATTAATGAAGGTAACAAAATTATGGCTCTTCCCACTAGTAATTTAGTTTGTCGTGTTGCAATCGGAAGAACGACACAGGTCATAAAAACACAAGCTCTACTTAACATACTTATCGGCGGAGAGAATTTTGAGGTTATGTTTCTAATTGTAAACCATCTGATTTGTGACATAATTATAGGATGTGACTTCCTACATGAATATGAAGCACGTATAGATTTTAAACATGAAGAGTTAAAATAACAAAAGAAGATAGAGAAATAAAGGTACCTTTTATAAAAGAGAAAGTTTCTGTGATTGAGATGACAAAGAATGAGAAAAATCTTTGTGACCAAGAGTTTTTTGTGCAAATAACAGAGACTGATACAAATAGTCAGATAAAGCAGGTAGTCACAGAATATGAAGGGAATATCACGCCATATTTTCAACAGCTAGCAGAAATGCCAGAGAAAGTAGAGAAACTTACAATCCAAACAAAAGACGACCATGTGAGCGATACAGACAACAGCTGGGAAGAGAAGAGAAATGAGGAAATAATACACAAGTGTGAAGAAGCTTATAATATTACGATAACGCAAAAACAAATCCTTCATGATGTTTTGATAAACAATAGTTCAGTATTTAGTAATATCCCAGGCAGATGTAATGTATATCAGCATATATTTCAAGTAGAAGACGTACCACCATATAGGCACAAGTATGACAATTTACCTATAAGTCTTCGGGACAAAGACAACTAATAAATAGCATGTTAGAAAATGGGATTATTGAGCAAAGTAATTCTCAGTATATAAATTCAATCTGCTGGAGTATTAAATGAGATGGTAGTTTGAGATTAACTTTAGACGGTAGATATGTCAACAAGTATATGAAGTCAGATCATTTTCAAAGTGAGGGAATTGAACAACTAATTACGAAACTTTCAAGAGGGAGATTTCTGACATTCATTGACCTCACTGCTTCATATTGGCAAGTGGAATTAGATCCACAAGTACGTGATTACACTTCATTTCAATACTCGGGGATCCAGTATCGTTTTTGTGTAAATCCTTTTGGTTTAAAAAACTCAGGAAGTGGATTTTTGAGAGCCATTCACAGTATCTTTGGAAATTCTGCAGATAACTTTCTAATAAAGTGTATTGACGACTTCCTAATCATTAGTCAAACATTTGAAGAACACATGAATAATGTCCATTATGTGTTAAATAAACTGCAACAACATGGTATGACTGTGAACATACAAAAATCAAAATTTTGTTTTAAGGAAATAAATTTTCTGGGTTATGTAATGGATGAACGAGGTATAAGACCTGATCAGAAGAGAATAGAAGCAATAATGAAAATTCCACCACCAAGGCACGTAAAACAAATTAGACGTCTCTTAGGGGTATTGAACTTTCAGAGTAAGTTCGTACCAAGATATTCGGCTGAAATAGAACCACTGCGGCAACTGCTCCGAAAGAACAATAAGTGGAGATGGACAGAGGATCATCAAAAATGTTTTAAGAGAGTAAAAGAACTCTTTGCCAAGTCCATATTACTCGAGAGGCCTAGAGAAGATTTGGAATATGAGATTTATGTCGACGCATCAATGCAAGGATATGCCGGAATTTTAGGACAGCGAGACATCAACAATGACTTTCACGTCATTAGTACAGCTTCTAGAGGACTTACTAATATTGAGCGGAATTCTTCAGTGACTCAGCTAGAAATTGGAGCACTATATTTCTCATTAATTCGTTTTAAAACCTATATTTATCAGCAAAAGGTGAAAGTATATTCAGACCACATCAGCTTAACTTACATACAACGGTGTAGATTATGTAGTGGAAAACTTGCTAGATACATTCATGCAATATCCGCATTCGATATTGAGATTATACACATTCCTGTCAAAAATAATACCTTCAGTGATTTGCTATCAAGATTGAACTACAACCCACAAATTCCCGAAAATATTGAAAGGCCTCGAAATGAAGTCAAAATATTGACAATTGAAATTCCTTTAAGCAAAGAAATGATTAGAAAATTGAAAAATATAGGGGAAATTCAAAATGAGGACGCAAAATTATTAGAACTTAAAGAAAAGGCACCACTAATTGAAGAGGCAAAGAAAGAAATTGTAGCAATTCGAGATGGGACATTATACAAGAAGCATGGAAAAGAAATGCCTAGTTGGAAGGTAATGGTTCCGAAAAACATGGAAAAGGAACTAATTAAGAATTTTCACGAAGGGTTAGCACACTCAGGGACGGACCGGACAACTTCTATGATTTTAGAAAATTTATACATATCCAAATTGCGTCAGAAAGTTCGGAAATTTACATCGTGCTGTAACCTGTGTCAGAAGGCAAAGCAAATAAATGCAGCATATGGATTTGAAACTAATTCAGTTATAAGGGATAAGCCAAGATGCGTAATTAGTATTGATATTCATGGTCCGATGCCTCCAAGTCAATTTGGAAACAAATATATATTTGTCTGTTATGATATATTCAGCAAATATGTAAGAATTTACCCTTTGAGAAAACCTACAGGTTTAGCATGTTGAAATAGACTACTCAAGTCATATGTGATAGAAGAAGGACCTATCCAATCTGTATTGAGCGATAATGCTTCGTACTTCACAGGAAAAAAAATTATGGACGGACTGAAAGAAAATGGCATTAAACAATATTTTTCATCAAGATACAGACCGAACTCCAACCCAGTGGAGAGGGAAATTAAGGAAATTTCAAATTATTTAAGGGTGCTGTGTCATCGAAAACAAACGCAATGGTATGGATACGTGAATTTCGTTCAGAATCTATTAAATGAGACAGTAAACAATGTGACTGGATACAAACCGTGTGAACTTAAGTTAGGAAAGAAGATCAATACAATGTGTAAGAAAATTCCAGAAGCCATTCCAGATGCGCACTCGATACCACAAACAGAAGAAGAGATGTTCCGAAAAGCATTCGAGAGGATGAAGAAAAAGGCCATAAAAAGAAAAATTAAAAATGAAGAAAAGAAGAGAAAGGAATGGAGGATCAAAATAGGAGATTTAGTTTTGGTTAAAACCAAGAAATTGTCGTATAAAGCAAATAAACTTTATTGGCGAATGTTTCTCAAGTACCATGGACCATATGAAGTTGTTGAAGTATATGGAACAAATACATATGAGTTATGTAATGCAACAACTCGAAAAAACATTGGAAAGTTCCATATTGAGATGCTGAAACCATACAACAATGACGATAAAGGAGAAACAGAAGACAAAGATGATAAATAGTAAATGCTGGATAGTTAAAGACGAAATGCAGAGCAATGTATTGGAACGTAAGAGGGTTAATTATGTATGTATGTCATAAGAAAGGAGAAATAAATTTTGGACATAACTAAATGTTTAAAAGGAAAATAAACATTTTATTTGTAACTGTAACAGCATTTGAAATAAAGCATGATGTTAGTAAAGTACGTAGATATAATTCCAAGAGTATTGTGAATATACAGTACAAAACAACAAAAATAGGTTAAAAGTAATTAAAACAAATATTTATGTAGCAAACAGAACATGTAAAACAGTGCCTAGATTTAAGAGATGTAAATATATTTGTGTAGAGGGTGAATATTTTAGTAAATATGTATAGTAATTACAAAAATTCTTAAATGCACAAATTTTTGTCAACAACTTAAGAAAGTAAGCAATTTTGTAACAGTAATTAAATAATTCAGGGTACAGTATTGGCTATATAAAAAATTGTAATGTTAGATTAATGTCTAAACACATTAGACCAGAGCCAGTAAGTAGTGGCAAGATAAAGACAAAAAAATATGTCATGTGCTAAATGCATGTGAAGTGTTAAGTGAAAGTGATAGCGTGTGTTCCAAGATTTAGGAGACTAAAAACCCAATTATAAAATTTCCAAACAAGTTGTAAATATTTATAATTATGTTTCTAGTGGGGCATATGATGCAGTAATTTGTATCACATATTACTTACATGTAAATAATGATTGTAATATGAATATGCATTTTTATGTGACATTGATTTGAGATGTTTATTGATTGTAATTATTGTTGAGAAGTAAGTTTATACGGCCTTACTGAAACTAACAATAATAGCGTGCAATAATGCATCGAGGGGGTGAGCTGTTTATCATTATTGGAAACGAGGAAGTTACGTAATGTTGGCGCGTTTTTCGTTGAGAATCTTCTGGAACGTTTCCCTAGAGCATATGTATTCATAATTTTCATTGGATATAAAAATAGACGCTAATGTTGGCGCGTTTTATTAGCCAATTGCTGTACAGTTATAATCTTTAGGCATATCGGAGTGTATGAGTATAAAAAGAGTAGGTTAGAGGTAGACCCCGTCAGTTCATCAAAATTCTTTGTACACTACTCGTCGCATTCCCGTCAGTTCGTCGAAAGTATTTGTACGGCACACTTCGGATATCAATTTGCAGGTTACGCGTAACAGAGTTATGAAAAATCTCAAGTGCTATAAAGTTAATTATACAAAAAGTTGAAGTACGCGAATTAAGAATTATCAGTAATGAAGTTATTATAACAGTTTCAGTTTGGCGAGTGTCAAGATCAATGTATAAATGTGATAGTTAACGTGTTCGACAATAAAAGTGTAAAACAAATTTCTTCATCAGTGTTATATTTGGATAAAAGATTCCTTTCCGTTTACACAACCTGTATAAAGAGAAGTACTCGACCCAAAATAAGATAATAGCTAGCCGGAGGACAGTGAAACAGAATTAAATAAAAAATAAAAGTAAAATTCTTTCAAACAAAAACTAATACTGCCGCAAATTGCTAACACCAGATGGAGCTACAAACCGAACAAATGAATGACGTCACAAGATGGCTTCAACGCGTGAAGTAAACACAAATACACAAACATTACAAGAATACACTCGCAGTACTCAAAATTACTCACTAATATACATTATAAAATTATGATTGTGGTTCAGATAGTTTAACTATGTACTGTATATATGTACTCAAAATTTCAGCTCTCTACCTCTCATACGTTCTGAGAAAAAGGTTAATAAGTATCCAAAAAATGTTGTTTTGAAAGAAACTGAATTTAAAGTTTGAACATTAACATTCTGATACACTTGAGTACATTCCAGGGTAATAATCATCTGCATCTTCATTCCTGAATTTCTTCAGCTTTTCTAATTGCCTTCTTTTGGTCCTGGTCTCTTTTCTTAATTGCTGAACTGTTTGATATAGTCGTTCGTTGTTGAAAGATAAAAAAAATGTTCTAAAAAGGGCGTTGCATGACAGCTTTAAAGGAATGCAGACAAATGGTCCACGCTGTATAAGGTATAATGTGAGATAACATTTGTGTCAACAATAAGTGAATCAGTTGGATAATTTAGTGTCGTGCCTGCAAGTTATCAATTTAGCTCAGTTGGTTATAGTAACATGGTAACCCGAAGATATGCGGTGCAAATTCGGTCTATGGGTTTTTCAGTCGCTTTCTACGCTTCCAACCTTTAATTTTGTTATGAAGACACAATACACTGTAAAATAAGAGCAGTGAAGTACTGGCTAAGGCCGATGCATGTGAATAACTCCAAATTACGATCCAAATGTTATAAATACCATCGAGAAAACATGTCTCCTAAGTTTTGGGCAGCTGATTTGGTAAGGAGTTTGAGGAGAATAGGAATGGAGCTGAAACAAATGACAAAAACATATGGAAAGGTGTTAAAATAAGACTAAGAGACATCAACCAACAGGAAATAGAATCGGATTGTAAAATTAACCCTTTTCTAAGTCTAACAAATGAAATAAAATTAAACTGGGGTAAAGAGGCATATATATTTAATTTAGGAAGAAAGGAAAGATCAGGAATAGCCTGATTTAGACTGGGGGGCTGGAGGGCACAGAAAATGACTGACGATTCTGGCAGGAGAATCTGCCCATTCTGTGATTTGGATGAGGACTGGGTACATATTTTGTCGGAATGTGCACAGTGGGAGAACCAGCGAACGATTAAACTGAAAGAAAAATTCTAAGTCCCTCAAGAAAGAGATTGGCATGTTGGGATCTACTGGCTGACCAGAGGAACTGGCAAAACATGGGCAATTTTTTGGCTAAAGTGCGCGAAGCTAGGTCAAATTTATTCAGTTAGACAAAGGTAGTTTATCTGTATTTTCGTTTTTCTTGTTCTTTTTGTTGTATTTTATTTCTCTGTTGTTTATTTTGTCACACTATTGTAATTTAAATATGCATGTACGGTCAATCACCCATGCAGAAAATACTTGCGAAATAACTTCAATAATTTGAAACCAATAAAGATACCTTCTATCTATTTATCTGCCTTTAATTTTGCATTTTTTAACCACATTTGAAAGTGCGTCGATAAAGTTTATCAACTAGTGGAGTAGAGACAGACTTGCGCAGAATGTGGTTGTTTTTCTCCAAATGGAGTTGATCTATTTCTATTTTCTTACATAAGAATGTTATTAATGAACGAAAAATGACCCACAGGTTTCGACAGAGGCCTGTAATCGCATTTGCTGCGGTAATGATTCAAGGGTTGGGTCGTTTCGTTGCATGAACTTTGCCACTTTCATGTTAAACTGTCAGCCAGAGATGTTTGCCAGCAACTTTGGAAATTATGTGCGACTTGAAGCCTCAGAGTTAAGGAGATTACAGATAAGCTATGCTAAAGAGAATTACGTGTCTCAGACATCTCTGAGTGACTGGGGAAACACACAGTGCCCTTTGTACTCGGTTCCCCACCCCCAACTCGCAACTCTATAAGAATTTTCTGCTGTGACTGGCTGGTAAAAGCTGCTTGACTTAATTACACAACTGAGACGGTGAAAATAAAAATAAAATATAGTATTACTTAATGCCTAACCAGCTTCTTCTTTTCTCTGTCATATACCTGAAGTAGCAGAGGAATGTATTGCAACCAAAAAAACATGTTTTGAAATCCCTTAGATAAAAAAATTAGATAAAGGTATGTATGTGTATGCTGCGTCTACATGTATGTTAAATATCAGACTCTATATTGTGGCGTATTAATAATTTGGGCTTTACATTGCCATTACCAGACATATTGCTGTGCTACATTGTCATTGCCAGACACATTGTTGGTTTCGTACTTTGATGTCTGGGATGGCGTCACTCCTGGCTGGTAGTTTTGCTAGCCACGACTGGTGGGGATATAGCGTCTGTCTTACTCAGGATTCCGAGGGAAACGGATCGCGCGTGCAAGCCGGCTTTTAGATCCGCGGGTATCTCCCCTCACCTTTCATATTTAATAATGTAGAACCCCCAAACGGTTACTACGTAAGTGAAGTATATTTGTGTTATGGGTTTTGTACAGTGAAAACCCCCGCCTTCCTCTTAACATCCACACCACGTTTTGGTCCACCGCGGTCAAGTGAGTATACGCCCCCTCAATGTACGTGCTAAAAACTAATTCAACATTTCATATGAACCTTTAGCCTCTACCCAGCATATAACCCAGCATGTGCATTTTAAAAGACACCTCCTCATCCCAAACTACCCTGCATATGGAATGTTTTATTATTTTTAGTTTTCTCAAAAACTGCTTTTAAGATTTTCATTAAAATACCGCATATTTAAGATATTGGCATCACCAATAAAATTACTAATTTAAATTTTCTGCTAAAAGCTTATTAAGTCGTAAATGACTGATAACATATTGGCTAAAATGAACAACATAAACGCTTGTCAGTTGCAGCTTTTCAGGAGTTTTTTACTTTATCTATCTCCCATCTAAACCATAGACAAAATACTGCGTTCGAACCGATCATTCGAAATTATCTAATTTAATTTTGCTTTTACAAAATCGCAACGTTCGGTAAAGAAAACTATACCTTTTACAAAACTTGATTAGTAAATCACAAATTTATAATTATGGAACTTTCAAGAAAACTATTTATTTTCTGCTACGCATTTCGGTGGTCTGTGTAAACCTACTAATATTATAGCTTAAAATAAACATAAAACAAAATCGTCATTCTTTTCCATTTTAACTTGAACGTAACATATCTGCTCCACTATAGGATTATCGAAGTCTCGTCAATATCCACTAATGCCAATCACCGTTTATTTTACTTGGGTACATCCCATCCTTTATCAGAGACTTAATAGCATCTGTGAGGATTTAGGTACTATAGAATTCCTGGCTAGTAATGTTCGATACTTAGCCAACTGAACTGCTACTCCAGATCACATAGGACTATTTTCTAAGGGCAGCAGATACCTGCGATGTGCTGTCCAGGTTCAAAAATATTTTCACTCCAAAATAAATGCAATATGAAATGGATGATTAAGGAAACAAAGACTATATGTTTGTGTAAGAGAGGAAGAGAGCGATGGAAAGTACACAAGTACAAAAGGTAAAATAGACACCTAACCTAGTAATTTAAGTTCATTATTTTTAAGGCTGCAAGATGAAGCCTTATACTAAGGAATAACTTTCTTATTGCTTATTTCTCAAAAATATATCAGAGGAGCATGACTGAAACACTATATGCATGCCAAATGAAGCATGTATCTTAAATTTTGTGAAAATATCCGCTTAAGGATTAATTCCAAATTAAATTAAATTAAAATTAAAGAGAGAGAGAGGCCAAAATTCTTACTTACTTACTCATCTTACCCTCCTATTATGTAGGGCTTATGCCCCCTAGGACTTACATACACAAACAATTACCGAGAAAAATGTAGAGTTTTGTTTTGTTTCTTACTGCACACGGCACCACAGGCGGTTGGCACTGATGATAATTGGAATAAAATAATTACTGAGGAAGGAAATTTAGGAAGATAATATTCCAGGACTAAGTTTAAGATACCTCCCCGACATTTGCCAATAATGTGAAAAAAAACCTCAGTCAGGGAGAACGGTCCTGGTTGGATTTGAACCGCGGATCCTCCGTTCACAAGTCCGTGTGTTAACGAGTTTGCCTACCCATGTCGTTGAAAAATGTAGAGCTCAGTAGAGCATACTAATTTATATTCCATAATTCCTTTCGTAGCATTATCGGTTTCTGAAATTTTCGTTGCTGTATGTTTTCCAAGACGGAAATTATACTCTATGCGTCACCTATCTATTTTGAAAATGTGCTATTGTTACTTTTCCTTATGGTTACTTTACTAACAAATATCGACTCGTGATATAAACAGCCCAGGACTGTTCCCATGTTACATGTCAGAAAGTGTAAGGCGTTATTTCAAATAAATTCTTGGAAACATTTATTGCTATTAATGTAAATTATATAGAAGAATGGCTTAATACATAACCAGCAGCCTTTAGGGATAATAGTGTCCCAAGGCAGATTTGATTTTACGCCGTCTCTGAGACGCTAGTTCTCCCATCAGTTGTGCTGATATTTGCTATACAGCTATCGATCTCCTCTGCAAACATTCCTCAGGTGTTGGAGGTGGCCGTAATACTTCCAAGTTGGCGGTGGGGGCCCGGAATTACATTAAACACGTTTGCAAGCATGGCATCAAACACCACGGAGCAACACAAAGTGGCAGTGAGCCATAAACTAACGTTAAAACAACCAATCATAATTGTGTTAATGCAGCGAGGGTGAGATATGGGGTAGAGAGGTTGTAAAGATAGTGCGAATGAGAGAGCAAGAGCTGCATATGTCGCTCATTGCTTTATTGTGGGTAACTAATTTAACCTTTTAACGCCGGAATTATTTTGCAACATATACCGCTCTTCCTCTAATTTCAAAACCGGCTTTCATATCGCTTTCACCGGCACCGCCAACGAAGCGATTCGAATAGCTGTGATCATTAAAACGTGACAAAATCGACTGGTCATCCATTCAAAGCCAAATGTGGCGAAACTGCAGTCAAATACTAAAGGACGGGGAGGGCCCAAGTAAAATAACCGGTGTGATAGCATGCTTGTATTTGGACGAAGTTAGATCTGATTGCAGTTGCATAGAATTTACCTCATTTTATTTAAAAAACTGCAGTTTTATCGAAAAAACTTCAACATTTTACAATATAAAATAGCTATAAATACACGAATTAAGGTTACTATAATATGAAATCAGAAAAAGTCATTACAATTTTTTTTCTTTCTTGGTTTACCCTACCTGTTTGGAGGACTTACAGCCCCCAGGATTTACAAGCCAATGCTCGCGGTTCAAACCCTGTCAGGGAGCAGAGAGTCTTTTGGATGAGATAAAAGGAACCAGGATGGTGATCACCTGAATCCTGACATGAGAACGAGAAAGGAGACAATGAAATCAATGAAAGCAAAAATGATGATGCAGTAGTTAGTGGAATGAATGGTAGGTAAACCGGAGAACCAGGAAGAAATCCGTCCAGACGCCGCTTCATCCACCACAAATTCTACTTACGCTTCCCTGGGATCAAACCAGAGCCAGCGAGCAGCTAACCACTCGGCCACGGCGCCGCCCATTGAAAACCTAAAACCTTTAGAAAACACCTCTGTTTCAAATATGGTACACAAGCTAAAAGCGGTTAAAGGTATCTGTGAAAAATCTTATGTGTTGCATTCATATGATCTTCTTCTAACCACTGTCCGTTATTTTTATAATGCTTATACAAAGTATTCTTACAAAATGTCCATTTCGGTATAATACCTCCTGTTGTGCGGGGGGTCCCGAGTTTGATTTCCCGGCTGGGGGTGGGAACTTTACTCTAGATTATTCCCTATCCTCCCCAGAGTCTGGAACTATGAAGTGTAAGTGTGTGTGTATGAGCTAATGCTTAAAAAAAACAAACGTGCAATAAATCCAAGGACAAGAGTACACGAGTCAGCAACATTGCCAATACGTAATAAATTCCAAAGGAAAGGTCGCCGATAAGACCAATGTAGTTAAAGGTGGGGTATAAATGGAGCTAAAAATTACTATTCATGCATCAAGTACGCTAAATAAAGCTTTCGGGGACGAATTATGTATGTACGAAATACTGGATGAGCCCGGTAAAGTTTTGCATGCAATAGTTTATAATAAAAAGTTCTCTAAATTATATTAAAATAAATAATGTAGTATAAGCGCTGTAGAAATATAAAAGGTATAGTCAGTCATTTTTATATACTCTCACAGCCGCCTGAACCCTACGGTATGAACCGTACCACGTCTCCTAGGAACCGTTGGCTGTAACAATGAGTTACAAATGCATGTGACAGTGCTTATTCCGAGCGCTCGTCTCTAAACAGCAAGCTTGTGACTGAAAATATGGGGAAATTTTAATTCGGAATCGGAGCTGTTGGCAGCGAAATCTCGTCAGGAGTATGGGAAGGAATATATCGAATTCAAAGACTGGTGCCTTATTGGAGGGTTTCTAATAAATAGTAAAACGATGTTAACTTATGTTTGTTTTTGAATTATTTTGTGAAAATTTTTATGTGATGCAGCAACAGGACTTTCTTTACTCCTGTACAATCTACTTTTACAAACGCTTGTTAATTGAGACATTACATTTGCAGAATTGCTGATTTTCTTGCAGGAGCAATGGGAATATGGTAGGCTTTAAGCGATAGTCAAATCTTTTAAGAGCTGTTTGCTATGTGGATCACTGTGTTTTAACGAAATATATATTCTTGTGTAGTACGTTTCCGTCTATCGCTTAACGTTTACCAGTTATACAAAATTATACAAAATTATTTCCGAACGAAGAGTACTTTACAGGCTGGTCCCAGAGAATTTTCAAGATATACGTTTCATTTGTCATCTAAATATCTTTAATATATGGGATCCTAATCAAAATTATTAGAGCTGTTGAAAATTATTAGAGCTGCTGTTTAGGAAATAACAAAATTCGTAAGATCTTCCAAGTAAAGGGTGGTTTGGGTTGGGAGATTTTCTTGAGAATCTTGGTGTCGCATCTTTGGAAAGTACTGAACCTAAATATCAAGTTTAGTATTTATCCGACCTTACGTTTTTGAGTATGATGTTTACAGACACACAGAGCTTTTACTAAAGTGATTTTTTTGGATTCGGGGCCTCAGAACATTTATTTCCGGTGTAATCTCGGTATAGAATTTTTGGGTGGCATGCAATACCTTCTCCACCTATTATGTATGCCTATCCTCATATTTGAAAGATAATTAAATTCATTTCTTAAGAAGCTGTTTACGTTTTATTACCACTAAATAACATCACTTAGTGGAAGATGATTTTGCACTCGAATCATTCTCACCATCTTTATCACTGTTCCTTTATGGTCATATTTTCTTTAAATCACTATTTAAATATTACATTAAACTAATAATATTTCAGTGTATTTAAATAGCTTTATACTCCCTCGCTCTCAGTTGGTATTTGATATGGGTGGAGTGTTAAAATTGTGTTAGTATTTTGGTTAATGAACGTTAGGACACAATGAAAACAACAAGATAATAGAAAGCACGATGTAATTAGCACTTTACACAGTGTAATAATTAATAACAATATTCTATTTGATCCACCCACACGCGTTATAGTTATTTCAGCAGAACGTTTGTATCAAAATTCTGTCTCGGTTTCAGAAAAGATTCCATAGTGCAGTAATCCAGGATTTGATGTTGACAGTTGGATCTATTGTTTTAATTCTCTAGCTCTGGTTCTAAAATGCCACCTTTTTCTGTTAGCGAACAGTATTTTGCGTGTCATCATAAAGTTCGCATTTTATCACAGTTCCTCTGACACATAAGTGGAAGCATTAGTGCTGAAAATATTTCAAATAAATGGCCAACGAGGAATGAAGTCCCTACCCATGTTTCATAACTATTAAATTTCTTTTCATTTCTGTGCAATGAATCTCTCCACATTCCCTTCTTTCTTTTATTTTACCAACTGTCTTTTTTTCTTCTAACGATTATCTATTCGAATTGCTGCATGTTCTTTGATGATTACACAGTTCTATCACCATGTTCATATTTTATTACCAATGGTGCAAGCTTTACAATCGCTTATGTTTGCTGAAGTGTTTAGTACGTGATGGAGTTGCCATACTAAAATAACGAAATGCAATTCTTTTAATGTAGAGTTGTTTGTACTGGACGAATTCCATGAAAATCTAAGGTGATGTATGAAAAATGCAGCCAGATTTAAGTTCAGCGCCTCATGAAAATTTTCAAGTTCACCCGCCCCCTAGCTAAGAAAGCTAAGGGCAAAGTGTCGTTATTTTTTATCTTTTCAAAAACGACTCCAACGCCTTCTGTTAAAGTATCATGTGTCTGACACATTGACAACAGTAATAAAATGCATATCTGAATTTTCTGTGAATGGGCTATCATTTACCCTTTATTTGATTAGTTTGTGTAATTTAATAGAACCAGAAAACAATAAGACGTGGACCATAATTAAAAACAGGCGTGGAGTTCATTATTTTTGCAGTTTAAGATACATGTTGTTTTTCGTAGCGTTAATTGTTTTGGAAATATTACGTTTATAGAGTTTACACTGTTCCCAAATATGAGTGAATCGAATGCACGTGCTTCAAAGTTTTCTATTCTTCCTTTTTATTTTCTCCAGCGCCTGCTTATGTTAGGTAGAAGAAGTAGTATATGCGAATTTGTGTATGTGTGTGTCCGTGTGAACAGCATAACACACAAACTAAAAGTTGGATAAATATCAAACGTATTTAATCCTCAAAGGACGCGATAAACAAAAAAGTTTTCCACCCCATACTACCCAATATAACGTTTTCGTTATTTTTTATTTTCTCAAAAATTATTTTAATTACTTTGTTTAAAATATAATAAGTTTAAGATATTTACAAGGCTAATAAAATGTATTTACAATTTACTTTGAATAGCTTGAGAATTCTCTTTACGCTGAATTACTTTTGTGTAATATTGTATAAGTAATAGACACAAGGTGTACAGAAACTTACTATTCAAAAAAATGTAGACTTCTTTGAAATTCACAGTTTATTTCAAATACCTTTTTTTGTAGCAGCAGACATTTTCCGGATATTCGTTGTTATTGGTGTGAATGCCTCAATCCTTTGTCATTTTTTGTAGTGCTGTTACCATTCATTTGATGTCTTGATAAGAGTATGGAATTTCAAAGCCAGGGTATAGTGACCCGTTTTATAAACATATGGATATCGTTTCAGTTTCCCTTTGTACCTACAATGAAACTATTTCTGCAAACAGATTTCGTGATATATGAAGATTTTGAAAGAATACTTTGTAGAAGCTGTATAAAAAAAATCTGATGTGTTACACTCACATGACTTTCTCTACTCTTGTACAAACTATTTTTACAAACGCTTATTCTCCATATGCTTCATGTTAATCGAGATATCGAGATGTCAATCTTATTGCTAATTTTCTTGTAGATGCAAGAGGAATATGCTAGGTTTAAAGCGATAGTCAAATATTTTAACGCTGGTTGCTATGTGGCGCATTCCATTCTCTTTGCATGCCCAGGACATCAAAAATGAATAACGAATTTGAGAAAAAGTACAAGTATAGGAAAATTTAAGGGAATAACAAGCAATATCTCGAAAATGGTTCACTCAACAAAACAAATGTATATGACATAAATTGTATATTTTAACGCGATCTACATTTTTGTGTAGTAAAATTTTGTCTATCTCTTATGGTTTACCAGTTATGAAAAAGTCGTTCAAATGAAGAATACTTTTGGATACATTCCCAGAAAATTCAGGATATACATTTTATTTGTCATGAAAATATCTTAAACATATGATATTTTAATCAAAATCGTTAGAGCTATTTTTGAGAAAATTAAGATTTTCGAAAAATGTTCCATGTAAAGCGTAATCTGTGATGGGGGGAATTTCTTGTAAACCTTCGTGTTGCATCTCTGGAAGATACTGAACCTAAATATCAAGTTTGGTGTTTATCCTACTGTTCGTTTCTGAGTTGTGCTGTTCACAGACACACACACACACACACACACACACACACACACACACACACACACACAGGGACATGTTTCAAAAAATGCTTTTTTTGGATTCAGGGGTCTCAAAAATATATTTCCGGTGAAATCTCGGTATCAAATTTTTGGGTGGAATACAATACACAATGGTCATATGGACGTAACACATTAGACTTCTCCCATTTTTTCATTCCGTTGCAAAAGCTTGCAAAAACAACAACACTTGAACGTTGTTGCCTCATGATTTATGTATCCGTTTCATACTGGTTAAATTGAAATAATTCCTAGTCCAAAATATATCCTGAATAGCGTAACGTGGATAGAAAAACGTTTTATATGAATACTATAATACGGTTTGTACACAAATGACTATGAGTGTTTTATGTTTATATTATTATATTCTCTACTACATATAGTAAGTAGAGAAAGTATTGCATTGCACCCAAAAATTTGATAGTGAGATTTCACCCGAAATACATGTTTTGAGGGTCCCTGAATCCAAATATAGCATTTTTGGAAACATCACTGTGTGTGTGTGTTTGTCTCTGTGTCTGTCTGTGAACAGCATAACTTAAACGAAAAGTCATAAATACCAAACTTGGTATTTGAGTTTAGTATCTTCCCAGGATGCGACACGAAGATTTTTCGGAAAATTCACATACCCCGGACTATCCTTTACATATAACATTTTTCGAAAACTGATTTTTCTTAAAAATGGTTCTTAGCGATTTTGCTTAAAATATCATATGCTTAGGATATTTTCATGGCAGATGAAACGTATATCTTGAATTCTCTGGGAATGTCCCCAAAAGTTCTCTTCATTCTGAATGACTTTTTCATAACTGATGAATCGTAAGAGATACACACAATATTACTGCACAAAAATTATAAATCACAATTCGTCCTCCTTGGTCTAAGGTTACGATGCCAACCTTTGGTTCCCGAGGTTCGGGTTCAAATCCGGCGGAGGGCGATAGATATTTTCGGACGTAAGAATCTTTGGCATGGCTTCCTCCCGTGTCGTAGACTTTCAGGACATTAAAGAACCTCGAGCCTGATAAAGAGGCCTCTGAGCAAAATCTCCGCTCTTTCACGCCCAATATAGAATGGGACGCTAAGGGCCATAGTAGTTAAAGAGCATCCACCAGTAAAACTCAATTTCAATTTCATATAAATCACATTGTAATGTGTGTTATGCCAGCTTCCACAGTTTTTCATGACTTTATGTAACAATTTAGAATTAGTATACTACAGAGAAAATATATTTAGTTTTACAACCCGTATAATTATTTGTGTACATATATATTCTAATTTATTTCTATCATGGGGTGTGTATGCTACATTTAAAAGTTAGAAAATAGCTTCACAGTTCACAATGGCATGACTTATATAAAGATGGAATCGGGTTACGAGTGTCCTTAACACTGAAACCTATAAGGTTTATTGCACTGTCTGCTACCTCCATTTTAGTTAAATATCCCTGTCGCTTTAATAAGGAAAGAGACAGTAGATTATTACCTACATTTTCCTTAGGAAGATAAATCATCTGTGTTTTTGAATCCAGTAGTTCATGTTTTTTTTAAACAGCAGTTTACATTTGAAAATTATATGATGTTTCGTTCTCTTCTTACATAGCCTGAATGCTGGTTCTTCTTTGAAGATTCCCATTGCATGTAGGTATTTCCATAATCTACAGTGTCCCATCAAGAGTCTATTTATCAGGTTTATTTGAGATCTATTGAGATTTAGTACGTCTTCAGTAAGTGAGGAGGATAGTTTACTCATTCACTTACTGTGCTTGCATCCCCTTTTTTGAACCCATCACAGTTGGTGTGTTAATTCATTCAGTAGAGGTTCTGATTCAAAGGGATGCCAAATACTGGTTCAGGCCTAGTAAACGTTTGACCAGACCTTTTCCTTACCAGGATATCTACTTTTTCATTTCCTGGAATTCCTGCATGTCCAGGCACCCACCCAAGAGTAACCTTGTATATTACCAGTTTACAGTTCGGATTCAGGTGGTTCATCTTTTATAACCAAACAGGATAGGTGCTTGCAATTCTCATTGTTATTATTAATGCACGTCTATGCAAGTTATTTTCACTCAGTGATATATTTTATTGTGATGCATATTTGTGTAAGTTGCTGAAATAAATATAAAGCTTTTACCATGCATCCTATGTGTTTTACATTAATTATGTAGGTAAGTTTTGATTCCAAATGCATTGAATTATGACGACAGCCTCGACCATTCATCCGTAATTCTCATGCAAATATAACTAGTGCGATGACGTGGAATCAAATGATTAATCTGCTGTTTTATTGACTTTTATGACCCTTAATTTTGTAGATGTTATTTGACGAGTTATTAACAAAGCGATTTCCCGCTGTACATAATAATTTATCGCGTGTCAATTGTGCTGCAAATTACGGGAGCATTTTATGTTGATTTGTCGGAACCCGATTTTCACCAACACAGCTTCTAAGGTTTCCAAATAATTTCCGAGGTTAAATTTTTGCTTGTTGCTCAGAAGGTTGGGTTCTATTCACGACTAAAACAAGTTGATATTAGGTATTTTTTTATCTAGATACAGCATGAAGGAATAGTTTGGTGCTGCTACGTATGGAAAGCCAGTTTGAAGAAGATGTATTATATTTCGACTGTTGGGGAGCCGAACTTGAAGTAGTTGCAACCACACGTATGGTAAAAAGTTTCCGGTGGGCTTTGCCCTAAATGTTTAAAAAAATATTAACTTTGTAATTTTTGACTGTTTCTTTAAACATTATATATATATATATTTGCCTCGGCTGCGTCAGTATTTATATATTTTTTTAGACATGAATGTCTTAGCAGGGAGTGGTGTGGCTGAAGAATGTAGGCTACACAGATTATAATTTTACTTCACTCCTTTTATTAATGCTTGACAGGATTTAAACAACACTTCACTGGTATAGAAAGCTGTGAGATTCTTTTGTTAATTACTTGCACTTTTTAACACGTAAAACTATTTTTGTCTCACACAAAATACGTATTAAATTTCTCGAGAACGCATCTCGCGTCCGGTTAGAAACGCTGTCTACAAGCAACTGACTTCTGAATTTGTAAATTTTGCTTCATTTTAGTTTCTGATTGGCTAATCCTAGTCCAATAGAATACCTTTATTTAACTAAAGATTTTTCTGGTTGTTGATTGGCTATTTTATATACTGTCACAAAAATTACATTATTGCTTCCAAGAATTACAAGTAGCACTGTTAAACTTTCAAATTCATTATTGCCTCAAGGTCACCGCATTGTTAGTAATTTTTGACCTATTTCTCCCAGCTCCTACATTATTAAATTACGTAATACATTCGCATGACATTATTACGCATGTATACAATAATATAAATATATACAATGACTTTAATATACAATTTTTATATCTGTTACATCACATATTGCTTTAAGGCGGGCTGTAAAAAATACTGCCTCAAGCATTATAATTCTTGTTCACAAGTAGCTATGTTAACAATTTACTATATTATACACTTACCAAAATTATTAATAATAACAAATATTATCACGGTACACCACCATAGCGAAAATATGCAATCAATTTTCATGAAAACAAGTAGTTTAACTGTTTACCCAGCATGTGTTTTGATAAGCATTTATAAAAACCTCCTTGGACTTCGCACAGATTCTTTTGCACTTTTTGATATTAAACACCATTTTTCTCAATTCCAAACTAGTCTTCGGATTAAAATGTCTATGTAACTCGTACAAATGTTTAAATATACGAATTAAACAACATAATAAAACATGTATGTTATCAGCCATTACAGAACTGAATTAGATATATATAGCGAATTGTAAAAATTATGGAATACATATTCATTTAATCACTTAAGCCAAGTAGTGAGAAAGTTATTTTAATAAAATAAAATGTGTTTTATGGTTAACACTTCATCTCATTCCTACGTAATTTGTCGCTAGTTCTTAAAGCCTAAGTTTTATATTTTTCTAAATCTGTTAAAAGTTAAGATATCTATGTAAGGTGTAGAAAATATGGTGACGGAAGGAGTAGGTTTATACCTTTGCTGGCCCATTATTGTCAGGTCCCTTTTCGTAATTCTGCAAAACGTTTTGTCCAGATGGTTGTATAGTGAAGATTTTTAAGTAAGTGAAAAGCTGAAAATTAAGATGATACGAATTTTTTAAAATATTTAATGGCAGGATAGACGAGCAAATATTCCTGAAAATCTATCAAACAATTTAGATTTGTATATAAATAGGTGAAATAGAGATACAGGTTCTTTTCAAACCCCAAAACTGTTTTTTTTTCTAATCGTGCAACCAATATAATTTGTGATTGGGAGTTTAAAACGGGAGAAGGCCAGTTTTGGAAAGCTTTCGATCATCTATAATTTTTATTGGGTCCCTGCGAAGTTGTACACAATTATATCACAATCGTTTGTAGAGGTGGATAGCGATAATTTTTTTGGAATTGTAAGGCGGCATGTATTTTCGCTGGGGTATAAACGTAAAACCCTGCATCTATAATGTTTGCAAAAGAGTCAAAGATGTTTTTAAAGAGAAAGAAACAGCTTTTCATTTAATTTTAGAAAGTAAAATATTTATCAAAATGAGATATATGACTTTTTGAACCAATCGCAAGATGTTTTATTACAAAAGACGTCTATTTAATTCTTCATAAACTCCAAATATTAGGATTCATCAGAGATTAAATCTGTAATAATCCGTGCAGGCTTCTATGCAGGGTGGGAATAAGACTCACCGTCTCCTCTCTAATACTCTAATTATAGTGTGGAAAAAGGATATAAGCAATGTTTACACATTTTAAACACAATATTTTGTTCAGATATGTTAAACGATGCATATTTCTGCAGGAGAGGTTTAGAATACCCTTGGGCTGGCCTACCTTCTTCACTGGGCCTGAAGACGTACATATGTCAAACAGTGTTGCTTTGTATGCAATGGGTTGAAAATAAGGATAGCGGAAGTTTTAAGCGTTTTAGGAAGATTTGTCAAATTCATACCAGTAATACATCTTGATAGCTTGGTTCAACATAATTGGAGAGAAATTCGACGGAATTGATTGGCTTATATGAATAAATGAACATCTTCCTGAATCCCTGCGCGCGCGCACATACATTATGTGATCAAAAGTATCCGGGTACGTTTTTCTTCTTAGGTGCATTGTGCTGCCACCTACTGCCTACTAGTACTCAGCAGAATGGGACGCTCCGTGGAACTCACGGACTTCGAACGTGGTCAGGGGTTTGGGTGTCACTTGTTTCAGAAGTCTGTACGCGAGATTTCCACACTCCTAAATATCCCTAGGTCCACTGTTTCTGATGTGATAGTGAAGTAGAAACGTGAAGGAACATGTACAACACAAAATCGTACAGGCCGACCTCGTCTGTAGACTGGCAGAGACCGCCGATATTTGAAGAGGGTCGTAAAGAGTAATAGACAGACATATATCCAGACCATCACACAGTAATTCCAAACTGCATCAGGATACACTCCAAGTACTATGACAGTTAGACGTGAGGTGAGAATTCTTGGATTCCATGGTCGAGCGGCTGCTCATAAGCCACACATCACGCAGGAAAATGCTAAACGATGCCTCGCTTGGTGTAAGGAGCGTCAACATTACACAGTGGCAAAACGTTGTGTGGAGTGACGAATCACGGTACACAATGTGGCGATCCGATGGCAGGGTGTGGGTATGGCGAATGCCCCGTGAACGTCATCTGCCAGCGTGTGTAGTGCCAACAGTGAAATTCGGATGTGGTGATGTTATGGTGTGGTCGTGTTTTTCCTGGAGGGGGCTTGGAACCCTTGTTGTTTTGCGTGGCACGATCACAGCACAGACCTACATTGATATTTTAAGCACCTTCTTGCTTCCCACTGTTGAAGAGGAATTCGGGAATGGCGATTGCATCTTTCAACACGATCGAGCACCTGTTCATACTACACGGGCTGTGGCGGAGTGGTTATATGACAATAGCATCCCTGTGATGGACTTGCCTGCACAGAGTCCTGACTTGAATCCTATAGAACCCCTTTGGGATGTTTTGGAACGCCGACTTTGTGCCAGGTCTCAGCGACTTACATCGATACCTCTCCTCAGTTCCGCACTCCGAAGAATGGGCTGCTATTCCCCAAGAAACCTTCCAGCACCTGATTGAAAGTATGCCTGCAAGAGTGAACGCTGTCATCAAGGCTAAAGGTGGGCCAACACCATATTGACTTCCAGCATTACCGATGGAGGGCGCCGCGAACTTGTGCGTCATTTTCAGCCAGGTGTCCGGATACTTTTGATCACGTAGTGCATATAATTTTAGCTTCTTGAGAAAGGTTATTGTAATTCTTAAAATTTAGCAAATGAAGCATTGTTTGACAAAAAAACTGAGAACACTTTTTAAATGTCACACCTTTAGAGAAAGTATAAAGAACGAGGTATGAAGGAACGGAGGAGCTCCCGGAACCGGGGCAGAGTACCGCGCCGCACGTAGGCTCCCGGGCCTTTGCGCTTCTACTGGACTCCTGAGAGGGAGGGGCGGAGGGAGGGATGAGGAGAGATCCGAAGGTGACCAGATACAGTTCACGACGTGCCCAAGCATGGATGTAGTCACTAACGGTTCCAGTTCAAACGTATCCTACGCCGCCCAACCCCACACAAGTCCCTAATCCCCAGCGATCCCTCGAAGAAGCCCACATCGGAGGCGGGTCGAATCCCGAACGACGCCAGGAAGAAACAACCGAAAAGCGCCTATTCACCGCCTAAGCGAAAAACGCCAAACACCGTTACTTGGTCTACAACCAGATGACATGAAGGAAATGTTGAGTACAGGAAATGAGATAGGAAATTCTGGTAGAAGAGGAACCACCCCAGCATTCGCTTGCAGACCAGGTAACCATAAAAAATCTGGGTCAGAGTGGGTGGCCGCCGGGAATCGAACCCGCGACATACCGAATGTGATCCGCGCACGTTACTGCGCAGCTATCTCGCTCGGTTAGACAGTATCAAGTTAACCTTTATGGGGGCTTTTAGTATGTAGTAGCATAGCACAAAGGACAATGCACACGGTTCATGACAGGCCATGGAAAATTTCAATATTATTTCTAAAGGTTCCACATCAATGTTGGAAGTGTCTTTGTGTCAGTGAACAGAGAATAAAACAGCCCGATTTTCGAAATTAATAGATATTTCCTTATAAATCATTTCTCTTACTGTAACAATCAATTTTGTGCACCTCTGTACCATTTATTTAAAAAGTAGTGTTGATATAACGCTTTCTTATGTTTCATCCGACACATTGACGGTCAATTGTAATGTTATACTTATTGTTCTTTAGTATTTCGTTTTTATTTTTGTAAATTATAACTCTAATATACATCTATATGTAAAATAGAGCTGACAATTGTGGAAATAAAATAAATATGTAATGGTGGTTGTGGTACTCTGGAAGCAGGTTTCTCTTTAAGCATCCCAGCCTAAAAAGACTTTCAGTTCACTTCCTGCTTTCTAGTGTAGGAATGAATATCTAACTTTTAGTTATTTGTAGTATTTGACTCACTAAATTGGGGTCTATTGCTAGTTTTGCTGTACCTCCAGGAAGCTAGTATCCGGCCTGTTCTGTGGCTTCCCTTTCTAGTAGAATGTGTCGCCGTTTCAGCCTTTTAAACATAAAGGCAAATGTGTTCCGTATGTGTAATCCTGAAATTTTCATGTCCAGTTACGAAGCTTATAACTCTTCTAAGGGAAAGTTTGTTAATCTTAGTAAATAATTACTCAAGTTTTCTTTAGGTTTATAATTAATCGTCTATGGAGTTGGTGTTTGGGTATTGTTTTACATGTTTTTGGATTATTTTTGGAACCCAAAATGTGTGTTTTTCGCATTTAGCATGCTTATTCTACAAAACAGAAGTGTACTCCTTTCTTTGCTAACAAATTAGCCATTTCATTTCCCATGATACCTGTGTGTCCAGGTACATACAAAAATTCAGTTGTATTGTGGGTGGAACGTTTTGATGAACATTGGTAACTTTTTCACAATAACTTAGATTTAAAGTGATGGGAACTGAGAGCTTTTAGTACAGCTTGACTGTCAGAGTTTGTAAGGATATATTTCCCTACGATTCTCTTTTCCCAGCATAGGCGTGCACTTTCAAGTATAGCAAGAAAAAGTGCATATTAATTAAAATATTAATAAAAATTACGTACTTGGACATTTTATAGGAGGCATCAATATAAGCGTGAACACTGGCCAAAAGTTGGTAAATATTTTGTAACTATCTATCGTTCGAAGTCCGTTGATATATCGTTTTGCTTAGTGACTCTACGCCAATTCTTCAGTACTTGATTCAGTGGAAGTAACGAAACGGTTTTGGGCAATTCGACCAGTCTACATTGACTTTAAGGGAGCATAATTTCTTTACTTGGTTTCGCCCCGAGCTACAAAAAAGAAATCAATCTAGTCGTTCAATAACTCTGAGCAAGTAATGAAATTTTCCTCTGAATGATATACAGGGTGACTCACCTTAAAGCCACGGTGAAAAAATGTCTAAAACCAAAGGAAGAATAAACTTAGCTTTTAATGGAAAGGGTAGTAGTATTGCTCCAGTAAACTGTTTAAAATTAGTTTTGGTCAGATATTAATATTCGATTATTACTTACAGATGAATTAAAACTTAAAATGTAAATCTCCTGCATTCTTAATAATAATAAAATAATAGAAACAAGGATATGAGTACAGTCGCGTGCGTAAAACATGCCGTTGTCAGAGTCTCCTTATCACCTATCTCCAAATCAGCTCCGAGTAAGCCAATCTCTTTTTGGTTTGAATTCAAGTCCGATATACATGCTTAGCCTATGAGCAAAGATCAAGCCTAGTTCAGAGACGAAAGGGGAGGAGTACGGAAACGTTTCACCTGAGTGGCTGGAGGGCACGCTTCACAACAGCGGTCCACACAGCCTTTGGATAAGTCCGCCTCTTATTGGTTTGATGTAAAATGTCTGGCACTCAAACATTAACCTATGAAGACAGGTCGGTACCGGCTCAGGAGCGAAGGAAAGGGAGGGTTGTAAGACAAGTGCTAGGGACAAAGGTTAGGGACTGGGCGTGGCAGAAGCGGTTTAGTATCTCCTTACCAACGTAAACCACTGTGCTTTTTATTGATACGATTCCAAGCAGTCAACTGTATTTTCCACTCATGAGATTATACTACGAGAAGTAAAAGTGGCAGAATTTTGCCCTACGGACTACTTTCACTTAAGGAGAGACCTGTTAAACTGTATACTACATAAAACAGGCACATCTACTCGGCAATATTTAATACGTTTGGTCGGAAATAGGTGTCCTGGGAGAAGGTTTCAATTCCAGTTTCTTGACTACTTCCATTTCCATAAGTATATTCCTTGCCGCAGACTTTTGGAGAGCGTAGCACAGTGTACTCGTTTCTAAATTTATAATTTTAACATAATGTATCCTGCGTCCTAATGTTAAAGGGAGATAAAATGTCAAAACTGAAGTGCAGAAAATGTTTATCTTTTCGTGTTATTATAAGAATTAAAATTTTCCCGTTAGTTTGGTATATAATTTATTCGTTTTAGTTGATTAGCAATATCTTAATATGCTTTTAATTATTTTCCTGCACGCCTTATCATTTAAATTATTTTGTTAAGTTAAAACTAAATATCCCAGAGAATATACTAAATATACTGTAAAGAATCTCCTCGCATGTATTTGGCAGACTTTTCTGTAAAATGATATTTGCGATTTCCTCCGCATATTGAGTTTTCTTTAATGAAATGTTTTATCTCCTATTTGCTGTATGTTTTTAAATAGGAATTTCTGAATCATAAGTTTTAAAGCAATTAACCGCCTTTTCAGGGATATTTAACAATTTTAAATATTGTTTGAGATGTTTCTTAATGGAATATATCAACAATCCGTACATATGTTTTGTTTTGCATGCCAGTAGTCAAACATCTGATAAAGACAATCGTTAGAGCTAGTTTTAGAAAACCAAAACAAGGAAACTTTTGCATTCAAGGCTAGTTTTGGGTGAGAGAACTTTCTGGAAATCTTTGTGTCACCTTGGCAAAATCTTGAGCTTAAATGCTAAGTTTGGTATGTATCGCCTTTACGTTTATAAGCTATGTTATGATTCATACAGGATTTTTTGAGGGCTTCTGAGATCCCAAAACATGTATTTCCGGTGAAATCTCGATACCGAATTTTGGATGCAATGCAACACTTCCTCTACCAACAATAAGTAAATAGTACAGTAAGCGAAAACGTCAATAAAGATTAAATCAGACTCCCGTGTTCAATTTCCGTCAACTTTGCGTTTTCGTCGGTTTCTCTGGTCGGTAGGTGAATGCTTGGGTGATTTCTCGACTAGCACGATTTCCTTTCTATATTTTCCCCTTCATTACGCTTCCTTCTCATATTTTAGGTGTGCTTCTAGGTTTCGTGGCGTATGGCGGTGCAGGTTGATTTCTCAAAGAAACGAGTATTCTCCGTGGAAAGTAGAGGGCTGCATGATCGAATGGCGTTCATCGCCGCTTTGTGGGACGGGTCTTCAGGATGGAACCGTTAGGGACCTTGCGTGTCTCTGTGGCCTGTAGACTCTTGTGGTTCCTTCATTTCATCCCCTTCTCCCAGAGTCACAATGGGTTGCAGTGCGGGAGGTGTTTCCCTCCGTTGTATAACTTATGCCTATAGCTAAGATCAATAGATATAAAGCATATATGTGTGTCGAAAGAATATTTCATTGCGATATCTCGAGTGGTTTCAGAAAAAAATGAAATTTGTAATATTTACCCTTGAACAACAGTAATGATAAGGTTATAGATGAGCAGCTGTATCACAGCATTTTGATTTTGCCCCTACACTCTCTGTTTTTGTATTTTGGGGGGGGAAGTTACGAATATCACAAGAATTGCGAGAGTTTTCAGTTAAGTTAAAAGATGCATATAAGAAAGATCTCTCGCCCAACTCCACGGATAACATTTATCGTAATGACAATACTCTCGCGAAACTGCCGAACAATAAGAATCGATGAATGAAGAGGACATTTAAAAAGTTGCAAACCGCACGGCGAGTGTTTTAATGGCTCTACAATTTAACAGACTGAATGATGGAGCTCAGTAACAGAAAACAACATTCGAGGATGTATATTCCAGAGTACACTGCTTCACTTCCCGCTTGTCAGAATAGAGAGCTAACTTTTTATTGGACGGTCCATTACACGGTAATATTTTTGTTTGGCTTTAGGCAGCGTTGTGTAGGAGTCAAAATAACTTATTGAATCCCACTCTCTCTGTGGTTTAGTAGTAGTATGCTTCCGATGTAACCTAAGTTCCGGGGTTCGATTCTTTATTGGATTTTGAAGCCGAAATTATAAAGGCAATAATTATAATATTCTAAGAAGGATAGCGATATAAAATAAGTAATAATACGATATATTTAAAATCAGTGTATATATAAAAAGGAGAAGCATTGTGAAAATTGTTGACTGTTAAAAGCGACAGAAAGACGAGACAGGCACAGTTTTGTTAATTAGGGACCAGCCTCAGGTAGAAAGGGTAAATACCATTGAAGCAAGCTTTTACTGGTAACAAGCCGAGCACTTAGCCTGGTGAAGGCCACCCTAAGCATCATGACGCTAAGTTTGAGTGGAGAGAGGGGCAGTTTAGGCGTTGGTTTTCCTTGTAGTAGTGTGGGTAGATCAATCTTTCCTGAGTGCCTGGCGAGTGTGGGACGACAGTCCCGCCGAGTTGTGAACATTAGCGGCGAACATGCTAGAGGGTAGAACGCTTAGCTGTAGTTAATATTCTTCGGTCTTGGTAAAGACAAAGTATCATCGTATACATTTAATAGTGATCGGCAAACCTAAAGTATTATTTTAAATAGTGAATAAAAGTGTTCCAAGACAGCGTTTGTGTGTTTCTCTGTACACATCCACGCATACCCTGAGGTTAAGATTTCATGCTGGAGCAGCCGTGGCAAAAGAAGAACCAACTGGGAGGAGACAAGCAGCAACCGTGAGGCAAAGGTAGTGCTTCAGTGTTGGAGGCGTAGTGTGGCTGCGTCATATTGCGCCAACGTGAAAGAATTACCTGCGTCAATTTTTTTTCCTTTTTCCTTTCTCTACCACCTACATATTAGGTGGATAAGGTATTGCATTCCACCCAAAAAATTTCGATACGGAGATTTCAGCGGAAATACATGTTTTGAGGCCCTCCTGATCCAAAATATAATTTTAGAAACAGGTCCTTGTGTGTGAAAAGCATAATTTAAAAACGAAAAGTTGCATAAATACAAAATACTACTTAAGATTAGTACGTTCCAAAAATTGGACATGAAGGATTCAAGAAAATCCCCCAACCTCAAACCACCTTTACATGGAGTGTTTTTCGAAATTCTAAATTTTAATCCAAATTTGCAGACCTAAACTATATTACACATTTGGTTACAGATATAAAGGGAACAGCGATCGCCAAATATGTAAGATTTGTACGCTATATGCTGACCTTAAAATTCCATGCTGTTGCCATAAACAACTGAATGTTGAATGTACTTTAAAGAACGACCAAGTAATGAACAATTCGAACTATTAATAACGGATATCTCGGAAATGGCTGATGCCACAGTAAATGTTATTTGAAATAAATTGTATATTTTAAAGGAATCTACATTCACCCAAAAATTTGATATGGAAATTTCACCGGAAATATAAGTTTTGAGGTCCACAGAATCCATAAAAAACATTTTTAGAAAAATATCCTTGTATGTGCGTGTCTATCTGTCTGTGAGCAGTATAATTCAGAAACGAAAAGTTGGATAAATACAAAACTTTGTATTTAAGTTCCAAAAATTCGACACGAAGGTTTACAACTAAATCCCTCAACCCCAAACTACCCTTTACATGGAGCATATTTTTAAAAAGTATTCAATTTTAATCCAAATAAGCCTTTGCAAAAATAACATCACACATTTGGTTATATATACAAAGGGAACACCCATAGTCAGATGTTTAAGAACTGTAGGTACTCATATACTGGCTTTGAAATTCCATACGCTTTCCATGACATTTATTTGAAATAAATTGTGTGTTTTAAACAATAAATATTCGATATGGAAATTTCACCGGAAATAAATGTTTTGAGATCCACAGAATCCATAAAAAACAATGTTAGAAAAAATTCCTTGTGTGTCTGTGTCTATCTATCTATGAACAGAATAATTCAAAAACTAAAAGCTGGATAAATACAAAACTTCGTATTTAAGTTTAGTACCTTCCAGAAATTCGACAGGAAGTTTCACAACAAAAGCCCCCAACCCTAACCTACCCTTTATATCGAACATTTTTCCAAAAGTTTAATCCATAAGTCTAATCCAGAAATAACTACGTTACACATTTGGTTATATATACAAAGGGAACACTGATAACCAAATGTTTAAGAACTGTAGCTGGCCTTAAAATTCCATGCTCTTTCCAAGACATCACGAGAAACAACTGAATGCTGAAAGAGTTTTAAAAGAATGACAGTAATGAACAATTCAAACCATTAATAACGGATATCTCGGAAATTACTGATGCCATAATAAACGTTATTTAAAATAAATTGTAAGTTTTAAAGAAATGGTATGTTTTCGTCTATCGTTTAACGTTTAGTGGTTATACAAGATTATGCAAAATTCCTTCCGAATGAAGAACACTTCAAAGGCTATTCCCAGAAAATTCAGGTATGCATTTTATTTGTCATGTAAATATCTTTAATACAGGATTATTAGAAAAGAAGGAACAGACTTTACATATTTCTTTCTAATGAACGGCAACAGATGGCGACATATGCGATACATCACTGAAGAGAGGAAAGTTCAAAATTTCATTTTGTGTGTTCAAACTGTGTACCATTTGTTATGCGAGGACGAACAGTGCTTTTCCGTTTGCATACGCAACCATCTTCTGCGAATTTATTGTATCAGTTGTAAATGTTTTACAACGAAATGCACGCTGCAAAGAAACAATAGATTCACTCTTTGCATACTGCAGCACACAAAACAGCTTTTCCTGTGGCGTTGCCATTTTATCTTAAACAAACCCAGCGCCGCTGTAGGCACTTAATGGAACTAATAGGTGGGGATTAAAACATTGAACTTTGCTCTATTCAATGATGTGTCGTATGTGTTGCTATCTATTCATTAAAATGAATATTGAAAACCTGTTCCTTCTTTTTGAATAACCCTGTATAGGGTATTTTAATAATGATCATTTGAGCCATGAGTATATTTAAGGATTGCATTTTTATTCCAAATAAAAAATTCATTGAAGCGGCTAGCAACTTGTTCCCCCTTTGAGAAATAATAATATTATCCATAATTTGACGTTTCCATCTTCCTACTACTTGGAATATTGCAGTGGACCTAGCTAACACACCCAAACGCACAAATTACGGCAACCTGCCGCCAGTTAGCTACTAGAGAACTTGTGTAAGTGTGTTGAAATCTGTGGCGAAACTCCTGTGATGCTAGTTTTCGCGCCCTTTTACCTAATCTCTATTTTGATTACTTACGAGCTTAGCGTTTTATTAGAAATAAATCACACATTTTTGTAAATTAGGCTTCTGTCCGACTTCTTTGGGGAAGCCCGTGTGTCTCTGTCTCGCTTACAACTGTTGCTTCTCTTTCTATTTCTTGATTGTTTACACAGCTCCCCATGGAGCCGTGACTCTTCCTGGAATTATCTCTCTATCTCTGTCCTTGTCTATCCTCGGACCACTTTACCGATTTTTGTGTTTCGTTGATGGACTTTTGCCCCGGCTGCTTGCTCGCTTCTTAATTAATTGCAATGTTCCTTAACCAGTGGGCTTGCTCTTTAATAATGGCAACACTGCTGTGGAAGCCAAACGAGAAGAAAGTAATTATTCTCACGTTTACCATGTATTTGTTTGTCTTACCCACCAGCCAATAAATGAACTCTCGCTTTCGGCTCAAACTGCATGCGCTGTGGCGTGTAGCAGATGGATCTGTATGAACTACCGAGATTGTTTTCGCCATGCTCATAAAACAGGAACAACGAAGTTGGTGGAAGATTGGATGTGCTCTGGTCGTACAACAACGTCATTATTCTAAGTTTATGTTTTACTAGAGTGTTCTGTCATCATTCCGCTACAATATTGTAAATGTGGATTCTAATTTTAATTGAAGTATTATCGATATAAGATATCGAAGATATGTTCTTACTATGCTGATATAATACATACTAACATGCCAAACCTATTTTCTACACTTCAAACTTGAAGTGCCCCAGAGGATACAAATCTTTAACTTATTAGTAAAGCAAGAAAGGATTTAATTGAAGGCTTCCACAACAAACTCAACAAGGTTTTCGATTCCTACAGGCATACAATGAGATGTATTCTTTCTCAAAGAAATGTAACACGTTTTAACTTTACAGTGCAAATGAAACACTTATACAAATTTGTCCTCAAGTTATTAGTTCCTGTTGCCAAATTTATGTACGTTGCAAGGTTTTACAATTGTGTACAAGGAATATTATTCTCGCATTATTCCACAGTTTTAAGTTAAAACGGCACACATTTTAATGTTGAATTTTGAGAGGTACTTACAAAGATGTTTCGAGCCGAATTTTGATAAGGCTAAGATTTTAGAGTGTACACGATGTCGCACCCCTAGACCTGACTTTGAGGCTTCTCTTCTTCATGACGACGATCAAAAGACTTTAGACTATATCACTCGTCCTCTTGATGTCCGGGGTGGCTCCATCCTTCCCCTCAAGTAATCCTGGCGTCATAGGGTCACACAGCGCCACGCTTACACTTCTCTACGCTGAGAGATTTTTACAGGAACCCTGCCGATAAAACAGCATGCTATTGCCGCTGATAGTTCTTTCAAGGCTGACACAAGGAATCCACTACATGTAATGTTCAGTATACTAGAGACGTGCCCAAACCAGCGTAGCAATGTCTATGAAGGGGAAGCCAATCTGGCTCACGAGGAGGTTTAGAAATGTGAAAGTTACGGTGTTTGTTTATACGACTATGATGGCATTATCCTAACACATACCGTATCGCAAGGACAACATGTTATTGCACAGTATTTCTGTCGTTTTTGGAGAACCATCTCAGACCAGTGTTGCGAAAACAGCGGAGACATGCCTTACAATACTCCCATCATTTTGCAACACAATGCTCAGGCACACGTGGCACAACCCGTAACACATCTGTATCGTCGCTGGGGTTGGCAAGTACTTTTCCGTTCACTTTGTTCACCGGACCTAAGCACCTATTATGATCTAATGTCGAAGATTCGATTCAGGATTAGATCGCTCCATCAGGAACATCAACAAAATAGGCACTGCAACCGGGACTCTACGCCTTCCAAATCGCTGGCAATGGGTTATTGAAAATGCTGATGATTAAATTGTATGACTGTAGAAGTTTGATACAAATACCATTCTTGTAACAGTAATAAATAATTAGTTGCCAGTATTTATGTATGTCTAACATATTATAATACAAATTATTTCACAGTATTTCATCATATTGTTAACTGTATTCCTATCGTGATTATTGCTTTCCTGTTATTTACACTATTTGTTTTGTCGGGTGTATGTTCCCCTACACAATGCTCATTCAGAATGAACATGACTTCATAGTCTTCCCTGGAAAATTTAAGATATGCATTTTGTTTACAACTCAAATATCTGAAACGTATGGTATTTTAGTCAAACTTTTTTAAGAAAAAAACGAAAAAATATGCATATAAATGGTACTTTGGGAAGGAGAGAAATTATTGAAATTGTTCGTGTCGCATCTTTAGAAAATACTGAACTTAAATACTAGGTTAGGCATCTTTTTGAGTTCGTAATAAGGAAACTGCAGGCGAATGCGTTATAATTCGGCCTTCTAGAGGAAGGGGTGAAGAATTTATACATACCATAGCTTTCATCAGTGACATGGAGACGTAGGTTAAGTTGCCACTACTAAACGGCAGTATAGAAACCGGTATTAAGAAAACGATAGCGCAGCATGCATATATAAGGTTTAAATTGTAATCATACATTTAGACAGTTCGGTCATATTTTGGGGGAGGTTAAGTACCCGACCAATTCAGTGGCCGGATATTAATTATTAATGGCTCCGTTTCATTATGGGCCACATTTTATGCACCGTGATTATATGTAATGGAGAAAGTAATATGCTTTGTAAAACAATTTTAGAAGCTATATAAAAATGAAAAATATTGGATGGGAAAAGTTATATGGATGCAACACGTCAGTTGATTAGTTAGTAGCACAATTCAAAACGAACAATATGACTTCGTGGTAACGTGTGAGGCTCGCTTTTGGGAGATTTCGGGTTCGATTCTTGTCTACCATCCACACTGATCTTGGGTTTTTCGTTATTTCCCCTGGTCGGTAGGCGAATACTAGAGTGGTTTCTCAACTACTACGATTTTATTTCCATCATTTCTCTTTCATTTCGTTTCCTCCTGAGGTGGTTGCCTCTGATGGTACGGGGTTCAATTTTCGGCTGGAGTCGCGGAAATGTTTCTTTAGTAAGAATTTTTCCTACCCTCCCTAGAGTCTGTAAGTAAGAATATGAGTTTGTTTAGTGATAAAATGTATAAAATCAATGAAACCTACAGTCCAACTAGTTACAATAACATCAGCTGCATCTAAGGTCAAATCTATAGAAATTAAAAGGAGCTTTACAAAACAAAAAGAAAGACCACTTTGTTGCACAAATATTAAGATTTAGTTTTATGGAAAACAGTGACAGTATACAGCAATTACTTTTATCTATAGTCCATCGTTCCCTATTCGCAGTTATTTCATCTAGGATCTTGAGTTTTTCGAGTTAATTGCTGGTGAAATTATTTAATTACTGGAGGTTTTGTGGGAAGCCAACTAAAATAATTTTAATGGAAGTCTACGACTGAAAGATGGATGTATTGAGAGCTATAGATTGTGAAGGATAAGTTGACAGAATGTACCTGCTGATGACTTGATTGTTGGTTGTTTCCCAAGGCTGGGGTTTATAAATGGAATACGAGAATACTATCAAAGCCTCAAATGCTGTAGATTTTCTCAAACATTGAGAAAAACTCATCTCGCATTGATTCAAATATTGCAATTCTAAGTATAAATGAAGTTTTAATTGTGGAGGTAGCGAACAAAACCATTAATTTCCACAAAAACTATAAATTGAGCTTTTAATGGTTTCTGTAGCTTTAGATAAGCAGCAATCGGAATTTGTTACTGGCTATGTTTAAAAGCGGACATCTACATGAGAAAAAGTGGTGTAGACGTAGCATTTGCAATAAAAACCGGGCATTCCAGACGCATAAGTGATAATTCTCTATTTATTAGTTTAGCAGCCAAACCAGACAATTCCACACCGTTACAAAATTCCACACCGTTACACACACGTGTTACCTTAAAACGGTCATTTCCTTGTGCTTGTAAAAATTTTCTTTTCTTGCTGCAATTGTTACTGTGAAGGCACCTTCATGTTTTATTTCATCCTTTGAGAACAACTTACATTGGTTTTGGACACGTCAGGATTGGATATGTATAAATTTTACATTACAGCAAGTAATACTAAAATAATTCTTAATAGTAATTACATGTCAGATTCTTTACAAAAACACTATGTCACAGAATAACAAAATTAAATAATCTATGTACTTTAATTATGTGATTATGGAAAAAATGGTTCATTTAAATAGCCACTTATATGTAAATATTGCCTTAGTATCAATATAAGTAGCTTTCTTATTTTACCTTAAAAATATTCTTTATTTAAGCTTTTTATTGAAGTATGTAGTTTGTTACATATTAAGATAACCAGATGGGAAATGCTTGCTAGGGTTTTTGTAAGCCTGTGGCTATCCATATGTAAGTTATTGAGATTTCTTTTGTTGTAGTTATTATATTCTGAGTTCTTTTGAAACATAGTTATATTATTATGAGTGAAGTTTAGTGTTTCCAGAATATATAGGCATGGGATAGGCAAAACTTTAAGTTCATTGAATATGTATTCTACTTGGTGTTCTTATGGGTACCTTCAGAATTGCCTTTAAAACTCATTTTTGGACTGTGAGAATATGTGTTGCTTTTGGAGAGGAACCCCAAAAGGGGATGCCATAGCAATTTGGACTCAACGCAGCTGTGATACGCTATCCTTAGTATTACCTTGGAGCACACATTAGTCAATTTACGAACAGCATAACATAATTTGTTCATTTGACACTTAGTTGTAGTATATGGGTTTCCCATGAGAATTCGTTATCAATCCAGATTCCCAGGAATTTTGTTATGCATTTTTACTTTCCCTACCTCGTATAGTAAGTAGGGGAAGTATTGCATTCCTCCCAAAAATTCGATACCGAGATTTCACCGGAAATGCATGTTTTGAGGCCTCCTGAATCCAAAAAAATATTTTTGGAAACATGTCCGTGTGTGTCTGACTGTGAACAGCATAACTCAAAAACGAACAGTCGGATAAACACCAAACTTGGTATTTAGGTTCAGTATCTTCCAGAGATAAGACACGAAGGTTTTCCAGAAAATACCCCAACCCAGATTACCCTTTACATAGAAAATGTTTCGAAAATTTTAGTTTCCACAAAAATGGTTCTAACGATTTTTATTTAAATATCATATATTTAAGATAATTTCATGAAAATAAAATGTATATCTTGAATTTTATGAGAATGCCTCTAAAAGTATTCTTCATGGTGAACGACTTTTGCATAACTTGTAAACCATATTTTTACAAACGCTTATTCTCCATTTGCTTCATGTTAATCGAGATATAGAGATGTTAATCTTATTGCTAATTTTCTTGTAGATGCAAGGGAAATTGTTAGACTTTAAGCGTTAATCAAACATTTTAAGAGCTGGTTGCTATGTGGAGTATTGCATTCTCTTTGCAGTACCAGGACAAAAAAAATGAATAACGAAGTCCCATTTCAGAAAAGTATAAGTATTGGAAAATTTAAGGGAATAACAAGCAATATCTCGAAAATAGTTCACTCAAAAAAAAATTCAAGATATAAATTTTATTTTTCATGAAATTATCTTAAACATACGAAATTTTAATAAACATCGTTAGAGCCATTTTTGTGGAAACTAAAGTTTTCGAAAAATTTTCCATGTAGAGGGTAATCTGGGATGGGGAGATTTTCTTGTAAATCTTCGTGTCGCATCTCTTGGAAGATACTGAACCTAAATACCAAGTTTGATGTTTATCCCACTGTTCGTTTCTGAGTTATGCTGTTCACAGACACACACACACACACACACACACGTTTCCATAAACGCTTTTTTGGATTCAGGGGACCTCAAAACATATATTTCCGGTGAAATCTCGTCATCGAATTGGGTGGGTGGAATACAATACTTACCCTACTTACTGTACGTAGTAGAGAAAGTTAAAATGGTACCCTAGCACTTCAAAATGTTTTAAAATTAAACATTGGTGGTAAATGCTTTGTTAATATTGAACCCGCAGGAATACTTCACGTTGGGATTTTCTTTCTCTAAAACCATGTTCATCTATATTAATTTATCTAGTAAGTTCATCAACGAGCCGTCTCATCATAAAAAATTTACAATTGATACAATAAATTAGTAGAAGATGGTTGCGTATGCAAACGCAAAAGCACTGTTCGTCCTTGCAAATGGTGCTCATTATGAACACATAGACAAAAAGTTTGAACTTTCCTCTATTTAGTGATGTATTGCATGTGTCGCCAACTGTTGTTCTTTATTAGAAATGAATATTTAAAGTCTATTCTTTTTGAATAACTCTGTATATGGGAAGGAATATTCAGGCACTTTACAAACAGTCTGAAGCTTATTTTTATAAAATAAAGAGGAACACGCGGTAACGTATTTAGGTTTGTTGAAGTTTAAACGAGTTTAAGTTAAACTCAGATTATCACTGTAGGTATAGAAAAGCTTTAACCGATTTAGCGTTGAACTGGTTAAAGCACTTTCGGAGAAAGCGGCGGTAGACAGTCTAAAGAGCATTTCTTCGTCTCTTGAAAGAAATAAAGAAGAAAGATACGCCGGAAGAAAGGAAGGTCTGCTTTTATGACGTTAATAAGTCCATTTACAGACGTGTTTTGGGTTCCTTCCCAATCATTAAAGTAATCTTTTACGGTCCAAAGGCAATTAAACTGTACCGCAGACGTGGATTTATGACGGTTTATAAGGAAAGGCTAGAATGAGGTTTTGTGTTGTGCAGCCCACACATATTTTCATTTTTCCATTTCCCGTTACATTCACCGGAAAACAGGAACTGCCAGACCTTTGTCACAAAGGGATTACGTCACACCCACAGTCCAACGCTAGCCGTGCTATTAAGCCTGCAACCCGCAGGATTTATACAGGTATTTCACTTTCTCAGAAGCAGATTTCCCTCTGTTTACCTATTTCCTGTTTAATACTCTTTTATCCTGGTATTTTGTGTATAACACCCTTGTGTATAGAGATTGTAACAGGAGTGAAAACGAAATTCTGACGTTAAGCTCCTTACTTCATGTAAAATCAATTTAGGGAAGCAAAATCTGGAATCCTAAGCCTGAATTTTTACGATGTTGACAGCTAGACTCTATTTACACAACATTTTTGACCAATATAAAATGTATAAGAAGTTTAAAATATTTTGAACATTAGTACACTGAAAGGTGCGAGTGTATTATTGTTATTTATTATTTATTTAACATTATTGTAGCCCCACGTTGTGGTAGCCAATTTGTAACGGTATTACTTACAAATGTTTGTTTACATCAGTGTTGAAGCCATCTTGTGACGTCATTCATTTGTTCGGTTTGTAGCTCCATCTAGTGTTAGCAATTTGTGGTACCTAGTATTAGTGTTTGAAATAATTTTTAAGTTTTGTTTACTGTCCTCCGGCTAGCTATTATCCTGTTGGCTTGAGCACGTATCTCTATACAGGTTGTGTAAACGGAAAGGAATCTTTTATCCAAAAATTACACTGATGAAGAAATTTTGTTTTACACATTTATTGTCGAACACGTTAACTATCACATTTACACATTGATCTTAACACTCGCCAAACTAAAACTGTTATAATAACTTCTTACTTATCACTTTTAATTCGCGTACTTCAACTTTGTGTATTATTAACTTTACAACACTTTAGATTTTTCGTAACTTGTGAATCTATAGCCGACGTATCTCATACAAATATTTTGACAAACTGACGAACTGAAGACGACGTGTAGTGTACAAAGAATTTTGATGAACTGGCCTCAAGCTACCTCTAACCTACCCTATTTATACTCCTTCATCCAGATACGCCAAAAGATTATAACTGAACTGCAATTGGCTAATAAAACGCGCCAACATTAGCGTCTATTTTAATATCCAATGAAAATTATGAATACATATGCTTTAGGGAGAAAATATTCCAGAAGTTTCTACCGAAAAACGCGCCAACATTACGTAACTTCCTCGTTTCCAATAATGATAAACAGCTCACCCCCCTCTCTGCATTATTGCGCGCTATTATTGACAGTTTCAGTAAGGTCGTATAAACTTACTTATCAACAATAATTACAGTCAAGAAACATCTCAAATCAATGTCACATAAAAATGCATATTCATATTACAATCATTATTTACATTTAAGTAATTTGTGATACAAATTACTGCATCAAAGGCCAGCTTACATTCAATTTTTTTTAATTTAACAAATTACAAACACGTTTATTAGGTATCTTTCAAATTTCTTAAATATTGTATAAAACAATGCAGACTAATAAAAATGCTTCAAACAAAATGTGTTTGCTTTTATGCTTTAACCAAAAATCAACTTAAAAATTAGGGTTTCCTTGAAAAAAACTGATGTATTACGTTCACACAATTTTCTCTACCCTCTACCATTTATTAGTGGGCATACAAATAATTCTCAGGAATTTCTTTTTCTATATACTTTATTTTGAGATGCCCGTATTACACATTTCGCTATAGATACAAAGGAAACAGTGATAATCTAATGTTTAAGAACTGAGCGCTGTGTGCTCGCCTTAAAATTCCATGCTCTTTCTATGCAATCCGGAACTAATTGAAAATCGACGGGACTTGAAAAGAATGACAAAGCATTGAAGAAATGGAAACATTAATAATGGATTTCTCAGAAACGGCTGATGGTACAAAAAAGTTCTTTGAAATAGAATGTGTTTTAAGGAGGTCTACATTTTTATGTAGTACCTTTACGTCTATCTCTTTAACGTTTTACAGTTATACAAAATGCCTTCCGAATCAAGAGGATTTTGCAGGCTATTTCCAGAAAACTCAAGATGTACATTTTATTTGTCATGTAAATTAGTATATGATATTTTAATAAAAATCGTTACAGCCATCTTTTAATAAATTAAAACTTTCGAAAAATGTTCCATCTAGCTTGGTATTTGTTATACTTTTTGTTTTTGAGTTATGCTGTTCCCAGACACACACACACATACGGACCTCTTTCTAAAAAGCCTTTCTTTTTTGGACTCACGTAACCTCTTAACAGGTATTTCTGGTGAAGTCTCCGTATTGAATTTTAGAGTGGAATGCAATACCTTCACGACCTGTTATGTACGTGTTAGAGAAAATAAATCATTTTGTTGACCATGGCATGAGTTTGAAAATGTGCACTAAATAATATGTATCTAACATTGTTTCTTTTCCCCCTCAAATGAATAAACACTCGCCATAAATTTTGTTGTAAATGTATCTCTTTCAACATAATAAGCTTGAAAGCTAAAAAATTCTGCTCAAATAAGACTACACCTCCCTCTGTGTTTTATTCATTTGTGTTCTGCTGTTTCCTCTGCGAGAAATTGCAGCGTGCGGGCAAGTAGCAATTGTGTACTCCTATTCGATCAGTTAGTGAGCAACCAGAAGAGAGAACAGACTGAGTGCTACGCGTAAGAAACCATTTACTGGAAAAAGAGCAAATTAAATCACAATATATGATTACGAATACTCAGGATTTTAATTTTTAAGCACACAAAAAGTGAGAACAATATAATAAACAGTAAAGCGCCCGTCAGCCCTTGCTGCTGTATTGTATGTTTCATAAAACACATGCATTTTCAGGAAGTTTGATTATAAGCTTTATTATAATTACTAAGAAAATAAAACACAGGTGCATAACTTTGACCGCAAATGTCTCCTGAAAGGATAACCGAAAAACAAAGGATGAAACAACTGGTGTTGCCGCAGCCTGTTGCGGTATTTATTATTTATTTAGGATTTCTCTATTGTAAAAAAATTCACAAAATTCAATCAAATAAGGCTGAACTAACAGACGATTCATAAAACACTCAATATATATATATATATATATATATATATATATTTATATTTATCTCGTATCATCAGTCTGTCAAAATGTGATATTCTATCAAAGTCGTTAAACGCATTTTTTGAGAGAATAAAACATAACAAAAAGTAGAGCATATAAACGATAGTTTGAGTGATGAATTTTCTTGAAGACCGTCATGTCAAATTCTTGTAAAATTGTGAACTTTGCTAACGTATCTGTGAAATTTGGAAAATCCACAACTTGCAACATATATTAAAATGCATGCTAATTTATTACATACAATGACAGTAATATTCAAAATTCTAGCATGCATGCTTATTTAAAAATCTGATACCATATATTCATATGACTTTCCCTACTCTCTATCCTTTATCACTGGGTATACAAAATAGTCTTAGTAAAGCTTATTTTTATATCTACTTCATTTTAATCAAAATACACTTTTGCAGAAATAGTTACATTACACAATTCGTTATAGGTACAAAGACAACAGATGGTGAAATGTTTAAGAACTGGGCGCTATACGCTGGTCTTAAAAGTTCATACTGTTTCAATGGAATCGCGAGAAACAACTGCATGTTGATAGGACTTTAAAATAATGGCTAAGATTTGAACAATTCGAACCATTAATAACGGATATTTCGGAAATGACTGATGCCAAAAAAAGTTATTTGAAATAACTTTATAGCTTTAAATAACTTAAAATCTTTAAAATGCTTTCTTGTATAGTACGTTTGCGTTTTTGCTTAACGTTTACCGTTATGCAAAATTATACAAAATTCCTTCCGAATGAAGAGGACTTCAAAAACTACTTCCAGAAAATTCAAAATATACATTTTATTTGTAATGCAAATATCTTTAGTATATGCTATTTTAATCAGAATCGTTAAAACCATTTTTTGCAAAATAAAAAATTTCGAAAACATTCCATGTAAAGGGTAGTTTGGGGCGGGGGATTTTTTTTGGAAATCTTGTCGCACCAAGTTCGGTGTTTCCCCAACTTTTCGTTTCTGAGTTATACTATTCACATAAAATTCAGCAGACAAACGCGCACATAGAATTTTTTTCTAAAAATGCTTTTTTTATTCAGGGGCTTTAAAACATGTATATCCGGTGAAATCTGGGGATCGAATTTTGGAGTGGAATGCAGTAGCTTCTCTACCTATTATGTACGTGGTAGAGGAAGTAAAAGTTAATCTTCTAATGTGTTCACTAATTGTTCTAACAAAATTGGACCACACGATGCATTTTTAAAACATTTCACATCCAAAAGTTAGGTTTTACAATAAATGGTTTACAAAAGTTCTGTTATATCATATTTTTTGCTTTAGCCCCTAAGTATTCTAGGAAAAATATTTTTTGTGCTCACCAAAATTCTTTATTTTTCAAAAGTTAACACTATTGAGATACGATATTCTCATTCTCTTTTTTGTACTTTTGAGAAACAATATAAACATTTTGGAACAAATTGGTAAGAATTTGCATCGTATGGAGCAATTTGATTATCGAAAACTGCTGTAAAAAGGCTTGCGAGAAAACAAGATTTATAGTTGGGCAAACATCTGTTCAGTTATAACTTAAGTTAATTAGTAGTTTAATTGCGCGAAGTGAAAAAAGCAAAAGTTTTCTTAAAGTTTAGAATTTGTGTAATCTTATTTTTTTAAAAAAATCAATTTTTATTTGTTTTTTATGAAATTTCATAAATGCATTTACCTTAATTATCTAGCTTTGTATTTAACAATTTTTACTCTACTACGTATAGTAAGTAGGGGAAGTATTGTATTCTGCTCAAAAATTCGATACCGAAATGAGACACCCTGAATACAAAAAAGCATTTTTGGAAACATGTCCGTGTGTGTGTCTGTGTGTGTGACTGTGACAGCATAACTCAGAAACGAACAGTCGGATAAACACCAAACTTGGTATTTAGGTTCAGTATCTTCCAGAGATGCGACACGAAGATTTTTAAGAAAATCCTCCCACCCCAGATTACCCTTTACATGCAAAATTTTTCGGAAAAAGTTTTCTCAAAAATGGCTCTAACGATTTTGATTAAAATATCTTAAGTTTTAGATATTTTCATGACAAATGAAATGTATATCTCAAATTTCCTGGAATGTCTCCAAAAGTATTCTTCATTGTGAACGACTTTTGCATGACTGGTAAACCATAAGAGATAGGCAAAGTTTTACTACACAAAAATATAGATCGCGTTAAAATACACAATTTATGTCATATACATTTGTTTTGTTGTGTGAACCATTTTCGAGATATTGCTTGTTATTCCCTTAAATTTTGCAATATTATACTTTTTCTCAAATGGGAATTTGTTGTTCATTTTTTTATGTACTGGACATGCAAAGAGAATGGAATGCGCCACATAGCAACACCTCTTAAAAGATTTACTATCACTTAAAGCCTACCATATTCCCCTTGCACCTATAAGAAAATTGGCAATAAGATTAACATCGATTAACATGAAGCATATGGAGAAAAAGCGTTTGTAAAAATAGTTTGTACAAGAGTAGAGAAAGTCATGCGAGTATAAGATATCAGATTTTTGTCTTTGAATTATGCTGTCATCACAAACATGTGCCCACGCGCAGAACTCATTTCTAATTCATTTTTTGTGTTCAGGATGTCTGTATGCATTTCCAATAAAATCTGGATATAGAACCTCAGTGTGGAATATAATTAATAGTTTCTCATTCTACCATAGTTATGGGATTTAGAGATTAGAATAGGTTTGCGAAAAACAATTTATAGACTTGTGTAGGTTTCAAAATCTATTAACTTCTAACTGACAATGGTGTGATAGTATTTTGTAGTTCGCCGTTTTCGTATTTTGCACGCTGGTTCATTTGAAAACTTCATGCGTTGGAAGCTCTGAGTCCATATTTTGCGTCTGTTATAATGGGACCTGTACTTCCATGGGCGCCCCTTACAATATGCTTGTCATCACTTCAATGGCCTCTCGATTTATATTTCATGGCTTCCTCCATCATGTGGGCAAAGTGCCACCACTAGAGAGAGCTAATTGTTATACTGAGCTATAAACTGGCTATGTCACTGTTACGGCAAACAATGCTCGAAAGAGTGATTAAGACCTTTATCTCCCACCGTAGTGTCGGTGGGAGTCAACGATGATGTTGAGCAGAGTGGCACACAGGTGGACATTTAGTGCTGTTAGTATGTAATACGGATATACTTGGTCAACTTGCTACGTTCTGTCTCATTCTGCAATGTTGACGTGATTTAAGTTAAGTTATACAACGGAGGGGGACACCTGGCGCATTCCAACCTACTTATATCTATTGTAAATACCATTCCCAAGACGAAGGTGGGACGCTTATAGCTTCATTTTAAAATAATTAATCCTGGAAATTGGCTTTATATTTCTTGCAAGTCATTTCCTGGATGCTGAGGTAAGCAGGGGTTTGATGACATGATGTTTAGGGTAAAGATCGCCTCATGTCCCACACGTAGGTGTGTTATGTGATTTATACTGACATACGCTTACGTCCCTTACTAGCTAGGCACCAATCAGCATTCTGTCGAGTATTTAAACTTAGATTTTTTTGACTGCTAGCTCTCAGCCTATCACTTGCCTAGCAGGACCATATGCTAGTCAGTTACTTAAATGTGCTTAGTGCTAACTTAAAACATCGACGTAGGCCCCGAGCACGACGAGCTTGAACGCCTGACTTCTGTCCACCAGGTAAACCCACAAACTGTCTAACTCTCTCACTTTGTAATATAGTTTAGTTGTTATTATAAAGATTAAAGTTTCTCTTGGGAACAGAATTACGTGTCTGATAGTGCCATTCTTTCACCTCCTTCCAGCTACCCCAACGTTAACCCCCTTTATGTCATCCTGTACTACGTCTCAATCCTTTACGTGACGTCTGATTATGGCGCCACCCTTACGTCACAAACGGATGGGGCTGGGGGATTTTCTTAAAAACTTCCGTGTCGCATCTATGGAAAATTGAACTTAAATACCAAGTTTTTTATCTATCCGATTGTTATTTTTTGAGTTATGCTGTTCACAGACACACAAGTGGAAGTTTTTCTAAAAATGATTTTTTACATTTAGGGGCCTCAAAACATGTATTTCCGGTGAAGTATAGATACAGAATTTTTAGGTGGAATGCAAAATATGTTCTACCTGCAATATAATATCTAGAGAAAGTGAAAAGAAGCTCGCTATGTGTATGTTGCACTGATATGTGGAGTATTCTTTTTCAACAATATCGTTTTTTTTATCCACTTTTCGCTCATGCTAACTTGCGTGGGAAGACTAAATGCTGAACTCAGTGCGTTATGCATTTTTAACGGATATGTTAATTATAGAAAATTACGATACAAGAGGTAAAAGTAGGGTTTTATTTTTCGAATAGGTATGTTTGCGAAACGAAGCCTACGGTTAGGCAATGTCAAGAGCAAAATAAAACTACTTTTAACACGCGTGGCATACACTATTATTTAGACAGCGCTGGAATTTGTAAAATATCAGTAATATTATATTGATTCCTGAAACAGAGATCACGTTTAGAACGCGGTTCTGGTAACAAGAGAAACTGCATTAAAATCGAGATGTCAGATGCTTTGATGTTTTGTTGATTCGCTAGCAGTCACTTTCAGTAAAATTATTTTCAACATATATTACCTTACATCAGGCAATTAAGTGATTAAATGCTATATAATATGCTTTCTAGATTTTTTGGGGGGGTAAGTACTTGTAGTGTTATTATTTCTGCTGCTTCTGTAATTTTACTTTCATTTAAGTTTCTGCTGAATTCATAATTTCCGCTATTTAATTTTAGGTACGTCATACTAGATAAAAGAATAACGCTTTAGAAAGCAGAAGGCTGCCAATACAAACAAACAGCTGTAGCACAAACAGCCAAATTCATTGTTTGTCTCGTCAGTTTTATTTGCAGACGAGGCAACGTTTGGGAGAGATGGAGCTACTAATTTCCACAACGTACACGTATGGGCAGATCGTATTCCCCATGCTGTACTTCAGGCTAGACATTAGCAACAGTTTATTCTGAATATGTGGGCTGGCATTATAGGTGACTGTCTGGTAGGTCCATACGTTTTACCAGCACGTCTCACTGGTGCTGTCTACAGGGACTTTATCCAGCATACTCTTTCCGACTTATTTCATGAAGATGTGCCCCTGCAAATAAGAAAAAACATGTGGTTTATGCATGATAGGGCTTCGGCACATTTTAGTCAGATTGTTCGAGATGCATGACTGGTATCCACCATGACCGATGGATAGGCAGAGGAGGACCAGTTCCATGGCTAACACGTTCTCCCGACCTCAATCCTGTGGATTTTTACCTCTGAGGGCATCTTAAATCATTGGTTTATGGAGAAGCCATCCCGGATGCAGAAACGCTTCATCGACGTGTCATGGAAGCCTGCGAAACCATTCCACACCATCCCGGAGTTTTTGACAGAGTGCGACATTCCATGATTTGACGAGTACAGGCATGCATAGAAGCAAGAGGAGAACATTTCGAGCATTTATTATGAGTTTTGTATGTTATAAGTGTACCATTGTGTTGAACACCTCCTAACGAGAAAACAAAGGATTATGGGACATATGTTCATATGAACTTTTTTCCTTCTTGTGGTGTAAGGAACCCACACCCGAAGTTTGTAAAAGTATTTCTGAAACATCCTGCATAACCTTTCAATTGACTCCACAACGAATTATGATAAAATGAAGTATGACGATTTGTATTGTGAACATATAATGCGAGTGATACGAGAAATTAATTATGCATAAAGACAATGAAAAAAAAACGTACTCGAAGCAAGTCGAGTTATTAAACACGTGCAAATACAAAGAGTAATTGTCATGTGATTAGACTTGAAACTAAAGTTGGTCACAATGAAGATTTTCACAAGGTGCACTGTGTTAGAAGTTCTACTTTTAGACCTTGCTGTCTAAAAATGTGTTTAATCCTCCAAATATTGATAAGTATATTTATTGTTGCTGGTATGTAACGTAATCATATTTGATAATGGAAATTTACCATTAGTTCTTACCCTTTTTACTTACCTTCATTTGTCAACATTTACTTAGGAATTAATTCATGCATTTAAACACAACTCTTTCGGTGTAAGCACCCATCTCACTTTCGGTTGTTGACTGACTTGATGAACACTACCAGGCGTGACTAATGGATCACCAGTCCGTAGAGGCTGACGTGATCAACCTTGATACTGCTTTTGAAAAGCTGAGTGATTAATTTATTTTCGCGTAAGAATTTCTGTTATTCATTGTTGTCGAAAAAGTAGTTTTCTACACACAGGAGTTAAGTCCTTTGCAGAAACTTGCAAGTGAACTCCTTCCTCGTTCTCCAAAGTTGCAATTAACGCACTTGAATTGCAATATACTATTGCATGACTTGATGGGAAACAAAAATAAGCACATAACAGTTCAAAACAACAAAGGTTCGATCAACAGTAAATATCTCGCTAATGAATAAAGCTGCACGCATACTTTAATAGGTTATTCGTTTTTTCTAATGTATTTGTCGATCTCCTTTGGTTTTATAGATGTACAAAATTAATTAAGAAGCATGATCGCAAGCTATTTATGAACAATTCAATATATACAATTTAATATTCGTGTTAATTCTACGATGCTTTAATAAACACTGCTACAAAAAATGAAACATTTTCCATGTAAAATGTTGTTTGTGGCTACAAAAATTTGTTAACAATCTTCCAAGTTAATATGCATCAGAATTTTGAAATAGTAATTTTTTATATTGTTATTTGCCCCACGCTTTGGGAGTCAATTTGAAGGTTTGTTGCTGCTACATATACAAAGTCAGTTTGAAGAAGATGTATTATACTTCGACTATTGGGGAGCCGAACTTGATGTAGTTGCAACCGCACCTTGGTAAAAAGTTTCCGGTAGCCTTCGCCCTACATGTACTTTCCGGTGGCCTTTGCTCCAAGTTTAAAAATATTAACCTCATAATTTTGACTGTTTCTTTAAATATTATATATTTATGTTTGTCTCAGCTGCATCAGTATTTATATTTTTAGAGACATGAATGTGATAGCAGGGAGGTGGTGCGACTGAAGAATGCAGGCTTGCACAGATTATAATTTTACTTCACTCCTTTTATTAATGCTTGACACTATTTAAATAACACTTCACTGATATAGAGAAAGAGAGCTGTGAGATGCTTTTTTATTAATTACTTGCACTTTTTAACACGTAAACTATTCTTGTCTCGCACAAAATACGTATTAAATTTCTCGAGGACGCATCTCGCGTCCGGTTAGAAACACTGTCTACAACCAACGCATCCAATTATGTTCGCTGTCTATAAGCAACTGACTTGATTTCTACTGCCTAAATTTGTAAATTTCTGTATTTCAAGTCTCTGATTGGCTATTCCTAATCCAATTGAATACTTTTATTTAACTTAAGCCTTTTTTCTGGTTGTTGATTGGCTATTTTGTAAACTGTCCTAAAAATCGCATTATTGTTGCTCCAAGAATGACTAGTAGCATTATTAAACTTTCTTACTCATTATTGCCTCAAGGTTACCTCATTGTTAGCAACTTTTAACCTATTATTCTCACAGCTTCTACTTTATTAAATTACTTAATACCTTAAGATAACATTACTACATGTATACAATAATATAAACATATATAATGACTGTAATATACACTTTTTATATTGCAATATACATATTGCTTTAAGGCGGGCTGTTAATATATTTTTTATTATAATATTAGACTGAAATCATTTATGTGTTAAAAATACTGCCTCAATTTGTGGCAGTATTTTATATCACAACAATGTAAATACCAGAGTGATTGTAGTGTAAATAAGCATTATTGTATGACATTGATTTGAGATGTTTGTTAATTATAAGCATTGTTAGGAAATAAGTTTACACGGCCTCACTGAAACTGACAATAAGACCGGGCAACAATGTAGCGAGGGGGCGAGTTGTTTATCAATTAGAAGAGACAAACAAATGACGTCAGAGTAGCGCGTTTTTCTGTAGAAATGGGGGGAATATTTTCCCTAGAGCATATGTGTCCGTAATTTTGATTGGATATAAAAATAGACGCTAATGTTGGCGCGTTTTATTAACCAATAGCAGCTCTGTTATAATGTTTAGGCATATTGGGGTGAGGGAGTATAAATTCCGTGCCAGAGACGGGTAACGCGTAGTTTGACAGAATAATTCACGAGGTAAACGTCGCTCAGTCCAATAGAATCATACAAAGGTTATACGTCGCACAGTTTAAGAGAATCGTTCACGCGTTATACGTCGCGCAATTCTACAGAATCTCTCGCGTCATAAAGTTAGCTATAAATGTGAAATACGCGAATTAATAATGTGCAGTAAATAAGTGATTATAGTGATATTAGAAAATATAACAGTTTCAGTCTGGCGTGTATCAAAAGTCAGTATGTGAAATTAACTAATTGTGACGGTAATAAAAGTGTAAAAACAAATTCTTTTATCAGTGTTATCTTTCAGTAATAAATCCTTTCCGTTTACACACCCTGTTCAAGAGATATGCTCGACTGAGTAGTAATAATAGCTAGCCGGAGGACAAAGAACCCAACATTCAAAGTAGTAAAACAATAACAGGCGCCCAGCATAAAGATAACACGAAGTGACCACGATAAATTGGCTCCCATATGTGGGGCAGATAAACATGAAGCATCTTCCAACTACCAACAAATAATCTACTTCAAATTTTGTTTCTGAGTATCAAAGAACCTATGATTTAGAAACTAAATCGCGGAATTAAAGTAATGTTTACCACTTAAACCGATGATCCTAGATACCACCCTGGATATACTTGGTTACTAACAGCATTTGCCTCTGTCTTCAAATGTACCTAATGTTACATCCATAAAATGACACGTTTTCAGGTTTATAATATCCGGACGTAAGTCGTTCCTCGTAGCAGATGTCTCCTGCGTGTTCTCTCGAGTTAGGTTATCATATAACTAAGTATGCACCGCGGAGGTGCTAAGCGTAGCATTAACAGCCTGAAGGACTCTAAAAGCTTGTATTTGAAGAAGAGTATTCGTAGAACTGAGTTTAAATTATCGATAATCAGCAGCTGATAAGTAGTCAGAATGAAAACAACTATTTTCAGTAGTTAATTCAGGAATAATGTAGAATTGAAATGCATTTTTGCTTTCTTTACCACGTACATAGTAGGTAGGTATTGCATTCCACCTAAAAATTCGATACCAAAATTTCATTGAAAATACATGTTTTGAGGCCTCTGAATAGAAAATAAAGCATTTTTATAAAATAGGTCCGCGTGTGAATGTGTTTATGAGCAGCATAATTAAAAAACGAAATGTCCGATAATATCAATTTTGGTATTTAGGTTCAGTACCTTCCAAAGATACGACACAAAGATTTTACAGAACTCCCCCGCCCCAAACCACTCTAAAAAATTGTTCTAATGCTTTTGATCAAAATGACGTATACTAGATATATTTACGTGAGAAATGAAATCTATATCTAGACTTTTCTGGGAATAGCATGTAGTCCCTTTCATTCGAAAAGAATTTTGTGTATTCTTGTATTACCGGTAAACGTTAAGCGATAAACGAAAACATACTGTACAAAAAATGTAGATCCCTTCAAAAAAGAGAATTTATCTCCAAGATATCCGTTATTAATGGATCGATTTGTTCAACACTTAGCCATTATTTTAAGGTCTTTTCGATTTTCAGTTGTTTCTCGCGACGTCATGGAAAGAGATGAAATCTTATGACCGTCGTATAGCCTCCAGCTCTAAAACATTCGACTATCACTATTCTTTTTGTATCTATAACGAAATATTAATTCAGGTATTTCCGGAAAGGTCTATCTCGATTAAAATGAAGTGGATAGGCAAATAAACCTTCGTAGGAATAATTTATGCTCTTACTAATGAGTGATAGAGAGTAGAGAAAATCACGCGAATGTATAACATACTATTTTTTTAGTTAATAATTCAGTATACAGAGGTCGGAATGATCAACAGCAATTAAAGTCTAGATACACGCACATGATGTAATTTCTGAACACCCCTGTAGCTCAAGAACGCTGATTACAAAGCCCCAGGATTCCGCCCTCCAAGGCAGGTCGCATTTCTCTCTCTCTAAAACCCTTTCTTTTTTCTTTCTTTCTTACTCTCAGTTCGGTTTCTCTTCTCACACTTGACTTCCTCCGGTTGCATGCTACCAGGAGTTCCTTCTGCTTTGCAATTCCTTCAGATAAATCACGGCTTTGATACCGTCCATAGCTGCCGCGCTGGCTCTTAGGATTACAATTGTATTTCTTATGGATAGACGCGTTTATCACTCGACTAGCAGCCTTCTAAAGAGGTAAACATTCTTAAGAACCTCCTTAAGGAATTTTTTGATGTACCTACTGCCCATAAACTAAATGAACAAATGCTTTGGAGTACTTTGTCAGAGCAAAGCAGTAACCGAAGAGTTTAAAATGTGTTTTACATCAATTTGATTTTATATTCATATCTCTTAATACTTCTGCTGATACGTAATTATAATAATAGTAAGATACAGAAATAATTGCAGTAAATAATTTCCGTATATTAAATCAATGTATAATGTAATAAACATTGAGGTGAAATATTTTTTCCGGAAAAAAGAAGGTAATTAGGAAGTCACGTTCATGAAAGTCATTAGCGACAGCCAAATACAGAAAACATTAGCGTTAAAAACTCCTAGAAGATGGTTAAGTTGTAGTCCAGGCGTAGGCCAATTCTGAAAAAGAGAAGTAAAATGAATTTCTGAGCTTTAGACGGGCCCCCTAGTAACAAGGCAAGCGACATGCATGAAGAGGATTTGAGCATTGACTCGGGTGTGAAATAACGTTGATGGGATTAGTTATAATGTAGGCGGAGGTTAAAAATTAATTAATATTCGTGCAATTTAAATCAGAGAGTTACTTACTGCTCGTGTCATATTTTAAGTGCTAAGTGACGCGCTTGTGTGAGTAAGATTTCGCGGCTATCGCGAGGGATCTTTCCGATAAACATTTTAGCGAGTCACGGTTAGTTATACTTCTAGTTTATTTTATTCTGCAAACGGTTATTTTAAGCCCAAAATTGATACTGCAAACGTTAGCAGGTATAATAATTCAAGTGTTATAGTTTCGAGTGCTACAACTCATAATCAGTTTCATTCTTTATCTGAAAACGGTCGGCTTCATTAGCTCAAGCATTATATCACATTAAATTTCTCAGTCAGTTTAAACTGGTGTGAGTCCTTCACCTTACACTCACGCTTAACCTGAGAAAGTACTCATAGCACTACCACTGCAGCAGCTGGCGCACGAGACTACAGAACAAGTACGTGATAACGAAATCAGAAGCAGGTAACGTAGTAACTTATCAAAATTGACGACCGTCGTTCTAGTATCAATATCTTAATATTTATCCACAATTCTGATGTATATACTGTCACAAGCATGGGATTGTTCATTGGGGACATAGCTTGGAAAGTTAGATGAAAGAGACTACACCCGCACATATCTGAATTACTGAATTGATTAAGCCAACCAAACTAATCATTTAGAATATGTTCGGGTTTTCTCCTTAGGGGAGCCGTCCTTTGGAGCAAGAACTTTAATACATAGTGTTGAAACATAAGTACTGAGCCAGATTTAACTACTCTGAGCATGTACAAATAATATATTTAAGCAATATTAATAAATCTGAGTTTACTCCACATGGGGTTTACCTTCGGAGAGTGTATATATATTTAATGAGAGGTGGCATCGTGAGTCGAATGGCCGCGCGTAGTGCACCACAACTAACTGATCTCCAAGATAAGATCAGAGGGGCTCCATGGCCTTTTATACAGGATGATTTATGAAGAACTGACACATTTATTTCTTTAATTATTCTGTTCGAAATTCACTCAATGCCCCAATTTTTGCACCAAATTAAGCAGAATGTTCTGGAGTTTTGATTGCCAGTCACTAGATGCGCAGATGTTCAAGTTGTATTCGTAATTGTTAGTTTTATTGTCGGCAACTGTTTTTGAGAGTTTGTTCTAGTCAACGTGAAAATTGAGTACACGTTAAATTAACGACTCTTCCTTGTAAAGCAATATTGCATTAAGAATTAAATTACAGCTACGCAAAGGCCATACCCGAAAGAATGGTGTTCGAATCCTCACCAAAGAAACACAATACTGGGACTGTTAAACAAATGGGAAACAACTGGATCTCTGGTGAGTGAAATAGGCAAAACTCGTTCATCTAGGCTTCCCACGGTTGTGGTTGACGTAAGAGGACGACTGGATCAGTCACCCAAAAATCATTAAGACATTTGTCGCAGGAGACAGGGTACAGCTACTCAGAGAGCTGTGAAAAGTGCAGGCCTAAACCTGTATAGGATTACGGTTGTCCATCAATTACAGAACCAGATAAGGATAGCGAACTGAATTATTGCCGTTGGTTTCAGGCGTTCATTGTGTAAAATCCTGCCATATTGTCCATCACAATGGGGGATTTTCCGATATCCAAGCTGTTCAGTGACAATCCTGTAAAGTGAGGTTCGAGCAACATTTGGGAATTCATCAGACCACTAATGCGGATCACTTCGAAGTTTTTGGTTCACCTGCTCAACGATATCGTCGTTCCGAATGCGGCCTACCACTGCGCTGTTCACCTTTGTGCGGCCATTTCAAAATTCTCGCCACCAGTATCGAACCTGTTTGTCAGTCATTATGTCCGGTCCGGTCCGAGGCTAAACAAAAAGATGGATGTCCGTAGCTAACGATTTTTTTTGCCAGCAAAAATCTAATCACACCACGCACTTCACAACTGGCGGGATCTACGATTGTCACGCCATTTTGATCTGCTCTTACCGACTGGCAAACGCCTACTGCGTCACACCAACACTGCGGTAGGTTCCTCAGGAGTCGGTAGACATCGCTGCAGGCGTGAAACGTCATTCAGGCCTACCATCCGTTAAATACTGTTCACTCGACCTTAGTTTTTGAATATATATACGAAGTTGATAAAACTGGCTGTGATCGGCCCGCATTCTAAACATTAAATTCTAGATGGTCGCTCAATGAAACAGTGAGCATAAAACATAATACAATACTTTTTTCTTTTGGGAGCAATCTGTGTCTTTGTAACACCATTAGGATGCATCACATTTCTATCGTTCATCATTTTCCTCAGTACATAGTTAATACTTCAATAGGGGATATTTATAGAATGTAAAATTTCAGATTTTTACTTTCTCTACCGTGTAAAGAGTAGGTAAAGGATACGAGATTTCACCGAAATACATGTTCTGAGACCTCATAAATAAAAAAAACATTTTAGAAACAAATCCGCAGGCGAGTCTGTATGTCTATCTGTGCAGCACCATGACTAAAAAAACGAAAACATAGTGTTTAAGTTCAGTATCTTCCAAAGATGCGACATGAAGTTTTAAAGAAAATCTCTCTACCGAAACTACCCCTTACGAGTAAGAAACTTTTCAAAACTTTTGATTTTGTGAAAAATGGCTCTAATGATTTTTACTTTCTCTACTACGTATAGTAAGTAGGGGAAGTATTGTATTCCACCCAAAAGTTCGATACCGAGATTTCACCGGAAATATATGTTTTGAGACCACCTGAATCCAATAAAAGCATTTTTGAAAACATGTCTGTGTGTGTGTGTGTGTCGTCTGTGAACAGCATAGCTCAGAAACGAACAGTCGGATAAACACCAAACTTGGTATTTAGGTTCAATATCTTCCAGAGATGCGACACAGAGGTTTTCAAGAAAATTCCCCCACCCCAGATTACACTTTACATGGAAAATGTTTCGAAAATTTTAATTTTCTCAAAAATAGCTCTTAACGATTTTGATTAAAATATCATATGTTTAATATATTTTCCTGACACGAATTTTTGGGAATGTCTCCAAAAGTATTCTTCATTGTGAACGACGTTTGCATAACTGGTAAACCATAAGAAATAGAAAACATTTTACTACATAAAAATATAGATTGCGTTAAAATACACAATTATTGTCATATACATTTTTTTGTTGAGTGAACGATTTTCGAGATATTGCTTGTTATTCCATTAAATTTTCCAATACTTATACGTTTTTTCAAATGGAAATTCGTTATTCATTTTTTTGTCCTGGTAATGCAAAGAGAATGGAATACTGCACATATCAACCAGCTCTTAAAATATTTGACTATAGCTTAAAGCCTACCATATTCCCCTTGCATCTACAAGAAAATTAGCAATAAGATTGACATCTCGGTATCTCGATTAACATGAAGCATATGGAGAATAAACGTTTGTAAAAATAATTTGTACATGAGTAGAGAAAGTCATGTGAGTGTAAAACATCAGATTTTTATTAAAATATCATATATTAAAATATTTATATGACAAATAAAACATGTGTCTTGAATTTTCTGGGAATTTCATGTGAAGTCCTCTTCCCTTGTAAGGGATTTTGTCTTTATAGCTGGTAAACTTTGAGCGATAGACGAATCTCTTTTAGATTTCTTTAAAACACTCAATTTATTTCAAGTAATTTGTTGGGGCATAAGATTTTTCCGACGTATCTATTATTAATGGTTTGCACTGTTCAATACTTTGTCATTCTTTTAAAGTCCTATCGACATTCAGTTGTTTTTCGCGATTGTGTTGAAGCAGAAAGACATTTTTAAGGCCAGCATATAGCGTCCAGTTCTTCACTATATGACTACACCTGTTCTTTTGTATCATTAGAAATGTTTAATGCAGCTATTTCTGTAAATGTTTATGTCGATTAAGATGAAGCAGATCGACAAATAAGCTTTTGTAAGAATGATTTGTATACCCACTAATAAACGATAAGAGGGTAGAGAAAGTCATGTGTATATAACACATGCTATTTTCACTTTCTCTACTACGTATAGTGAGTAGGGGAAATATTGCATTCCACCCAAGAATTCGATACCTGGTTTCATCGGAAATACACGTTTTAGGTGCCCTAAATGCAAATAAAGCATGTTTCGAAACATATCCGTGTGTGTGTCTGTCTGCAGTCTGAACCCAAGGACGAAAAGTCGGATAAATACCAAACTTGGTGTTTGAGTTTAGTATCTACCAAGGATGTGACACAAAGATTTTAAAGATAACCTCCCCACACTAGACACCCTTTACATGGAACATTTTTGGAAAACTGATTTTCTCAAAAATTGCTCTAACAATTTGATTAAAATATCATGTTTAAGGTATTTTTATGACAAACGAAATGTATATCTTGAACTTTCTGGGAATGTCCAAAAAGTTCTCTTCATTCTGAATGACTCGCATAACTGGTAAATCATAAGAGAAAGACAAAAGTTTACGACACCAAAAGTGTAGATTGCGCTAAAACACACAATTTATGCCAGCTATATTTTTTTTTGTCCAGTGAACCATTTCCGAGATATTCGTTGTTGTTTGTTTGAATTTTACAATACTTATACATTTTCTCAAACGGAAATTCTCCATTCGCTTTTTTATGTCCTGGACATGCACAGAGAATGGAATACTCCACATAGCAACCAGCTCTTAAAATATTTTACTATCGCTCAAAGCCTACTAATTCCCCTTGCACTTACACGTTTTTGCAAATGTTAATCTCGATTAACATGAAGTAGATGGAAAAAAAATGTTTGTAAAAATAGTTTGTAAAAGAGTAGAGAAAGTCATGTGAGTGTAACACATCCGAGTTTTTTATAAGTTATGCATATGAATACCTTTTACTCTGTACTTTATTGTGCATTTCTTTGTACTTAGTTTTAATACGTATATCACGTATTATTCAATTATAATTTAACTTCCTAAATTTTACATTTAAATTACATTTCATAATACATTTGAGATCTTCCTTTTACCTGATGCCCCTAGTTTTGGTTACGTTGCATTAAAGCAATATTAGCCTCCAAAACACAAGTTTTAGCTCTTTTCAACACCACTTGAAAAAACTAAAAGAAAGTTGACATTAAATATTCATGTGGGTAGCAGCATGGAATGTAATGAATGTCCCGGCCAAGCAGTGGTGTCATCTGTGTGTGCAACTGGAACTTACTAGTCTAAAGTCACGCTTATGCTGCGACACACTTTTAAACTGTTGTGAATTTATTCCGTGTACTTTCCGCACTGGTGTTACAACTCTGCATGCTAAAAAGGAAAAGAAAAACTCTTGTAGAGCAAAACCTTTACATTATATTTCTCCCTCACTCCACCCAAGCCCCAGTTCTACAGCAACAGCACTTCTACATGCTTAAATTTATAATTATACTGCGCTTTCTTTCCCCCCGAATCTTTTCACCGTATCCATTTGTGCATATTAATGACTCTTGGCATATGCTATACATACGCTCATTGTTTTCGTTTGTTGTACGGTATCTTGAAATACATGAAATGCATACTGCCTAAATAACAAGTCTTACGTCGAAGTACAAGGCAGGAAAGTTGTGTAGAAAGCGAAGAACATAACCATTTTTCAATGAACCAAATTTTACAGGAAAACAAAAGACTGTGCTCCTATCTTTTTCGTAAATAACAACTAATTGGACAATTTCAAAATGTGCTGGACAGTTCTTGGGTAAAAATGACATTTATTTTTATTTTTACCTTCTCTAGCACATATAGGGTCTTTGAACAAGAGCATCCTATCTTTGAACTTAAATAAAACACGTTTTATAAATGATAGTGGTTTATTTCTTTTTTATTTTGGAAAATAATTAATGTCATTACGTGTGAAAGAGAACATCAGTTAAGTGACCACCACGACTTCGTTGGGTTGCGCGTATACAGTTGACCCAATTTTCAATGACAGAGGAACGTAAATTAGGTCACGCGTGATGTTATTCATAAGATCATTTACTGTTTCTGGCTTGTTGACATAAACTCGAGATTTAACACTACCCCACAAGAAGTAATACAACGGCGTTAAATCACATGCCCTCGGAGGTCAGTTAACATCACCACCACGGGAAATGATGAAACCTCTGAAATTCTCCTTCAAAAGATCGATTGTTTCGAAAGCAGTATGACATGTGGCACCATCTTGCTGGAACCAGAAGTTTCTGAGATCCATAAAATCCAATTGAGGCCAAAAATATCCCCTTATAAGAGCCCGGTATCTTTCTCCATTCACAGTTAGAGCTTCTCCATCTTCATCTTGGAAACAATATCGACCAATGATTCCACCATACCAAAATGCACACCACACATTAACCTTTGGGGATGAAGTGGTCGTTCTTGAATCTGCATTGGGTTGTGATTTCTCCAATAGAGGCAATTTTGTTTGTTAACATAACCATCCATACAAAAGTGGGCTTCGTCGCTGAAGATGATTTTTCCGGGTCAGCTTCCAATTGCTCCATAGCCCAGTCACCGAATACACGCCGCAACCTGTGGTCGTTGGGCTTTTGTTCTTGAGTTAACACCATTTTGTAAGCGTGAAACTTCACGTCCAGATGCAGAATTCACCAAGTTATGGTCGGCGAAAGCCTCAATTCTTGCGCTCGACGAGCAATTGATTTTTTTCCGTTCTCGCGTACACTCACTAACTCCGCCTATGTTTTCGTTGGAGCGCTTACGGCGATTACGCACTTCTTTCAAATTTATGGATAAAACGCTGATTCGTTCTCTCGCAGGGACGATTATGCACCCGTAAGCTTCACGCAATACACGGAAGGTTTGGCGAACAGATGATGCATTTTGATAATAAGTTTTCAAAACTTCTACGCATTGCTGAATGCTCTAAGGTTCCATGGCTATTTTTAAATAGCAAGTGTAGCCACATCAAAAAAATGACAGCTGTAACTCAATAACAACGGCAGCTATCACATGTTAAATATAGGACACTCTTGTTGAAAGACCATTTATATAGTAGGTAGATAAGGTATTGCATTCCACCCAACGATTCTATACCGGTATTGCACCATAAATACGTGTTTTGAGGTCCTCTAAATCCAAAAGAGCATATTTAGGAGGTCTGTGTATGTTTGTGAACAGCATAACTCAAAAATGAAAAATCGAATAACACCAAACTTGGTGTTTAGGTTCATTACCTGTAGGCACATTAGAAAAGATGTATAACTCTATGATGAGGTCCACTCTGCTATACAGAAGCGAAATCTGGGGATGGGAAAGAGCACAACATTTAAATACATGCAGGTAGAATTTTGGAAAAGAGTTCTTGGAGTTTCACAAGGCACATCAAATTCGGGGATATTGAGGGAGGTGGGATGTTATGAAGACACAATATACTGTAAAATAAGAGCAGTGAAGTACTGGCTGAGGCTAATGCAGGGATATAACTCCACACTACGATCCAAATGTTATAAACACCAGCGAGAAAACCTGTCTCCTAAGTTTTGGGCAGCTGATTTGGTAAGGGGTTTGAGAAGAATAGGAATGGGGTCAGTATGGCTAAGAGCTGAAACAAATGACAAAAACATATGGAAAAGTGTCAAAAGAAGACTAAGAGACATCAACCAACAGGAATTAGAATCGGATTGTAAAATTAAACCTTCTCTAAGTCTAGCAAATGAAACAAAATTGAATTGGAGTAAAGATGTATATAGTTAACTAAGGAAGAAAGGAAAGATCAGGAAAGGCATGGTTTAGACTAAGGACTGGAGGGCACAGAAAATGACTGACGATTCTGGCAGGAGAATCTGTCAATTCTGTGATTTGAATGAGGACTGGGTACCTATTTTGACGGAATGTGCACAGTGGGAGAACCAGCGAACAATTACACTCAAAGAAACATTCTTAAGTCCCTCAAGAAAGAAATTGGCATGTTGGAATCTATTGGCTGACCTGAGGAGCTGACAAAACATGGACAATTTCTTGGTTAAAGTGCGCGAAGCTAGGTAAGATTTGAGTTGGACATTTTCCTTTTTCTTGTTCTTTTTGTTTTGTTTTTCTGTTGTTTATTCTGTCACCACACTTGTATCTTAAATATGCATGTACGGTCAATGACCAATGCACTAAATACTTGTGCAATAACTTCAATAACTTGAAACCAATAACCTCTATCCATCCATCCTTATCTCTCTCTATCTCTACTCTCTACCCTTTAGGTACATTAAAAATGTAAAAAAGAAGGGTTGACTTTCTAAAAGATACTATCGATTTTGATTAAAATACCATATATTAAATACCATACATTACAAATAAAATGTATTTCTTGAATTTTTTGTGGAATATGCTATGAAGTCCTCTTCGTTCGGAAGGAATTATGGATAACTTTCTATACATTTTTACTTTCTCTACTACGTATAGTAAGTAGGGGAAGTATTGTATTCCACCCAAAAATTCGATACCGAGATTTCACCGGAAATACATGTTTTGAGAGCCCCTGACTCCAAAAAAGCATTTTTGGAAACATGTCCGTGTGTGTGTCTGTGAACAGTATAACTCAGAGACGAACAGTCGGATAAACACCAAACTTGGTATTTAGGTTCAGTATCTTTTAGAGACGCGACACGAAGGTTTTCAAGAAAATCCCTCCACCCCAGACTACCCTTTACATGGAACATTTTTCGAAAATTTTAATTTTCTCAAAAATGGCTAACGATTTTCATTAAAATATCATATGTTTAAGATATTCTCATGAGAAATAAAATGTATATCCCGAATTTTCTGGGAATGTCTCCGAAAGTATTCTTCATTGTGAACGACTTTTGCATAAGTGGTAAACCATAAGAGATAGACAAAATTTTAGTACACAAAAAATGTAGATCGCGTTCAAATACACAATTTATGTCATATACATTTTTTGTTGTTGAGTGAACAGTTTTCGAGATGTTGCTTGTTATTCCCTTAAAATTTCCAATACTTATACTTTTTCTCAAATTCGTTATTCATTTTTTATGTTCTGGACATGCAAAGAGAATGGAATGCGCCACATAGCAACCAGTGCTTAAAAAATTCACTATCGCTTAAAACCTACCATGTTCCCCCTTGCATCTACAAGAAAATTAGCAATAAGATTGACATCTCGATTAACATGAAGCATATGGAGAATAAGCGTTTATAAAAATAGTTTGTAAAGAGTAGAGAAAGTCATGTGAGTGTAACACATCAGATTTTTATTATTACCAGTTGACGGAGGGGATCTTTTGTGCATACACCTCTCCGGGAGGAACGGATGAGGTGAGTGAGCCACAGGAAACGTACAGGCTGCAGAAGGGGCCGGCGCAAGTCGAGTTCCCTATGGTTCCAGGCCACCGGAGGGTAGCTTGGAGTAGTCTCTTTCTAGTGGGACCGGGGAAACACGACCCAGCAGGGAGTCTCAACATGTTTTGCTCTAGCAGGGCGAGACGAAGCTCCAATTCGCAAACCTATGTGCCATCTGCACGACACCGACTGAACGACAGCCCTGGAATCAACCTGAAATATGAGAGGGAAATGAAATGAGAGAAAATGGGGGAGAGAAGAAATCCGTAGTAGAAATATATCACTTAAGCATTTGCTTGTGCCAACCGGGGGAAACCACGAAAACCCTATGGTCAGAGAGAATTGGATCCAGGAATGTATGTTATGCTCCTGTGTAACTGGTACATATTATGCGATAGACCAAAACGTAATACACAAAAATTGTACATCTCTTAGAAACACACAATCTATTTGCAACTTTTTTTCCAAGTTATAGTTAGTCACCTGAATAAAAACATGACAGCATTTTGTCTTCTTCTTCTTTACATTGCATTGTAAAAGAATCTGATGTGTTACACTCATATGACTTTCTCTACTCTTGTACAAACTATTTTTACAAACGCTTATTCTCCATCTACTTCATGTTAATCGAGATATCTTATTGCTAATTTTCTTGTAGATGTAAGGCTGAATATATATTTACAAGGGTAATATAGAAATACAGTAGCCTTTAAGCACATACATATCTCTTAATAGCTGGTTGCTAGGTGCAGCACCATTCCCTTTACCACAGATTAATACTCTTTGCATATCCAAGACAAAAAAATGAATAACAAATTCCCATTTGAGAAAATAAGTATTGAAAAATTTAAGGGAATAACAAGCAATATCTTGAAAATGGTTCACTCAACAAAAAAAATGTATGACATAAATTGTGTATTTTAACGATATCTACATATTTTGTATAGTAAAATGTCGTCTATCTCTTATGGTTTACCAGCTATGCAAAAGTCGTTTAAAATGAAGAATACTTTTGGAGACATTCCCAGAAAATTCAAGATATACATTTTATTTGTAATGAAAATGCCTTAAACATACGATATTTTAATCAAAATCGTTAGAGCCATTTTTGAGAAAATTAAAATTTTCGAAAAATCTTCCATGTAAAGGGTAATCTGGGGTGAGGGGATTTTGTTGAAAACCTTCGTGTCGCTTCTCTGGAAGATACCGAACCTAAATACCAAGTTTGGTGTTTATCCGACTGTTCGTTTCTGAGTTATGCTGTTCACAGACAGACACACAGACAGGCAGACACACAAACACACAGACACACACACGGACATGTTTCCAAAAATGCTTTTTTGGATTCAGGGGGTCTCAAAACATGTATTTCCGATGAAATCTCGCTATCGAATTTTTGGGTGGAATACAATACTTCCCCTACTTACTATACGTAGTAGAGAAAGTAAGTAAATATAGCACTAAAATCAGCAACTTGTTCATGCCACACTATTGCTTGGATTAAACCATGCCCACGCATATATTTAGTACCATTATCAAAAGTGGTTGCTGAAGTAACACCTTTTGCGATATGCTTAAAGGTTATTACGAAATATTGTTTTATTTGTGCTAAGTTGTGTTGGGATTGGCCAACGTTCTGAGTTAAATCTCTTACATTCTTAAATTCTACAATATTTCTGACTCTCCATCTATTTTCATAGTATTTTTAGTTTCTCTCGACTTCCCATTCCCATTTCTTCTCACATTCCACAGAAATTATCCTAAGCCTCTTACCTGAGACCGATCTAAAAATACTTTATTAATTTTTACAATGCTATTATTAGTTTCTCTACTACGTATAGTAAGTAGGGGAAGTATTGCATTCCACCCAAAAATTCGATAACGAGATTTCATCGGAAATATATGTTTTGAGACCCCCTGAATCCAGAAAAACATTTTGAGAAAAAGGTCGGACAGCATAACTTAAAAACTGAAAGTCGGATAAGTACGAAACTTGGCATTTAAGTTCAGTATGTTCAACGAATGCCACACGAAGATTTTCAAGAAAATGCCCCCAACCCAACTACCCTTTACATGTAACATTTTTCGAAACTTTTGATTTTCTAAAAAATGGCTCTAATAATCTTGATTAAAAGGCTATATATAAACATATTTACATGTCAATTGAAATGTATATCTTGAATTTTCTGGGAATAGTCTTATAAAGTCCTCTTCATTCGAAAGAAATGTATAACTGGTAAACGTTAAGCAATACACGAAAACGCACTACACAAGAAATGTAGATCTCTTTAAGACACACAATTTATTACCAATAACCTTTTATGTGGCATCAGCCATTTCCGAGATATCGTTATTAATGGCTCGAATTGTTCATGCCTTGGATCATTCTTTAAAGTACTTTTAATATTCAGTTGTTTCTCGCGATTGCATGGAAACAGTATGGAGTTTTAAGGCCAGCATATAGCGTCCAGTTCTTAAGCATTTGACTATCGCTCTTTTCTTTGTATCTATAAAAATGTAGCTAATTTTGTAAAGGTTTATTTGAATTAAAATTAAGTAAATTAGAAAAATAAGCTTTAGTAAAAAGGATTTGTATACCCACTAAAAAAAGATATATGGTAGAGAAAGTCATGTGAATTTATCACGTCAGTTTTTTTAGCCATTTCTCTCTAATAAATATTTTCTTCCATTCATTTGTTCCTCCACATACCATCAGAATGTGTATTCGATCTTCAATTTCTCCACATATCGGATATATTCTTTGTATAATATTACCTCCGAGTCCCTTAAGTGACCATACCCTAGCCTAAACCATGCAATTAATTCCCTTTCTGTTTTATTATAAATTTCTATGTATTTTTGTTTTCCTAATTGCGTCTTTATCATTTCGTAAAATACCAATGATCTCATTCCACTCGTAGTCCTTGCCTTCAGCTCTTGCTTAGCAATACTCTCATATCTTTCTCTGGGAATTTTCCAGAATCCCTGTAGCATACCATGTCTTTGCACTACCAACATTCATGGTTCAATTATTTATTTTAGGGGTACTTTTTAGAATATTACCTTCTGATAATTTGGCTTATCCTACAACAATACCTAAATACTCTTTCCATCATCTTTCGTCTCATGTTAACTTTTCCATTTCTAGAAATAGCCTAAATTAGCTGTGTTCTGGGGCACATTATTAAGAAATAGTGACGTTTGTAGACAGTCTTGTACCTGTTACACCTCGGTTTCTTATTCATTGTTTAATGGTACAGCATTTACGAAATATGAGATGTAAGAATGCACAAAAGCCGAGGAAAAGCCTCATTTTAATTCTGAACTAACAGAGTTCGAACCTCCGTTCTCCTATTACACAGCTGGCTTCAAAACGATTCCCAAAATAACTCATCCATGATATTTGTAATTAATTTAACACACAAAACGTGCGTATTAAAGACTTGCGATCAACTGGAAATTCTGCTCATTGATACGAAAATTTACTACTGTTTTCTGTCTGATAATTAGCAAATTAAATTATTGTCTAACTCGCTGCATTTGCGCTAATCATCTCATTGCCTAAACAGATGTCACACATGAACGATGCTCCAAACACATTCGGATTGAGAGGTAACAGCTGGATGGCTGAAGTATGGGAAATTTTACAAGATATTGAAATGGGGAACCATGGGAAAAGTAGAGTATGTAGATACAGGCAAGAGATTTTGGATAGTTTTAGTTCTTTAAACTATAAATAATAATTAAAACAGATTCAAGGGGGGAGAAATATGTGATTTTTTGTGATAAGTTTTGGAGTAAAGGATTAACATAGATTCAATCAGGTTTAGAGAGGAGAAAATGAGAAAGAGTAATTATGTGTGGGAATCTTGAATATTTCTTTTTTATTAGAATGTAATGTGGTGAAGAGATATAGGGAGGATATATAGGAAATAATAGTACATAAAGAAATTATAGAAGAAAATCCTGTGAGAATATTTGGGAACGCTGAGGGAGAAATTGATTATTACGATTAAGAAAAATGAGAGAATAATTGAGATATAAATTTATCTACATAGTGGAATGTAAACATGGAGTGCTTCATTATACAGGTAACTCTGGGATTGTGTGTAAGGAAGCCTCATAAAACCTATTAGATTATAAATTCAGGTTTGTCTCTTAGTTATTGTAATTGTAAAAATCTGATGTGTTACATCACATCCTCTACTCTTGTGCAAACTATTTTTACAAACACTTATTCTCCATATACTTCATGTTAATCAATATATACGTTTGCAGAAACTATCTTATTGCTAATTTTCTTGTAGGTGCAAGGGGAATGTGGTAGGCTTTAAGCGATAGTCAAATATTTTAAGAGCTGATTGCTATGTGGAGTATTCCATTCTCTTTTCATGTCCAAGACATAAAACACGAATAACGAATTCCGATGTGAGTAAAAGTATAAGTATTTGAAAATTCAAACAAATAACAAGGAATATCTCGGAAGTGGTTCACTCGACAAAACATATATGTATATGTCATAAATGATGTGTTTTAAGGAGATTTACATTTTTGTGTAGTACAATTTTGTCTATCTCTTACGGTTTACCAGTTATACAAAATTCATTCAAAATGAATAGGACTTTTGGAGGCATTCCCAAGCAATTCAAGATATACGTTTAATTTGCTATGAACGTATCTTAAACATATAATATTTCAATCAAAATCATCAGGGCTATTTTTGAGAAAATAAAAATCTTCGAAAAGTTTTCCATCTAAAGTTTACCCTGGAGTGGAGGTATTTTTTTGAAAATGCTTGTGTCGCATTTTTGAAAGATACTGAACCTAAGTACCAAGTTTGGTATTTATCCGACTTATCGGTTTTGAGTTCACAGACACCATACAGACACATACACGGACTTTTTTCTAAAAATCCTTTTCTTTGGATTCAGGACGCCTCAAAACATGTAACTTCTGTGAAATCTTTGTATCGAAATTTCTGGTGGAATGCAATACTTCCCTATTTAATTACGTAGTAAAGAAGGTAAAAATGTTTCCGTTGTTTTGTTTCTGTTTCTATTTAATTCAGTTCAATAATTTCATACTAAGTAGAATTTAGTGAAAACTTCGGCAGTCTAGCTCATGAAATATAAAATAAGTTTGTAACCAGGTCTCATTTTATAGGATGTGTGCTGTTATCTGTCCTTTGTCTCATGCTGTATGTACCGAGTGGAAGGGGTATATATATTATTTTCTTAAGAGTTGAATTTATGTACAAAGAGGAATGAAAAATACGAGTAACATTTTATGTATTTCAGCAAAAAAATATGTGTTCCACGCCTTTTATTACATTATAATTGACATTCGGAACGATTTAGGCAGGTATTTTTACTGGGGGGGGGCTCTATTCGTGTGCCAGATTTAACATCTCGGGTCATATCGGCGACTTGCTACCTTTTGAACAATTGCTCATTATCAAAGATATTCAATGTTCACTCGTACAGTTAGATGATATTACTTTCGGAAATTAGTACATTAAATTCACTCATACATTCACACTCTCATTCATACATCCGGATTCTAGTGAGGATGAGGAATATTCCTGACTAAATAAAACTTTCATCCTGGTATCGAATCCGGGACCTCAGGATTTGAAGTTTAGCATGCTAATTACCAGGCTACAGAGGCAGCTCGATTTAGACACGTGTTGTTGAGGTATACAGGGTGGACCATTTAAGTTGGGACTGTACAATATCTCCAAAGCTAAGCGTGTAGAAAGAAATGTCTTTAATAAAAGTTGCTTGATATTAAGGGGGAAAATAAATGTTATTAGTCGTGTTTTGTTTGAAGCACATTGTGGTGATAATTTTTGGGTAGATGAAATTTTTAAAATGGGAACCTATTCTTTTAATGTTGTTTTCTCACTGCTCATAAAAATCGAAACAAAGTTTGTATAAAGATTTTTGAAATTTTTCTTCCACCAACGTAAATAACAACTAAAATTCTGAATATCTGTGTACGAAGAGCACAATGAATGCTTGGACCATCCATGGATGGTCATTTGATGGTCATGTAACGTTTCGTAATTGGGTACCAATATTTTCTATTTTCTCTTATTCCTCGTCACAAAATATAAACCTTTTATATACTTTTTATAAACCATACATAAACATACAAAGGGAGATTTCCATTTAAAAAAAATTAATTGACCCTAGAATGACCATCATAACGTCCTCCAAATAAAACACGACTAATGGCATTTACTTCTCCCCATAATGTCAAGCAAATTTTAATGAAGACATTTCTTTCTACAACGCTTAGTTTTGGAGATATTGTACAGTCTCAACTTAAATGATCTACCCCGTATAATAGAACATAATCTAAATTTTATTCGCTTTATTTCTTAAACGCCTCGTTTCGCCACAATTCAGAGTTTTATTTTTGCTTTGTACAAATTTTAATTTACGTTGGAGTTACGACATCACAATAGCGGTCTGAATAACCCTCGCCCGGCCGCGCGCGTGCTCGCGCCTGGACACCTCCGCAGCTATGACACCCCTTGCCCGCACGCTACAAGGCGTTCATATTTTCGGTATAAAGGTGGCTACCAAAATTGCAGGTAGTTTTTATTTTCGATTAACGGACATTTAAGTAAATATACAGTTTAACTGTTAGTTTCACTTATTAAAAGTTTAATACACTTTACCTACGTTCCAAAATAAAAATACTTATTATCCTGTTGTTGTGGATAATTCGAGAAGCATCTTAATGTTTCTTTTCTAATTGTATAAGGTAGTGTAGCTACTGCGATTTTACATTAAATGCGTAAACTATTATATTTAAACCTTCTTTTTACTTTTCCTACGTAGTACCTACTAAAAGAGGTAAGATTGTAATCCAAAATAAAATTTTGATATCCAGATTTCAGAGGAAGCACACGTTTTGAAGCCTCATGAATTAAAAAAAAACAATTTTTATAAAATCTGGTGTGTTGCACTCATATGACTTTCTCTACTCTTGTAAAAACTATTTTTGCAAACGCTTATTCTCCATTTGCTTCATGTTAAACGAGATAAACATTTGTAGATATTATTGCTAATTTTATTGTAGTTGCAAGGGGAATATGGCAGTCTTTAAGCGATTTATAAATATTGGAAAACTCAAACAAATAACAACAATACTTCAGAAATGGTTTACCGGAAAAAAATGTATACGACATAAATTGTGTGATTCCACGAGATCTACAATTTTTGTGAAATAAAATTTTGTCTATGTCTTACGGTTCACCAGTTATGCAAAAGTCATTCAGAATGAAGAGGACTTTTGGTGACATTCTCAGAAAACACAAGATATTTATTTACCATGAAAATATGTTAAATATACGTAATTTTAATCCATTTTAGGGCCATTTTTTAGAAAATAAAAACTTTCGTTTTATGTAAACGGTAACTGAGGTAGGGGGATTTTCTTGAAAATCTTTGTGTCGCATCCATGAAAGATACTAAACTCAAATACCAAGTATTTATCCGACTTTGCGTTTTTGAGTTTGCTATTAGACTGACGGATAGACACACAGGCGGATATGTTTCCAGAAATGCTTTATTTGGATTCAGGCCACCTTAAACCATGTATTTCCGGTGAAATCTCGGTAACGAATTTTTGGGTGGAATGCACTACTTCCCCTACTTACTATACGGTGTGGAAAGATAAATGTGTGTATGTGTTTGTGCGGATCTGACTTTACCCGCCGATTGTGATGTTTCGACCAACTGTAAGGGAAATCCCACTGCTGCCAAACGCCTCTGCAGTTCGAAGCGTTTTAATATAAACCAATGAAACATAGGATGTACTCTGGTTTAAGGAATGGTATATATATATATATATATACCATTTCTTTATATATATATACGCTTTCCACCCAATAAGTACGTATTTTGTATGCTTCTAGTAAATTTTATTTTGGGTAAATTACTGATGTAAATCTCTATAATGGGTTACCCCTGAAGCCAAAAATAGCATTGTATTAATGCATGTTAATCTTGAGTTGTATAACTTAAAATCATGCGAAAATGACTGAATTGAGCGCTATGAAGGTATGACGTATGACCAGGAGCAAAGCGGCGCTTAGCACCTGGACATAAGAAGATCTTTTGTGCCTAGGTCCCTAACGTGAGGGTGGGGTGAGGTGACACAGGACGACTGGAGCAGGAGGCCGATTGAGCAGAGGGCACGGTCCCTACATTTTCCAGGTTGAAACTCCCCGGTGCCAGCTGGTACAACCCCTATAGGCTTGCACATTCACTGCGTTCCCCAGACTCGGAGACCACCCCGATTCTGGGGGACGAAGTACTACACAGAGTATCCTTTTCCCTGCCATACAACTCCGAGACTCCCGCCGACACTTGCATCCCTGAAACAAACAAGAAAGTCAAGAAAGGAGGTGAAATGGAGGGATAGGAAATTCTGGGGATGTAATTAACCTTTGTAGCATTCTTCTAGCGATCCTGGGAAACCCTAAAAATAACCATGAGTAAGGAAGGTGGGCTGCAGGAATCGAACCCACGACCTCCTGAATGCGAGTACCGCCTGCGCCATCTCGCTGGGTGTTCTGATGTATTAGTTTACTACATTAAGCTATTTACTTTATTTGTATCCTCTCTCCAACTTTTATTACGTGCACTTTTCGAGTGCAACAAATCGTTATTTTGTTTCCAGCGTTAACATCTTCAGCTAATTAATATATTGCGGCCTTAACTATTTGTAGTTACGCGTAGCGGTAATCGCTACCTTGGCTCGTTATAAGGAGGAATCTGCTATTCTTGACTATAGCATCGGATAATAACCGTAAGGTAAATAGTAATTATCCTCTGGTTTTGTAAATTTCAAATTAAATAATTAAATTTTCCTGAATGGGTCCACACGCGAGCGGGTCCTAACTGAACAGTCCCTCAACGACGCCAGGGAAGAAACCTCTATAGAGCATACATCTACCGCCCAGTCACAGCTCGCCGAAACCTTTGCCTGGTCCTACAACCCTGAAACAGATGACAAGGACGAGGATAGCTACACTGACCCGGGGAAACCACGAAAAACCCATGGGTGAGAGTAGACGGTCGAACCCGGGACCTCCCGAATGCGAGTCGCACACATTACCGCGGCGCCACCTCGCTAGGTCGTAGGGGAGGTAATATTTTATCTTTTCCAATCTCCCCTCCAAACTGCACAGTGCGATCAGGACCTGCGGTATGCCTACAGGACTTGGAACCTTGCGGGATACATACATTGAATAAAACAATCCTTACTTTGGAGTTACATTAGGCTTCACCCGTCGTTTATACATGTTTTCAACATTGTTAGATGTTTTAATCATACTTAAATGTAAATTTATTTTATAATTTTTACATTCTTACACGTCTTCGTCCCTTTTATTAGATTTCAGCTAATTTAAAAGCATGTCTTTGCGGTGACAGGAATCAAAAGGTAGATCACTTTCTATGGAACTTCGGTAATTTAAGACAGGTTTTTATTGACCTATCTTGACCATTGAGGAAAACTGTCTGCCTATTCGCAGTTGGCTCGTGGGAAGTCTTCCTACCGGGGTAGGCAGGTGCAGGCAGTACAAATCACAGAAACGTACACCTTCACTCCCCATTATTACGGTAACCATTACAGAGGTATAAGCGTTACAAAGTAACTGTTACATGACCTTCTGCCCCTAAACAATGGCATGCAGAAGCTAATTAATAGACTTGCCTTCCCAAACAAAAAAGAAAACAGCTCAGCTCCAAAAATATGACAGCCCTAAAGGCAATACATTCACTGCCTGTCTTAATGAATGGCAGTATGTTACTGAAAGCCTGTGTGTGATTGGCACGCTTCTTGATGAAGCTGTATGTCTGCTGTCATGCGCTGCGGCATCAGTAACAATAATAATAACAATTTGACAGACGATGCAAGCGGAGCATGAACTATATCCCGCGGCACAATGTCTCGAGTTCGCAGCCACATACAACCCGACCGCTCACATGTGACATCTAGTCCAGAGAATGTTCGAAACACTAATTAACATATGTATCTAAACATTAATGATGTGCAGTTTGAGATTTCATATATTGCATGCAATAAACCGATATCCACTTGCTCGTAGTTTTACGAGCATAATACAATACTCACCAAAAAATAGAGATGTAACCAACAGTAACATACTTTTCCTCTGAAAAATGCATTACTAACAGGGATATTTGTTCACACATTAACAGTGTAATATTAGGAAAGAAATAAAATTAAATTTGAGATTATACGTCCGGGCTCGTGGAAGAATCATCAGGACGTATGATCTCAAACTCTGTATATTTATTTCTCAAAAACATCCAGTTGTGCTCCAATTTCCCCTTACATTTTATATTGCAGGTATAAACTAAAAGCCAATACTAAACTACTTAACTTTTAACTAATGTAACTTAAACACAAACTTCTCTACTGGCCTAATATTTTACTTTCCTACTAGAAACCGGCGGGCAGTACCTTATTTATTCTGGAGCCTAGCAATACTTCTTAATTCCTTCAAAATTCCCTAACTAACTCACTACTTCTATTACATTCTTACTATCTCCTTTCTTACTACGCACATACACGCGCGCACATCCACACTTCCTCCACTAGGTATAGGCCTGTCGACCTGTTCCATCCTCAAACATATCACTACGTCTTGTTAGGCAAAGATTCGATACCGAGATTTCACCGGAAATATATGTTTTGAGGCCCCCTGAATCCAAAAAAGGCATTTTTGGAAACATGTCCTTGTGTGTGTGTGTCTGTGAACATAACTCAAAAATGAACAGTCAGATAAACACCAAACTTGGTATTTAGGTTCAGTATCTTCCAGAGATGCGACACGAAGGTTCCTGAAGAAAATCCCTGCACCCTAAATTCTCCTGCAAGGAGAATTACATTTTACACATAACGACCAGTTCTAAAAATATTTGACTATCGCTTAAGGCGTACTATGTTCCCCTTGTTTTGTATTTGCAAGGGCAATATAGAAATACAGTAGCCTTTAAGCATAGACATATCTCTTAATAGCTGGTTGCTAGGTGCAGCACCATTCTCTTTGCTACAGATTAATACTTTTTGATATCCAAGACAAAAAAATGAATAACGAATTCCCAATTCAGAAAATAATATTGAGAAATTTAAGGGAATAACAAGCAATATCTCGAAAATAGTTCACTCAACAAAAAATGTATATAACATAAATTGTGTACTTTAACGTAATCTACATTTTTTGTGTAGTAAAATTTTTTCTATCTCTTATGGTTTACCAGTTATGCAAAAGTCGTTCATAATGAAGAATACTTTTGGAGACATTCCAAGTAAATTCAAGATATGCATTTTATTTGTCATGAAAATATCTTAAACATATGATATTTTAATCAAAATCGTTAGAGCCATTTTTGAGAAAATAAAAATGTTCGAAAAATGTTCCATGTAAAGGGTAATCTGGGGTGGGGGATTTTCTTGTAAACCTGGATCGCATCTCTGGATGATACTGAACCTAAATACCAAGTTTGGTGTTTATCCGACTGTTCGTTTCTGAGTTATGCCGTTTACAGACACACACACACGGACATGTTTCCAAAAATGCTTTTCTTTTTGGATTCAGGGGGCCTCAAAACATTTATTTCCAGTGAAATCTCGGTATCGAATTTTTGGGTGGAATACAACACTTCCCCCTACTTACTATACGTAGTAGAGAAAGTAAAAAACCGAATATACGGCTTCAAAATAAGCTTCATTCTGATAAAACTTAAGTATAAAACCATGGCATGAGAAAGTAGAGAAAGTAAAAAAAAAATAAAAAATAAAAAAACCTTTAGATGTACTCACCCGAGTTTTATTGGTATTATCTTTGCTTTAACCAAGACTTGCCTAATTTGCAACTATGCACAGACAAACATGTATCCTAGATAGATAGAAGATTCACTATTTATGTGAACCGAACAATGTTTAAGAAGTAAATTTTAATTTTTAATGGATAGAGAAAGCTGTGTATTACACAGACTTTTACTTTCTCTACCACGTACAGACTAGGCCGAAAGGTAAAAAAATTCGAAATCGAGATTTCACCAGAAAAATGTTTGTAGAAAAAAGGTTTCTGTGCGTGTGTGTAAAGAATTGAGTTTTATTTATGGACGCTCTTTAACTGCTGTAGTCCTTAGCGACTCATTCTATATTGGGCGTGAAAGACCGGTAATTTTGCTTAGAGGCCTCTTTATCAGGCTTGAGTTCTTTTACGTGCCGTAAATCTACGACACGGGATCACTGGCTTTACTTCCCTTCCGAAGGAAGCCATGCTAGGGATTTTTACATCCGAAAAATCCATCGCCGATTGCCGCGTTGTGTGTGTGTGTGTGTGTGAACAACATTGCTTAAAAATGAAAAATGAGAGAAATGCCAAATTCAGTATCTTCCAAAACTGCGACACAAGATTTTTAAGAAAATCTCCCACCTATAACCAGCTGTTACATGGAACCTTTTTTTGGAATTATATTTTATTTTCTCAAACATGTCTGTAACGATTTTGATTAAAATACAACATATTTAAAATATTTTTGGTAAATAAAGTGTACATCTTCAATTTCCTAGAAGTTGTCTCTGCAGTTCACTCGTTCCGAAGAGATTTTTAATAATTTTGTGTAACGAACTACACAGAAAATGTACACAGTATATTAAAAAAAACTTTTATGGCATAGGCCATTTCCGAAATATCCGTTGATATTCGTGTCAATTATTCAATACAGTGTAATTTTTAAAGTTCTGTGCTATTCAGTTGTTTTACTCGATGTCATGGAAAGAGAAGGAATTTTAAAACCAGCATATTGCGAGTTTGAAACATCTGATAAAACAATTAGGTTTCTTCTTTACCTCTTGTACCTACAACGAAGTCTATAACGAAACTGTTTCAGCAGAGGTTTATTTCGATAACAAATAGGTAGAAAAATCTGATGTGATACATTCGTATGACTTTCTCTATCCTCTATCTTCATTAGTGGATATACAAAACTATTCTTACTAAAGCTTATTTTTCTACCTATCTACTACATTGTAATACAAATAAGCCTTTGCAGAAATAGCTATATCACACATTTCGATATAGATACAAAGAGAATAGCGATAGTCGAATGTTTAAGAACTGGACGCTATACGCTGGCCTTAAAATTCAATACTGTTTCCATGCATTCGCGAGAAACAATTGAAAATTGACAGGACTTTAAAAGAATGCAAAATACTATACTTTTTGAAACTTTAATAACGGATATCATAGATGCGGCTTTATGCCACAAGAAAACTTATTTGAAGTAAATTGTGTGTTTTAAACACATCTACATCTTTTCTGGTACGTTTTCGTCTATCCGTTAACGTTTACCAATTATGCAATATTATACAAAATTTCTTCCAAATGAAGAGGACTTCCAAGGGTATTCAGAAAGTTCAAGATATGTATTTTATTTGTCATGTAAATATTTTTCATATATGGTATTTTAATCAAAATCACTTGAGATATGTTTTTAGAAATTTGTAATCTTCGAAGAATCTTCCATGTAAAGGGTAGTAAGGGTGAGGGGATTTTCTTGAAAATCTTGGAAGATCCTTGGAAGATACTAAACTGAAATACCAAGTTTTCTATATATACTTTTCGTTTTTGAGTTATGATATTCACAGATACAGACACACACACACACATGAACCTTTTTCTAAAAATCTGACGTGTTGCACCCACATGACTGTCTCTACTCTCGTACAAACTAGTTTTGTAAACACTTATTCTCCGTCTACTTCATGTTAATTGAGATAAACATTTGCAGAAACCAACTTACGGCTAATTTTCTTGTAGGTGTAAGGGAAATAAGGTCGGCTTTAATAAGCGATACTCAAATTTTTTAAGAGCTGACTGCATTCCATTCTCTTTGTAAGTTCAGGACTTAAAAAAAAAAGAATAAAAAACAATACGGAATTCCCATTTGAGAAAAAGTATAATTATGAGAGAATTCGAACAAATAACAAGGAATATCTCGAAAGGTTCACTCCACAAAAAAGTATATAGTTTATTTTAACGAGATCTATACTTTTTGTGTGGAGAAACTTTATCTAGCTCTTGCGGTTTACCAGTTATGCGAAAGTCATTAGGAATGAAAAGGACTTTTGGGGACATTCCACGAAAATTAAAGTTATACATTTAATTTGTCATAAAATTGTATTAAATATGTGATACTTTAATCAAAATCGATAGCCATTTTTGCCCAAATCAAAGTTATCGGAAACACTTCCATGTAAAGGGGGATTTTCTTGAAAATATCCGTGTCACATTTCTAAAAGATAGTGAACCTAAATACCAAGTTTGGTATTTATCCGACTTTTCGTTTTTGCGTTTTGTTATTCACAGACTGACGCATACACGGATCTTTTTCTAAAAATGCTTTATTTGGATTTAGGGAACCTCAAAACATCTATTTATTTGGAATGCAACACTTCTCCTACTTACTATGCATAGTAGAGAAAGCAAAAACGCTTTTTGGGGGTATTCAGGGGCTTCAAAACATGTATTTCAAGTGAATGCTCGCTAGAATGTACTAGCTTCTCTACCTACTATATACGTGGCAGAAAAAGTAAAACGTTAGCTTTCGTAAGAATAGTTTGTAGAATTTATATAAAAATAAACGTTATTGTGGGGAGAAAGTTATATGAATGTACCAGATCCTAATTTATTGTGTAATAAAATGGTATCTAGTGTACGGGAAGTCCACGTTAATCCTGACTAAATCCTGTACCTAATGCTATTTCTCCCAGGAAGCTGTACTGAGCTATGTGATACAATTCGACAGGCTTGTAAATGCAAATAGCTGAAGGCGTTGTGAACACAATGTTGCATTAGTTGGTAACGCCGATAAGGACGGAATTGCGTGTTTGAAGGCCAGGCATTGCAGCTAATTTGCCAGGTAATGGCGAAGTCAAAATTTAACCTTCTCTGTCGCTCCTTTTGTGTGGCGTGTTGCCTGCAGTGCGCCTGCAGTAACGGCTTGCCCGCATAACTCTACTGCCGCAAAAGTTGTATATCCATCAAGGCATTACCGGAGACAAATAGGAATTTCCGGAGCTGCTTTCGCCTTGTTACGGACGGCGAACCTGGTGTGCAGATATGCTACAGTTACTAGCGATCATCAGGAATTATAAATAAATACGTTACGAAAATTTTCTGAAATTACTGTAATTTCGTTTCAGTTTACAAAGTTTCTTATACACACACTTGTCTTTCCCATTTCGAAACCGTAGGTGGAGAGGTTTCCTAATATTAAAAATCTGATGTGAAACGTTCACGTGACTTTCTCTACGCCTTATCGTTTATTAGTGGGCTATCAAAATATGCTTACCAAAGCTTACGCTTCTATTTACTACATTTAATCCAAATAAACCTTTTCAAAAATAGCTATATTACACATTTCGTTATAAATACAAAGAGAACAGTTTAAGAACCGGACGCTATATGCTGATCTTAAAATTCCATACTGTTTCCATGCAATCGCCGGAAACAACTGAAAATCGATGGAACTTTAAAAGACTGACGAGTATTGAACAATTTGAGCACTTAATAATGGAATCTCAGAAACTGCTTACGCTACAATAAAGTTATTTGAAGTAAACTGTGTGTTTTAAAGAGATCTACATTTTTTGTATGATACGTTTTCGTCTATAACTTAACATTTACAAGTTATGCAAAATTATACAAAATTCCTTCCGAATGAAGAGGACTTTCTAGGCTATTCCCAGAAAGTTAAAGATATACATTTTATTTTTCATTTAAATATCTTTTTAATGAAAATCGTTAAGTCATTTTTTAGAAAAAACAAATTTTCAAAAATGTTCCATGTAAAGAGTAGTTGGATTGGGGGATTTTCTTGAAAATATTTGTCGAATAATTTGAAATTCCTGAACTTAAATACCAAGTTTGATGTTTATCGGACTTTTTGTTTTTTAGTTATGCTTTTAGCAGACACACACACACAGACAGAAGGAGCTTTTTCTAAAAATACTTAATTTTTAAATCAAGGGACCTCAAAACGTTCGGTATCTTGTTTTCTTGGATAGAATGCAATACCTTCTCTATCTCTATGTACGTGGTAGGGAAAGAATATTAATGAATCTGCAGCCAATGAGTTGTTTCTCAAATCAAATATGACCATAGAAGTTGAAGGCGCTATATAAATGAAGCAAGGGAAAAAGAAAGTATCTTGGTTAATGAAGAGGTGAATATTAATGCGAATTATATCATAGATAGGAAAATCCATTAAAATTGCTTAACTTCGCAGGATTAAATCCGTATTATCCTTCGACAGGCAAGTTTTTAGTCATTTATTCTCTGAAATCTTGGTAGTGGAATGCCACATCAGAATACATATGAGTAAATAACTAACGACGAGAAAGCTTGAAATTTGTAATGGGACGATACTATTATTACTCGATACTCGATATCGATATGACTTTTGAGTTCCGATACTTGATACTCACTTTATAAGAAACTATAAAGACAATAGTTTGTTCCTTCTTAGTCGTTTTTTTGTGTTTAAACGCATGTATCCAATTTTGTATTGTAAGCTAAATCCGACATTGTTCCTGTTTGATATTCTCTAATTGGCAGCAGTTTTTTATCTTGATAATGCCACAGGTTTTATTGTTAGTCTATATATTTATATAGTCCTACTTTTAGTCAAGGTTAATAATAATAATAATAATAATAATAATAATGATAATAATAATAATATCATATTTACTTTGCTTCTGTTTTTCTGTTACTATATTTTGTACTGAAAACTTTATTTTTCAGGATTTTCTATTCACAGAAAAACAAATACTAGAAATTATTCTTTATTCTACAATCTTGAAAATATAAACAAATATGTATTTTACATAAAACTTCTTCCTCTTCCTCCACTTCACGGTTTTATGCCGTTTAGCATGTTCCGGCTCCAAAATCTTGTTGTGTCCACCTCTTTTTTGGTCTTCCTGTGGGGTTTCTGTATTCTTGGGGTCGTCTGTAGTTATATTTTGTTCGGGGTATCCTATTTAATGACATTTTTTCTACGTGTTGTTTCCAGTTAGTTCTATAATATATTATTACTTCATTCAACTCTTCTATTTATAACTTTTACCTTATTTCGTTATTTGGCCTTTATCCAGTCTTGTGATTCCTGCTATAGGTCTGAGAAATTTGATTTCAGCTGTCCGTATCCTTCTTTTATTTTCTGCTGTCACTGTCCATGTTTCAGACCCATAAGTTACTGTGGGGATGGCCATTGCTTTATACAGTTTTATTATTGAATCTTTTTTAAATTTAATTTTTAGTATTCTTTTTATGGTTCCCGGTATGTAATTGAATTTATTTAACTTTCTACTTATGTCCATTTCAGACCCATATGTTGTTTCACGTCCTATAAAATTAAATATTGACACTGTTCTATACTTTTATTTTCTATAGCAATTTTAGACCACACCGAGTGAATACCTTTAAGTGCCATAACTTTAGTTTTTCAGTTAAAGTTACCATGCGGTATGTTTTTGATATTAAATTTAGTTTATATGTCATCCTTTGAAGTTCCTCTTCACTTTTCGCTATTAATATCTGGTCATCTGCGAAGACCATTGTCTTTACTCTTCTTGACCCCAAATTAATCCCTCCTACTGCTTGTTGCTTCCATGATCTAATAATGTCGTCAAAATACAGATTAAAAAGAGTGGTTGACAATGGGAAACCTTGTCGAACGCCTTTTAGAATTATTGTGGGTTCTCGACAATCTATTACAGTTTTAGTTTAAACATATAAATTTCTGATAAAATTACATAAAACTCAAACAATTGAATACAACAAATATTTCCATGCGCTATATTATCTAACGTTTTACGTTCTGATTTGTTTCTGCTGTTGTCACAGATTTTGGTCGCTGAAATAGGTAAACGTAATGGCTAGGAGTGAGTCACCAATGAGGGTATTGCATAAACATGATTTATGTCAGCTAAATCAGATTCATTCGCAACTTAGTTAACGCTGCATGCTACACAAGAACCTCTACTCTTCTCCAATATTTTCCATGTTTTCATTTACACGCAAGAGTGTATGGAATTTGTATTCATTCTCCTACAGAAAACGCAGCCAAGTTCTATCAAGAACTATAGCCCACCAGCTCTTTGGGTCATCCTCCGTGGACTAGGGATACATTTCATTCCCGAGGGTGGAGTAAAAATCCTTAGAATGTCTTCCTTAGGAGAGGAAGTGAAGCAGGTAGGCACGTAGGCACGTAGGCATGTCGTAGGCACGTAAAGGAACCTCAAGCCTAATAAAGAGGCCTCTCAGCAAAATTTCCGGTCTTACACGCCCGATATTGAATGGGATGCTAAGGACCATAGTAGTTAAAGAGCGTCCATAAATAAAACTCAATTTAATTTCAACACTTTGGTGTCGCTGCGAGGAAATAATGTGAGATCTCGACTCCTTTCATTCCTTATCTAGCATAAAGTTAAACCCAGCCATTTTCAATAATACAAAACTTAAAAAATGTAAAATACTATCTCATAGTATTAGCCATACTCTCATACCATCGAGTATGGTGAGTATCGAGGTGCCATGCCTACCTGAAATCATTAGCGTTTAAAATTCTTAAATATAGTGATGGAGCATTTAAATGAACATAACTTTGTAAAAGCTTGCTTGTTTATATAAACAATTATAACCGAGCGCGATGGTTCCGCGGTAAGTGTGAAGCTCGCATTTGGTAGAACCCGGGTTCGATTCCATTGACCGCCTACACTTTTTTGGCTTTTTCGTGGTTTTCTCTGGTTGGTAGGCGAATGCTGAGATGGATAATACTCATCTGCCACGACTTCCTTTCTCTCATTTCTCTTTATTCGATTTCCTTCTCAGGTGTTGAGGCGTGTTTCTAGGTTTCGTGGAATCAGGCGGTACCGGAGGGAGAGGTGACACAAAGAATGAGTATTTCCCAAGGAAACTGCAGAGACTTCCTCACGTCTCTGTGGCTTGTGTACTGTGGCCTGCAGCCACTTCATCCCTTCCATTTAGGGGTGATAGCCGCAATAGATATCTGTTGGTTGCTGTACTGAAGTGCCTCCCTATACCCTGTAAATAATTACAGAACATTTCATTTTTACTTTCCCTACCACATACATAGTAGGTAGAGAAGGTATTGCATTCCATCCAAAAATTTAATGCCGAGATATCAAAGTAAAATACATGTTTTGAGGTCGCTGAATAAAAAAAACATTTAAAATAGTCCGTGTGTGCACCTGAAAAACGAAAATCCCGATAACTACCAAACTTGGTATATAGGTTCTGTACCTTCCAAGATGCGACACACAGATTTCTAAATAAAATCCGCCCACTCCAGACTAACCTTTGCATTTTTCGAAAAGCTTTTATTTTTAAAAAAATAGCTAACGATTTTGATTAAATTACCCATGTAAAAGATATTTACATGACAAATAAAATGTATATCTTAAATTTTCTGGGAATAGCCTGTGAAGTATACTTCATATGGAAGAAATTTTGTATTATCTTGTATAACTAGTAAACGTTAAGCGACAAACGAAAACGTGCTGCATAAAACACGTAGATCTGTTTAAAACACACAATTTATTTCAAAGCAATTTTTGTGCCATAAACCGTTTCTGAGATATTTAAGACAAATAAGAAATTAATATTTGTTAATGGTTGGTCGTTCTTTAAAGTCCTTTTAATATTCAGTTGTTTCTGGCGATTGCATGGAAGCAGTATGGAATTATATTCTAAGTATAGTTTAAATTCTCACTAATAAACGATAGAAGGTGGAGAAATCTATGTGAATGCAACACATCAGATTTTTTTCAGTACTTTAAGTACTCTACAAATCGCTTATCGCTATTTTCAGGCGAACCCTTGAATTTATTTCAGCTATTTATTTATTAAAGTTCAAAATGTTTTATGGCTAATTGCAAATATAATCAAAATCATTGCAAGCGAAAATACCACCACGTTTAGATTCTTCTGCAGACATTTGTGACCATGGAAATATCTTCATAGTTCAGACATATTCCAGCAGGTCACAGTATTGCCTTAAAAAAGCAAAATATGAAACTGGCAGCCGTTAGCAACCATTTGGATGACCATTTACATTGAATGGGATAGGGGTCATTTCCTGCAGATGATGGTATTCGTTCACAAGCTGGGAACGTCCACGAATGGTGTGAAGAGCATGGGAGGAGTTTGAAAATTCCGTCTGTCAATCGCAAGGTCTCGACCTTTCTACAGTGTCGCAACGACGCAACACTAGCGAATCGATAGCACGACGTGTCGATTAAAATTGAATTTACCGCAGACACATCGAAACTAAATGGCGTCATTCAACAATTTTGAGCTACAATGCTGCACCACTAATTCTATAGTTGAATTTTATTACCTTGTCTACTATATACATAGTAGCTAGAGAAGGTTTTGCATTCCACCCCAAGTTCGATAACGAGATTTCACCGGTAGCTAATACTGTTTTGAGGCCTCCGTATACAAAAAAATCTGATGTGTTACACTCACATGACTTTCTCTACCCTTGTACAAACTATTTTTACAAACGCTTATTCTCCATCTACTTCATGTTAACCGAGATAAACATTTGCAGACTATCTTATTGCTAATTTTCTTGTAGATGCAAGGGGAATATATATTTACAAGAGCAATATAGAAATACAGTAGCCTTTAAGCACATACATATCTCTTAATAGCTGGTTGCTAGGTGCAGCACTATTCCCTTTTCCACAGATTAATACTCTTTGCATATCCAAGACAAAAAAATGAATAACGAATTCCCATTTGAGAAAATAAGTATTGAAAAATTTAAGGGAATAACAAGCAATATCTCGAAAATGGTTCACTCAACAACAAAAATGTATATGACATAAATTGTGTATTTTAACTCAATCTACATCTTTTGTGCAGTAAAATTTTTTCTATCTATTATGGTTTACCAGTTTACCAAAAGTCGTTCACAATGAAGAATAAGTTTTGGAGACATTCCCAGAAAAATCAAGATATACATTTTATTTGTCATGAAAATATCTTAAAATATGATATTTTAATCAAAATCCTTAGAGCCATTTTTGAGAAAATTAAAATTTTCGAAAAATGTTCCATGTAAAGGGTACTGGGGGGATTTTCTTGAAAACCTTCCTGTCGCATCTCTGAAAGATACTGAACCTAAATACCAAGTTTGGTGTTTATCCGACTGTTCGTTTTTGAGTTATGCTGTTCACAGACACACAGACAGACACACACAGACACACACACGGACATGTTTCCAAAAATGCTTTTTTTGGATTCAGGGGATCTCAAAACATATATTTCCGGTGAAATCTCGGTATCGAATTTTTGGGTGGAATACAATACTTCCCCTACTTACTATACGTAGTAGAGAAAGTAAAAGGATTTTTAGAAAAAGGTCCATGTATGAGTTTGTGTCTGTGTCTGCGAGTGTACCTGTGAAGAGCACGCCGGCCTTCGTAGCCGTGATCGTTGGAGTGTATAGCTCGCGTGTGAGGGTCGCGGGTTCGAGTCTCGCCATGGGCATGGGTGTTTGTATGTGCTGTGTAATGAGGTAATAAGCGGTAACGGCTAAACAGTAAAAACACAGGGAACTTAAAGAACACAAAACAAAACAAAAACACCATAACTCTAAAACGAAAAGCCTGATACGTACCAAACTGGTGCTTAAGTGCAGTACCTACCTCCCAAAGATCCAATACGAAGATTATCAAGAAATTCTCCTATTCCAAGGTACCCCTTACATGTAATACTTTTCGAGATTTTTTATTTTCTAAAAATGGTTCTAACGATTTTGATTAAAATACCGGATATAAAAGACGTTTACATGTCAAATAAAATGTACATTTGACTTTTCAGTGATTAGCCTTTGAAGTCCTCTTTATTCGGAAGGAATTTTGTATAATTTTGTATAACTGGTGAACCTAAACTGGCAAACGTACTACACAAAAAAATTAGACCTCTTTAACACATAATTTATTTAAAATAAGTTTTTATTTGTGGCAGGAATCGTTTCTGAGATATTCGTTATGAAAAGTTCGAATAGTTTATTACTTGGTCATTCTCTTAGTCCTGTCAACATTCAGTTGTTTCTCGCGATTCTATTCAAACAGTATGGAATTTTAAGGCCAGCACATACCGTCCAGTTGACTATCGCTGTTCTTTTTGTCTCTATAACGAAATGTATAATGCATTTTGTAATGTATATTTTAAATCTATTAAATAAATTAAATCTAAATGAAAACAGTGGAACATTTTAATTTTTTACTCCATAATAAAAAATAAATTTAAGTAAAATTCATTTTTTACTCCATAATAAAAAATAAATTTAAGTAAAATTCTAGCATCCTTAAATCACTAACAAATTCTAAATTTACATAACCTTTAAATAACAAATTATTATTATACGCATGGTTTAAAAAGCTTTTCCTCTTCAAACTTAAGAAAACAAAATATTTAAATATTAAATAAATTATATTCTTTAAATTAATTAAAACTAAATAATAAATATTAATCAAAATCGTTAGAAGTAGGTTTGAGAAAACAAAAAAATAAAAGAAAATTTCCTTGATTTTCGCTGTTATTTAACGTTCTTACTATATACTGCACCTTAGACGGTCGACGCTTTTGATAAATGGAATGATAATTGGAAAAGAAATTTTGGAAGGACACGTTTCACGCCTAAGTTTTGGGTACCTGCTTGGCATTTGCTAGTCCTGAGGACTGAGGGAAAGAAAGTATAAAAATAATGGGGAAATAATTTAGAAATGAATGACAAATGAATATTTTGTCCATGTTCTTGTTTGGGAAATCGGGAAAGGAAATTAAGAGAATTTGTTTTTGAAGCAGGTCTTAGGAAACTGTAGCATTAACTCTGAGTTCTCAGATTATACAAAAGTGCAGAAACCATTAAAGGAAAAAAAAATCTGGTTGTTGTTCTCAATTCTCTATCGTTTATTACTACGATACAAACTAGTCTGACTGAAGCTATTTTTCTATCTACTTAATTTTAATCCAAATAAACATTTGTAGAAATGGACAATACATAGTTCATTGTAGATACAAAGAGAACAGCGATAGTCAAATGTTTAACAACTGGACGCTATATGCTGGCCTTAAAATCTCATACCGTTGCTACGGAATTACGAAACATAACTGAAAGTTGACAGGACTATAAAAGAATAGCTTAAGTTTTTAATAATTCGAACCATTAATAGCGGATATCTCGGAAATGGCTGATGCCACCAAAAGCTTATTTGAAATACATTGTGAGTTTTAAAGAGATCTATTTTTCTTGTGTAGTAGGTTTTCGTCTATCGCTTAACGTTTACCAGTTATACAAGGTTATACAAAATTCCTTCCGAATCAACCCTTCAAAGAAAATTCGGAATATGCATTTTATCACAAAATATCTATAATATATGGTATTTTAATCAAAATAAAGTCATTTTTCAAAAAGTAAAAGAGTTTCAAAAATGTCTTATACAGGAGTAGTTTGGGGTAGTGGATTTTCTTGAAAATCTTTGGGTCGCATCTTTGGAATATAGTGAACCTAAATACCAAGTTTCGTATTTATCAGACTTTTCGTTTTTGAGTTATGTTGTTCGTAGAAACACACACACACACACACACACACGACCACGTCTCCAAAATGCTTTATTTTGGATTCAGGGACCCTCAAAACATGTATTTCCGGTGAAATCTCGCTATCATATTTTTGGTGGAATGCAATACCTTGTCTACCTACTATGTACGTGTTAGAGAAATTAAAAATGTTTCATCCCTATTTTAGGACATGAATTCATAACTGTAATGATGCCTGCTACTCTGACAATAGTCATCCTGTCACCCATATGCAACGTTTTTCAGAACACCATTAAATGGGAATTACTTTTTCTAAGAATAGGAGTAAAGAATATACAAAGTTACTCTGATTTCTTAGTTGGATGCTGAAATTCTTATGTTTGAATAGTTATACTTAGATAAAATGTTTATATATGAATATATTTACAAGAAAACTACTAAATAATGAAGCAAAGGAAAATAAAATGGCGTAAAATAATCGAAACACGATCTAATAAATATTCGTTTTAATAAAAGGATACCCAATGAAGATTTACGTATAGGTTAGCAATGCATATGCTGCAAAATTAAAAGAGGACATGTAATTACCATCAGGGCCTTGCTTATAACACATTCTAGCAATACATTTCCAGAATAAATTCTCTATTTACAACCCCTTAGTCACGCACGTTTGATCACATTACAATCATATTAATATTCCGCTGCCCTCTTTTCCCATTCTTACATCTGAATGCTCACATCTGGTTGCAGTAGATGTTCCATCCATTTACTATTGTAACAGCTAATATGCGGCAGGAAAAGAAACTATCTCTAGGAGCGTGAGATGTAGAAAGGCTTTTTCCAGAAATAAAGGTCTTTCCGAGGGACGTATTAAATAAAAGCCTATTATCAACATAGATGTGCAAATTCATAGCAGAAGCTTTATTATAAAAATTATTTTTGAAAATTTTGAAATAAAACCCTTTTTGCAATTTCTGGTTGTCTTACGTAAACTCATGCTGAATACTTTGTAACTAGGCTTCTAATTTCTAGGATCTATAACAAATTAATCACTTAAAGCATATACAAAGCCTTATGCAGCGCAAGAAAATTGTTCTTTGCTACACAATAACTATGGATTTTATCAGGTGCGCGCAAGGAAAATGTTTACCTGATTTACATGCATCAGTTGCGCATGGTCTTTGCTTATGAATAGGCTCACCAGTTGTGCACGCTCATTATACAGCTAAAAATAGAAGGAAATTCGATAAGGGCATTAAAATTAAAGAGGCGTTTGGAAACAATGGGGATGAGCTACATTTGGATGGCGGGTCAGGCAAATAGATGGAGTGTGTGGAGAAAGATTAAGAATCACCTTTGTGATATTGACAGGCAACAAACAATTGCACAATGTACGGAGAAAGTATAATTGCAATTACAGTCTGGGTTAAAATCTGAATGGAGTGATGAGCAATATATCAAAACAGTAGCCAAACTTCTTAGACAGGGGTACATGGCGGATGACACAAATTATTGATGAAAATCGTATCAGAATTTGCTCCATTTGCGAGGAGGAGGAGGAGTCGTGGGTGCATATCTTGCTAAGATAGGGATAGGGAAGAATGGAGCGAAAAATATATATCGCAATCCTGTACCACCTCGAGTGGAAAGTTAGGGTACGTTGGACACTACTGGCAGGCAGAAAGACGTGGAAGATATAAACAAATTTCAACTTAAGGTGAGACAGCCGAGAACTGAGAAGGCTGAAAGGGAAAGGGGGGTAAGAAGAACTAAATGTACCGACTGAGTGTTGGTGCTATATTATTATAAGCTATGTTATGTAATTTTCCAATTATTGTAGGTGTGCTGTGTTTAATTATCTGAACTGTTCTTTGTTAATATAATGGGGAATAGTAATGCATCAAACGCATGGCGCGTCGGCTCAAAATCGGATCAAAACCTACCGACCTGATCGCTGCATCCCCCACCTCTGCGCACTACAGGCGTCACGTTGAGATGCAGTACTGGAGGATGGGACGTGGTCACGCTCCGAGTCCCTCCTGGCCAGTTAAGACGGTCTTCTCAACCAGGGCCGTTAGTTTCCATCACGTAGCTCCCCAATTGGCCCCTCAGGGACCTAACGAAGCTGAGTGCACTCCGTTCCAGACCACCCAGACCTCCCAGTGGGGGAAAAATCCCCACGCCAGTACCGGGGATCGAAGCCGGGTCCCACAAACCAAGACAGGCGCGATAATAATGCATCGTAATACATTTTACCGTTATTTTGTGGGTTACGTTAATGATACTTTTATGTTACTTTTTTGTATAATGAGTTCTTGTAGTGGTATTTTTTATTTTCCTTTTAATTTTTGCGTGTTTAATATTGTTTATTATTGTGTGAATTATGAAAGCACATACGGTCTGTGAATCCTTGCGATTGACAGAGATCAATGTAGTTATACTTTTAATTGAATATAAAATCATTCATTCATATTTTCTTAGTTTTTCCCTTCCCATTTTATATTTTAGCAAAAGGAAAAGTGACAATGAAAGTTATTAGAGCATGTTTAGATAAAATACCTGAGATGCACGTAAAATGGATAGAAAGAGTATATGGAGCAGTAGTTGAGGCAAAAATGCTGCATGGTGCAGAGGTTTGGGGTATTGAGGAGGGGTGGGAACAGGTAAATAAAGTGCATAGCAGCTTTTGTAAAATAATTCTGGGTCTACCAAGAAGCTCACCTAATGGGGTTGCACAAATGGAGTTACGGAGATATGGTAGTATGGCTAAAATTATTGAAAGAATATGAAATATTGGTTGAGAATTGAGGAATAAGAGAATAACAATATTTTAAAACAATGTTAGGAGGTTCAGCGAAAACTAAATAAAGAGTATACTTGGTACAAGCGCCTAGAAGCAATTCTCAATGAAATAGGGTGTGGGGATATTTGGAGATATAGACAAACACGTGAGAAGAGATGTTGGAAAAGAGTTAGATTGAAGATTGAAGATATGGAAAGACAGGAAATAATTGCTAGTTTTAATTCAAAAAGATCATTATATGTATATACAGAGATTAAAAGGATTGGGAAAGAGAAAACTATGTTGATGTTTGTAATAAAATAGCAAGAGAGGGCTTTGCATGGGCTAGGTCAGGAGTGGTGAGGTTAAAAGGCATAGGAGAAAGAGAAAATGAAGGTAAATGCCCATTATGTAATAGCAAATTTAATAATTATTGGCATTTAATGTTAGAATGTAAAGGAATAATGAATATAAGGAAAAAATTGCAAAGATACAATTGGTCTAGATTACCAAATGAAATTATAGGTAAAAGGTTGTTAAAGAGTTAAATCCAAGGAAAGTTTATTTGAAATAGGAAAATATTTAGGTGTACTGAGAAATAAATGGCTGAAAAAAATTAGAAATAGGAAATAGAAAGAAAATGTAGATTGTTGAACTATAAAATTAAATGGGACCCAATAACTCGACAACCATGATGTTGGATGTTTGCGGACCCTTAGTAATGCAGCAACTTAGTGAAAGAGAAAATGATATGTAAAGGGTAATGTGTAGAGATAAAATTATATATTATAGTACTTATATGAGAATTAGTTTATGTAACTATATGAAATAAAATATGTATGTATCTATCTAGAGATTTAGGGCTCTCCGTGCAATCGCTCGCTGTTGGCAGGTCTTACCCGGGTAAAAATGTTCATACGATGAAGTTGGTACTCGTGAAAGGTGTAAAATAATCGTATTATGAGGTTGGTTCCTGTTCCTTAAAATAGCACGAAACGCTCTTTAAAATGGATTTTCTAATGTTCCCATGTTTGTACTTATTAATGAGTTCTCAAAATACTGGTTTTCTTTTCTATATGTAGGATTGATTCTGGAGATATTATTTCTGCTATTAGTTTTAATATACGTACTTGTTTGTGTCTAAATAATAAAGTCAACGAATTTATAAATATGTGGTTGTGCTGAGCTAAAATGAAGGAAAATGCCTTGTGCATGCATTTGTGGTTCTGTTAGAAGTAATTTTATCTAAAGCCCAAATACTGCGAAGAAATAAGATGCAGTGAAATTTGTATTAATCAGCAAAACTTTATTGCATTTTCACAGATTGATTGAATACTAATCATATCTTCAACAAAACACATTCAATATTATCAAATTGATTCAAAGCAGTCGACAGTAATTTCAATATCGATATGATTACTGAAGCCAACATATTCGATACTTTCAAACTGTTCAGTGTAACCTCCAAGTGTAACTAATTAAATAAGTCTTCGCGCGCAACTGATTGTTTACGTCCAAGCAGTTTGCGCGCAATACTTATGCGCAAATACTTCTGCACCGGTAACATTTCATAATCAGTTATATTATGTATAAATGCCATGCTATATGACTCGTGTAATTTTCATGAGTAATTTTTTTTTCAGTCGTGGTACGACTACAAGCTACAATGGGACCCCAAGGAGTATGGCGGTGTTGAGATGTTGCATGTACCCTCGGACCACATCTGGCGTCCCGACATAGTACTCTACAACAAGTGAGTGAAACAAGTCTTCTGTTTTATAAACCAGTTTCCTACCAACTAAGCTTTCTGGTACTGCTTCTCAAATTAGTAGTTAGTGTTTACGGAATTTACTTAGATTAAAAGGAATATAAATATTTAAATCTGAAAAATATTTTTATCTGGGTTGCTTTATTTATTTTTATTATAAACAGAGATTGGCATAATAAAACAATCTGATGTATTGCACTCACATGGCCTTCTCTACTCTTGTACAAACATTTTTACAAACGCTTATTCTCCATCTAATTCATGTTAATCTTATTGCTAATTCTCTTGTAGGTGCAAGGGGAATATGGTAGGCTTTAAGCGATAGTCAAATATTTTAAGAGCTGGTTGCTATGTGGAGTATTCCATTCTCTTTGCATGTCCAGGACATAAAAAGACGAATTTCCATTTGAGAATAGGTATAGTATTGGAAAATTCATACAAATGACAAGGAATATCTCGTAAATGGTTCACTCGAAAAAAGCATATGATATAAATTGTGTGTTTTAACGAGATCTACATTTTTGTGTAGTCAAACTTTGTCTATCTCTTACGGTTTACCAGTTATGAAAACACCATTAAGAATGAAGAGGACTTTTGGGGACATTCCCAGAAAATTCAAGATATAAGTTATTGAACTGAAATACTTAGTTATTGAATATTTAAATACCAGGTTTTGTATTTATCCGACTTTTCGTTTTTGAGTTATGCTGTTCACAGACATACGCAAATGTTTCTAAAATGCCTTTAATTGCATTCAAGGGGCCTCCATACATATATACTTCAGTGAAAACTCGACATCGAATTTCTGGGTGGAATACTTACTATAAGTAGTAGAGAAAGTAAAAATAGAAAAAAACTCTACTTCATATCAAAGATGCCAGGATAAATAGTGACACATTTCGGCTGATTTATGGAGCTAGTACGTATCCATTTACCAAGCAGGGGTTGTCCATACAATTAATCGCAAATGTCAATCATACACGCGCTATCGAGAACATATTTCGAGCATTACAAACTGAGTTAAATGGCTAAGGTAGCTTTTCGTTCCAAATATATTTTCCTCTGCTACGTATTCATATACTACGTTTAGTTTATGTAGCCTATATACTCATCTCACTGGAAAGTTGATATGCCATTAATTTTGTTTGCTTTGTTCGCGTGTAGTTACTGACGAGGACATATTCTATTTGTTGTCTCGGAAAATGAGAAAAACTTTATTCAGATTCATTTGTAGTTACGTTGTGTATTATAACTCTTGTGTTTTATTTAGGTTTTCGCTTTATCAATGAAGTATTTCTTTGCAAGAGCCACGCTACAGCAGTTTTGTCGTTTGGGAAATGAATAGGATTACTAATTCATTTAGTGGTTAGAATGCTTACTTTGTTAGATCCGTCTCTTTTTTAACTAACAAAAAGCGTGGTATTTCAAGGGTAAATGACATACCTCCGTCACAATTAAACATGAAATCGACAGATTACCGCTTTTAATTTACAAGCTTGAGATAGCTTACCTGCATACCTACCTTTTGACAGCATATCTGCAACTTTCTGTACTTCAAACTCCCAGAGACGGTATAGGCTTACAGCTTCCAATAATCATATATTGAGCGTTCCGATAGAAGGCAAACTTTGTTCTTAAAACTATTAATGACAGATAATAAACATTTTATTTTAGCCTAAAAAATCCAAAGAGATAGTTCCGCGGTAACGTGTGAGGCTGTCATTAGAGAGGTCTCGTGTTCGACTCACGTAGGACCGGCAACTCTGTTTTTATTCGTAGTTTATGTTTATTTATGAACGGTCTTTAGCTACTATAGCCCGTGGGTCTCATTGAGCGTGAAAGACCAGAAAGTTTGCTCAGAGGTCTCTTTATCAGGCTTGAGAATCTTTTACGTGCCGTAAATCTACAACATGCCGGGTTTGAACCCGCGACATCAAAACCTAGAGACTAGCATGGTACCCCTGGACGTGATTTCCCCTGGTGTGTAGGCGAATGCTGGGGTAGTTCCTCTAACATGTATTTCCTATCTATAATTTCTTTTCATCTGCTTAAAAGATGCAGGACTAGGATACGGCGGTTTGTGTGTTGCGGCAGGACTTTGGAATTTGCGCTATGGAAAGTTTTCTCCCTGGGGCTTGAAATGGCCGGGGACCTCCTTTCTTCCTGAGTGTGTCACGTCTACATCCTGTACCTGCTGATTGCAGGTGGCTAAGGCAGGACAAGCCTGCAGTATTGGTGTCATGCTGAAATCATTAGGGACCCCTCATTACTAGCGCTTATCGTCGTCTGGACCTAGTCACCCCTTCATTCGTTCCTCCCACGAAGTACAAAGATCCACTAAGGTCTAGTGCGGTGCTGTGCTAGAAGTCTACTAGAAGTGCTATGTTTGTGGGGTTGTCCGGATACCTTCTTTAAGCCAAGTTATTGCCGTTGCTCTACCAAGCCTTAAAGTTGTGACAATATTTCGAAATGGCAGATACCACAGAAGAAGTTATTTGAAGTAAATGATGTGCTTAAAAAATCAACATTTTCTAAAAAGTTTTCATGTAAAGAGTAGTTGAGGGTGGAAGTTTTTTTGAAAATTCTTGAAAATCACCTACTATGTACGTGGTAGAGAAAGCAATAAATCTTATGTAACAGTAGTTTGTGAAAGAGTGAGTAGAGAAAGTTATGTGAATGTAACAGATATGCTATTTCTGTTTTAGATAGTAATCATGTATTTATAATCATGTTTTAACACCTGGAAGACACTTAGTTTAAAATAGGTAACAGTTTTCTCAATTGTTTAAACTAAAGGCCTCAAATGGGATGATCAAAATCGCAATTAAAACTCACAGCAGTGTTTGCTGCAAATATTAGAGCGATGATACGCCTTTCTGAAGGAAACCTACATTGATTCAACGTTTCGTAAGACAAATTTGAGTAAATCTCTAAAGAAGCCTTAATCTGGCCTTAATCAGGAATAGAGCTTTGAGAATATCGGCTCATAAAGAATGACTTCCATATGTATAAAAGCTACATTTATAAATGGATATAATACATTATTCGTTTTATATTTTTCTCTTCTCCAAACATCGACTGTGGCTGGACCACAATATTGATCAAATAAGCTAAAAAAGGGGGATGAAACCGTTGTGGTATTTGGAATGTATGTCAATATCTGTCATTACCATTGATGAAGAAACCCGCAATAAAACAAAGTGAATTCATATATAAGCCAGACATGGGCATTCAGAAGTTTAATTCACTATGCTAAATAGAGTGTAAGAAATGCTATATAAAATCTGATGTGTTACACTCACATGCCTTTCTCTACTCTTGTACAAACTATTTTTACAAACGCTTATTCTCCATATGCTTCATGTTAATTGAGATATCGAGATGTTACTCTTATTGCTAATTTTCTTGTAGATGCAAGGGGAATTGGTAGGCTTTAAGCGATAGTCAAATATTTTAAGAGCTGGTTGCTATGTGGAGTATTCCATACTCTTTGCATTACCAGGTCAGAAAAAAAATGAATAACGAATTTCCATTTGAGAAAAAGTATATGCATTGGAAAATTTAAGGGAATAAGAAGCAATATCTCGGAAATTGTTCACTCAACAAAAACATGTATGACATAAATTGTGTATTTTAACGCGATCTACATTTTTTGTGTAGTAACATTTTGTCTATCTCTTATGGTTTACCAGTTATGCAAAAGTCGTTCACAATGAAGAATACTTTTGGAGACATTCCCAGAAAATTCGAGATATGCATTTCATTTGTCATGAAAATATCTCAAACAAATGATATTTTAATCAAAATCATTAGAGCCATTTTTGAGAAAATTAAAATTTTCGAAAAATGTTCCATGTAAAGGGTAATCTGCGATGGGGGGAGTTTTACTTGAAAACCTTCGTGTCCCATCTCTCGAAGATACTAATCCTAAATACCAAGTTTGGTGTTTATCTGACTGTTCGTTTCTGAGTTATGCTGTTCACAGACACACAGACAGACACGCAGACAGACAGATAGACAGACACACACACGGACATGTTTCCAAAATGCATTTTTTTGGATTCAGGGGTCTCAAAGCATATATTTCCGGTGAAATCTCGGTATCGAATTTTTGGGAGGAATACAATACTTCCCCTACTTACTATACGTAGTAGAGAAAGTAAAAATGCCCTACAATTATAAAATATGAGAACGTTACGTTAGGGCAGAGGGGAGGGAGAGAGATAGACCTTCCTTGCACACTTATGGCGTAACAAAAATGTATGCAGGAACTTCAGGGGTACATTGCAGTTCTGTAAACAAGCAGTAAAAGTTATAGAACTTCCAGTGCTCAAGGAAATCTCTGACATTATATCCTCGTGACCTTTTCTACATAGTGTTCTAACCGAGCTAGGTGGCGCCGCGGTAACTGTGCGACTCGTATTCGGGAGTACGTATGGGTTTTTTCGATAGGCAAATTCTGGAATGGTCTGTTCTACCGCGACTTTCCTGCACCTTATTTCCTGTACACATCATCTTTGTTGTCATCTGTTTCAGCGTTGTAGGACCAGGCGACGGTATTCGACGGGTTGCGGCTGGGCGGTGGATGTGTGCTTTGTAGAGGTGTCTTCCCTAGTGTCGTTGTTGGACTGTTCAGTTAGGTCTCACCTCCGATTGGGTCCCTCCACGGCGGGGTTTCGGTGGTTTGTGGGTGAGCCCGGTGGCATCGGACGCGTTCACCTGGAAATGTTAGGAATCCCATCTATGCTGTGCCCGTCACCATCTGGATCTGGCCGCCCTTCGGGCCTCTCCCCTTCCAGGGGTCACGATAGAAACAGAAAGGACCTTTGCTCCTCATGTTCGTCCGTACCACTGTTTTACAAACTATTCTTATACAATTTGTTCAAGTTGCTTAAACATGTAATTGTTTTCGTATATCTTCATTTCTTTTAAGATTTATTCTCTTGTATCCTGACACTGTTGTTAAAAGCTTCATTTCATTCATTTGGAGTCTCTCTTTGTTTTTCTCCGTCATAATCCATGCTACATTCCCATACAGTAATTTTGGCAATTACATTACTTTATAGCATTTCAATATTCTGTATTTTCTTGCTTTGTACTCAAAACAATTGTTTATAGTTCCATTAAAATACTTAAAGACTTTCATTTTTACTTTCTCCACTACTATAGTAAGTAGGAGAAATATTGTATTCCACCCAAAACTTCAATATCGAGATTTCACCAGAAAAATATCTTTTGAGGTGTCCTGAATCCAAATAAAGCATTTTCGGAGACATGTCCGCGTGTTGTCTGTGTGTCTTTGTCCATGTGTCTGTCAGTCTGTAAAGAACTAACTCAAAAACGAAAAGTCATATAAATACTAAACATGGTATTTGAGTTTAGTATCTTCCAAGAGTGCGAGACGAAGATTTTCAAGAAAACGCCCCACCCCAGACTACATTTTACATGGAACATTTTTCGTAAATATTGATTTGACTCTAGCGATTTAGATCAAAATATCATATGTTTAAGGTATTAAAATATCATGTTTAAGATATTTTGATGGCAAATGAAATGTATATCTTGAATTTTCTGAGAATGTCCCAAAAGGTCTTCTTCATTCTGAATGATTTTCGCATAACTGGTAAACTGCGAGGCAGTATTTTTAACAATTAATTGACGTCAGTCAAATTATATAAATATAAATTCAATAACAGTCTGCCTTGAAGTAATAAGTGTATATAATAATGTGTAAAATGTATGTAACAGTCATTGCATATGCTTATATTATTGTATACATGTTCAATAATGTTATGTGAATATATTACGTAATTTAATAATATAGGAGCTGTGAGAAATAGGTCAAAAATTGCTAAAAAGGGGGGTAACAATGAGGTAACCCTGAGACAATAATGAGTTTGAGAGTTTAACAATACTACTTCTGATTCTTGGAGCAACAATAGTGTAATTTTTGTGACAGTTCATAAAAATAGCCAATCAACAACCAAAAAAAGCTTTAGTAAAATGGTGTTATATTGGAGTAGGATTAGCCAATCAGAAAATGAAAAGGAGAAACATTTACAAATTCAGAGTTCAGTTGGTTGCAGACAGCGTTACTAACCAAGCGCAAGAATGTCCTCGAGAGATTTAATACGTTTTCGTGTGAGACAAAAATAGTTTACGTATTAAAAAGTGCAAGTATTAAACAAAAACATCTCACAGCTCTCTCTCTCTATATCAGTGAAGTGTTATTTAAATCGTATCAAGCATTAATAAAAGGAGTGAAGTAAATTTATAATCTGTGTAAGCCTACATTCTTATCGCATCACAACCCTGCTAAGAGAAATGTGTCTCTAACAATAATACTGACGCAGCCGAGGCAAACATAAATATAATATTTAAAGAAAGAGTCAAATTACAAAGTTAATAATTTTTTTAAAAAATGGGGCAAAGGCCACCGGAAAGTACATCTGGGGCGAAGGCTACCGGAAAGCGGGTACTATACGTATGGTTGCAATTAACTTCAAGTTCGGTTCCCCAACAGTTGAAATATAATACACTACCTCAAATTGACGCCCAAAGCGTGATGTAAATAACGTAACAAACCATCTTCTCAAATTGGCGTCCATACGTGGGGATAATAAAATATTTTCTCAACCGTAAGAGAGAGAGAAAAAATATTACTACACAAAAATGTAGATCTCGTTAAAGCACACAGTTTATGTCATTTATATATATATATAATTTTTGTTCTCCATTGAACCATTTCCGGGATATTCTTTGTTATATGTTTGAATTTTTAAATACTACACTTTTTTCTAATGAGAATTCCTTATTGGTTTTTTATCTCCTGGACATGCAAATTGAATGGAATGCTCCACATAGCAAACAGCTCTTAAAATATTTTACTATCGCTTAAAGCCTACCTCGATTAACATCTCGATTAACATGAAGTAGATGGAGAATAAGCGTTGCAAAAAATTGTACAAGAGTACAGAAAGCTATGTGAGTGCAACAGATCAGATTTTTGAGCATATTAGATTGTTTTTATGTGATAAAGTGCATCTTAAGCATTTAAATTCCCCACCTGTTCCACAATCTAACTTCTGTATCAATTTTCGATCTTATACTTTCTTTTCCTTTGAACGCCATCACTTTTGTTTTAAATAATGTTTTAGGTGAGATTAACGATTTACGAGAATTCGTTAATACTGGCTCTATTTTTTCAGTACTACAAACTTTTCTGGGGTGCTGTCGCCACTCAGTTGTTTCTCTTGATGTGGTTACAGAGTGGGATTTCAAGGCCAGCATAGATGGACCTAAAAATTTCACTTTAGCCTCTTGTATCCCGCTTGAAACGACAACGAAATGTGAAATGAAACCATTTCTGCAAACCTTTTTTATCGAACAATATGAGGTAGATAGAAAAATACGCTATTGTAAGAATGTTTTGTGGAAGCTAAATAAAATATACCACAATGGGTAGATAAAATCAGATTTTTGCAGTAATGAACTGCACAGTTTGTAATTAATATCTTTTTCTGCAAAACCATGAAGAGATATCTCTTGGCGTGTCTCATACGCTACAGATTTACGTCATTGCTCCGGACGCCTTCGGTGAATTGTGCTACCTATACCGTTTTAAAGTAAATTCATTATGCCTGCACCCTTTACCAAGGAATATAGTCTCATAACAGGTATGGCTTCAAATTTTTCTGGTTCTAAAACATTTTCCCAAAAGCAATGATGTGGCGTATAGTAAGTTCATTGTCATTACCAGACGCAATGTTGTGTAGTATTGTTGCTACCAGACATAGCATTATTGGGTCTCTTTAGTTATATTTCCGCTTATGGGTGTCTCCTTTTGGCGCGGACCACGCCAAAGAGAAGGTTCTGTTTGAAATGGTCTAGTATGACGCCAACCCTGTCTGGCATGGCTAGACACGGTTGGTGTGGGAAAAGTTGGCGTCACTCGAGAGTAAGTGGTCGTTGAAACGAGTCTATGTGGCCGATCTTTGGCCTGTGGCATCTCGCTTCCTCCTGTTTACTTTGTTAACTATGTAGAGAAGCCAAACGTTTTTGTGAATAAATCCCAGGTAATGTGTGTTATGTAATGTTTTTTGTGTAATATAAAACCCACGCCTTCCCCTTAATTACACACCAAGGTCCCGGACTTCTAGCTGCTAGCGAGTTACCCCATATGCGTGTTGGGGTGATCTAAATTGATCATTTTCTGGTAACCCTTTTGGACTTCACCACAGCATGTAACAATATATCTCCTGTGAGCGAAAACCTCATAGGAGCATATAATGTGCTGAAACGTTTCAGTTTCTTTGTTGCGCAATCTGTAATCTAAGTTACCCTGAAACACTCCGATTATGTTAAGATGCTTTTTCACAGGAGCATGTCCTGTGAGAAATGCAATAATTGTTCTCAGCTGAAGTCTGTTACGTTTAAGTAGAATTTCAGCTCTTTCCTTACATAGTTTTCTAATAAATAGATTACAATGTTTGTTTTCCGGAGTTTTAAGCCAGACTTTATGATAATCTACTCTGGACAAGATCTTAATAACCTCTTTTATTAAACGCCGAGGTGTTCTAGAGCCGGCTCTGGCACTATAAATTGGGAAGCTGGTTCTTGTCTTTCAAGTTCATCAGCTTTTTCATTTCCCTCTATGCCACTATGACCCGGCACCCAGTTGAACTTCATTCTGTTCTACCAAGCTTGTCAGCATGCTTAGGCAGTGTAATACCAGTCCTAAGGTTACTTTATGACTACTTAGAGCCTTAAGAGCAGACTGGTTATAGATATCTCTTAGGGCATTCAAAGATAAATTTGTTAACTATTTCACTCACGGAAATCACGCTTCTATTCTTGCAAGTTACACACGCTTATTTACTAGAAATAGAGCAAAGCCAAGAGAAGTCTTAGAGTAAACATGAAGAGAAGGAGGCATTGCACTCCTGTCGATATAGGGCTCAGAGTTCACTGTAAACCCGAATGACAGAAGTGCACTTTGTGTACCGCTGGCTTATTGCTAATCCCTTGTTACTGCTTTGTGATACTGTAACCTAAGAACGCGGTTCAGTGCTCCGCAGCTACCTTGCAAACAAACAAGCATGCTGCTAATATCATGTACATTAATATCTGGGTATGGAGTTCACTTGGTTGCTACAGCAAACTTTAAACTCCTATTGTTAATAGGAACTATTTCGTCTATTATAGTCAGTGTAAAACTATAAAAAATGTTGATGTGTTACACTTACACGAGCTTCTCTACTCTTGTATAAACTATTTTTGCAAACGCTTATTCTCCATCTACTTCATGTTAGGAATCTTACTGATAATTTTCTTTAGGTGCAAGGGGAATATAGCAGGCTTTAAGCGATAGTCGAATCTTTTAAGACCTGCTTCTATGTGGAACATGTGGAATGAATACTGAATTCCCACTTCATAGTTTCGACCACTATTAGGTCAATTAAATTCAATTAATTTCAATTATTAGTTGCCATTAATTCCCATTAGGTAGACCTAATAGTGGTCAAAACTGTGAAGCCCGGGGCTTAAAGTACTTACAGCATTGTAAATCGCCATTGGGGTATGTCATTTCAATACAATTTGAGATCTCCTTGTGGTTTACGGGCAAGAATGCTAATTCAGTTGCGGAATTTAATGTTGCACCAGCGTGTTGCCATGGTTGCTCAGTGGTTAAGAGTAAGCGGACGGAAACCGGGAGATCCCTGATTCAAACCCCGAGGAACTTTTAATCGTCTGATTCTACCTTTCCAGCCTTAACTAACACACGGCTTGCGGGGAAGAACAATTAATTCCTATTATTATTATTATTATTATTATTACGATTATTATTATTATTATTATTATCATCAGTACTGTTATTATTAGTCTTGACTAACATAAGGGATACATAACCTGTGGCATTATCAAGATACAAAAAATTTGGTTTCGATATTTACATAAATATAAAATTGTTACATGCATTTATACACAGAAAGCTACTAATAAGAACCTAATTCGTGAACAAACTATCGGATTTACAGTTTTTTATAAAGTGAGTATCAAATATCGGGTATCGAGTATCGGTGCTCAAAAATCAGTATCGATATCGAATAGAAATATTGGTATTGTCCCATCACTGATAAAACAGAATGTTTTTGTTATTTTGCTTGTATTTGTTTATTTATGAAAGTGTATTTAAGGGTTACAATAAATATTCAATATTCCTTGTATGAATTTGACATACATGCATGTTTAAGATAAAAGTTAAAGGAGTGACAAAAATAAAGAAAACAAAAAGAAATGCCCAAAAAAATAAAATAAATTACCTCTGATTACCTGAAAAAATATGATCTGACTTCGCGCACATTATCCGGGAATTTCCACATGTTTTTCCAATTCTTCTGGTCAATAATTAGTTCCCAGTATTGTAATGTTCTTCTAGCTGGAAATAATTATTTAATTTTTCTCTCACTCTCCCACTATGCACACTCCGCAAAGAAATGTACCCAGGCTTAATCCGCACCACAAAATGGACAGATTCTCCTGCCAGAATCGTCAGTAATTTGCAGTGTCCTCCAGGTCCACTCTAGAGCATGTCATTTCTGATCTTTGCTTTCTTCCTAAGACAATTATATATGGCTGTTTACCCCAATCCATTTTATTTAATTTGCTAGGCTTAGAAAAGCGTAATTTTACAATCCGATTCAATTTCCTATCGATTGATGTCTATTAGTCTTCTTTTGATACCTTTATATATGTTTTTGTCGCTTGTTTCATCTCTTTGCCATATTGACCACATGACTATTCTTTTCAAACCTCTTTCCAGAACTAAGGAGACGGTTTTTCTCGCTACATTTGGATAATAGAAGAAAATAATTTTCTGGATTTGTTTATCAAGAATTAGTTAGAACTGTGGAAACAGCAGAACGATTCTTATAGGATTGTTGAGTTAACTGTTATTCAATTATTCATAGTTTTTTACCTACGACAAGTGCCTTCCTCTTTCTTCTTCCCAAATCAATCATTTATCATCATCTACATCTTTTTAAACCCATGGGGGTATCGCTGTTTCCAGTCACCATTTCAGGCAAGCAATTTATTTCCATTCAATACCCCAGCCAATTTCTTTTCCTGATTCAGATCAGTTTTAATATGTTTCCTTTGCCTCCTCTTTCTCAACGTATTCAATTACGTATTTGTCTATATATTTTATTCAATCCATTCACCACCACATTCATATGTAAATACTTACAAGCTTTTATTCTCATTTCCTCGCATGTTCAAAGTTCCGGTCTTTTCCTTAGCTACTGCGGAAAAGATGTTTACTTACTTACTTACTTACTTACTTACTTACTTACTTACTTACTTACTTACTTACTTACTTACTTACTTACTTACTTACTTACTCTACTACGTAGAATAAGTACGGGAAGTATTGCATTCCATCCAAAAATTCGATGTCAAGATTTCACTGGAAATACATGTATTAAGGCGCCTTCGAAATAAAGCACTTTTGGAAAATGTCTGTGTTCGTCTGTCTGTGAACACATAAGTCAAAAACCAAAAGTCGAAAAATACCAAACTTGGTATTTGAGTTCAGTATCTTCCAAAAATGCGAAACGAAGATTTTCAAGTAATTACCTCCACCCCCAGCTACACCTTACATGGTATACTTTTGAAAAAAATAATTTGCTAAAAAATGGCTTTAACGATTTTTATTTAAATGCATATATGAAATGTACTTACATGATAAATAAAATGTATATCTTGTCGCAGTTCTCAATATCATGTGTTATCTTATTTACTGGGCGCCTCTTGTTTTATTATTTTAAATTTGGGTTCATTGTCCTCCGGCTAGCTATTATAACTCAGTCGTGCAAGTATCTCTAAGCAGGGCGTGTAAACGGAAAGGAGTTGTTGCTAAAAGATAACACTGATAAAAAATTTGTTTCTACATGTTTATTGCCGTCACACTTAATTAATAATACACATATTTAATCTTTATTCACTCCTGACTGAAATGTGATATTTCTGAATGTAACTACAGTCGTTATGGTTACCGCGCACAAATTACTTCGCGTACTTTACATTTTTGTAACTAATTCTGCGACGTGCACCTCGTGAGAGGTTCTTCAGAACTGAGTGACGTGCACCTCGTGAGAGATTCTTCAGAACTGAGTGACGTGCACCTCGTGAGAGATTCTTCCGAACTGTGCGAAACTTGCTTATGGCTCGAGAATATATACTCCTTCCCTTTGAAATGCCTAAACATTATAATAGAGCTGCTATTGGTTACCAAATCACGCCCACTTTAGTGTTTGTTTTGGTCAGCCAATCACTACTACTAACATATATACTCTAGGAAGGATATTCCCTCGATTTCTAAAAAAGGCACGCTACCCTGACGTCATTTGTTTATCTCTTCTTAGTGATAAACAACTCACCCCCTCGGTTTATTGTTATCCACTTCTATTGTCAGTTTCAGTGAGGCCGTGTAAACTTATTTCCTAACAATGCTTATGCCTAACAAACATCTGAAATCCTGCACATACAATAATATTAATTTACACTACAATCGCTTTGGGCATTCACAGCATGTTATGATATAAAATATTGCCTCAATTTTGAAATTTCTGGGAATTGCCTAGAAATTCCTCATTTTGAAGAACATTTGTATAATCTTGTATAACTGGTAAACGTTAAGGCTAGACGAAAACACACCTCACAGGAAATATAAATCTCTTTAAAATAAACAATATATTTCACATAACTTATTTGTGATTATTTCCGAGATATCCGTTATTAATGGTTCGATTTCTTCAATACTTTGTCATTCTTTTTAAGTCCCTCCGATTTTCAGTTGTTTCTCAAAATTGCATGGAAGCTGTATGGAATTTTAAGGCTAGCATACAGTTTCCAATTCTTAAACATTTGATTATCAATGTTCTCCTTGTATCATACGAAATGCAGCTATTTCTGCAAAGATTTATCTCGATTAAAATGATGTGGGTAGAAAACTAAACTTTCGTAAGAATAATTAGTATAAACGACAGAAGGTAGAGAAAGTCATATGAATGTAAAACAGAAAAAAAATCTCTTTCGTTGTTCCCATAATTTAGAAATAATTTTTCTCCAAAGTCTCCAAATAGCTGTTCGACGGCTTGGATGATGAGATTTAGTGCCCTCTTTCTGTTCTACTTCCGCCTTTTACATATTTTCCAATCCTGATACTAATAGGGTGTCGTAGGGAGCAAAGGTTTTCCATTGTGAATCATGAATGAAATTCAGGCAAGGACAGGTGGGGAGGCCTAACCTATGACTTCGTTCATAACGACTCACTATGTAACGTCATATTTGGTAAATCACTGTTATAAGTATTTAGGGGACCCTCTCTCTTTCCAGCCAACCCCAAGTTTGTTCCGTTTCAGGGTTTATTGGTACAAGTATATTTCAAGAACACTATTGAAATTTCTATACTTCACTTGACTAATGGATAGCCCAGAGATATGGATCGAACTCTAACTTGGTATATGTAAAGGGAAACGTATAAAAATATATTCTATGCACATCACTTATATATTTGCTTTTATTTCAATAAAGTTTAACAACCTATTTGTGTATAGACTAAGATTAATGACTCTTTAAGAACTCCAGGCTTGCTGAATTACAAAACTGTCGTTATCTCTCATACAATGTAACCTTTCACCATTTATCTTCTATTACTTTTACGTTTGGACAAACCATAAAGGGCTTTATAATACCTTATAATATTAACAAACTATAAAACTTTGCACTTTTTACAATCGGTAAAAAGTTGATTCACTCCCAAATACGTTAAATTAAAACTTTACTGGTTTAACTTTGCTGAATTAACTACTTCAATTTTATAATATAAATATCATTCTTTTCTCATGTTTACTTGGTACCATTTCGGCTTTAGTATCTCCCACCACTACCGCCTACGACTTTGTTCGGTATAAATTTAAAGATAATTTTCAAAGCTTTACCAAACCCTGCTGAAGAGTTGAACATTTAGACAAGTCCTAAAGGAATGACATACGCCGGTTGCATCTTTCTTTTGATCACATAGTGTACGTATGCCGTTCTACATTTGACGCCTAGATCAAGTTAGAAATGAAAACAGTGGGATTTTATTCCGAGCAGAAATTTGCTTAGATCAGGTAATATCGAAATGTTCATTGATCCTAATAAGACAATATATAAACTTAATACTTTTCCGACTGTATTCCTTATACAAAGAAAATCTTAGACTGGGATTCAGCAATAATGGAAACGGTGAGGTCACAGATCATAATAATAATTTGAGTTAAGTTATACATATGGATTTTAATTTTTCCTGACAAAACATTAAGAACAGTTATGTACCCCTCAAACTTTGGAACGAGTGTATGTTTCTACGGTTATATCCAGTACAAGAACTTTTTTCATTAGTGTTGATCAAGCCTCAAGCATCAGTAATGGCATTATGGTATGCAAGTTTTATACTGGTTGTAAGGACTAAATTGTTACTTTTAAAAACTTTTATTTTTGCGTCATATTTCTTCCTTCAAAACGATTTAGTCATCCCCACTAGACTAGTGTATTAGAGGAGAGGTCTAATGTCTACCACTTTCCTCTCTGGAAGGTCGTCCCTTGAGTGGTGTAATATTCACCAAAAGAGACAGGTTCAACATCTCCAACAAGATGTCACCTGCTGTCGCGGACAGGGATATAGATTTCCTTTCCACCAGATTCTCCTGCACTTTGCCTAATATTAAATTTAACACAATCCCATCACACATTCTTTTGATCCATCAGCTTCTGAGTGCCTCTGGATCCTGTCTTTGGAATGACAGCCCGAAGGTTTTGAATTTCCGTAATCTCTAGGGAATATAAGTAGTTATTTCAATTCAGTTTCAAACACTTCGATATTTCTGCATGGGATTTCTTGACAGCTGGAAACCTCTCTATGAATGTAACACATCTGGAGTCATATCTTTGTGGTAACTTTCATTTCTGGACAAATGAACGATGTTAACGTCCATAGAGCGTAAATCAATATATGCCACAAGGCTCGGTAATAGGTACATTATTAACATGTGATCATATTTTGTTAATAAACTCATGTCCAAATATGCATTGTTTACGAGCTAGGGACTCTGAAATATGGCGATGGACTTAGCAAGTACGGATCACAAAGCGTAATAAAGAAGTGAAAAAGAGAACTAAAATGCTAGAAATAAACACATGTATAACATTTTAATTAATCACTAATGATGATCAAATTGCCCGCTGCCCCTGAATCCAAAAAACCATGTTTAGAAAATGGTCCGTGTGACTGTGTGGAGGTGTGTCTGTGAATAGCATACTCAAAAACGAAAAGTCGGATAAATACTAAACTTGGTATTCAGATTCAGTATCTTTCAAAGATGCGACACGAATTTTTTCAAGAAAATCTCCCAAATCCAGATTACCCTTTACATGGAACATTTTCAGGAAAATTTGATTTTCTCAAAAATGGCTCTAAGGATTTTTTCTTAAAATGTCGTATATTTAAGATAGTTTCATGAAAAATAACATGTATATCTTGAATTTTCTGGGAATGTCCCCAAAAAGTTCTCTTCATTCTGAATGGTTTTTCCATAACTGGTACACCGCAAGAGTTAGACAAAGTTTTTCTGCACAAAAAATGTAGAGCTCGTTAAAACACACAATTCATATCATATGCATTTTTTCGTCGTGTGAACCATTTCCGACACATTCCTTGTTATTTGTTTGAACTTTCCAATACTTCTACTTTTTCTCAAATGGAAATTTATTATTCTTTTTTTTTTGTTTATTTATGTCCTGGATGTGCAAAGAGAATGGAATGCTTCACATATCAACCAGCTCTTAAAATATTTGACAATCGCTTAAAGCCTACCATAATCCCCTTACACCTTAAAGAAAATTTGTAATAAGATTTCCAACTTGAAGCAGACGGAGAATAAGCATTTATAAGTATAGTTTGCACAAGAGTAGGGAAAGTGATGTGAGTGTAACACGATTTTTTCAGTTGGAACGCAGAATATTTACAGTAATTATATGCACGTTAACAGAGTATAAATGTTAGCTTGCAGTTAAACTGACCGCATATTGTGGTTCTAACAACTGCACTATGGCGAATGCTGAACCGCCGAGATTCGACTGTTGATTGCTTGAAATTCAATGTTTTATCCATTTTATTGGCCGAAAACCTAGTATGAATTTAATTGTTGGTTGTTTTTTTTAACACTGTGTCCATTTACAACATTTTGGATCAATGACTGTGCAGAGAGCTGTTTATTTCTAAAAAGTCTGATGTGTTACATTCACATGACTTTCTCCACCCTCTGTCGATTTCTAGTAGGTATATCCATTATTCTTAGGAAAGTTTATTTTGCTATCTACTTAACTTTAATCGAGACAAACCTTACCGGAATAGCTGCACTATACATTTCGTTATAAATGCAAAGGAAATTGCGAAAGTAAAATGTTTAAGAACTAGACGCTGTACGCCGCTTTAAAATTTCATACTTTTTCCATGACATCGCCAGAAACAACTGAAAATCAACAAAATTTTAAAAGAATTAATAAATGTTGAAAACTTCGCACTATTAATAACGCATATCCCGGAAATGGCTGTTTTAAGTATATTGTGTGTTTTAAAGACATCTGCATTTTTTGTGCAGTTAGTTTTCGTCTATCGTTTAACTTTACCACTTATACAAGATTATACAAAATTTCTTCCGAAAGAAGTCTTCGCCTGCTATTCCCAGCAAATTGGAATTATATATTTTATTTTTCATGTAAATATTTGTATTATCTGACGTTTTAATTAAAATCGTTTGAACCATTTTTAGAAAATAAAACGTTTTAAAAAATGTTCCATGTAAAGGGTTCTTTGAGGTGGGGGAGTTTTCTTGAAAATCCTGTTGCTGCATCTTTGAAAGATACTGTACCTATGCCAAGTTTGATGTTTAACCGACTTTTCGTTTTTGAATTATGTTGTTCAAAGACACACGCACACACGGATCTTTTTCCGAACATGGGTTTTTTGAATTCAGGTGGTCTCAAAATATGTTTCGGTGAAGTCTCGGTATGGAACGCAATACCTTCTCTACTGCTATGTACATGGTAGAGAAAATAAAAAAGAAAGTTGATCCTTACGACAGTATGTGGAACAGAAATGGCCCGTAATTTTCTTCTCCTTCTCCTTCTCGTTTTCCCTTCAAGCAAAGCACAAGTATGAACAACTTCGTTGTTCGCTTAACCAATCACTGTCTATTGCTAAATGTGATAATTATTTATTTAAAACCATGATTCAAAATACGACCAGCAACATTCATAATCAATACATTGCCTCACGAGCAACTTGACGCTACCTACAAATTATTCTGCACAATATTACTTTAATGGAATAAAGTTCATTGCGAAAAAACCTCATTAAACCTCGTATACGGTAATAATATGTCAATTTGAGACTTCACACCTGCCATTTCGGCACATCTTTGAAGTGATTTATGAGATTTATTGCACTTATTACTCTTGTACCCACATTGCTGAAATCAATGTTAAACCAAAATTCCCAGTAGTTCCAGCAAATTAACTTACATAATTTTTGCGCCCATGTACTCATTAATTGTTAGAGGGTTTAGCTAGCCTCAGCCGTTGTTTTATCATCTTTAAGCAGAATAAAATAAAGAGTTAACCGTTACGGTGAATTAATGAGACTTGTGCACCTTAATAGGATAATCCCTATTGGTAGTTCTGATAGCAAAATAACTTATTGTTAACACCACTTCATATTTTTTCAGTAGTGTCAGTATACCAACTTTTCAGCCAGTTTAACTTAAAAACTCCCATTCTCACCACCCTGTTTTATCAAGGGGGTTGTAAAACTGCATCAGGCGACGGATTTTGAAGTCATTCGATAAAGATATCTCATATTGCTCTCTCTTGGTGAGGCTGTTGCACTCCAGCTGTACATCAAGACATAGCAGCTTTAATGTTGTCTTGTAGAATAACTATCTGCTTCTTCAGAGTCTTAACAGTCTTTTTTCTGGGGTTCCGACTTCTTGGTAACCTCACCCACTCCTTCCAAAAATATTCCATCAATTGGAAAGGTAGTCTCAGATGATTGAAAAATTCAATGCCATAGCCGGGATTTGAACAACGGGTCTCCCGGTCTCCGTCCCGTTGCTCTAAACACTGGTTTACAACATTGTAAGTCGACATTGTGGTATGTCATCTCAATACAATTTGAGATATCCTAATAGTTTACTGGAAAAAATGCGAATCAGTTGGAGAATTCATCGTGGCGGCATGCTGCCATGGTAGCTCAGTATTTAGAGTAACCGGAGGCAGACCGGGAGATCGTGGTTCAAATTCCGGCCATGACATTGAATTTTTCAGTCGTCTGATTCCACCTTTCCAATTTGTCCAACACACGCTTGTATGGAAGAACAATTAATTCTATTCCATCAATTGTTCTTATTCACCAATGGCACTAGGGATTAATTGATCTGTTCATTTTCCCTCTGTCTTCCCAATATAAAGTCTGTAAGTTATCGATTTTAAGGGCTTTGCATTTGGCGAGACGCTGTTTGTTCAGGATGACATCTTCACAGGGAGTGCACTTGGGTGTAGGTAGGCATCGTATCTTGTAGAGGTGTTCCGCGAGGCAATCGTGGTCAGTTGCCATCCTAAATAAGGCCACTACAGGTTTCCTTGTCATGTTTTGTATATAAACTCTATCTTTAATATTCTTATAATCTTTATCTTCTAATTTATCTTATTCAGCAGGTAACTGTTGTCTTTTCAGAGGTTTTTTAATGTTATTTAATTGTTTATGTTTTTCTATTTGTCCTGCAGGCTTTATTTTCTGTATTGCGCCTTTTCTTTGCTAATTGATCCGCATGTTCATTGCCTAAAAGTCCGACATGAGCTGGGATCCATTGTAGGGTGACATGATTTCTAGTTTCAACTGCCTTACTTCGGTTTCTTATTTTTTAATATTTTTATTGTTTTATTATTGTAATTTAGTATCCCATCTATGGCTGATTTTGAGTGTGATAGTATTCCATCAATTGTTTTCCTGAATATTTTGCTTAAATCCGTCTGTATTTCATATATGATATCAGTGAAGTTGTCTAACGACCATACCTTTTCCCTATTTGAGTAATAGTCTAGAAATTAGAGCAGTTTCCATTCCAACTATGAGGTTACCTCTCTTTTCGGGTAGATTGCAAGCGGTCCAGGACTTTTCTAAGCAGTACTTGGCGAATCCGATCATCACTTCCCATCATCCTTTCCTCGTAATGCAATAAATTCCATATCATGTCAAGTAGGAGAACAACTACAGTATCTAGTATCCGATTTCGTAAAATATCTGCAAAAGATCTCTTGAACGCCAAACATTTTTGATGTCTTCGGAAGCAACATATGGAGTGTGCAAGCCAAGGCTCCCTGAAAACTTTCATAGAGACATTCTGAAATGCTTAGCACTCATGTCTGGTGTCAGTTAAACATGAACAACGCTAGTTATCACATAAAGGAAGAGTATATAAGATGTATCTGATATTTGATAGGCGGTCTGGTGCTAAGGTGCTTCTATTTCGTCGCAATATTTTCCTTAAGCTATCATGCAAGAAGATCAAGGTTTTCTTGATTCCATGGAATCCTGGATTATGCAACATAGTGCGAACACTAAGGTGCTGAAGTCTGATGTATGTCATATTATTAAAGCGTTGTGAACCGACAAAGTAACATTAGATGTTGATTGCATTCAATAGAGTCCTTGAAGTTCATTTCTTGACACTGGTGTCCCAATTTTACTCTCACTGTTACCAACATACAATACTATTAAAAAGTTTAACTCTCAAGGAAATAAGCATACAGTGCAACCGCTGCCGAAGACTCATTTCTTACTATGTTATTGCAGCGCCGATGGTAACTTCGAGGTGACACTAGCAACGAAGGCCACGCTCAACTACACTGGCCGTGTGGAGTGGAAGCCGCCGGCCATCTACAAATCGTCGTGCGAAATCGACGTAGAGTACTTCCCCTTCGACGAGCAAACGTGCGTTATGAAGTTCGGCTCTTGGACATACGATGGCTTCCAGGTAAGTTTATATTAATGTTATAAATAGACATAATTTGTTGGTTCGTGTGTGTCCAGGGTAGTCTAGGAAACCCTCAAGGTATTTTAATAATTATTTTTCCATTGAAAAACACAGTTTTCTGTAGTACATACCGTTTCCTAAATAAGTAGCCCATTTACACACTTGTGAGGACACCTATTAAAGTGGTTCACAAAATAGGAAGGCAGAAAATATATACCTCTGTGCTTTGGAAAAGGAAAGAGAGATACAAAAACAGTACCTGCCTGCCATAAAATAATATCTAGCACATCATTTGTACAAACTAAACAGCTGTAAAAAAATCTGATGTTACAGTCATGTGACTTTCTGTATTCTTGTAAAATCTATTTTTACAAACGCATATTCACTAGCTACTTCATGTTAATCGGGATATCGAGATGTTAATCTTATTGCCAATTTTCTTGTAGGTACAAGGGGAATTGGTAGGTTTTAAGCGATAGTCAAATATTTTAAGAGCTGGTTGCTATGTGGAGTATTCCATTCTCTTTGCATGTCTGTTCTCTTTTCTCTTTGAGAAAAATTATACATATTGGAGAATTCAAACACATAACAAGGAATATCTAGGAAATGGTTCACTTGACAAAAAAATGTATATGACATAAATTGTGTGCTCTAACGAGACCAACAATTTTTGTGCGGCAAAACTTTGTCTGTCTCTTATGTTTACCAGTTATGGAAAAGTCGTGCAGAAAGAAGAGCACTTTTAGGGAAATTCCCAGAACATTTAAGATATACTTTTGATTTATCATGAAAATATCTTAGATATATGATATTTTAATCAAAATCGTTAGTCATTTTGAGAAAATCAAAATTTTTGAAAAATATTCCATTAAAGGGTAGTATGGGGTGGTGGATTTTCTTGAAAATCTTCTTTCGGATCTTTGAGAGATACTGATCCTGAATACCAAGTTTGGTGTTTATTCCAACTTTTCGTTTTTCAGATATGTTGTTCGCAGACACATTCAAAGACATTGTCTAAAACATGTATTTCCGTTGAAATTTGGATACCGAATTTTTGGATGGAATGCATTTCTTCCCCTACTTACTATACGTAGTAGAGAAGGTAATAATTAATCGTATCGATTAGCACATTTTACAAGCAGTAACATTTAGACAAAATCTTATGTCATACTTTACATGACTTTCTCTGCCCTATAGCGTTTATTAGTGGGTATACAAATTATCCTTACTAAAGCTTATTTTTCTATTGACTACATCTTAATCCAAATAAACTTTGCAGAAATAGCTACATTACACATTTTTACTTTCTCTACTACGTATAGTAAGTAGGGGAAGTATTGTATTCCACCCAAAAATTCGTTACCGAGATTTCGCCGGAAAAATATGTTTTTAGACCCCCTGGATCCAAGAAAAGCATTTTTGGAAACATGTGTGTATAAATAGCATAATTCAGAACGAACAGTCGGATAAACACCAAACTTGGTATTTGAGTTCAGTATCTTCCAGAGATGCGACACGAAGGTTTTCAAGAAAATCCCCCCACCCCAGATTACCCTTTACATGGAACACTTTTGGAAAATTTTAATTTTCTCAAGAATGGCTCTAACGAGTTTGATTAAAATATCATATATTTAAGATATTTTCATGACAAATGAAATGCATATCTCGAATTTTCTGGTAATGTCTCCAAAAGTATTTTCATTGTGAACGACTTTTGCATAACTCATAAAACCATAAGATATAGACAAAATTTTACTACACAAAAAATGTAGATCGCGTTAGAATACACAATTTATTTCCTATACATTTTTTGTTTTTGAGTGAAGCATTTTCGCGATATTGCTTGTTATTCCCTTAAATTTTCCAATGTTTATACTTTTTCTAAAATGGGAATTCGTTATTCATTTTTCTTGTCCTGGAAAGCAAAGAGTATGGAATACTCCGCATAGCAACCAGGCCTTAAAATATGTGACTATCGCTTAAAGCCTACCAATTCCCCTTGTATGTACAAGAAAATTAGCTATAAAATTAACAGTTCGATATCTCGATTAACATGAAGCATATGGAGAATAAGTATTTATGGAGATAGTTTGTACAAGAGTAGAGAAGGCCATGTAAGTGTAACACATCAGATATTTTTAGTATACGAAGAGAGCGGCGATAGTAAAGTGTTTAAGAACTGGACGCTATACCCTGCCTTAAAATTTCATACTGTTTCCATATAATCGCGAGAAACAACTGAATATTACAAGGACTTTAAAACATGGCCAAGAGATAAACAGTTCGAACCATTAATAACGGATATTTCAGAAATGGCTCATGCCGCAAAAAAATCTTATTTAAAACAAATTGTGTGTTTTAAAGGGATCTACATTTTTTGTGCATAATATAGGTTGGAAATCCTTTAGGCAGAGTAATAGCCAAAAGGCTGTGGAAAATTAGTCACCAAAAGGAAGGAGAAAGTTAAATAATGATAGGTATCGAATTTTAAGATGTAAGTAGGACCCAATAGCTCGACAATCACAGGGTTTGAGTCTTTTGGGCCCCAGGAACACAGCAACTCATTTTAGAGGCAAGAAGATTAAATGTATAATTAAATGGTAAAGCTTGTTTATGGTTTATCTTGATATTATTATTCATGTTTGTAACAAGAATTTGAGCATGTAGAATTGTTATATACCGGGGTGAGGCCAAAAGGTTTGCAGCTATATATTAAATTTAGCTACCCCTGCATAAACATTGGGGTGCGTAGATTCAGAGGCAACGAGAGGAACAGGATCTTAACTACACATTTATGAGCAGGCGTAGGATGATCATCACAAAAATACACGGCTTTACATTAGCCCATTACCTGTGGTTCATTAAAGATTTACTTGGTGCCTTTTCATCATTCACAAAAAGATTAAAGAACAGACATTGGAGGGATATGTTCCACACTCACACGAAACACGTTCCACGCTCTAAGACAAAGAAAAATAGTAACGCTTACTTTCCTCCCTTCGCTCTCCACCTCTGGACAGGAGGTAGGGAGAGATATCACGTCGGACGAACATTCAAAACCCCCAGGCCGAAAGGATTATACCCAAAACAATTTCGTTGCTACAAAGCAATAACTGGTCCGACGTGACAATGCACACACATACACGCTACAGTATCAAAATACATTACTTACTTACTACTACTATAATGCTTATGTTAACTTGCTATAATTCTGTGTTGTGATCAATGCCAAAACGGATATTTAACTCAGAATGTTATGCTATATCCTAGTCAGTGGAGTAATATATCGATTGTGTGCAGTTTAATAGGAAAGGACGCCCCTAGGAGATGTAATAATCCAATAATTGAAACATCGGTTGCTATAATGGCCATTCCGCTCTGCAGTTTCACTCCACAGGCCTCATTATGGCCTTCTCGTGGCTTGTAAACACAGCCTCTGTATGAAACATTTCCCTCTCAAATCACTATGTAGTATAAACAAACATTGGCGAATTGATTTTTATGCTTTGATGTACATTAGTTTGTTTTCCAAGCTGTCGAAGCCGGAAATTGCCTCCCTCTTCAGGAAACTCAAGTGCAAGGGCCAGCAATGCAATTGGGGCTGCAAACAGTGCGGTTACTAATGGGTTTCTATGGCCCTTAATGACATGCCGATTACAACAGATGAAGGTAGCTTTTAAATTAATAACACAGCTGGACTTGTTTATCGCCACTAGAATTATGTTACAAATTAATTTCCCGGGAGTATCAATTAAAGAGTAAAGGACTCGTAAGTAAAGGTCTCTAAGTGCACTTCAGTTGTTTATGAGAACACTCTAGTGAATAGTTATCAACTTTCGTAAAAATCAAGAGCCTCTGATGACAATATTAATGTGGTTCTTATTAAAAGATGTACTAATTTACACTTTTCTCTGAGAGCACACAGAATTATTCAAGTACGCAGTATCCTGATCGAGCCAAATGTCTCTGCGGTAACGTGTGGGGTCCCGGGTTCAATCTCCGGTACCACCAGCTGTGATTCATGGGTTCTTCGTGATTTTCTCGGGTTGGCAAGCTCATGCTTGGGTGGTTCATCTTCTATCATAACTCTCATGTCCCTCACTTTCTGTACCAACCATCCGTTTCAGGTTGTAGGACCAGGTGTTCGGCGTATTTCGGCTGGGCGGTGGAGGTTTCTTTCTGGCGTCGGTCAGGACCTGACTCTGATGTGGATATCTTGGGAACCGCCGAGGGTTAGGCGTTTGCGTTCAAACTGGAACCATTAGGGACCCCGTCCAAGTTTGTGCAAGTCGTCCTCTGGTCGCCCTTTGGGTCACTCCCCTTACCCTCCTCCCAGTGGTCATGGTAGAAGCACAAAGGGTCTAAGTGTGGTGCTCTACACCGGTTGTGAGGGCCCTTTCTTTCGACCGTACTTTTACAAGGCAGTCCCAGAAGTACCCGAACTGATGTATACATAGGGGTTGTTGTTTCAAACAAATGACTTGGTAGAAAGTAACAATCTTATAACGCTTAAGTCTGAATTTTGATGATGCTACGTCGTTTAGTAGTTGTTTGGCAGCCATCAATAGTGAATGCTCTCAGCAAATTTGTAAACATGGATAAACTGGTCATCGTTGTGTGATACAATACTGTCATTTGAAAGGTCTTAGTCCAACTAATATTAAGGTTGAGCTAGATTCTACTCTGGGGGAGTTTGCTCCTTGGTTTACAGCAGTAAAATATTGGGTGCCAAAGTTTAAGCGACGCCGTAGAAGCTGCCAAGACGAACATCGCAATGGTCGGCCAAATGTGGTAACCTCGCCAAAAATTGTGAAGAAAATCCACAAAATGCTACTGGATGACCGTCAACTAAAATTGCGCGAGCTAGCAGACATCGTAGGCATTTAAAAAGGTGCTGTACATCGCATACTGATTGAAAATTTAGACATGAGAAACCTGTGCACAAATAGGTGCGGCGTTTACTCACAATGGAACAAACACAGCTCATGAGGATACTTCAGTCGAGGTTTGGAGATGTATCGCTGCAATAAATCAGAGATTTTGCATCGATTTATAACCATGGATGAAACATGTGTCCATCACTTCACACCTGAGACGAAGGAACAGTAAAAACAGTGGATTGAAAGGGGAGAATCGGCTCCAAAGAAGGCAAAGACAGTTCCATCTGCAGGCCAGGTCATGGCGTCAGTTTTTTGGGATGCGAGTGGGATAATTTTCATTGATTATCTTCAAAAAGGAAAAGCAATCGATGGTGAGTATTATGCAAACTTATTGCAGCGTTTGAATGATGAAATCAAGCAAAAACGGCCGCATTTAGCGAAAAAGAAGGTTCTGATTCATCAAGACAATGCACCAGTTTACACATTCATTATCGCCATGGCCAAAATCAATGAGTTAAAGTTGAAATTGCTTCCTCATGCGTCCTATTCGCCAGACTTAGCCCCCTCTGATTGTTTTCTGTTTCCAAAGTTGAAGAAATGGTTTGGTGGTAAAAGATTTACCAACAATGAAGAGATGGAGTTTGCAGTTGATGGCTATTTTGCAGAACTCGACGGTTCTCACTATAAACAGGGTGTCGAAGCTATTGAACTCACTGGGAAAATATTGAAAAATTCAATAAAATAGATACAAAATACTTCGGAAATGATTAATGTAAATAAAGAGTTACAAAAATTGCATGTTTTAAGCAGACAGGTTTTTGTATTGGCCGCTACAGTACGTTCGCTCCCCCTGCGGCCTGGCGATCGCATGCAAGCGCGGAGCAGCAGTAATATAGCCTACACACGTGCTGCTTCACGTGGTGGTTTCTGTAAAACAGTCAGTTTACGCTTGTCTGTGCAGTGTACAAGACGCTATCAGTTTAAATTTATCTCTATAGTGTATAAAACGTAGTGCAGTGTATAAGATGTGTCAAAAGTTTATTTTATAATCCATTAATATGACAATAGAAAAATCCACGCTTGAACAAACAGTTTTAATGTATGGCACTTATGTAAACATCGAGTCATACAGAGCAGTGTGTAGACAATTTCAAGACAAATTCCCTACCGTTCAGTTCCAAAAAGAGAGACTGTCAATCGGTATTGTTAGTAAATTAAAACTAACGGAATCCCTAAACGCTAAATGTCCTAAGCCAAAGAGAAGGGCCCTAACTGAGGAAAAACTCGTTGAAATTAATGAATCGTTCACTCACTCTCTAACTAGGAACTTCAGCGGATGCATGGAAATTTAATCAAAAGTTGTCAGGAATTCATCGATGCAGATGGATACGACCTTCAACATCTTCTGTGGCAAGGTTAGTACTCAAGTGATAATAAATAAACCATAATTGAGTAGGATAAGCTTTAGGGTTGATTTATGTCGCTATCTAATGCTCCTGCTGGCCGTAGGGAGAAGCAAACGCACTGATTATAATTGTCGCAATAGTTCTAGACATGTGAAAATCTTAATGACAGCTATGAAGCGAGTTACTTACCAGATCAGGAGATGACCGGTCGTCTGCTTGCTGGAGGAGTGCGTGGGACAGTCAGTTTTAAATATCCGCACACCGGTTATGCACTGCACTGCACTGTACTGCAGTGATAAAATTATAGTTATATGCAGTATATTTAAATCTAGCGCTGTAAAAAGAGCTTAATATAAAACACTGTCTATGATCTCATCTAATTCCTCCACACCTGACAGCCCTTCCTCTTCTACAGAGTTGCTCACATTATTGCTGTCAACATTGCTATCGATAGTTTCTGCGTCATTATCCTGGATGAGAATTATTTCTGTTTGATTTTCTAAAATTCCATCTTTTTTCGAAATAATGATTCTCAAGTTGTTCTACATGTCGACATACATTTTCCCATTCTAGCCTTCCAATTTCTGCAAAACGCTGACGACATCTTCACATCCTTTAATTTGAAACTGATATTTCTGCATGCTCCTATTTTTTGACATCAGCCCAGATTAATTGTATTGGGTGTAGATCTGGGTGATACGGTGGCAGTATAAGTACATTACAACATTTTGTATTAATATCTGGTCAGGTACAGGGTTATTCAAAAAGAAGGAACAGACTTTAAATATTTATTTCTAGTGAAGGACAATAGATAGCGACACATACGAAACATCATTGAATACAGGAAAGTTCAAAGTTTTAAGCCACACATGCTAGTTCCATTCAGTGCCTACAACGGCGCTGTGTTTGTTAACGAGAAAATGGCAACACCACAGGAAAAGTAGTTTTGTGTGCTGAATTATGCAAAGAGTAGATCCCTTGTGCCATTGCAGCGTGCATTTCATTGTAAGATCAACAACGAGCCGCCTCGACATAAAAAATTTACAGTCGATACAATAAATTCGTAGATGGTTGCGTATGCAAACGAAAAAGCACTGGTCGTCCTCATATAACAAATAGTGCTTATTTTGAACATACAAAATATGATTTTGAATTTTTCTGAGACTTGTACCACCACGTTAAAAGCTTATGCTGTCTTTCCGGTTGATGAGCAATCTGCTTATTGTTGGCACAGCTTATTCTTCCACATAGAAATTGTGAATCGTGCGCCGAATGACGCATTTGTCGAAATCGTCTATTTCTGTAACACGTTCAGGGACCTTATGTTACTTCCCAGGTGTGTCAAATGATAATCCTTTATCCATGTGTTTTTTCTTATCTTTGAGAACTCTGAAAACGGAACTCAATGAAACACCAGTTCCGTTGGCTACTCTTTGCCTTACCACTGAACTTTGAGAACGTAGGAGCCATGGTTATAAATGTCACAAATATAAAATAAGCACCATTTAGGTACTGCTCTCTTTGAGATTATAACCAGATGCGGAACAGTTTTTATGCAGACTCTACGTGTTACGCACTATGAGTAAGCAAAGGTATTATATCGCTTTCGTTTATTAAGCTAAACATTAACCATTCATACTCTGTATTCACTCTTAGATTAATCCGCGTCAAAACAAACCCAGGTGACCAGTGCACCGCTATTATGTATCCTTCCGCCATTCAATACTGTTACAGTTTCAGATCCTGTGGCCAGTACAAGCGGCACGTAGTGCAAAAAGTTGAAACGGTGACTAGCATATTATGTTAAGGGTTAAAGATGATAAGATTGATAGTTGCAACAAAATAAACGTTTGCACATATAATAATTGTTAATTATAAAATAAATAAGCGAAAAATAAAGTAACAGGTATGCGATAACTTAATTTATTCGCTGTCTGGAAGCGGCACTTTATTATCTGTTGGCGGCTCGTTTTAAAAAATAAATTGTGCACTGTTACGCTAATTGCATTCTTCTCAAAATCACTACATTCTTGCAACGGTATTTCATATGCCTTTATTCCCCCGCACCCCGGATGTAACCATGTTTGCCGTTTCAGATTTTTCTGCACAAGCACTGTTTATACTTGTACTCGAAACACCTGAACTTGGAAGTTAATTTCACAATTTCTTTCGCGGAAAGTGTTGGATATTTCTCACATAACTTATAATAAAGATTCAACAGTATTGTTTTTTCACCGCTAGTCAACGGTTTGCGCGGCTAATGCTTTACGTAATTCGACGAAAACACAAATTCACCGTCCGCTATGATACTAAACACAACTGCTGGTTTCTGGCTGTAAACAATATTCTGCACCAACCTGGATGTCAGGTGACTCATACAAATTGCGTCATGGGACTTGTAGTTCTGTTTTACGGTATAAATCAGCGTTAAATAAAACCTTAGGTATTTTTATAGAATATTATACTATTTAAGGATAAATTCATTCTAAAATTCAGAGTATGGGACTACTTTCCTGCGCGCATTGCTACCGCGTTGCACCACGGTGCACTGACCACGTGGGTTTGTTTTGCCGCGGATTAACCTAAGAGTGAATACAGAGTAGGCTCGTCAGCTGGGGTGGCAATCAGGGTCACTATTCCAGAAGTCTTGCTCCAGCTATATGTATCTTTTATGGTTTACCAGTTATACAAGAGTATACAGGATAATGAAAGCATACAATTATTTAGCATACAATTTATCAGCCATGCAAATATTTGAAAAGTATGATGGTTTAATCTTAACTATTAAATCCATTTTTAGAAAATAAAAATAACGGAACATCGTCATGCTCAGGGTAGTTTGGTGTAGGGGCATTTTCTTCAACATCTCAGTGTCGTATCCTTGGAAGAGGCTGAACTTCTAACTTAGATGCTTATTCAAAATCTCGTTTTTTTTACTTATGTTCATAGACACGCGGGCGCTCATTCTTTCTGAAAACGCATTCTTTTTGGACTATGGGAGCCTCCAAACGTATTTCCATCGAAATTTTGACATAATACTAGGTGGGTGGTAAATAATCCAAAAATACCTCCTATTGAGTTTTGGCTTTTCCATAACAGGTAAACATTAAGATTGTCCTCACATGCGGCAATTGCTCTTTACCACTTTTCAATGATAACAGAATCACTGCACTTTATCATAAAATTTTATATCAACATTTCAGCATAAATACAAGTTTTGGCATCCCTAAATTTAAAAAAAAACAAGAATAAGGGGCATGTACAAGTGCATGTGTACATCTTATCTGGTGGGTATCTTATTTCATCCAGAGCCATGGAGCCAGGGAGAAAGGCGGACAAACTCTGCCCTTAAGCACGCCCACTCTTCTTTTAACGTTTACTTTCTCTTCCAAGTATCTAGGAAAGCAGGGATAGGACTCGAAGCGGAAGTGGAATTAACATCTCGATCTACGCAGATCTGTTATATATAGGCCCCTGACGAGGCACTCCGGGAGAGAGGGATAAAGTGAGAGGAGACAGAGGGCGGCCGGACCAGATGGCACGACAAACAGAAGAAAGGTCCCTACAGTTTACAGATTTAAACTGCCCGGGAGGTGGCCGGTGCAACCGGCTCCCCTGCCCCCTGTGGGTTTACATATCCCCTGGGAGGTCCGTTGGCTGTCCGGGGACGAAGGTTTACTCAGAGCATTTTTCCTCTGCCATGCACATCCCAAGACTTCCCACATGCAACCCTGAAAGAGACCAAGCAGATGAAAGGTGAAGTGAAATGAAAATGGAGATGAAATGGAGGGACAGGGAATTTGGTTGAATTTTCGGCAATCAACCACTCCGACCTACGACTTTTTCAGGGCTTTCCCGGGTCGTCAGGCGAATGTTGGAATGATTTATTTCATCCCCGAGTTTCCTGTCCCTCCATTTTGTTCCATTAATTATTTCCTCCATCCTTCACAGCGTTTCGTTTGCTTGAGGATTGGAAGTGTCGGAGATGGTGTTTCGGTGCAGCGTGACAGGGAACTTTCTCCGTCCCTCAGCCTCGGCTGGTTACTGGGGTATAAGGTCTTCGGCCTGCCTGTCTCAATCTGGAAAATTTAGGGACCTGTTATTGTTGTACTGTCACTCCTGGTTCCGGCCGCACGGTGTCTCCTTTCACCTCATCCCTCCCTCCTGGTGGCGCTTCCTCGGTATACTATCCTCATCCCTGGTTCGGTGCCAAATTTCCTCCGCTTCAAAATCAAATTTTACAACACAAAAATTGTAGATTTCATTTAATCAGAAATTTATGTGTTTAAATAATATTCTATCACACTATGATCTCCTTTTGACGGATTTTATCTTCGCTTCAGCCTACTGTATCCCTTTACAACGAAATTCGTAATCATGGATAGAAGAATATGCTCTTGTAAGAATAGTGTATAGAAGAGCTGGTAGAGAAAATCATGTGGACGTAACATATCACATTTTGTAATGCATTTTACTAATCGATCAGCACACATACCACAACACAGAAAATTGTTATGATTCAGTATTCATATAACTCGGTGGGTCTCTCTATGAAGAAGGTGCAGCTAGGATGTTGTAGGTCTAAGCTGTTTCCTCTGTGTTGGAGGGAGAGGGTGGTGTGAGTGGAATATCTTGAAGTAGCCGACCGCGGAGTCTAGTAGGAGCGGAAATTGCTTGACCAGAGAAAAGAAAACTGCACCTGGAATATCGTGTAAATTGTGGAAAAACCTCTGAGGCGTGCGCTGTTTACGGATGAATTCCTTAATAGTAAGAATACCGAATTCATGTATAACAACGTCTTGTTTGAAGTCCAAGACTATTTTGGAAGAACTGGATTTTCTTATTTTGTCGGGAGCTTCACCACCCCATATTGAGCAAACGTAAGGTGGAATGGTATGTACATATATATTTGTAATTCAATACTATTTTTAGTTCCATTTAAACCTCGCATTTAACTAAAATGGTCGGCGACGTTTTCTTTGCAACCCATTATTGACTATAGGCAATTGTGTTAACTCGTATTCGTTTGTCGTAGGATTTCTGGTACACTTTAGGTTTTATTCATATATCACACATATTCACACTCTCATTCTTAATTCCAGACTCTGGGAAGGATAGAGAATAGTTTTTGCTAGAGAAAAATTCTCACCCCAGCCTATGCACAGAAGCAGGTGCTCTACCGACTGAGCTAGCTGAAGACAATTGTTCAGAGAATATTTACGATTTATTAAAAATTGAAGCTTTAAATAGTAAATTACTCTTTGTGTTGTTATTTTCTGAATATTTTTAGCATATCAATCAGCATTTGAGCAATATGTGAATCTAACGAAGTTATTAGATGTGAGCTAGGTAATAGTTTTCCTTGATAACTTATCATTATGGTAGCGCATGCTTGTTTTATTTGTCTTCACTCAAATTAATTTCGCTCTTATTTGCTTTTCAATATAGAAACTTTGATATTGCTGAGATAGTTTCCCAATTACTCGTAACTTATGTGAGCTATTTGTATTATCTCGCTCTGCTTTTGGTTTGTTAAATGTTTGTTGTGTTTTAAAGTTTATTTTAGCAGTTCCAAAGGAAACTAATTTTTACTTTCTCTTACTAGGTATTGTTTCCTTCCTTACTAATATTAAAGCTAATTATACCTCATCGATCTTCTCTGGGTCATGAATAAGTGATGCAGTGCGGTATAATGCCCCAGGGAACTTCATGTATCTATTTTTATGGAACCAGAAACACACCTGTTCAGCCTTGACATTTTAAAGAATTGATAGTTGTTTACGAAAATTTCGAAGATATTCTTTCTAAAATAAACAAGTACATAAACTACAGTGGAGAAAGAATCTCCCATCTGTATCCCCTTAGGCCACATCCTTTAGCCTTGAAATAGATGAGGTAAAGTTCAGACGGACATGACAACACTTTAATCTGACCACATATTACGTGGATTAAGGCGTTGTCTCAAGCTTGTATATAAGCCACAATTTGAGCCAACAAGCCAGAGTTTCTGGGTTGTATTGCAGAACGAAGCCACGATGGACATCACCATGTTGCTCCTCAGCCTAATATGTGAGTAAGGGTAGCACATCATCAGAAATTGCCAATCAATTGCTATAACAGAGCTTACTTTAAAAAGTATCGTGCGTAATTTTATTCTCTCTAGTAGTCTAGTCAGTCTTTTACTTAATGTTTTGAAAGAAAGGGTTTAAAGGGTTTTGTAGAAGTATAATTCACAATTATATAAGTTAGGTAACTATGGGAACTTTTATATTCACTATTACTTAAACATTTATATATCATATTACTTTCTGTATTAAATATTAATCACGATTATTAATTGAGGGAAATTATTATGTCACACTGTATCCAAATCCCCACCTGTATGTAGGGTAAGAACCTTCCTTGTTCAGCTCCATATAGCAGTGTATGTGCATAGCGTGACTGAGAAATGAAGTTTCTAAATTAAATTTAGAATCAATACTTAATTTCATTCAAGTACAAAATTCTTATTAAATAAGTATTTAAGATGCAGAGGCAATTATGATACAATTTCATGGGTGTCTAAACCGGCCATCAACAACCACCATGATCCGGTATACGAGGGTCACTCTGAAAGTTTTGAGAATGGGCAACAATGAGTAGTGGTAAGCCAAAGCAGCTTTTCCTAACTTCAGATTGAAGTTCAGATAGCAACATGTGCAAGTCTGAGCGCGCTCCAACAATGTGCATCGTCAGCACCGTGTGTGTATGTATAGCAGGTGTGGCTACGCCATACGCTAGGATGGAACTCAAGCGAGAGCATTTCCGTGCTATGATTTTCTATGTCAAATTCGGTTTAGGGGAGAGAGGCTGCATTGAAAGGCTGCATCGTGCATTTGCCCTTCACAATCCAACATTTTCGATGGTATGCAGATTTTATAAGAAGAAGGAATGCCCTCGAAGATGAAGACCAGGCAGGACGGCCGGCTGGCTACAGCAACAATAGATGAAAATGTGATGAAAGCAGAGCGCATGTTGTGGGAAGATCATCGTTGCACATATGGTTCAGTATTGGATCGCCAGCAGTGAAAATAATCCTGAATGAAAAACTTGACATCAGGAAGCTCTGCAGTCGCTGGATCCCCCACCACCTCAAAACTGAGTAGAAACAAGCATGTGTGCAATGGCGCCAGGAAATGATTGAAAAATTCAATGGAGGAAGATCCAAAAACAATATTTAACTTTGTAACAGGTGACGAAAGCTGGATTTACCAGCATTACCCAGAAATTAAACGACAGTCATCGGTCTGGGTTTTCCCAGGAGAAGATCCCCCAACAAAAGTGAAGCGAAAGAAGTGTTGGCAACAAGATGATCTGTTCCTTCTTCTCAGCAAGTGGCCACATTGTGATGATTCCGCTTGAGGGACAAAATACTGTTACTGCCAGATAGTACACCACAAAATGCCTGCCACAAACTAGCTGAGAAAAAAGCGTCTTAAGTCTTTTATTGCATCATGACAATGACTCCACCCACACTGCAGAAGAAACAACCCAATTTCTACAGGAGTAAGATATTTCTCCCATCCTCCATACAGTACAGATGTGGCCCCATGCGAACTATTCCTAATGAAAGAAAAAAATGCAGGTCAGCGATTTGAGTCCCCTGAATCCGCTGTAGCTGCTTACGAAGAATGCATTTACACTCTCTCCAAAGAAAAATGACGCTCAGCATTTGAAAGATGGTTTGAAAGGATGATATTGTGTATGGAATGCAATGGAGAATATTTTGAAAAGATGCAATGAGCAGATATAAATTTTTAATATTTTATTACATCCATCCTCAAAACTTTTAGGGTAATCCTACATATCGAAACACCAATGAGTTTAAGAAACATTGTACCAAGAGAAGTCGAGTTAGTGGCTTTCTTTTAGAAAACTTTAGAGAATGGCAATCATTTGTATAACTACCTCTTGAAAAGTAAGGAGTCCAAGCTCCATGAGTAAATTAGAAATGTGTAATGCGTTCTGAGAAGTGTATGGTAGTTTACCTTCTCTGGAAGACAAGTGATATTGGTACCATTGTAAAATGTGTAAACAGGGACCTATCATGAGCACGGTCCTACGGATCACCTATGAGTGGCCATCTCGTAACACTGAGAACAGACTTGCCTATGGGACTTCGAGGCCGGGAGGTCACATGAAAAACTTAAGGTATTCTGAAATGATCAAAAATTACATTTTTTAGGCACTAATAAAATCTCTATTATTTCCAGTTTCAGAAAATATATACTTTTTGGGGGTTAAGAAGTTTTTAAGACTATTAATACCATTTAAATGCTGGTCTGCATTCCTTTAAGGTGTCATGCAACGCCCCCTTTTAGAGCATTTCTGTATCGTTCAACAACGAACGACTATATCGTGCCCAGCGACCAGTTCAGTAACTAACAAAAGAGGCCAGGATCAAGAGAAGGCAATCAGTAAAGCTGAAGCAATCCAGGAATAAAGTTGCAGATGATTATGACCCTGGGATGTACTGAAGTGTGTCAGAATTTTAATGTTGAATCTTTAAATTCAGTTTTCCCAAAAATAACATTTTTGGATACTTATGTACCTTTTTCTCAGAAAATATGAGACATGAAATTTTCAGTGCATATATAAAACACATAGTTAAACTTTCGGAACTACAACCATAATTTTATAATGTATATTAATGATATTAAGAAAGCAATAACGTTGCAAATGTTCCACATTTTTACTTTTTTGACTTTGCAAATAATTGTTTTTCAATTTCTAGTGAATAGATATACATAACCAAATAATTTAGGTTCAGAAGATAACTGATTATATTAAGAACAAACATGCAAAAGTGTGATTCTGTATTACAAGTAGTATTGGAGAAAAGGGTACATAAATTCACAGGTTTTAAGAGTAAATTGTATTACTTTTCTGCTGAATGATATAACTCAACTACATAAGCTAGCATAGCAAGCAACCAATTGAAATAATTTCCATGATTTTTAGAATACTTCATAAAAAATTCAGGAAAATACATTAATAAATTTAAGAGCAGTGGTAATTTAACACACTTACGTGTATTTTCCACGTGTTCAGAATACCTTGTCCCCTTAAACCCTGGCTTTGACTTCGAGATGTTGCCGAAGGACATATAATGTAAACGCTTGTGTTTCAGGAATCCAAATTTATAACTTCATCATTTAAAGACCTCAAGATTAATGCTTAACACAAAATGTTAATTTTACATTAGAAAATAAAAGTGTTAAATTCGGCGACATGGTCTTATTCTGAAATTCAACATCCATCGACACCTTGTGAACCTAGCCTCATATCTCGTTACACACACTATTGTGCGGCCCAAATTTCTTCACGTTTTGTGACAACCAATACGGAGTGGCCGCGTGGTTGACAAATTTCACTTCGCTTCGTCAGAACGATACGCGTTTGTTATAAATGCTATCGCAATGTTCACTTAAACAAGAACAGACACGATAATGGAAATGCAATACACAAATAGAGAAATAAAAAAATACCTTTGTTATTCAACTGGCACAGCTAACGGAATACCCCCATCGCCCTCCATATCACGTTTATCATAAAAATTATTCGATCGTCCAGGTTTGTCGCTGTCTTAGGTAAGCGTATATGCTTTCTCCGCGATGTAAATAAATTCGCTTCCCTACACACGTGAAACAGTAGCTCTGTTGATGTGCGTATTGAGCACGCCTCAGCCGTAAGTTCTTGACATTTCCACAAATTAGGATTTTTGCTGTTTTCTTCTTTGGCATACCTTTTAAGGAATTTATACACACTGAAGGCAACAGCCCTAACCTTACTGCTATATTCACTGGGACTACAGGGCTTACTAAGTGACATTTTTATGAAAGAATTAACTTTAAACGCTAGGACAAACCTATCACTTTAAGAACTGAGTACACGACAGATAAAGGTAATTCACAATTGAGTAAAAGCATGCTATAAAAATCTGATGTGTTACACTCACATGCCTTTCTCTAGTCTTGTACAAACTATTTTTACAAACGCTTATTCTGCATACGCTTCATGTTAATCGAAATATCGAGATGTTAATCTTATTGCTAATTTTCTTGTAGATGCAAGGGGAATTGGTGGGCTTTAAGCGATAGTTATTTTAAGAGCTGGTTGCTATGTGGAGTATTCCATTCTCTTTGCATTACCAGGACAAAAAAAATAAACAACGAATTTGAGACAAAGTATAAGTATTGGAAAATATAAGGGAATAACAAGCAATATCTCCAAAATGGTTCACTCAACAAAAAAAATGTATATGACATAAATTGTGTATTTTAACGCGATCTACATTTTTTGTTTAGTAAAAGTTTGTCTATCTCTTATGGTTTACCACTTGCGCAAAAGTCGTTCACAATGAAGAGTACTTTTGGAGACATTCCCAGAAAATTCGAGATATACATTTCATTTGTCATGAAAATATCTTTAACATATGATATTTTAATCAAAATCTTTAGAGCCATTTATGAGAAAATTAAAATTTTCGAACAATTCTCCATGTAAAGGGTAATCTGCGGTAGGGGATTTTCTTGAAAACCTTCGTGTCGCATCTCTGGAAGATACTGAACCTAAATACCAAGTTTGGGGTTTATCTGACTATTCATTTCTGAGTTATGCTGTTCACAGACACACACAGACACACACAGACACACAAAGACTCAAAACATGTATTTCCGGTGAAATCTCGGTATCGAATTTTTGGGTGGAATACAATACTTCCCCTACTTACTCTACGTAGTAGAGAAAGTAGAAAGTACACCAGCAGTGGTTTTGCTTTATCAGTGTTTGTTTTAACCTTGAGTATCGCGTCAATAGTGTAATGAATCCCATTGTTGATGCTTCCTCGAGAACGTGGTAGCACTTGCTGATTAAAGTTTTGTTGGCTTATGTTTTATGTTGCCTACTATTATTATTTATTATTTATTTATTTCATTTGGGGGGGTAGTGCATTCCAAGTAACGAGGTGTTGAGTATTCTAAAAAGCATAACACCCTCTTCTCACATAACGGATGTGTGCTTGATTCTAGGACTCTGCATCATGCAGAATTAAGCATACAACCATTAAAATACACGTAATCATTGGTTTGCCAATGATATTATTCTGTGAACCAAAACCATACATGACGTTATTTATTAAAAAAAACGTCATATATGGTTTTGTAGAGCTGCGCCAGAGGGCTTCGAAAGGATTTTCATGACGAGCTTGTAGCTGTATTATAAAACCTCGTGAAATAACTATTTCTAAATTTACACTATGTGATCAAAAGTATCCGGACACCCCACAAACATACGTTTATCATCTTAGGTGCTATTGTGCTTCCACCTACTGCCTGATACTCATTATCCGCGACCTCAGTAGTCATTAGATATCTTGAAACATCAGAATGGGACGCTCCGTGAAACTCACGGACTTCGAACGTGGTCAGATGATTGGGTGCCGCTTGTGTCAGAAGTCTGTACGTGAGATTTCCACACTCCTAAACATTCCTAGGTCCACTGGTTCTGATGTGATAGTGAAGTGAAACGTGAAGGGACATGTACAGCACAAACGCCTACAGGCCGATCTCGTCTGTTGACTGACAGAGACCGTCGACATTTGAAAAGGGTCGTAAAGAGTAATAGGCAGACATTTATTCAGACCATCACAAAGGAATTCCAAACTGTATGAGAATCCACTCCAAGTACTATGAGAGGCGTGAGGTGAGAAACCTTGGATTCCATGGTCGAGCAGCTGCTCATAAGCCACACATCACACAGGAAAATGTCAAACGACGCCTCGCTTTGTAAGGAGCGTCAACATTACACGATTGAACAAAAACGTTATGTGAAGTGACGAATCACGGTACGTAATGTGGCAGCGTGTGAGTATGCAAATTCCCGGTGAACGTCATCTGCCAGCCTGTGTAGTGCCAACAGTGAAATTCGGAGTTGGTGGTGTTATGGCGTGGTTGTGTTTTTCCTGTAGGGGGCTTGCACCCCTTGATGTTTTGCATGGTACGATCACAGCGCAGACCTACATTGTTATTTTAAGCACCTTCTTGTTTCCCACTGTTAAAGAGCAATTCGGGAATGGCGATTGCATCTTTCAACACGATCGAGCACCTGTTCATACTGCACGGGCTGTGGCGGAGTAATTACACGACAATAACATCCCTGTAATGGACTGACCTGCACAGAGTCCTGACTTGAATCCTATAGAACACCTTTGGGATGTTTTGGAACGCCGACATCATGCCAGGCCTCACCGGCCTGCATCGATACCTCTCCTTAGTTCCGCGCTCCCTGAAGAATAGACTGCCATTCCCCAAGAAACCTTCCAGTACCTGATTGAAAGTATGCCTGCGAGAGTGAACGCTGTCATCAAGGATAAAGGTGAGCTAACACCATATTGACTTCCAGCATTACCGATGAAGGGCGCCACGAACTTGTTCGTCATTTTCAGCCAGGTGTTGGGATGCTTTTGATTACGTAGTGTATTTAGGATATGGAGAGTTGCACATTATTAAGCGAAATAATGTTTATTACATAACAATATATAAATTAACTATGACAGCAATGGATTTATTACAGCATGACTACGACTATAAGCCTCCGTTTAAACATCAGGAAAGATAAACTATAAATTAATGGAGAATCATTGGCTGTAAAAATACGATTCCTTTTTGTACTTGTTCGGGAAAATGTTGCCTTTTATCCTAAATGCTTGTTGCTTTTCTGAAATATGAAATATGCATGCGTGCACATGATATTCTAATTAGTTTTACCAGCGGCGAGCTTTGCTGCCATATGAGGCAACGCCGCACTACTGCTATTCGCTAGTGCCGTTTTAGTGGACATGCCTGAAACTTCGAGAGATTTGGACCACATGATAGTGTTCCTAACTCACTATCGCACAAAAACTATTGTTAAATATCTGTAGATTCACTACGAATGGCAATAGTAGAATCGTTAACAATATCCATGCTTAAATTCCATTAAAACTGATCATTCCTCAATCTACAAAATAATTTTCCATGTGCCACAGAAGCGACGAGTTTTTCAGGTGTACAGAGGCGTAACAATTCACTTAGCTCGAGAAGTGGCAGACTGAACAAAAAGTTTGTGTATCTCCCATGGCGATGTTTCAAGCATTCAGTCTAATCTCCTTTGGGAAGGGAAGGAGACGGTAATAATTCTGTGGGAAACACCGGACGCGTGTTTCGTGATGACATTAATTCTTAACTTTGCACACACATTTCCAGCAGCGGTCTGGACACAACCGCACTACTGGACAAAGCTCCCGTATGTATACATTCTCTTTTTTTCGGTTTTCTCTCGCCGCCTCTGGTACTACCAAGGATTTAGCTACGAAACGCAACAAGCGTTTTAATTGTTCCAACAGCCAGAACGTGCATTGTTACAGGGTGGCTAAGTAAACTTTTTCTTTTTCTGCATTGAGGATTATAAAAGAGCTACGATAGTGCACACATCTTGATGTTAGCTTATTATACGAATCATCACATTTACTTACAAGTTATTTATCATAAATAATAAATCATGCTGATTCAACAGGAATTTGGATGCAAGATTATACATAATTTTTACTTTCTCTATGCATATAGTAAGTAGGGGAAGCATTCCCTTCCACTCAAACATTCAATATTCATCTAAAGTAAATGTTTAAAGGCCCCCTGAATCCATAAAAAACATTTGTTGAAAAATATGTATCACAGCATAACTCAAAAACGAAAAGTCGGATAAATACCAAACTTGATATTTAGGTTCAGTATCTATTATAGATGCGACACGAAGATTCTCAAGGAAATCCCCCACCCCAGACAACCCTTTACATAGACAATTTTTCCAAAATTTTAATTTTCTCAAAAATGACAAACGATTGTGACTAAAATATCACACTTTTAAGATACTTTCATGGCAAATTAAATGTATATCTGGAATTTTCGGGAATGTCTCCAAAAGCCCTCTTCATTCGAAATGACTTTAGCATTACTGGTAAACCGTATTAGATAGACAAAATTTTACTTCACAAAAATTTATATCTTGTTAAAACTTACAAATTCTGATTTACGCTTTTTTTTGTGAAGTAAACCATTTCCGAGATATGCCTTGTTATTTGTTTGAATTTTCCAATACTTTTTCTCAAATGGGAATTCGTTAATCCTTTTTTTTGTGTGTGTGTGTGTCCTGGATATGCAAAGAGAATGGAATGCTCCACATAACAACTAGCTCTTAAGTGATTTGATTATCGCTTAAAAGCTATCATATTCCCCTTGCACCTACAAGAAAATTAGCAATAAGATTGTTTATGCAAATGTTTATCTCGATTATGGTGAAGTAGATGAGAACAAGCGTTTGTAAAAAATACTTTGTACAATAGTAGAAGAAATCATGTGAGTGTAACACATTAGATTTTTAGAAAATGAGTGTGTGTGTGTGTGTGTGTGTGTGTGTCGGTGAATAACGTAACTGAAAAACGAAACGTTCGATAAAGGACAAACTTGGTATTTAGGGTCATATATGCGACATGAAGATTTTCAACAAAATTCCTCCATCTCCAACTACCCTTTACTTGGAACATGTTAGAACATTTTGATTTTATAAAACATGCCTCTAACGCTTTTTATTAAATTAGTATATATTAAAACAAGTTAATGACACATAAAACGTATATCCTGTATTTTCTGAAAAAGTCTATGAGCTTCGCTTCATTCGGAAAGAATTTTGTATAATCTTGTATAATCGGTAAACGTTAAAGGGATAGACGTAAACGTACTACACCAAAATATACATCTCTTTAAGACACACAATTTATTTCAAATAAGTTTTTTTGTGGCATAAGCTATTTCTGAGATATCCGTTATTAAAGGTTAGAACTGTTCATTTATTGGTGATGATTTAACGTCCCTTCAACATGCACTTGTTTCTCGCGAATGCATATGGGATTTTAAGGCTAACATATAGCCTCCAGTTCTGAAACATTTCGCTATCGATGTTCTCTGTGTATTCTAATGAAATGTGTAATATAACTATTTTTGCAAAAGTTAATTTGGATTAAAATGTAGTTGACAGAAAATAAGCTTTAGTAAGAACACCTTGTATACCCACTAATAAACGATAGAGAGTAGAGAAGGCCACGTGTATGTGTTGCATAGATTCTTATCTAAGTATAAGTAATTTTCTATGAGAACAATACATACCAACGACATAGTCCAAGAAATACAACAGCTGTTGCACCATATTATTAACAGATGTGGAAGAATGGTTTCTGCATAAATTTCATCTATTGCTTCACGTATGGAAAGCCAATTTGAGAAGATGGTTTGTTGCTGCTATGTTTGGAACAGACGATTTGAAGTAGGAGTTGTATTATATTTCAACTGTTGTGGAGCCGAACTTGAAATTCGTTGCAAACACACGTATAGTAAACAGTTTCCGGTAGCCTTCGCCCCAATTTTTAAAAATATTAACTTTGTAATTTGACTGTTTCTTTAAGTATTATATTTATGTTTGCCTCGGCTGCGTCAGTATTTGTTAGAGACACGTTTCTCTTAGCAGGGTTTTGGTGCGGTAAGAATGTAGGCTTACACAAATTATAATTTTACATCATTACATGTATTAATCCTTGACACAATTTAAATAGCACTTCACTGATATAGAGAGCTGTGAAATTCTTTTGTTAATTACTTGCACTTTTTAACACGTAAACTATTTTCGTCTCACACGAATACGTATATTCTCGAGGACGCACCTCGAGGACAACCAAAGCGTGCAGTTATGAGCACTCTCTACAAGCAACTGACTTCTGAATTTGTAAATGTTTCTCCTTTTCAGTTTCTGATTGGCTAATCCTAATTCAATAGAATACCTTCATTTAACTAAAGCTTTTTCTGGTTGTTGATTGGCTATTTTATAAACTGTTACTAAAATTACATTATTGTTACTCCAAGAATCACAAGTAGTACTGTTAAAATTTCTTACTCATTATTGACTCAAGGTTACCTCATTGTTAGCAACTTTTAACTTATTATTCTCACAGCTCCTACATTATTAAGTTACGTAATATATTCACATAACATTATTACACATGTATACAATAATATAAGCACATGTAATGACTGTTACATACATTTTATAAATTATTACATACACATATTGCTTCAGGGCAATATTGAATTTACATATTATATAATTAGACTGAAGTTAAGTGTCAAAAATACTGCCTCACAGAGGATAACAAATCATCGTGCAACCCGCGTGAATAATTTCCATAGGGTTTTAAAGACAATAAATAAGTAGTCTTCGCTGCCCAAGAAGCACTAAATAACCACAAAACGACTGTACCAGTCATCAAGTCGTGATTACATATATTGAAAATATATATGCTAGGTTCACGTGACCTTCCCTATCCATTACATCTCTTATGCAAAATTCTATTTTCATTTCTACTTCATCTTAAACGTTTGCAGAGAAATGACGTCATTTTATGTTTCGTTGCCGTTACAAGGGGGGGGGCAGACTGAAGGATAGTAAACTGTTTCAGAGGCAAATAGCTATATAGGGTGAATCATTTAAATGGAGACTGTATGATAGCTCCAAAACTAAGCGTTGTAGAAAGAAATGTCTTTGATAAAAGTTGCTTGATATTATGGGGGAAAGCATATGCCAACAGTCGTGTTTTGTTTGGAGGACGTTATTATGGTCATTTTAGGGTCAATTTCATTTTTTAAATGGAATACAACCTATATTTTGTATGTTTTTTTCTCATTAGAAAATGGTTTATAAGGAGCTGTTTATTTTGAGATGTCGAATAAGGAAACAAAATAAAAATTGTTGGCTCCCAATTACGAAACATAACTTGACCCTCCATTTGAGGTATATTCATGGCGTTCTTCGTACACAGCCATTCAGAATGTTCGTTGTTTATACAAATACTGTTTAGTTTTCTATGAGGAGCAAAAAAAAAAACATAAAAAAATAGGTTTCCGTTTAAAAAACTTAATTGACCCTAAAGTGACCATCACAACGTCCTCTAAATAAAACACGATTATTGGCATTTACTTCAAGCAACTTTTATTCAAGACATTTCTTTCTACAACGCTTTGCTTTTGGATATATTGTACAGTCTCAACTTAAATGGTCCGTCCTGTGTATTGGTCTTGAAATTCCACATTCAATGCATGACAAACATTTGCGCAATGCGCGGAGAAGGTATTGCTGAGTGGTTTATGGAGCAATGCATCAAAACAGGCACTAAATTCATTAACATATCCAAGTCTCGTGTGGCTTAGACTTGGAACATGGCGGATGATAAAACTTACTGATGCATGTGGTATGAGAATCTGCCCCATTTGCGAGGTAGATGGATGCATATCTTGGCAAACTGAAGGGGTACGGAGGAATGGAGGGAAAATATTTACCTTGATCCTTTACTATCTCGAATGTTGAACGCTACTGGCAAGCGGGGAAGACTTGGAGGGGATAGGTAAATTTCTGCTTAAGATGAGACAACCGAGATCTGAGAAGGAAGGGGTTGGTGTAAGAAGAGCTAAACCACCGACAGGTGTTGGTGGCTTTACCTGACGTAGTCAATGTGATGCTGGGCAACTAGACTTAATTGCATTGTCAGAACCTGTAGGTATTTATGAGGGCGGATTGATAAATCACTGGATTTTTAAAGAAAATAACAGTTTTTTCCATAAAAGCAAGTTTATTTCTCAGCATAGTCTCCTTTCAATTCAATACACGTTATCCAACGCTTCTTCAATTTTTTTAACCCTTCCAAAAATATGATTTTTCGAAGTCTGCAAAATATGAGGTTGTTTCTACTATGGTGTGTTCACTGGACGTGAATTTATTCCCAGCCAGCTAATTTTTCAGGTTTGTGAAGAGGAAGAAGTCGCTTGGAGCCAAATCTGGAGAATATGGTGGGTGAGGTAGTAGTTCGTAGTCCAATTCCACAAATTTTGCAATGGGAATGGCTGACTTGTGTGCGGGTGCATTTTTCTGGTGAAAGAGAACCTTTTTCTTCACCAAATGAGGTCGTTTTTTTAACAATTCCTTGTGAAACTGATCCAGAATTGCGGCATAATATGAACCTGTGATCATTTGACGCTTTTCCAGGTAGTGCATGTCTATCACCGCTTGTGAATCCCAAAAGACAGCTGCCATGAAGGAATGGTTTTCGCTTTCTTTGTAGTAGGTTCGCCAAATGAAATCCACTGTTTTGATTGTTTGGTTTCAGGTTTAATGGATCCAGGTTTCATCAACCTGATATAACGCCGCAATAACTCATTTGGGTTGCGCTGGAACATGTTCAAACATCCCTGTTAAATCGTCACACGATTCCTCTTGTTCTCAACTGTGAGCACTCGCGACACCCATCTTGCTGACAGCCTTCTCATACCAAAAATTCGTGCAGAATGTTATATACCCGTTCGCTCGAGATGTTTACGGTCTTGGCTATCTCATGGACTTTACTCGGTGGTTTACAGCACAATATCGTGAACTTTGTCCACCATTGTGAACCAGCACGGCATCTCTTGTGCTCGAATGGCCACATCGAAATTTTGTGAACCACTTGTGAACCATGCCATGTGATGGAGCAGAGTCCCCATAATACTTGTTCAGCTTTTCTTCCGTTTCCTTCACCGACTTACCACACAAAAAGTAGTACTTTATCAGAACACAAAATTCACTTTTCTCCATTTTCTACGAAGCATTTGCTCTAAAAATGTTCTAAGAAACAAATGACGTCGAATTTCTGCGATTATACCCAGAATAAATATAAGACTTGGGTGCAAACAAGAAATCTGTGATTAGAACGCTATCTCTCGTCAAAGTCATGGATGGACTTATCAATCCGCCCTCGCATCTGGTGACTGAGAAAAACCACGAAAAAGATCTTAGATTGATCAGCACAACCTAGAAATTGAAACCACAACCTCAGAGATGCAATCATGCTACCTCCTAAGCAACGTCGCTGGGTGAAGAAAGGTTGTGTTTACTTTCAGAAGCAAAAGGTAATCACAAATTGTTATATTATACATTTATTTCTGAAGTGAGAGAAAACAACACAGTTCCCTTGCGGATAGAATAGTCAGAAAACCGGGGTATGAGTTTCTTTGCACGCTTTATCTACCAGCAGGTGGTCCGTGATGAACGTAAGAGCTAGCTGTTTGCTGGCGTCTGTAAATCCTTTATTTGCATGAGCCTCTCCCCCGAGAATGATTTATGGCAGTCTAGCCGGTTAGTTTACACAGTGCAACGTTGCGAAAATGCTCTCAGGTGAACTCCAAACTTGCAAAACCAAAATAAGGACACCACTTCAGAATCTTGAGCGAAATGTTCCTAAGGCACCACAGTAGGGCGTTTGAAAAATGGCATGGAGTGATAAAAAACATTCTGATGTGATACATTCACATTACTTTCTCTATCCTCTTTCGTTTATTAGTGAGTATACAAATTATTTTACTCAAGCTTATTTTTCTATCTACTACACTTTAATCCACAAAATAAAGTTTTGCAGAAATAACTACATTACGCATTTCGCTATAGCTACAAAGAGAACAGCTATAGTCAAATGTTTAAGAACTGGAGGCTATATGCTGACCTTAAAATTCCATACTGTTGAGGCGGTATTTTTAAGACTTAAATTATTTCAGGCAAATTATATAATATATAAATTCAATAACAGCCCGCCTTGAAGCAACATGTGTAAGTAATAATTTGTAAAAGTATGTAACAGTCATTGCATATGCTTATATTAGTGTATCATGTGTAATAATGTTATGTGAATATATTACGTAATTTAATAATGTAGGAGCTGTGAGAATAATAAGTTAAAAGTTGCTAACATAGAGATAACAATGAGGTAACCTTGAGTCAATATTGAGTAAGAAAGTTTAATAATACTACTTCTGATTATTGGAGTAACAATAATACAATTTTAGTGACAGTTTATAAAATAGCCAATCAAAAACCAGAAAAAAGCTTTAGTTAAAAGAAGGTATTCCATTGGATTAGGAATAGCCAATCAGAGACTTGAAATACAGAAATTTACAAGTTTAGACGGTTGAAATCAATTCAGTTGCCTGCAGACAGTGCTCATACCTCGGTGCGTTGCTTGTGCGTCCTCGAGAGATTTAATATGTATTCGTGTGAGACGAAAAATTAGTTTACGTGTTAAAAAGTGTAATTAATTAATAAAAAGAATCTCACAGCTCTCTAAATCAGTGAAGTGTTATTTAAATTGTTATCAAGCATTAATAACAGAAGTGAAATAAAAATTATAATCTGTGTAAGCCTACATACTTAGTCGTATCACAACCCTGCCAAGAGAAACGTGTCTCTAACAAATACTAACACAGCCGAGGCAAACACAAATATATAATATTTAAAGAAACAGTAAAAATACATTTGGGGCGAACGCTACCAGAAACTGTTTACTATACGTGCGGTTGCAACTACTACAAGTTCGCCTCCCCAACAGTTGAAATATAATACAACTCCTACTTCAGATCGGCTTTTCCATACGTGGGCTAAATAACAATACAACTCCTACAACAAAAATACTACATCTTCACTGATTCCATGCAATCGTAACAGAAATTATGAACAATTCGAACCTTTAATAACATATATCACAGAAATGGTTTACAGCGCAAAAAACTTATTTGGAATAAATTGTGTGTTTTAAAGATATCTACATTTTTTGTGTAATACGTTTTCATCTGCCGCTTAACGTTTACCAATTACATAATATTATACAAAATTTCTTCCAAATGAAGTGGACTTCACAGGATATTCCCAGAAAATTCAGGATATGCATCTTATTTGTCATGTAAATACATTTAATACTTGGTATTTTAATCAAAAACGTTAAAAATGTTCGAAATCCATTCCGTGTAATGGAAACTTGGGGGGGGGTTGAAAATCCTCGTGTCACATACTTGCAGGATATTTAACTTAAATGCCAAGTTTGGTACTTATCCGACTGTTCGTTTTTGAGTTATGCTGTTCACAGACACGCACACGCATACACACACACGCCCGCGCGCGCGCATACACGCGGAATTTTTTTCTAAAAATCTGACATGTTACACTCACATGACTTTCTCTACTCTTGTACAAACTATTTTTACAAACGCGTATTCTACATCTATTTCATGTCATTGAGATAAAAATTTAAAGAAACTCCCTTATTGCTAATTTTCTTGTAGGTGCAAGAGGAATATGGTAGTCAACATTTTCAAGTGCTGGTTGATATGTAAAGCATTTCGTTCTCTTTGCATGTCCAGGGCATAAAAAACGAATAACGAATTCCAATTTGAGAAAAAGTATAAGTATTGAAAAATTCAAAAAATAATAAGGAATATCCCGATAATGGTTGACTTCACACAAAAAATCTATATGACATAAATTGTGTGTTTTAACGTGCTCTACTTTTTTGTATAGAAAAGTTTTCTCTCTCTCTTACGGATTAACGGTTATGCAAAAGCCATTAAGCGAGAAGAGAACTAATAGGGACGTTCTCAGAAAATTCAAGATATACATTTTATTTGTCATGAAAATTTCTAAAATATATGACATTTTAATCAAAAAGTTTCATTTAAAGGGAAGTCTGGGGTGGGGAGATTTTCTAAAGATCTGCATGTCGCATATTTGAAATATCCTGAACCTAAATATCAAGTTTGGTATTTATCCGACTTTTCGTTACTGAGTTATGTTGTTCACAGACACTCAGACACACACACGGCGTTTTTCTAAAAGTGTTTTTTGTTTTGGATTCAGGAAACCTCAGAACATGTATTTCCGGTGAAATATCGGTATCAAATTTTGGGTGGAATGCAATACCTTCTCTACATACTATGTACGTGGTAGGCAAACTAAAAAAATAAAAATACTGTATTTACTATATACAATATACTATATACAAATTATTCTTACTAAACTTATTTTTCTATCTAGTACATTTTGATCCAAATAAACCTTTGAAAAAACAGCCACATTACACATTTTGTTACAGATACAAAGAGAACAGCGATAATCAATATTTAAGAACTGGACGCTATATGATGACCTTAAATTCCATACAATTCCATGCAATTGCGAGAAACAATTTTAATTCGAGGACACTAAAAAATGACAGGTATTGAACAATTCGAACTTTTAATAACGGATGTCTCAGAAACGGCTTATGCCACAGAAAAATTTATTTGAAGTAAATTGTGTGTTTTAAAGACATCTACATTCTTTGTATAGTATGTTTCCGTCTATCGCTTAACGTTCACCTGTTACATAGGATTATTAAAACTTACTACCGTATGAAGAGAACTTCACAGGTTATTCCCAGAAAATTTAAGATATACATTTTATTTGCCATGTAAATATGTTTAATATGTGGTACTTTATTTAAAATCGTTACAGCCTTTTTTAGAAAATCAAAGATTTCGAAAAATGCTCTATGTCAAGGTAGGATTTTCTTGAAAATCTTTGTGTCGCATTTTTGGAAGGTAGTGAACCTAAATAGCAGGCGACGTATTTATGCGACTTTTTGTTTTTGAGTAATGCTGTTTGCAGACACGCATACATAAAAGCAAACACAGAAAGACACACACACGAACCTTTCTCTAAAAATATTATTACAAATTCAGAGGATTTCAAAGTATGTATTTCCGGTGTAGTCTCGGTAGCGAATTACTTTCTCTACCTATGTACGTGTAGAGAAAGTAAAAGTAACAATTTTTTCAAAATTGTGATTTTTTTGTGAAAGCTATGGATTTATTCTAGAAAATATTTAAGAAAATATTTCTGAGAGTCCCTGTACTAAATTTCAAAATTGTATCCTTTATAGTTTCTGTAAAGGAAAACACTGTAAAGTTCTATTAAAAATAGTATAACCTCAGTTTAAAAATAGCTGATTCGTGAGGGATACTTATCAGATTTACAAAAAAGTTCTGTTGTGAATATAGCAGACACTGTATGAAATTTGGTGAGCTTATCTGTAGTAACCTAAGAGAAACTGTGTTTTACAAAAAGGGATACACTTTTGCTTGTTAATCACCTATCTCCCTTTAAGGTTTAGTGCGTAGAAGGGTTATGGAATAAACAATAACGGGTAGTAAAGTCATATGAATGTAATAATAAGTATAGTAACAGCATGGAATCCCTATACAGTGGTAATGGTTAGAGACAGCACTGGAGTCTCATATTTCAACTAGCTAGAGTAGGGCAGAGGGAAGTTGGAAGGATGTTTCACTTTCAGCTTGTTACGTATGGTGTAACTCCAAGTCCTGACTCTAGTTTGTTGTGTTCACAAAGTGCAGTTCAGTTTTATTTCCGTATGTCACTTGCAGTGCTGATGACCAACGGAGCAAGTTTGTTCCTCGCTAACTTTTGTGACTGATGCTGTGTGCCAACTGGACCACCAAGCAGGTGTAGGAAGACTTTAGCCTATTTAATTTATGTGGTTCATATACTTACTTTCTGTACCACGGCCGAGCGGGATGACTCAGGCGGTTAGTCTGTGGCCCGGATCGATTCCCGGCGACTCCGGGCCATGGGTGTTTCGTGGTTTCCCCGAGCCGCCAGGCTGGGATAGTTCATCTACCTCTACTCCTTTCCTGCAGCCATCCTCTTCCTTATCATCTGTTTCAGGACCAGACGACGGTGTTCAGCGGGTTGCGGCTGGGCGGTGGCTTGCACTTTGCAAAGGTTTCCTCCCTGTCATCGCTGGGATTCCGCTCCGGGGACCCTGGAGGTTGGTGGCTTGTGGGCAGAGACTGTGCGGCGTCGGATGCGTTCTATCTGGAAACGTTAGGGGCTCCGTCCATGCTTGCATCCGGATCCGGTCGCCCTTCGAGTCGCTCCCTCATCCTTCCCTCCCAGTGGTCACGTTGGAAGCACAATGGGCCGACTGGCCTGCGTGCGGTGCTCTACCTGATTTCGGGGGCCCCTCCTTTACCTTTCTGTACCACGTGCATACTAAGTAGAGAAGGTATTGAATTTTACCCAAAAATTAAATAGCAAGATTACAACGCACATATATGTTTTGAGGCCCCGTGAAAAAATGGAAAAAAAATCTGATGTGTTACACTCACATGACTTTCTCTACTCTTGTACAATCTAATTTTACAAACCCCTATACTGCTTCATGTTAATCGAGATATCGAGATGTCAATCTTATTGCTAATTTTCTTGTAGATGCAAGGGGAATATGGTAGCTTTTAAGCGATAATCAAATATTTTAACGCTGGTTGCTATGTGGCGCATTCCATTCTCTTTGCATGTCCAGGACATAAAAAAATGAATAAGGAATTTGAGAAAAAGTATAAGTATTGGAAAATTTAAGGAAATAACAAGCAATATCTCGAAAACGGTTCACTCAACAAAAGAAATGTATATGACATAAGTTGTGTATTTTAACGCGATCTACATTTTTTGTGTAGTAAAACTTTGTCTATCTCTTATGGTTTACTGGTTATGCAAAAGTCGGTCACAATGAAGAATACTTTTGGAGACATCCCAGAAAATTCGAGATATACATTTCATTTCTCATGACATTATCTTAAACATATGATATTTTCATCAAAATCGTTATAGCCATTTTTGAGAAAATTACAATTTTTGAAAAATGTTCCATGTAAAGGGTAGTCTGGGGTGGGGGAATTTTCTTGAAAACCTTCCTGTCGCATCTCTGGAAGATACTGAACCTAAATACCAGGTTTGGTGCTTATCCGACTGTTCGTTTTTGAGTTATGCTGTTCACAGACACACACACACACACAGATAAACACACACGGACATGTTTCCAAAAATGCTTTTTTTGGATTCAGGAGGTCTCAAAACATGTATTTCCGGTGAAATCTCGGTATCGAATTTTTGGGTGGAATGCAATACTTCCCCTACTTACTATACGTAGTAGAGAAAGTAAAAATACTTTCTCTAGCACGTAAATAGTAGGTAGAGAAGGTGTTGCATTCCAACCAAAAATTCCATACCAAAATTTTGAAGCCTTCTTAATTAAAATAAAGCTTTTACACAGACACACACGAACCTTTTCATGTTTTTATCGGATTCAGGGGTTCCCTACATATATGTGTAGGGGTAGAGAAAGTAATAAGCTTTAATAAGAATAATTTGTATACCAACTAATAAGCGATAGAGGGAGAAGAAATCATGTGAATGTAACATATTAGATTTATAGATAAAGGTACGCTGTGTGTGTGTTTGTGTGTGTATATGTATGAACGGCATAATTTAAAAATGATAAATCTGAATAATTTTAAATTTGGCATTCAAGTCCAGTATCTTCCAAAGATGCGACACGAAGATTTTCAAGAAAATCTTCCCACCCTGTCCATTACATGGAGCATTTTTCGAATTTTTTTTCTCAAAAATGGCTCTAACGATTTTCATTAAAATACAATATATTAATGACATTTAAATGACAAATAAAATGAATTTTCTGGAAATAGCGTATGAAGTTCTCTTCATTCGGAAGAAATCGTGTATGTTCTTATACAGGTTGTTTCAGGACCTCTGCTAGCCTTAAAATTCCATGCTGTTTCCATGACATCGCGTGATGCAACTGAATCTCGACAGGATTTAAACAAATCTTATGTGTTACACTCACATGACTTTCTCCACTCTTGTACAAACTATTTTTACAAATGCTTATTCTCCATATGCTTCATGTTAATCGAGATATCGAGATGAAAATCATATTACTAATTTTCTTGTAGATGCAAGGGGAATTGGTAGGCTTTAAGCGATAGTCAAATATTTTAAGAGCTGGTTGCTATGTGGAGTATTCCATTCTCTTTGCATTACCACGACCAAAAAAATTTCCATTTGAGAAAAAGTATTGGAAAATTTAAGGGAATAACAAGCAATATCTCGAAAATGGTTCACTCAACAAAAAAATGTATATGACATAAATTGTGTATTTTAATACGATCTACATTTTTTGTGTAGTAAAATGTTGTCTCTCTCTTATGGTTTCCAGTTATGCAAAAGTCGTTCACAATGAAGAATACTTTTGGAGACATTCCCAGAAAATTCGAGATATTCATTTTATTTGTCATGAAAATATCTTAAACATATGATATTTTAATCAAAATCGTTAGAGCCAATTTTGTGAAAATTAAAATTTTCGAAAAATGTTCCTTGTAAAGGGTAATCTGTGGTAGGGGGATTTTCTTGAAAACCTTCGTGTCGCATCTCTGGAAGATACTGAAGCTAAATAGCAAGTTTGGTGTTTATCCGACTGTTCGTTTCTGAGTTATGCTGTTCACAGACACACACGGACATGTTTCCAAAAATGCTTTTTTTTTGGGATTCAGGGAGTCTCAAAACATATATTTCCGGTGAAATCTCGGTATCGAATTTTTGGGTGGAATACAATACTTCCCCTACTTACTATACGTAGTAGAGAAAGTAAAAAAAAAAAGTAAATAGATATAAATAGAATGAAACTGCGCCATGCGTTGAGAAAGTATTAATAAAAGACACCACTCGAAAAGTAAACGAAAACCCCTATACCTATCGCAAGCAGGGCAATTTCTTTAGTGTTATTGCCAGCAATGAAAGCGATTGTGAATTCTCTCATAACCGCGTAATCTCCAAAGCAAGATTATGAATTGCAATTTAGGCACGGAGGATTTTGTCCAGCGAAGATTACAAACTGTTTCCACGCGATTGGTTTAAATGTATTGCTAAATTAGCTCTGGTGTTGTATGCTGTTTGAATTAGGACGCCATCCAAAAGCAAACTGGCTTGTAATTTCACAACTCGAAACACGTCTGGTATTAGACTGCGCTAATAAAGGAATGTAATTAGGGGCAACTTTTCCTCCTTACTGCAGAATATTCTACCATTATCATAAACATGTTAATTAGTCCATGAAACAGAAACATATGAATAGACCGTAAAATTATTTGTCTAGCTGGTAATTCTGTTCTTCTTTTAAGGATCTGTGCTTTAGTATGGAAATTAAAGCGGCGATGGTTCTATCCATAAACTAACTGACTTTAAACCGAGCCAGATAGCTTTACGGTAACGTGAGAGGTTCGGAATAAGTCCCGGGTTCGATTCTCGTTGACCGCCCACTCTAACCTTGCGTTCTTCGTGGTTTTCCCTGGTCCGTGGGGTGGTTTCTTATCTATCACAATTTCCTTTCCATCATTTCCGTTTCATTTCATTTCCTTCTCATCTTTCAGGTGTACTTCTAGGTTTCGTGGCGTTTGTCGGTGCCGGATAGTTGTCGCGGATGTTTGTTCAAAGGAATGTGTACCTCCCATAGACACTAGAGGGCTGATTGGTCGACGGGTCGTTCATCGTCCTCTCTGGGCAGCTCAGGCCGACGGGCGGGCCTGCAAGTTGGAACCCTTAAGGACTTCCGCGCGTCTTTGTGGCCTGTCTAGCCGCGGATTCTAGCCTCCTGTGGTTTCTTCGCTTCATTCCTTTCTCATGAAGAGTAGTAGCCACACTTGATCTATGTAGGTCGCAGTGAAGAACAAGTTGTCCTCCTCCGTTGCATAACCTGTAAATGACTTTAAATTGCTATATATATATATAGATATATATTGATGGATGAATTCTTTCAACGATTATTAGGTTAGAAGCATTATTTTTGTGTATGTTCTTAAGGTAAGTTTCTACTAAAATTCAGCTTAGTGAAGCTGAAAATATTTTAAATGAAAAATACGAGAGTGGTCAGAAAATAAGCTTACAGAGATTGCAGTGAAACGTAGATATTTTATTTCATACAACGAATACAGCCAACGGATAGTACATATCGTACCTAAACTACGTTACTTTTCGACATAGTCTGCATATCGGTTTAGGCGCTTGTCGCTTTGTGGGATGAGTTTAAATATTCCCTCCTGTCCTTGCGTGTTCAGCCACGTTGTCGCCAAGTGTTTCACCTCCTCTCTGAAGCGAATCGTAAGTCTCCTAGGTGCTCCTTCAAGTGAGGAAGAAGGTGAAAGTCACTTGAAGCGATGTTCGGGCTGTAAGGAGTGTGGTCGATGATATCTCAGCGAAACTGCTTCAACAGCATGGTGGTCTTCTGGGTTGTATGATGTCGCGCGTTGTCATAAAGGAAGATGACTCACTGGGTAAGAAGTCCTGGCTGTTCCCTTCTGATTGCTTCGCGCAATCGTGTAAAGGATTCAATTTAATTTTTAAATGGGAACCTATTATTAGGGTCAATATAAATTGACCCTAAAATGACCATCACAACGTTCTCCAAATGAAACACGATTAATGGCATTTACTTCCCCCATAATATCAAATATATTTAGGACATTTCTCTATATAGATAGCAAAGTAATAACACATAATTTTACCATATTGAAGATTACTATAAACATAAGCACAGTAATATTCAATAAAGAGTGTATATTAAGGTAGTTTTTCAATAATCCGATTATAAATATTGATTTTCTAATTTTTCTAGCCAGTAAGCCACATGTATATGCTAACCAAGGGCAGATTCCAAATACATACCTAAAGTTGTAACAGAATTGTCCAAATTTTCCTGTTTAATACTCATCAAAGTAGTTTTATTATGGTTTAGTTTAATGTTATTTGTATTGCAGTAATTCACAATAACATCATTAGCTTCATTTACATACTACATTCAGTGACATACTATTTCTATAGAACCTGCTAAAGCTTGATCATCAGCATAAATGCGGTCTATATAACAATCATTATTAATAATAGCAAGAAGATAGTTGATATAATGTTAATCGAGATATCGAGATGTTAAATCTTATTGCTAATTTTCTTGTAGGTACAAGGGGAATATGGTAGGTTTTAAGCGATAGTCAAACCTTTTAAGAGCTGGTTGCTATGTAGAGGATTAAATTATCTTTGCATGTCTAGGTCATAAAAAATTCTGATGTGCTACACTCACATCACTTTCTCTACTCTTGTACAAACTATTTTTACAAACGCTTATTCTCCATATGCTTCATGTTAATCGAGATGTTAAATCTTATTGCTAATTTTCTTGTAGATGCAAGGGGAATAGGTAGGCTTTAAGCTATAGTCAAATATTTTAAGAGCTGATTGCTATGTGGAGTATTCAATTTTCTTTGCATTACCAGGACAAGAAATTAAAATTTTCGAAAAGTGTTCCATATAAAGGGTAATCTGGGGTGGGAGGATTTTCTTGAAAACCTTCGTGTCGCATCCTTGGAAGATACTGAACCTAAATACCAAGTTTGGTGTTTATCCGACTGTTCGTTTCTGAGTTATGCTGTTCACAGACACACAGACGAAATGTTTCCAAGAATGCTTTTTTTGGATTCAGGGGGTCTCAAAACATGTATTTCCGGTGAAATATCGGTATCTAACTTTTGGGTAGAATGCAATACTTCCCCTACTTACTATACGTAGTAGGCTAGATAAAGTGAAAACGAAAAACTAATTCCCATTTGAGAAGAAGTATAACTATTGGAAAATTCAAACAAATAACAAGGAATATCTCGGAAATGATTCACCGGCAAAAAATTTGTATATGGCATAAATTGTGCGTTTTAACGAGATCTACATTCTTTGTGTGGTAAAAGTTTGTCCATCTCTCACGAAAGTGAGTTATGCAAAAGTCATTCAGAATGAGGAGGACTTTTGGGGACGTTCCCAGAAAATTCAAGATGTAGATTTCATTTGCCTTGAAAATATCTTAAATATATGATATTTTAATCAAAATCGTTAAGGCCATTTTAAGAAAATCAAAATCTTCAACAAATGTTCCATATAAAGGGTAGTCTGGGATGGGATTTTCTTGAATATCTTCGTATCGTATCCTTGGAAAATACCTCAAGTACCAAACTTGGAATTTATACAACTCTTCGTTTTTTAATTCTGCTGTTCATACACACACACATGGACATGTTTCAGAAAATGATTTATTTGGATTCAGGGCAGCTCAAAACATGTATTTCCGGTGAAATCTCGGTATCGAATTTTTGGATGGATGCAATACTTCCCCTACTTACTATACGTAGTAGAGAAAGTAAAAAAAAATCTGATGTGTTACCTCACATGACTTTCTGTACTCTTGTACAAACTATTTTTACAAACTCTTATTCTCCATCTATTTCATATTAATCGAGATAAACATTTGCAGAAACGATCTTTTGACATGCAAAGAGAATTACAGTTTACACATAGCGACCATTCTAAAAATATTTGACTATCGCTTAAGGCGTATTACGTTCCCCTTGTTCTGTATTTGCAAGGGCAATATAGAGATACAGTAGCCTTTAAGCATAGACATATCTCTTAATAGCTGATTGCTATGTGCGGCACCATTCTCTTTGCCTGGGATTAATACCCTTTGCATATTCAAGACAAAAAATCTGAGTAGTTACACTCACATGACTTTCTATACTCTTGTACAAACTATTTTTACAAACGCTCATTCTCCATATGCTTCATATTAATCGAGATAACGAGATTTTAATATTATTACTAATTTTCTTGTAGATGCAAGGGAATTGCTAGCCTTTAAACGATAGTCAAATATTTTAAGAGGTGGTTTCTATGTGGAGTATTCCATTCTATTTGCATTACCAGGACAAAAAAAATGAATAACGAATTTGAGAAAAAGTATAAGTATTGGACAATTTAACGGAATAACAAGCAATATCTCGAAAATGGTTCACTCAACAAAAAAAATGTATATCACATACATTATGTATTTTAACGCGATCTACATTTTTTGTGCAGTAAAAGTTTGTCTATCTCTTATGGTTTATCAGTTATGCAAAAGTCGTTCACAATGAACACTTTTGGTGACATTCCCAATAAATTCGACATATAGATTTCATTTGTCATAAAAACATCTTAAACATATGATATTTTAATCAAAATCGTTAGACATTAAAATGTTATGAAATGTTCCATGTAAAGGGTATTCTGCGGTAGGGGATTTTCTTGAAAACCTTCGTGTCGCATCTCTGGAAGATACTAAGTTTGGTGTTTATCCTACTGTTCGTTTCTGAGTTATGCTGTTCAGACGCACACACAGAAACACACACGGACATGTTTCCATAAATGCTTTTTTTGGATTCAGGGGGTCTCAATATATATATTTGCGATGAAATCTCGGTATCGAATTTTTGGGTGGAATACAATACTTCCCCTACTTACTAAACGTAGTGGAGAAAGTAAAAAAAGAAAAGAAAAAAGGAAAAACTGCATAACAATGTTTCTGAAACCATAAAATTAGTGTTAATTCACATACTCTGGTGTCGGAACATCCAACAGACCTAAACCATGTTGACGATGGTGATGAACAGAGAATTAAGCATGCCGACTTCATCATTCCATTGTTCATACCAGTACATTTCGGTAACATACTAAAGCCTCCTGATAATTATATGTCTTCGCCTATTTCTGCGAATTCTATAAGCAGAAACGGAAGGGAGAGATTTGTGTGACAACCTACAAAGTTTCAAGCGGCATCCCATTTAATTATAAAGTTTAGCAGCCAAACATAGACAAGGGTGATGTTTTCTTCATTACCAGTTAATCAAAAGCAAGACACGCCAAGACAAAAGTTTCCTCTCTAAGGAGAAGAAAGGAAGGCGAATGGGATATACAGTAGAAACAGAGGATTAATTCCATTCCTCCGTTCCATTTACGAAAATTTCGTTATCTTTGTTTCTCCCTTGTCAAAGTGCTACGAGTACAAAGCAAGAAAACAAAAGGAGTGTGTTCATAAGTGCGTATCCACTTTTAATCCTAGCTCATTTCGCAATGCAATATGGCGGTTTTTTGAAGGAAATTTAGGTTTTTTGCTACTGTTTATTGATATACGTGAAGCTGCAGGAAGAGAATTGAATAAAAACTCGCTCATTGCACAATTGCTTCAAGAGAGACGAGAAACAGATATATCGTAAACCAAAATCAGGCAACTGACGTATCACAGTCGTGTGGTGTAGCACCATTTCTGAAATACTTAGAAAGGGATACGGAGGAAAGGGAAGTATAGACTTTGTGCCTTAAGGGAATGGAACATCAAAAATACTCTTTGTCTAAAGTTTCAGTGTTACGTAAACAATGTACGCCTTATGCTTGCCTTTCGATATATATATATAAGTTTTTTTAATTTTTAAGATATTGAGCTTCAAACATTAATGTTATTGTAATATTTCTAATGTTCCTCACGGTGAAATTTTAAAAATAATATTTCTTTTAAATAGTCGAGTCATTTATCTTGTCATAGCGCACAAAACTGTCATTATTTTTCTGATACTTTTAGTTCAAAAGAAAATAATTTTTCAACTTTGTAATTCTAAATGTCTATTTTTGCAGGTCTTTTAATTTAAAAGTTTTCGCAATATAAGAATTGCTTCATTTTTAATTGCTAGTTTTTTATTTTTTTTATTTATTTAGTTTTTTGGAAAGCACATGAAAAGTTGCAGAAGAAAATTCTGTCGCGTGAGAAAAAAATTTCGAGAATAAAGATCTAAAAGAAAAGCTTAAAATTCATTAGTTTTCATTCAAGATTGTCAGTTTCTGGAATATAAAAATATCAGCAAAAAGGAGAACAATGGGTTTATTCTAGGAAAAAATAACACATAAGATCAAAAAAGTGATGGGAAATAAAATATGCACCCCCTTGGCTGCCTCTTACTTGATTACCTATTCTAAAGCAATTCTAGGGAAAGATGCAAGAGTTCAAAGGAAACCACAGACCAAGGCTAAGGGATAACAGGTAATTCTTGTGTGAAGACAAGGAATACCCCCCAAAGCATTTATTATGTAGAGAAATCAATTCGTAAGTTCTGGGTTTGTTAGACTTACCGGTCAGGTACTTGGCAATCATAACATGACAGTACAAAAATTAACTCGAGCGTAATGCACTGAAATTACCAGTGTACAAACTGTTTGCTCAGAATATTCTCCTCATTCTCCTAATAGGAATAAACTGCTTAACAAATCCCCGTGAGGCAATAAATAAATTACATACAAAGTAACCCTGAATAAAGTCTAGAAATATGATCAATTAATTATTCCAGATAAAATAACAATTTCATAAACCTTGGCAACATTAACAATTTCAATAATCAGCCCCTTTAACACGTTGCCCATAATCTCCCAGGTTACAAATATATGAATATTAGAAGCACAATTAAATAAAAGCATTTTAAGATACTTAAAATAATTCAAGATTCACAGGAGAATTAACGAGATTACTTAATGGTCATGTGTTCCAGATTAATCGTATTAATACTGTTATACACCGGGGTGAGGCCGAAAGGTTTGCAGCTAAAATTTAGTTACCCCGGCATAAACATTGGGGGACGTAGACTCAGAGGCGGCGAAAGATACCAAGAATTTGCTGCCCAAAGCTAAAGCGGTAGTGGGATCTTTAGAACATAAAAATACATAAATTCACATCTAACTCTGATTTATTATAATTAACATGGTGCCCTCCATTATACACAAAAGGTTACAGACGGACACGGGGGGGATGCCCCACGTACACACACCCATCTCGCACACGCAACCAAACACTCATAAGACCTACACTAAACTGACGCTATTGACTAGACCCACGCTCTCAGACAAGGCTCTTCCCTCAATTGCATTTACCCCCCTGACTAGGAATTGGAGGGAATTACCACGCCGGACAAGAATTCAAAGTTACAAACAAAATAATTAGTACAACAATATATTATACACAGCAATAATGTGTTCGACGTGACAATGCACACACATCGCTACAACACTTATGGCGAGTTACAAAGGAAAAAGCAAATCTTGACAGTGGCTACGTTAAATTTCCCCAACTATATAACGGACGGCAAGCAGGCAGGCAGGCAGGCAGGCCAAGCCTGATGAAAAAATATACCGGTCAGAAGCCCTCTAGGCAAGAGCAAATTTCATAGTTAACAAGCCGTTCGGAAACTCACCAAAGTTGTAGATGTATCCGCTGGCATAGGTAAAGAAAGATTCCTCGCCCAACGTGAAGCGCCAGGCGAGGCAAGCTAGACCAAAACCGAAGCACAACCCGCGGATAAATATTAAATTACGAAGAATGTAAGGCCAGCTGACGTAATCTAAAGCAATAATTGAACAATTAAGTAATTTCAACTATCTGATCTGCGTTATTTCATTACACTACAATAATAATATTATGAACAAAAGAGTAACATTTCAGCGTATCTGCGGAACTTGAAGAGACATTTAAGAAAAAGACAACAAAGAAACGCTCCAGGGGCCTCCTAATAATCCTTTGTTGCGATATTTGCGTCTTTAAACTGTGATGTATTTGGTTATTTCGCCTACGCTGCGTGATACTACTTTTGACCTATAAAAGAAAGTAATGGTTGATTTTCAACCCATTATGGATGTCTGTTTGTACCAGCGTATTGTATGGAATTTATTGTTATGTTTTTATTACTTATACTTATTTTAAACATTTTCAGGAGATTATTAGCTTAAAGTTAATCGCAAGTTAATCTTTGCCGAGAGGCTAGATTTGTTTCTTCATTAACTGCCAATCGAGCGGGAGGATCAGGGCTAACGTCTGTGGCCCGCATTCGGAAGGTCTCGGGTTGATTCCCGGTGGCTGCCCACTCTGATCATGTGGTTATGCTCTGGTCACCTAGGCTAATGCTGGGGTGGCGTATTCTACTACGATTCCTCTTTTCCCTCATTTCCACGTCATTTCATATGTCAGGTAGTGTCTTCAGGTTCCGTAGTAGTGATGGCCAGATGGAATGGTTGGTGCGCTTTGGAAAGATTCCCCCCCTCCGCCAACGACAGGGTGCGGTGGCCTGTCTGCAAGAGCCGTTTCATTGCCCTCTCGCGGTACTGCGAGTCTACTGGCGAGAGCGGGTGTTTCGTACTGGAAATCATAGCGACCTCCATACCTCTCTGCTACGGAGCTGGACATCCTTAGGCTCCTTTACTTCATCCCTGTTTCCCAGGGGTTGTAACCCCAATAGATCTAGGTATTCCCTTCCGGTAATTACATCCTACAGTAACTGTCACCTTTCAAAGTGACCTCCTTAATTAAAGCCTCTACTTTCTATACCCATGATTGTGACTGTTGGAAGATAAGTTATATTTCGCCCAATTCAATATCAAGATTGCACTCAAAATACGAACTTTGAGATCACCTACACCTAAAAGATCAGAAACGAAAATTCGGATAAATACTACATTTTATATCTCTGAAGGATACAATGGGAACATTTTCAGGAAATTAACAACCCCAAAATATCTTCTATATTGTAACAAATGAGAACACCAGTTGCTGCTAAACACTCTTTAAGTGTCACTCAGGTGCTCAGAGTAGCACAAACTTGTACTTGAGACACTTTTGACACACTATCATAACAGAACACAACTCATCCGTCGAATCCAATCACATATGTACGCTGAGTCTCAAGTTAACTGCACTCGGCAATGTCTACTTTAATTATCCAAACTCTTGGACTTCTTGACGGCACTTAACTTCTAAACTCTAACTAACTGAATCCCACGCACGGACCCTTATACAGGTCTCGCTTACAACGCGGACTGTTCTAGAAGAGAAAGTTTTTCGAAACGGTCCAAAGGAATCCTCTGAAGCAGGGAAGCGGCACATAATGGGCTATTGTTCCGTACGTATATTGTTCTAAAGGGCGGTGGAGGGCCGGGCCGGTTGCACTTACCGGCGATCCGCGCGCACGGCCACAATGTGGAAAAAAAAGTATCTGTTTTCTTATTTTCTCAAATTTGGCTCTAACGATTGTGATTAAAATATCATAATATATCTCAAATATTGGAATGAAGGGTAATATATACAAAGAGAGCGTGAAGTTCTCATTTTTACTGAAAGAAAGTAATTAAAGTAAATGTTTTGTAAAAAGTGATCGTTTTATTTATTTTAAGCAATAGACATCTTTTAAAATATTTTATGTTGCATGTTAATGTTTTCCCGCTATAAGGGCGCCTCTTTTTCTTCGTAAGAGCTGGTCACTAGGACTTAGGACAAATATTTTAATATTATTTGCGCATGCTGTATGTACCTAAACACGTATTCTTGATTTTAGGTTTGAAACCATTTCTAGGCAATCGTTCATGGATAGAAGAGTCAGGGTTTATTTGAATAATGTATATATCTAAGAGTTATCTATAAAGTGTTTTTCTATACACCACAGAAGGTTCTTGTCAGCTTCTCTTGAGCTTGGAGTTAGGCATTATTTGATTTCCGCTGTTTGTATTCTCTCTTTGGTACAATGATGATTTGGGAATAAAGAACATAAATTGTATATTATGAAAGTGAGTGGGACTATTTGCTTTATTCGTAAATTAGCGTAATTAATGTATACCAAAATTATAAAAAAGCGGTGTGTATGTGCGCGCCTTAAATCACTGAACTGATAGTTATTTCGCTATTGAAAGGTGAAGTAGAATTGTTATTAGGAGTTTGTTGATGTTTGCACGAATGGACGTCAATTTTGAAGTGGATTGTTTGTTACGTAATATGCTGCTACGTATGAGAAGCCGATTTGAAGATGATGTATTTTAATTGTTAAGCTCCAAGTTTAAAAAATATTATATTAACTTTGCTATTAAACTGCTTCTATAGATAGTATTTATATCTAATGCTTGCCCCAGCTGCGTCAGTATTGTTTTAGAGACACGTTTCTCTTAATCAGGGCGTGGTGCGACAAGAATGTAGGCTTACACAGATTTTAAGTTTAAAATCACTTCTTTTTATTAATCCTTGACACACATTAAATAGCACTACACTGATATCAAGAGCTGTGAGATTCTTTAATTTAATACTTGCACTTTGTTAACGCGTATATAATTTCATCTTCCAAAATTTAATATTCATGAAATTGTCATTAACAAAGCAAAATCCCCAACTCGATTAGATAAAGCAGTTAATATCCCCATGCACCAAAAATAAAATATAATGTTCCAATATCTTTATGATTTGTTCAGAATAATCATTATACATAATTTTCGTTTCACACGAATACGTAATATTTCTTTAGAGAACACATCTTCCATTCGGTCACCACCAAGGTCTGGGCAACTGAACATATTTCAACCGTCCAAACCCGTTAACTTCTGTATTTCAAGTCTCTGATTGGCTAATCCTAGTCCAATAGAATACTTGCATTTTATTAAAGCTTTTCCTGTCAGTTGATTGGCTATTTTTAAACTGTCACAAAATTTACATTATTGCTGCCCTAATCATGATTAGTAACATTTAAACTCTCAAACTCATTATTGCCTCAAGGTTACCTCACTGTTAGCAACTTTAAACTTATTATTCTCACAGCTCTTACATTATTAAGTTACATAATGCATTCACATAACATTATTGAACATATTTACAATAATATAAGCATATGCAATGAGTGTTACATAAATTTTAATAAATTATTACATACATATTGCTTCAAGGCGGGATGTTATTGAATTTACATATTATATAATTTAATTGAAATTATTCAAGTGTTAAAAATACTGCCTCAAAAGCACTGCTCTTCCCGACGGACAGAGAATATAAGAAGACGTTATGATTTAAATTGTTAAATGACTAAAAGACTAAAAAGAAAAAAAAATCTCTGTGATGCACTTGCATGACTTTCTTTATCTTGTAGAAACTATTCTTAAAAACGCTTATTCTTTATCTACTTCATATTAACCAAGATAAACATTTGCAGAAACTATTATTGCCCATTTTCTTGTAGGTGCAAGGGAAATATGTTAAGCTTTAAGCGATTGCTTACTATATGTAGTAGAGAAAGAAGTAAGATACAAGACGCTTTCCAGATGTCCTGGATTCGAATCCGGGGAATTTTTGTCTTGGATTAGAATCATTCTTTACTCTCCGCAGAGTAAGAATACGGGAGTGAATATCAATTTGGTACCCCGCAAATAAATAAACAATCGATCATAACCTACAATTTGAGATACTAGCACAAAAGCAGTTTCGTAAATCAAATCCCTTGATATCATCACAGACGTTAAGGAGGGATATACAAATGAAAACTTAAAAAAAGAGAAAAAAGAAAAAGAAAATATAACGGATATTTTCATTCCAGCAATGCACATATATGTATGTATATATATATATATATATATATATATATATAGCAACTAAGAAAACAGAATTTACAGTAAAACAAAGACAACGCGTCTGCTTCTGTAGTCGAGTGGTACAGCGTTCTAGCTGAACAAAGAAGTCCCGGCTTCGATCCCAGACGGAGAATCTGTCTTTAACCTGAATAACTACCTATTCTCCACAGAACCTCAAATTGTGAATGACTAGGGGTGTGTTTAATTGTAATAATTAATAAAAACCCAACTTAAGAGGAAAACCTACAGTTCATTGAGGAAAGTCGCCACCATTGTTTCTCAAATAAAGGGTCCTAATGTCACCTCAGAAAACTAAATAAGGTTTGTTAGAATTTATGGGTAGAATGCAATACCTTCTCTATCTATAAGGTACGTGGTAGAAAAATAATTAGATGTATTTAGTGATTATTATGTTGATGCACGCGAAAGCGAAGAAAGTGTTTTTTCACCAGCCATTTGATTACTTTAAGAAGTTTCTACAGAAATAAAATGTAAAAAAGAAACATTTATTTTAAACAATGTTTTGACTATCGATTTAATGCTAGCTGTTTGACAATGTTATAGCTTTAAACAATGAACAGATATAACATTTTTAACCATACGATCCTGTATTAAGGTTACTTAATGGCAAGTCTGTGCTAAGCGGGAGGAACCTTTTCTTTATTACTTTCTCTACTACGTATAGTAAGTAGGGGAAGTATTGTATTCCACCCAAAAATTCGATACCGAGATTTCACCGGAAATATATGTTTTGAGACCCCCTGAATCCAAAAAAAGAATTTTTGGAAACATGTCCGTGTGTGTGTCTGTGTGTGTGTCTGTCTGTCTGTGTGTCTGTCTGTGAACAGCATAACTCAGAAACGAACAGTCGGATAAACACCAAAGTTGGTATTTAGGTTCAGTATCTTCCAGAGATGCGGCACAAAGGTTTTCAAGAAAATCCCCCAAACCCAGATTACCATTTACGTGGAACATTTTTCGAAAATTTTAATTTTTTCAAAATGGCTCTAACGACTTTGATTAAAATACCATATCTTTGAAATATTTTTATGGCAAATGAAATGTATATCTTGAATTTTCTGGGAATGTCTCTAAAAGTATTCTTCATTGTGAATGACTTTTTCATAACTGGTAAACCATAAGAGATAGACAAAGGTTTACTACACAAAAAATGTAGGTCGCGTTAAAATACACAATTTATGTCATATACATTTTTTGTTGAGTGCACCATTTTCGAGATATTGCTTGTTATTCCGTTAAATTTTCCAATACTTATACTTTTTCTCAAATGTAAATTAATTTTTTTTGGGGGGGTCCTGGTAATACAAAGAGAATGGAATACTCCACATAGCAACCGCCTCTTAAAATATTTGACTATCGCTTAAAGCCTAGCAATTACCCTTGCATCTACAAGAAAATCAGCAATAAAATTAACATCTCGATTAACATGAAGCATATGGAGAATAAGCGTTTGTAAAAATAGTTTGTACAAGAGTATAGAAAGTATGTGAGTGTAACACATCAGATTTTTTTAAGTCCCATTTATACCTCGCTTTTAACTATAGTGGTCTTATCGACAGCATTTCCTTTGAACATGTTATTCCTATAGGAAATGGTGTTAACTCTGGGAAACTTTGGGATTTATTGTTAGACCAGACTCTTGGAACGATACGGAATAATCTTGGCTAGAGAAAAATTTCTACCCACAGCCGGAGATCAACCCGGAATGCCCATACAGCAGGCGGGTGCTCTAGGCCAAATGAAAAATTTGTCCTTGTAGGAATTCTCATATCAACATTCTTACAAACTATAGCGCGGAGTAACACAGTGGTTTCGTTTCCAGCTCTCATACACTCATACTGATTATCCGGAGTTCGATTTCCGACTTTGGGGTGGCAACTTATCCACACTTTCGTCTCTGATTTACTAATCTGAACTATCCCGAAGTGGTTCGTAGTCCACGGTAAAAGCCGTAGGCCCTCTCATTTTACCACCATCTTCATCATCACACTACCTTCATCGTAGGTAACGGATTCCACCCGCTGGGTACTTTCACCTAAGAAATGAGTCCAGTAAACGCTTGGTGGAATGAGGTAACCCCGAAGGTTATAGGCCATGTATGGGGAGCGTTCGAGACGACGACATTTTAACAAACCACAACCTTGTAGGAATTCACGAAACTCGGCCTGGTTATCAAGGAGGCTTTACGAAATAGCAGTTAAACGGGCTAAAGGGGAGATTTACCACAGCAGTCCTCTAGTTTATTGTAATAATTTCGCCAGATAAGCCTGCTAGTCTCTGGGGAAATTTCCTTGCCTTTGACAACAAACGCACGCATTTGCTCATTGATGTTACATTGGGAAATATTCCTTAAGAATCCGGGCACAAAAGAGTTTCCGGCAGCATGTTCTGTGCGATCAGCCGTTAAAAGCAAGTCTGTACTTGACTTTGAGTTGGGAGTCTATAATCTGCTAAATTCGAGCCTAAGGAACTTCTCAAGACATAGCAAAAACAGCTGCGTACCAAGAAAGGGCTTCCTTTAGAGGGAATCTGCGTGCGATAGACGTCCCGTCAGACACATAAAGGCACATAATAGAGGCAACCTAGGCGCCAGGACATGAATACAGTGCTGCCGCTCCTTGGTTAATTACTGTATCAGCCTCAAAGCGCGATGCGTTGTTATAAGCATCGTTCTATGAATTACTTGTTTCTTTTGATTAACTTTTTAGAAACTACTCACCGTGAACACAAACTTTTACTTCAAGTCAAACTTTTATCATGCTCCTAATTAGGGTAATCCAAGTTCTGTATGCGGTATGTGGGTAAATTCTGACAGTCCCTAACCTTATAACTCATATTTTCAAAATATTAATGTTTCCAGTAGCAACTACAGAGAATAAAATTTCATGTGTCACAGTTTCGTAAATTCCTTAATGTTATTGTAGCATTCATATAAATAAGTAATTCGTCTAATTAAGTTACGTATGTTACCTTTTCTACTACGTATAGTAAGTAGGGGAAGTATTGAATTCCACCCAAAAATTCATTACCGAGATTTTATCGGAAATACATGTTTTGAGGTGCCCTGAATCCAAAGAAGCATTTTTGGAAACATGTACGTGTCTAACTGTGAACAGCATAACTTAAAAATGAAGATTCAGATAAATACCAAACTTGGTATTTGAGTTTGGTATCTTCCAAGGATGGAACACGAAGATTTTCAAAACAATCCGGCCACCCAAGACTATCCTTTACATGAAATATTTTTCGAAAATTTTGATTTTCTCAAAAATGGCTCTAAGAATTTTGATTAAATTATTATGAGTTTAAGATATTTTTATGAAAATGAAATGTATATCTTGAATTTTCTGGGAATATCCCAAAAGTCCTTTTCATTCGGAATGCTTGCGAATAGCTGGTAAACCGAAAGAGATACACGAATTTTTACTTCACAAAAATGTATATCTTGTTAAAACACACAATTTATGTAATATACGTTTCTTTTTTCCAGTGAACCATTTCCGAGATATTCCTTGTTATTTTTTTGAATTTTGCAATACTTATACTCTTTCTCAAATGGGAATTCTTATTCTTTTTTTATGTCCTGGACAGGCAAAGAAAATGGAATGCTCCACATAACAATCAGCTCTTAAAAGATGTTGACTATCGCTTAAAGCCTTACATATTCCCCTTGCACCTACATGAAAATTAGTAAGTTTCTGCAAATGCTTATCTGGATTAACATGAAGTAGGTGGAGAATAAAGGTTTGTAAAAATAGTTTCTACAAGAGCAGGGAAAGTTATGTGAGTGCAACGCATCAGATTTTTTCTTTGTTTTTGTTCCGTTTATCCCCGCCCTTATCTACAATGGTCATATCGGCGGCCTTTTACCTTCGGAACATAGCTAAATCTGGATTTCTCTGGATTTATGCATTAGATCAGACAACATCCACACTCTCATTCATGCTTCCAGACTCTGGGGAGAATAACAAATATTCTTGTCTAGAGAAAAAGGCTCACCTCCTAGGTGGGAATCGAACTCGGGACCTCTCGCACAGTAGGTGCTCCACCCATCGAGCTACAGGTCTAGCCTTTCACGGAATGTCTTTCACTACAAATAGTTTCAAACCATATGACTGTATGCACGATAGGAAACAAAGGGAACCACCGCTAAGTGTTCGTACACTGTAAGTCAACCTTTTTGTGTATTAATAGTGCGCGGCAAAAGGTGCTTTCTCTCTGTCCCATGACAATTCAACTTAGGAAAAGTTTGCAACAAGTATGTCCCAAACGGCTAACACTGTGACAGAAGTTATTTGATATATAGGGTGCTTTATGAACAACTGACACATTTATTTCGTTAATTGTTTCAAAAGAGTTATGCTAGCGTCAACTTATTATTCCTGAAAGGCGGAGGAATTTTGGGAGATTATTTACCTCTATAGCACATGTTGAAAATGTCCTCCATTCTGCATAAGGCACAAGTTACTGGCCACTCGTTGGAGGACTCTGTTGTCAATAGTTTGAATCTCCTGTGCAATGTTGTGCTTCAGATCGTCCAACGTCTTGGAACGTGTGGCATAAACCCTGTTTTTTAAGTAAACCCATAGAAAGAAGTCCGGCGATGTCAAATCCGGAGATCTCGGTGGCCACAGGAAATTATCCGGTCTCTAAGAAACTTGCATGGATTCATTTTATGTATGGCATGTAGCGCCGTCCTGCTGAAAATATCCTTTACTCAGCTCTAAATCGTCTAGTTGCTCCGGAAAGTCCATGAAAATACATCGGTACTCTGCAGTGTTCACATTGTTTTTTAAAAAGAATGGTCCCACTATTCTCTGTGTGATATTGCGCACAAAACTACAACTTTAACCGGGTGTATAGGTGCTTCATGCATAACATGTGGATTTTCGCTGGCCCAATAGCGTGAGTTACTTGAGTTCACATAGTTTGATAAATGGAACCATGCTTCATCTGTGAACCATGTGATGGGTAATATGGCAGGATTTTGCACAATGAACGCCTGAAACCAATGACAATAATTCAGTCGTCTATCCTTATCTGGTTCCTGTAACTGATGGACAACCATAATCCTATACGGCTTTAGGCCTGCACTTTTCACAGCTCTCTGACATACTGAGTACCTGTTCCTGTCTCCTGCGACAAACGTCTTAATGATTTTTTGGATGAGTGATCCAGTCGTGCTCTTACGTCAACAACAACCTGGGAAGCCTAGATGAACGAGTTTTGTTTTTTTCACTCACCAGAGATCAGTTATTTCCAATTTGTTTACCAGTCCCAGTATTGTGTTTCTTTGGGGAGGATTCTGAATATCACATTCTCTCGCCCTTTGAGTAGCTGTAATTGAATTCATAATCTAGTATTGCTTTACAAGGAAGAGTCGTTCATTTAATGTGTTCCCCATTTTCTCGTTGAACAAAACCTCAAAAACAGTTGCCGACAATAAAACTAGCAATTACGAATAAATCAGTAACATCGGTGGATTTAGTGAAAGGCAATGGAAACTCCAGAACATTGTACTTAATTTGGTGCTAAAATTGGAGCACTGAATGAATTTCGAACAGAATAATTAAAGAAAGAAATGTTACAGTTCTTCATAAATCAACCTGTAGTATGTATACTTATATAAACCGCATTTTTCGCGCGTAAGGTTTTATTGTTTATGGTTTACCATTCACGTAAATTTTGCGTCGTTGTAAGGTTCCCGTTCCCAGCCACAGACTGTGTGTGGGGTCAGGCCCACCCATAGGACTATGGACTTTTCATCCCTGCATATTACCGGTTCCCAGTTAGTATCGTGATGCATTTCAGGAGCTACGTTAGGTAGCGGTCTATAGGTAAAAAAGGCAACAGCACTGCGGTTGCGGGAAGCATCGTGCTGACCACATCATCTTCCTGTATCCTTTGGATGATTGTCCACCTCTGCGTATGTGATTGGTTGAGCTCAGGGCCGCTATTTCACAAATTAAAATATTATAAAATTATACTAAATTCGTTGAATGAAGACTTCAAAAGTAATTTACAGAAAATTAAAATATTAAAACAGTGATAAAATATGATAAATATGTGGCACATAAATATGATTTACTTGAGGAATGTTTCAAAAATAAAAAAGGAATACCTAATATTTTCCATGTCAAGGGTTGTTTGATGTAGGGAGTTCTCTTGTGCGTTGAGACGAAAGGAGACTGCCATAAAAATGAGGTAATTGTAAGTTTTTATTGTAGTTATAATGGCCCTAAAAGATTCTGTGAGGGTACTTATTGACTTACCCTCGTATTTGTGCAAAATGCATTTTGTATTTTATTTACACTTGCGCTTTAGATGAGGGCCATTAATTCATTTCATAGTATTTGCCTGCAGAATTACAAAGTATGCATTCACCAGCAAAAATGTATTTTGATAATTTAGCTTCCATTTTAACTGGTTTTCACTAAACAAATATTATTTATAACTGTAATATCTATAGTTACAGTACATAAACCTTAAACTGTTTTGTATAGCAATTGTTTCATTAATATAATATATTAATGGCGTATAATAACAAGAGATAGCTGTTAAATAACGGGAAACCACAAGCATAGCAATGAAGTATTTTTTTTCTTTTCCTTCGTTCATAGTTTATAAAAGTGCTTCATATTTTGCGGGCCTGCCAACATGTATAATTATCACCCGCAAACCCACAATTGGAAAACTGCTCTATATTGCACGCGCAAGGACATTGGTCACAGCCTGTGATATCTGAAATTTTTAGAATGTCGTTTTTACTCTACAAATTAAATCAGTTTTTATTTGTCAAATAATGTTTTCCGAAATAGAGAATTCAGAATAAAAACATCTGGTGAGATTGAGGCAGAATTTGTAACACTTAAATAATATCAGTCTAATTATATAATATTAAATATAGTAATAGTCCGCCTTAATATATAATATATATATATAAAATGTATGTAACAGTCATTACATCTTGTTTATATTATTATGTACATGTATAATAATGTTATCTGAAATATTACGCAATTTAACAATGTAGGGGCTGTGAGAATAGAAGCAAATACCTTTCGTAGCAAACAGAATTATAAAGTAGAAGCCGAAAGTTGGTAACAATGAGGTAACCTTGAGGCAATAATGAATTGGAAAGTTTAATAATGTTACTAATAGTTCTTGGAACATTAATGTTATATTTAAAACAGTTTTTAAATAGTCAATAAAAACTAGAAAAGCTTTAAGTTAAATAAAAGTATTCTATTGGAGTAAAATTAGCCAATCAGAGACTTGAAATATAGTAAAAGTATAAATTTAGGCGGTAGAAGCCAGACGCTAGAAGATAGCGTAGCCAACCGGACGCTACTAGACAGCGTTCCCGAGCAGTTCGATACGTATTCAGTGTGAGATATAAATATTTATTGCCGCGAGAATAATATAAAGTTTACATGTTAAAAAAGTGCAATTAATAAATAATCTCATAGCTCTACAGTAGGATACATCAGTGAAGTGTTATTTAATCGTGTGAAAGATTAATAAAAGGAGTGAAGCAAAAATTATAATTTGTGTAAGCCTTCATTCTTTAGCCGCACCACCCCCTGCTAAGAGATACGTGTTTCTGCAATACTGACGCAGCCGAGGCAAACATAAATATATAATATTTAAAAAAAAACATTAAAATACAAAGTTGATTTTTTAAAAGTGGGGCGAAGGTCACCGAAAAACTAAAACGTGGGGCGAAGGCCACCGGAAAGTTTATATCGTACGTGGGGCTGGAACTACTTCAAATTGGTGCCCAAAGGGTGGTGCAAATAACGTAAAGATACTCTACTTCAAGATGTATTCATATGACTTTACCAAAGACAAATTCAAAATATATTAATTATACCTCTATAATCTCCTATTCATACAAACACTGACCCTTCTCGCTACGTTACCTGCAATATACATGGTGTTTCCGTATTCCCGTTCATTCTTGAAGCTATAACTCACAGTTGTGAACCGCGTGCCGGTAATGTTGGTATATTTACAGGAATGGTACAAATTTTAACCACTTGCAAGTTGTGGCTCTATACAAACGACAGTATGTATTGCGACTATAAAACTGCGCAGACAGCGGGATTCAAGCTCGGAACCTCTTCTTTAGTAACCCGCCGCCTTAAACACCACTTAACCAAAGCAAAGTTGCGAATGTAGTAGATCAAAGAAATTGTCTAACAATCTTGAAATATGTGATTAATGACGCACAAGAGTATTATTATTATTATTATTATTATTATTATTACTACTTTTCGGCTATTCTTGCTTCTCTTCTCCTGACCTCTATTTGATTTCTTTCCATCACAAGTGCTTATCATGGAGAGACATTTGAATATTATTTCCTTATAGCTTAATTTCAAACAATTCATTGGTCAAAAAATATACGTATAGTTGATGTTTAGAAAGACTTTGTGTTTGCAATATGGGATGTTTGGAAAACGACTAACGCCACGAAAAGATTTGACACAAATTGTGTATTTTAATAAGCTCTACATTTTTCCTGTAGTAAGATTTTGTCTGTTTTTAGGATTTCCTTTTTGTACAACGTTTTACAAAATTAAATCCAATAAAGGGAAGTTTACAGGATATTCATTGAATATGTACATTTTCTCATATCAACATGCTTTTAAACATTGTTATCGCCGACTTTGGGAAAATAAAAAGTAAGGAATACGTTTCAATGGTGGGATACTAAGCAGTGTAAAATTATTGTGTTTCACTCCCGTAAATAGGAAACATATTTATACATACAAAGCTTAGATTCTAAACAAAGGAACAAAATAGGCAGTTGTCGAGCTCTACAGATGATACATTAAATTAAATGATGATTGGGAAAGGACATTTGGAAAGGAAATTTTCCAGCCTAGGTTTAGAGTACGTACCTGACATCTGCCAGTCCTAAGGATAGTAAAATCTAAAATCAAGCGAGGTAGCGCCGCGGTAGCCGTGCGACCCGCGTTTGCGAGGTCCGGGTGACCTCCCCGGTGACCTCCCACTATAAGTTGGATTTCTCTCGTGGTTTTCCCTTGTCACCAGATGAATGCTGGCTTGGTTTTTCAAATATACCACGAATTTTTCCACTCCCTCATTCCCTATGATTTCATTCTATATCACCTTTCGGGGTACGGGCTTGACTGGGTAGTTTGGTGGTGTGTGATGCGAGGTGGATATGTACTCTGTGGCTGTTTCTTTCTCCTCTGGCATGGAGCCGGGGCAGTTCGGATCTATTCGCCAGGAGCAGAGCTGGAGGTGCCTTAAGGAGTGTTTCCATCTGTGAAATTTAGGGACCCCCCGGCTCTTGGCCCGGGTAACAAACCTTAATCTCATCGCTTCCCCCGGAGGTTGCATATGGCACAATAGGTTTCTGGCCGCAGTGCTTTAATCCTCCTCTATCCCTAACGAGAAGAAAACTGAAAAATCCTCAGTTAAGGACAGTCCTAGCGGAATTTGAAACGTGCACCTCCCGTTCACGAGTCCATACGTAATGACCTTACCTACCCATGACGAGTGCCCTCTGTAGAGAGCGATGGGGTGAGAGGAGACAGAGGGCGTTCGGATCTGGAGACACGCAGAGGGCAGGTTCCCTACCGTTTACAGATATAAATTCCCCGCATGGCAGCTACACGGAGAGGGGTTCAACGCTTTCAACTGCCGTGGTGTGAACGCTGCAGACCCTCAGCACTCCTGGTACTTCTGACGTTACTAGAGGTACGCCGGGCCAAACGTATGAGGCCCACCCATAGAGGTGTCGTTTGGATTGGGTTGGACTCGACGGGACAGTGGTTCCCGATTTTCATGGGAGATTGGGTACGTCTGGGCGGTTTTCCGTCCCGGTGGGGTTGCTAGAGACTGTTGGTCCTACCGAGGTTATTCGGTAGTCTTCCCTTTCGGGGATTGACGCGAGTAAGTGGCGTATCCGCTGTCGGGGGTCTGAGTGTCACTTGGATGACGCCCACTCCCCTGGGTCACGTGGGGGCGCAGTTCTCTTGTGCCTTATGCCCTTCCCCCTGTGGGCTTACTACACATCTCCTGGGAGGACGAAAGTTTACTCCTGCCATGCTCATGCCGAGACCTCCCGCCGACACTTGCAACCCTGAAAGAGACCTAGCAGATGAAAGGTGAAGTGAAATGAGAATGGAGGTGAAGTGGAGGGACAGGAAATTCGGGAGATGTGATAATCCTTTCCGGTAGCGACCCAGGAAAATCCCCGATAAAAAAACCCATGGGTCAGAAACGTCGGATGCGGGAAACGAACCACGACCTCTCGAACCACAGACGTTACCCCGCACAGTAACCCTTGAAGTTTTATGCTCTGTATGTAGGAGCTACTCTAAATAAGGACCTCCACTCTTGCGTTAAAAACAAGTAGCTGTTCCGTGTCCTCTTGTTTCCTTTTGATGGATATCAAATTCCAAATGGATGGTCACAGGAGTGACTTTCTCGAGATGTACGTATATCTAATTTATACAGCGGTAGGAAGAGGAAGGGGTTTGTTCTACCACTAGGGAGTGACTGCCGTTGCTATTGTGTGCCTGGAATCATGTTTGCGCTTCCCTCTCTGGAGAAAGTCACAACGGATGCTAAAGAAGAATGGGCAGAGAGGGAATAAGAGAACCAACTTTTGTTTGTAGTTCTGTATCCAGTCCCTTGCGTAAAAGGGGGTTGGAAATTGAGGGTGACGGAGCATAAAAACACGTTTTGCTTTTCACGTACTTACGTGTATTCTCATTTGGAAGAAATTTCTTTATTTAATCAAGACGTCGCTACTTCTCAAAGGGAGTTTTAGATTATATTTCTTTGCTATACTTGTAAAATTTAATAAAATAGGCAGCCGGTTGTGCATACCTGCTATCCTAGACTGCAGTGGCGTTTTAAAAGAAACCAGCACCAGTTCATATCTCATTTGGAAGCAATTCCTTTATTTAATCAAGGAGTCGCTACTTCTCAAACGGAGTTCCAGATTATATTTCTTTTTCGACGAAATTGAGTTTCCTGCACTGCTGGTAACCTAACTTACCTGCGTGTTTTGCCGGTTTTACTACTAGTGTATGCATGAACCATATTAAATCCTCTTTGCTATATTTATTATTGCATATATTGAATATAATCATACTTGATAATTGAATTTTAACATTCAAATCTTACTTAGATCTTTATTTTTTTATTTGTTAATATTTATTTACAGCTAAGTATGAGTGCCAGTAACCGATTTTTAAATTAAAACCTAGTCACGGATAATCAAACGCTAGTTCGCCATCAACTTTAATACTGGTGAGCTTGCTAATGGAACCACCATTTTCAACAGCTGTTAGTGAATTATTAATTTTGTTTTCTTCTAAGTGCTACTTTTATTAATCAGTCTAGTCGAAAAAGTATACAAACACATGCGTTAAACGCACTGGAAAATCTCGATTTACTCAATATATTCTTCTTCTACCTCAAGGATAGATTTTAAGACTGTTCCGCTTCAAAGACTATCTTCCCAAAGTAGTATCGGTCTTCCTATTGACTCTTACCTCGTGGAGTGTAAAGAATACTTTTTACTTTTCCTATAACACACATTAAATATAATTCGATACCGAGATTTCACCGTAAATAAATGTTTTGAGGACCCTTGAATCCAAAAAAAGCACTTTTAGAAAAAGGTCCGTGTGTGTCTGTCTGTGAACAGCATAACTTAAAAAGGAAAAATCGGATAATTTTCAAGACATCCCCCCACCACAGATTACTCTTTACATGAAACTTTTTCGAAAATTTCGATTTTCTAAAAAATGGCTAACGATTTTGATTAAAATATAATATATTAAAGATATTTTCATGGCAAATAAAACGTATATCGTGAATTTTCTGGGAATGTACCCAAAATTACTTTCACATAACTGGTAAACCATATGAGATCGACAAAATTTTACTACACAAAAAATGTAGATCTCGTTGAAACACAATTTATATCCTACACTTTTTTTGTGGTGTGAAGCATTTCCAAGGGATTCCTTGTTATTTGTTTGAATTTTCTCAAATGGGAATTCGTTATTCGTGTTTTATGGCCTGGATATGCAAAGAGAATGGAATGCTCCACATAGCAACCAGCTCTTAAAATATTTGACTATCGCTTAAATCCTACCATATTCCCCTTGCACCTACAAGAAAATTAGCAATAAGTTTCTGCAAATGTTGATCTCGATTATCAAAGTAGATGGAGAAAAAGTGTTTGAACAAATAGTTTGTGTAAGAGTAGAGAAAACCCTGTGAGTGCAAAATACCCGATTTTTTAAAATATATGAATCGTTCCTACATAATACTGTATACATTGTGAAATAAGTGAATTTTTGGGGTGATTTTTCTGTAAAACAAGAGACAAAAATTTTCCATGGTTAAATAAATTTGGGAAGAAATGTCGATTTAGGTGTATTAGAAATACCTTTAGCTAATGTCAGGAAAAATTTGATTGTACCAACTTAATTAGTTTGACGTTTAAGATATTTTATAGTTTAACTAACTATATTAATATAACAATTATTAATTCATGTTTAAAGTATTTGCACCTGCTGCATGAATCTTTGTCGGTTATACAATAACCTTCCGGACATGTGGTTAAGAGTTCAATACAACTGGTTAAGAATTACGAATTTTGGAAATTTCGCCTCAATTTTTTCTTGCAAGCTATAGATTAATTGTTCTCTTATGTCAGTCTTGTATTAAATCTCATCTCTAAAGAGATGACGGTTCACTTTACTCGGGAGACGAACAAAGTCCTCCACAAACGGTCGTTTCGCGGTAACGCGCACTGCACGTCAAATAAGCCATCACCAACTCACTCGGAGAATCGCACGGGAAGTTCATCCGCCAACTCGCTTGCTCACCGACTGACCGACACAACTGACTGCTGTCACAACTCCTCACCTTACGAATCGACACACACTGACTTTACACTCACTCCACTCTGTTGCACTTGACTCGCTTTCAACTCGCGACTGCCTCGTCTGGCAGAACGCTCGCTTATATAGGCAGTGGAATCTTCCAAAGAAGGTTCTCGAACATTCTAAACTATACACACTTTCTGAAGAAAGGGGATAAACCTTCCAGAAACTTCTAGTTATCTCCCGTTAGCGCGCGCGGTGATAATGTAAGAAAAATTACTTTAGTAGAACCAATGCTTTGAGAAAAACTTTAAATCAAATTGGGCAGAATTCCTATCCTTTAGGGAGGAACGGTTTTGGAAAGGTTTACTTTTCTTTATCATTGATTTTTTTTAAATTTTATATGGATACAATGGTTAACTTATGATCCAATTTATGGATAATATATTTTATCATCTATACTGTCAAGTGGCGTTATCCTTGTTTACTCAAACCGCTCGGCGCCGACATCCCGATAACCTTGGGCTATAGCCGCTGCGTCAAGTTATGCTGTGTTTACTGAAATGTATTCCTTCGGTAAATCATTCCTGGTACAAAAGCTTAAAAATCAAATGAAATTCCACATGTAGAGGAAGTAAAATAAATTATTACTATTCTGTGTACGCATTAAGATTTAAAGTGTAAATACGTTAAATGAATCCATTTATAAGCAAATGTGCGCATTAATTATTACAATTACGATGGCTAAGATAGAAAGCAATATCACATTTCTGCGATTGAATCAGGATTTGCGTTATTATTTGCAATAATTATTCCGATGTTACACTGTGCACAAGTTAGAAAGCAACATCTTACTATACGGATCCACTATTTCTGCTTAACAGGTTCACACACATGCACAATTACTGCATGCGCATTTATGCTGTAATATCTATTTCTTTGATTGTAATAGGAATATCTGAAAGAATATTTGAAGGACATGTGTATGAACACAATTTTATGCAACGTAAGGCTGTGGTTCTTTAGCTTTAATTTGAAGATTATCAGTAGCAGCCTGGTATGGTTCATTCCTAGTGAAACTCTTAGACCAGCAAAACCACCGTATATAATATACTTGGTTACTGTTCACACAACTTCCTTGATTACCACCATTGAGCCATTTTACAGAAATGTGCCCCATCCTCCACTTTTCCCGCTTACCGGTAGTGCCCAACATACCCATCGCTTTATATTCGATCCACCAGATGTTTTCTTTTGTGTCCTACGTTTCGTCAAAACGTGCCACCACGACTCCTCTTCCTCACAAATTGTACATATTCTAAAACTATTCTCGTCTACAGGTGGATCTCCGCCACATCGACGAGGTGAAGGACTCAAACATAGTTGAGATCGGCGTAGATCTCTCTGAGTTCTACACCTCTGTGGAATGGGATATCCTGGAGGTACCCGCGGTGCGGAACGAGAAGTACTACACGTGCTGCGATGAGCCTTATCTCGACATCACCTTCAACATCACGATGCGACGGAAGACGCTGTTTTACACCGTTAATCTCATCATTCCCTGCATGGGCATCTCTTTTCTCACTGTACTCGTCTTCTACCTGCCTTCGGACAGTGGGGAGAAGGTGAGTAAAGTTATTTACTCTTGAAGTTTATGTGGTAAACGTCTTCGAAACCCGATGTTTGTTTACCCTATTTGAAAATAATGCTTAAGCTTAAAGTGATCTTTGTTGGGCGAAATTCCTCATGACATTTTTCAACTACTAAACCTGAAGAATGCTTGAATATTTTGAAAGTTGTAACATTCTTGCAAAGCCCATTTAAATATAGTCAATGCTTAGAATGCCACAAATTAAAAAAAAAGTTAACTAAAGGTATAATTCCGGGTCCATTCCCCCAGAGTAATAAAGTTTGCACTAAAAACATAATTAAAGGAAATAAAGTAAGGATTTAATACAGCTCTAAATGAACGTAATATTCCTTGCAGCCACCAAAGCACTAAATATATTCACATTCAAATGTATAAACATTAATCAACTACGATTGAAATACATAGTGTTTTGCTTCGTCCTTCCCACACAATATCTTAAATATAATATAGCACGTGGTGATATTCCAATATGTACTCGCTTCGATAGAATTTAAATACCGCTCCACACACTAGAAAGAATTTAGAAATTTACTTACGCCGAAAAATATCTGTATAAATTTAACAAGGCCGAAAAGTGTTGAGACGGCCGCTCCCAGATACGAAGCTCAAGAAAATCCTCCTCCACTGGTCGTCGAGAAATAAGTGTTACGCACTGTCTTCTTCGTCGGAGCATATCGCTCGAGAGGCACCAGGAAAATCAGGTGATGATAACATCGGCACTGCATAAGCGCTATCTATGCTAGCGGAAAGGGCGCAACCTGGCGAACCATGTTGGTATCTGGTGCAGTCGGTTACTGACTGTTAATCGGGCTGCCGATGTAGGTACGAGCAGGGGCCGAAAGTTGTAGTACATTCTGAGACGTTAAGCAACTGCGGCCATCCCTGCTAAAAAAGTTACTCCTTGAAAGAAGAGTCATCTATTGAGGAACATTAAAACTTGCTTTATTATATGTAATGCAACTTAGAGCCCGCAAATGCCCGCCATTCTTTGCTTCATTCGCATGTTCAGTAGTGGAGAAATGTCGCATTGTTTCTTCCCTTATTATAACACAAAGTAAGAAGCAGAATGAATATAAAGGATGTACAGAAATGTCCTGTTTCTACAGTCTGCACCAAATGAAGACTTAACGAATTTCCGCAATCAAAATTTTGAAAAACACACAACATATTCAATTCTTATTTGTCGAGCACATCGTGATTTTTAATAAATATTAACATTATCCAGAATAATAGTACATGGATTTAGACCTGAGGAGCGACCAGGTCAATCACTTATTCTGTCATGAAAAATCTTTTAAATGTTTTTCATTGAATAATAATAGCTTGATAAATTTTTCAAGCTCCCTTCGAGTGTGCGCGCGGTTCACAACCGGCAATTTCTGAGCACCGCTTTGGCGAAATCTATAATAGAAACCGGAAGTCTTGAGCTACCTCCAAAAGCACTGCTTGGCTTGGAGCAGTGGTTAAGCTATTTAAATCCTACGCAAGCAGCTCGAGTTCGATTCTCCGTATTGTTATCTTTCATTTTTATAACTCGTTTTAATGTTATATAGTTAAATAATATTGCTTTTGTTACATAAACAAATATAATTAGACAAAAATGGTGAAATTTGTGGTTATAAAATTAAATTGACTGAGTATGAAATCTCCCGAACTGCGGCAGTAGCTCCTGTCCGATGTTGTTCTGGTCCGTAATGCCCGTAGCTCGCGGCTTACCTTTCTGCAGCCTCCGCGTCGACTCCAGATGTTCGAAGTGGGCTGGCTCTCTGCATTTCTATCCTCGGCTAACCGAAGTAAATACTGAAATATGTAAGAGCATGGACCTTTCCTTGGTAAAGGAAACGTAGATCTCGGGTGTGGTAATGAAGAGAAATGGACGTGCTTCAGTTACAAAAAGACAACACCACTGTTTCCTTTATTTTTTATTTCTGGTAGTTCACAACATTGATAATGTCGCCGTTAAAACACTGTTCACTGCTGTTGAAACGCGGCGCTGCTATGACGCGAAGTTTATATACTTAACAAATCTCTTTACTTGTAGCGATTCTTACGTATCTAGCGAAACCTGTCTTAGTTCACGAACTTTTGGTGCGACATCTCTTAAGTATCCGGCAGCATCCTTAATTTTATATAGTGAAGATTATATAATTAGAGATTTTGCATTAAATCGATTATTTTTTTGATATAATTTTCTTAATGAATATTATTAATTTGATTATGCAGTAAATAGTTTTTTCTCTGCCTGTAGTTTCGAAGTAACTCCTCGATCTTTGGTCTTAACAGATCTATTTATAGTCGCGGGCATCTTAGGCTACTTAATTTCCTATTTGGTGTATTTTTAGCGCCACTCAACGCGTCTTGCTATTTTATATCGATTTACTTGAATCTCATTGGTCCTATTCCACCCCTCTTGCTCAATTTTAACATAAATTGCGGCTTTTCCTAATTTGATGGTTAAGCTTGTTGCCTCCCTCACTCCGGTCAGGGTGAATTACCGTACAAAAGGACAATAGCTCCACGCCCTCGCTGTAATAACAATGGTTTTGCTACCAGAAAGACATCGTAAAACTCACTTGTTGCCTTCGGAGATACTTTTATGCATCAAAGATATCTCGTTGTGGACAGTATTTTAACATAGCGCTTAAATTATTTACATTAAACAATTTATTACTCCTCTAATATTAGTAACCTAAATACAAACATATAATTAAATCACTCTTCTTAAGCTACACAGGCAGTAAAAGAGAAAAATAGTTGTACATAGCATAATTTGATTTCACTAAAAAGTAATTACTCAAATTATTAATAATTACATAGCTCAGGCTCGGCCTATACTTGCCGTTTCAGAACGATAAATTAAGGTCATTATTTCCTTCTACCTCTATGATGGGCTATTAAGTAAACGCCACATAAATAAAATATCTGATATGATACATTCACATTACTTTCTCTACCCTCTACTTTTATAAGTGGATTTACAAACTATTCTTACTAAAGCATATTCTTCTATCTACTACATTTAATCCAAATAAACCTTTGCATAAATAGCTACATCACACATTTCATTATAGATGCAAAGAGAACAGCGACAGTCGAATGTTTAATAACTGGACGCCATATGCTGGTCTTAAAATTCCATACTGTTTCCATATAATCCCGAGAAACAGCTGAAAATCGATGGGATATTAAAAGAATGAGTATTGAACATTTGGAGCCTTTAATGACAGATATCTCAGAAACGCCTTATGCCACAAAAGCTTATTTCAAGTAAATTGTGTATTTTAAAGAAATCTACGTTTTATGTGTGGTCGTTTTCGTCTATCGCTTAACTTTACAAGTTATTTACACAAAATTCCTTCCGAATGAAGAGGACTTCCTAGGCTATTTTCAGAAAATTCAAAATACACAATTTATTTTCATGAAAATATTTTAGATATACGGTATTTTAATAAAAATCGTTAGAAATATTTTTTAAAAAATCAAAATTTTCCAAAAATGTTCCATATATAGGGTAGTTTGGGTTCAGCGGATTTTCTTGAAAATTTTCGCGTTGTATCCTCGGAAGATACTAAACTAAAATACAAAGTTTGGTATATATCTGACTTATTTTTTACTTCAGAGACACAAACACACCTAAGGACATGTTTCTATAAATGTCTTATTTGATTCAGGGCGCCTCAAAACATGTATTTTCGATGAAATCTACTTATTATATGTAATAGAATTTATACATGTATTTAATATGAAAGGAAAAAAATTGAGTAGCTACACAGAGATCTGAGCTTGCAACCTTAGGAACAATAAGCTAAATCTCTACCACTGTGGTAAGAGTCTATAGTAAGCGTGGCATTATAATGAGCCAATGTAAGCTTACTTGTAATGTAAACGTGGCTTAGTTACACTCTGATTGAGAGTCATTTGTCAATAAAGTGTTTTTGGTTGCAAATATTCAGCGCACTATATTCGGTACCTTTGTTTATTAAGGAAGATAGGGTTTTTTCTCTCAACTATACCATTATGATTAAAGTTTATTAGATATTATTTTTACTTCTCTACTACGTATAATAAGTAGGGGAAGCATTGTATTCCACCCAAAAATTCGATACCGATACCGAATTTTTGAAAACACGTCCGTGTGTGTGTTTATCTGTGTGTGTGTGTGTGTGTGTGTGTGTGTCTGTGAACAGCATAACTCAGAAACGAACAGTCGGATAAACACCAAACTTGGTATTTAGGTTCAGTATCTTACAGAGATGCGACACGAAGGTTTTCAAGAAAATCCCCCAATCCCAGATTACCCTTTACATGGAAATTTTTTTGAAATTTTTAATTTTCTCAAAAATGGCTCTAACGATTTTGATTAAAATATCATATGTTTAAGATATTTTCCTGACAAATGAAATTTATAACTAGAATTTTCTGCAAATGTCTGCAAAAGTATTCTTCATTGTGAACGACTTTTGCATAACTGGTAAACCATAAGAGATAGACAAAATTTTACTACACAAAAAATGTAGATACACAATTTATGCCATATACATTTATTTTTGTTGAATGACTCATTTTCGAGATATTGCTTATTATTCCATTAAATTTTCCAATACTTTTTCTCAAATGGGATTTCGTTATTCATTTTTTTTATGTCCTGGACATACAAAGAGAATGAAGTGCGCCACATAGCATCCAGCTCTTAAAAGATTTAACTATCGCTTAAATACTACTATATTCCCCTGCACCTACAAGAAAATTAGGAATAAGATTAACATCTCGATTAGCATAAGCATATGGAGAATAAGCGTTTGTAAAAATAGGTTGTACAAGAGTAGAGAATGTCATGTGAGTGTAACACATCAGATTTTTTTTAGAGTTCCGCACAAATAGAAGTCGCACACAGTTGTGTAAATTTGTCGCAGGCATTTCAGTGGACCAATAACAAGGCAAGAATAACAACAATAACGAGAGCGCTTAAGCAAATTACACACAACAGATATTTCTTGAATAAACTTTCACCTTTGAGGTAAATAAACACTGGTGTTTACAGCACGAACAGAAGATGCAACTGGCGCAGTGCGGGTATAACACAGCTGATAAATATAGTCTTTAGTGGGTCATATATTACTAGTGCACAGCGGAAAAATAACGAGGTTGCTGCAGTGCAGGCGGAGCATGCACACACGCGATCTGTGCTCCACCATCGAGCGACCGCTCTGTATTTGCTAAGAAATGAACCACATGGCTTGAATACACCGAAAGTGCCATGCTTAACAGTACTGCAAATTTATATAGCAAAATATATTCCAAAGCTGGACCAAGGTTTGCCTTTCTACTCCAAGGTGTGTAGGAATTATGATTTTTTTCTGTAAGATGGTGCAGAATTCACACTACAAAATGACAGATGCAGTTCCATTTTAAAAATATATTCAAAATGTAAGTATTTTGCCTACAATGGTAAAATGTACAGATATAAAATTAAAGACAGAATTTCAGTTTATTGGAGTCCCCAAAAGCTAAAATTTTCATTTAAGGTTATTTTCGCCCTTTAGTTTACTCTTAAGGTAACAGTAACGGAAGCTGCGGAAGGAGAAGGTGGCGCCAGTTAACATGTGCGACTCGCATTCGGGGTGTCCCGGGTTCAATCCCCAGCTAACGCCCGCTCTGACCCACGTGTTTTCGTGGTTTCCCCGGGTCGGCAGACGAATACTGAGGTACATATTCTATTACGATCTCCTCATAATTTTCCTGTTTATCTGTTTTATGAATGTAGGACCAGGAGACGGTCGGTTGCGGCTGGGCGGTGGCTGAGCGCTCTGTAGAGGCTTCTTCCTTAGTGTCGTTGCGGGAGTGCTCAGTTAGGTTTCGACTGAGTGGGCCCCTCTCAGGGAGGACCCCTCTCCGGGCTTGTGCGTGGGCCCGGACGGCAGATGCGTTCGATCTAAAAGCGTTAGAGACCCCGTCCGTGCTTGCACCCGTTCCATTTGAGTTCCTTCCTACTTTCCAGGGGTCACGGTAGGAGCAAAAGGGCCTATTTGCGGTGCCCTACCCCAGTTGCGTCCGTACCTTTACCGGAAGCTGCGCGATTTTTGTAATTGCTTCACACACAATCAAACGGTATTAAATATATGTTTAAGTACTCGATAACGATAAATTACTTACTCCCAGTACAAATATAGCACCCTAGCAAGATCAGTGTCGATTAATTCTTTCTTTATTATTATGTTTTGAGATCTTTAAAACTTTTCTCTGTCTAAAGTGATGCGGTTTTAACCTACATTTACTCTGTGTTTTGTTTCTTGATACCTTGCACAATATCCATTACTGATGCTCTGCATTGTGCTCCGACTTCCCTTTATCTTTGTTTCATAACCACTGCTTTTATATTCTCTTTCAACAAGCGCTCATCGTTTTTACTGATGAAGCAATTCTGAAATGATACCGCAACAATACAATGCCGACACAGCTAGGTGTTTCATCTCATGCTTTATTTGAACGACTCTGATAAGATTTTGTGCAAAATAGAAGTGAATTCAACGCGGAAATTTCGTGATGTAATCGTATGTTACAGAAATTTAAACATTAATCAGTTTTGATTGAGGAATGAGTAAATAACTTTGACTGATAAATCATCTTGACCAGCTACGAGGGTCGTCGAATAAGTAAGTTTCCCTATTTTATATAAAAAAACATTACACATAATTGATCATGTTGAATTAATTTTATTTATATATTACAATCCTTCTGTTACTTTTCTACATAGTCAAAATATTTTTCCAAGCATGTTTGGGGACGTGGCACAAGTTTTCCAAGCCAGTGTTGTAGCAGGTCGTGTCCTGTGCGCGTAACCAGCTGTTCAATTCTGATTGATCTTCGTCACGGTGTTAAAGTGCTTACCTCCAAGATGAGCTTTGAGTCAGGGGAACATGTGAAAATCACTTGGGAAAAGATCTGGTGAATATGGAGGATGCGAGAAAACTTCTCACTTGAATGTTCTGAGCTCCGCCTGGGTCAAGATTCAACTTGGACGTTTTCTCGCATCCTCCGTATTCACCGGAGCTTGCCCCAAGTGATTTTCACATGTTCCTCCACTCAAAGGTAAGCACTTTAAACACCGATGATGAAATCAAATCAGTGAACAGCTGGTTGCAAGCACAGGATCCGACCTGGTACAACACTGGCTTGCAAAAAATTGTGTCACGTCCCCAAAAATATTTGGAAGAACGGAAAGATTGTACAATATAAATAAAATTAATTCAACATGATCAATTGTGTGTAATGTTTTTTTTATAAAATAGTTATACTTATTGGACGCCCCTCGTATTTTAAGTAAAACAATCTATTCTGTGCAGATGGCTTAAATGATATTAAATAGCCCTTCTATTTTGTATTTGAATTGGTTGCAGCTGAAAATGAGTAATTAAAAGCAAGTGCCTTTTACTTATTTTACTGTCTACATTGTATTTCATAAACATTTTGAGGTCTACTACTAAATGCATGAAATAATTATAATTAAACCAGAGTGCCTCTATAGAACAGAAACATTAATTTTGAACAGAAAAACAGATATCGAAAATATTATAAAAAATCTAATGTGTTGCACTCACCTGACTTCCTTTACTCTTTTACAAACGCTTATTCTCCATCTACTTTATGTTAATGAGATAAACATTTGCACTTTATTATTCTACTTATGTAGAAGCAAAAAACGGCCGTTGTGGCCTGCTTGCTGGCTCTGTCCCGATTTCGGGTGGCCCCTCCGTTCTTCCGTACCTTTACCGTTATCTTTTAGTAGGTAAGTAGTAATAAAATATAAATAAACAAACATCTTTGTTGGAATTAATTGTTCTTCCACACAAGCCATGAGTTGTACAAGATTGGGAAGGTAGAATCACACGACTGAAAAAGTTCAATGCCATCGCGGGATTAGAACCACGGATCTACCGTGAAGTAGTTATATTTTTACGTTGTTATTTGCCCTACGCTTTGAGAGCCAATTTGAAGTAGGTTGTTGCTTCACGTAAGGAAAGCCAGTTTGAAGATGTATTATATTTCGACTGTTGGGAGCCGAACTTGAAGTAGTTGAAACCGCACGTATGTTACCCGGTACCCTTCGTCCCAAAAATTTAAAAATATTAACTTTATAATTTGACTGTTTCTTTAAATATTATATATTTATGTTTGCCTCGGCTGCGTCAGTATTATTGTTAGAGACATGGATTTCTTTGCAAGGCATGGTGCGGCTGAAGAATGTAGGCTTACACAGATTATAATTTTTAATTCACTCTTTTTTATTAATTCTTGACACGATTTAAATAACAGTTCACTGATATAGAAAACTGTGAGATTCTTTTATTAATTACTTGTACTTTTTTAACGCGTAAACTATTTTCGTCTCACACGAATACGTATTAAATTTCTGGAGGACGCATCTCGCGTCCGGTGAGGAACACTGTCTGTAAGCAATTGACGATTTCTACCGCCTAAATTTGTAAATTTCTGTATTTCAAGTCTCTCATTGACTATTCCTAATCAAATAGAATACCTTCATTTAACCAAAGCTTTTTCTGGTTGTTGATTGGTTATTTTATAAACTGTCACAATAATTATATTATTGCATCCAAGAATTACAAGTAGTATTGTTAAACTTTCAAATTCATTATTGCCTCAAGGTTACCTCATTGTTAGTAACTTTTAAGCTATTATTCTCACAGCTCCTACATTATTAAATTACATAATACATTCACATAACATTATTGAACATGTATACAATAATAAAAAACATTTACATTGACTGTAATATACACTTTTTATATATTGTTACATACTTTAAGGCGAGCTGTTATTGAATATATATATTATATAATTAGACTAAAATTATTTAAGTGTTAAAAATACTGCCTCAACCGGTCTACGACGAATGCTCTAACCACTGAGCTACCTGACAACATGCCGGTACGACATTAAACTCACCAACTGATTCGCATTTTTGCCGGTAAACCTCAAGGAGATCTTAAACTGTATTGAGATGACATACCCCAATGGCGACTTACAATGCTGTAAGTACTTTAAGTCCCGGGTTTCATAGTTTCGACCACTATTAGGTGAATTAATAGAATTAATTGTTCTTCTACACAAGCCATGTGTTGGACAGGATTGGAAAGGTAGAATCAGGCGACTGAAAAAATCACTGCCATAACGAATCTCCCAGTCTCGTCGGTTGCTCTAACCACTGAGCTACCATGGCAACATGCAGGTACGACACTAAACTCTCCAGCTGATTCGTATTTTTGCCGCCAAACCACAAGGAGATCTCAAATTGTATTGAGATGTCATACACCAATGGCGTAGAATCAGACAGCTGAAAAATTCAGTGCCATCGCCAGGATTTGAACCACGGATTTCCCGGTTTCCCTCGGTTACTCTAACCACTGGTTCAAATCCCGGCGATGGCATTGAATTTTTCAGTCGTTTGATTCTACTTTCCAAATGTCTTTGTTGTTTGAATGTGGCTAATGTGTTTCTTCTTCATTCTACAGATTATAAATATTCTGATGATTTGATCTTTATGTGTAGTTTCCAGATAGTGTAAACTTTAACATGCTTGTACTAGAGTGTAGTATAGAAATGTATGGTATCTGTTGACAGGTGAGTTTGTCCATCTCGATCTTGCTGTCGCTCACGGTGTTCTTCTTGCTACTAGCTGAGATCATCCCACCCACGTCTCTAGTGGTTCCGCTTCTAGGGAAGTTCGTGCTGTTCACTATGATACTCGATACTTTCAGGTGAGGTAACCTCATAAGCACTGTATACTTGGCCACGTTATGAGTTCGTCTGGAAGAGAGCGTCACTGGTTTTGTTGACAATGAGTAACCTAGTCAATAGATCAGAGGGGAGTGAGGTGCAAGGCGATAGGAAAATGCACAGTTACAGGCCTCAGCCTCACTAATAACTGCGGAGGGACGGTCCTTCCGATGCCCCGCCAACTTTTTCCGTAACTGTTTAGTTCTTCTTCCCAACGAACGCACTCATATCGTGGCCGACTAGTAACAGTGAACTGGAGTCACTATTATGGTCGCTAAAGGCCATTAGGATTGAAAATTAAGACATAAACATAGCGTAAGTATAGAAGCTTGCTTCATACACGCGTTCACAATGGATAATGCTGACATAAACATAAGCTTATAACGTAAGTAGAGAAGTTTGAAAGCTACGGTTTTCACTTTTTCTACGTCAAACTTAAAAAACTAGCCAATCAGAGAGCGATTCCCATACATCTTATTACGTGATCATTCTGCCACTTTACATCAGATGTTGCCACACTAACTGCCTTTCTGTGTATGATTATGGTCCAGGAATTACTGAGACATCTAATATTCACACCTTAAATCATGCCATAGAAGGCTGTGAGTTGGACTTTGTTCTTCCATGATAGCCAACGGTTGAATCAAAGGGCTGTTGTGGGATTATGTTCTGTATACTTAACAAATGGACCAGTATGATTTAGATTTATTTCCTGACAGCTAATTAAACCACACATTCAGCATGTTATGATGAAGCGAGGTTAACGTAGAAAACAGCAACAAAGTTGGTAAGATGCAGTTAAATGCACAAGTGGTAACATGGAGCATTGGCGACGATGCTCAGTTGTTCCTTTCGACTCTGACCGTTGGTAGCACTGGGTGTGCAGGGCTTAAGAAGAAATGTGCGAACAGTATTGTGAGTAGCTAGATCTTGTTCATTTTGATACATGTTCAGTCGAGTACAGTGAAACGTGTCAATGCTTCTGGTTTCCTATAGTGTTTTTACTTTCTCTACTACGTATAGTAAGTAGGGGAAGTATTGTATTCCACCCAAAATTTCGATACCGAGATTTCACCGGAAATACATGTTTTGAGACTCACTGAATCCAAAAAAAGCAGTTTTGGAAACATGTCCGTGTGTGTCTGTCTGTGTGTCTGTGTGTCTGTGTGTCTGTGAACAGCATAACTCAAAAACGAAGACTCGGATAAACACAAAACTTGGTATTTAGATTCAGTATCTTTCAGAGATGCGACACGAAGGTTTTCAAGAAAATCCCCCCACCCCAGACTACCCTTTACATGGAACATTTTTCGAAAATTTTAATTTTCTCAAAAACGGCTCTAACGATTTTGATTAAAATATCATATGTTTAAGATATTGTCATGACAAATAAAATGTATATCTCGAATTTTCTGGGAATGTCTCCAAAAGTATTCTTCATTATGAACGACTTTTTCATAACTGGTAAACCATAAGAGATAGACAAAATTTTACTACACACAAAAATGTAGATCGCGTTAAAATACACAATTTATGTCATATACATTTCTCTTGTTGAGTGAACCGTTTGCGAGATATTGCTTGTTATTACCTTAAATTTTCCAATACTTATACTTTTTCTCAAATTCGTTATTCATTTTTTTATGTCCTGGACATGCAAAGAGAATGGAATGCGCCACATAGCAACCAGCATTAAAATATTTGACTATCGCTTAAAACCTACCATATTCCCCTTGCATCTACAAGAAAATTATAAATAAGATTGATATCTTGATATTTCCATTAACATGATGCATATGGAGAATAAGCGTTTGTAAAAATAGTTTGTACAAGAGTAGAGAAAGTCATGTGAGTGTAACACATCAGATTTTTCATTATTTAATGTTGGGAGAAACTCTTTATCATCTGTGTTGTACACCAGCTTGGGTGAACCAATTTCTTATTGGTTTGAATGTAAGTCCGAAACAAGCACATTAGCCTATGAATAAAGGTCAGACCTAAGTGAGCGGCGAGAACGGAAACATTTCAGCTGAGTGACTGGAAGGCAAGCTTTACCACGACTGTCCACACCAGCCCCTGGATGAGTTCGTCCAGTATTGGTTTACAAAAAGCTGTTTATTTTGTGATGAGAAATAAGGAAACAAAATAAAAATTGTTGGTTCCCCATTACGAAATGTAACTTGAGCCTTAAATGACCATCCATAAATGGTCCAAACATTTATTGCGTTCTTTGTACACAGCCATTCAGAGTTTTCATTGTAAGGACGATTACAAAGTGATTTATACTGATTTTTTTATGAAGTGTCAGAAAATAACATAAAAAGATAGGTTCCCATTTAAAAAAAATTAAATTGACCCTAAAATGACCATGACAACGTCATCCAAACAAAACACGACTAATGGCATCTACTTTCTCCCATAATAGCAAGCAACTTTTATTAAAGACATTTATTTCTATAACTCTTAGTTTTGAGGGTATTTTGCAGTTTCAGCTTAAATGCTCAACCGTGTATACAGTATACAATAAAATGAAAAATATATATACAACAAAATAATTATAGATATGCGTGTATGTTATGTTTATAGTGTGTCCAAGTGATTCCCATAAACGGGCATGTCCCTAATCTCTTCGCTTTTAGCTAAAGAATTGTTCAATACAGTGAAGGTTCAATACGTATTAGAAGTCACTTTTTCCACGATCGTAGTTAAATGTGGTTTCTAGGTTTCCAAAAACGAGAGAGAAATATCACATTTTTTCTGTATGGAGATAATGTAATACTTCTCTTTCTAAAGGGTAGATATAATGTTAATGAATAATATACTAATTATCTTAATCAACAAGCACAGTCGGGTGCAAAAAAAAAAAGAAGTACCGATAAGAGGAACCGCGGTTTAAGTTGACAGTCAATAATTAACACGCCTCTGCCGCGCCTTCCATCCCGTATTTGGTTACAGAGCATAACGCTTGAATGCCGAACTAATAACAGCCGGACTTATTCCGGGGCTAGTATGACTAGTCTTTGGAAGGCATACTTTTTAAACCATTTAGGTGACCTATACTGATTCTTCACCCCTTTCATCGTCCAGCTAGGCCTGACCTTTCTTCATAGGGTAATGCAAACGTATCGGACTTCATCTTAAACCACCTAAGGCAGGCATGGAACACAAGTGATGAGGATGTTCTGCCAACATTCAAGAATGGAAAACACTAAAGGTAACCAAAAGCATCGACATGTTTTTTTGTTCTCGACTGCACACGTCGTCTTCCGTTTATCTGGTTGAATTCCTCTTTAACAATGCAAGAAGGTTTCCATGGTTGCATTAAACAAGATCTTAAAATGGAATATTGTGCCTTATCGTAGAAGACTTGTATTCCACCCCTATTTCCGTGAAATAAACTAACAAGATATTTTCTGAATACATTAGTACATTCTTCAGCAAACCCATTTTCTAAAGTAAGTTTAAGCTTCTTCGTATAATATTCTGTATATTTTCGTTAACAAACCGCTGCTACCTCACTAGCAGTACACACATTTTTGGTTCTTCGAAATTATTAATTTTGTACTTAAACAATACAATCGATATACGCAACAACAACATTAGTATGCACATCCTTTTAATTATTCAAAAGCCTCTTATCCCCTGTCTAATTCCAGAGCACCTCAATCAAATAATTCTAGCGAAATTCAGTGCAAATAAATTACTTGCGAGAGTTTAGTTCCGGTATTGAAAAAAAATGTGTATACACCACGGCACCTAAACAGAGTTTCGCCTCAGGATAAATCTTTCGGGCTCCAGTTATGTACCTTGTGGAAAATAAGTCATCCGCCGTGCTGTAGTGGTTACCATGCTAGGCTCTAGTTCTCGAGGTTGTGGGTTTAAACCCGGAACGTTGATATATTTTTTTCGGGCGTAAAAATCCTTAGCATGGCTTCCTTCGGAATGGAAGTATAGCCGGTGACCCCTTGTCGTAGATTTATGGCACGTAAAAGAAACTCAAGCCTAGATTAAGAGCTCTGAACAAAATTATCGGTATTTCACGCCCAATATAGAATGGGACACCAAGAAACTGAAACAGTTAAAGAGAGTGCATAAATAAAACCAGATTTAATATTCGTGGAAAAGTCTGAATGGCAACATATAAAATTGGCTCAAAATTAACAGACAAATCAACGAAGGAAACAATAATTTCTGTGACTTTGTGCATGTTCAGAAAACTAAAATACAAACCATATATTTATTTATTTATTTATTTATTTATTTATTTATTTATTACTTTCCATTTGATGTGACGTACATGACAAGAAGTGCATTTTCTTCCAGCCTAGAAGAGAAAAAGCAATAATGCCAATGATTTCGCATTCTTCGAAGGTAAAATATAAACTCTCTGGGATATTTGTTTTGCTTATATTATCATATAGCGTAAACTGTCGAGTCCATGACAAAAATTTACTAACCTTTCTGTGTTAGTAAAGACTATTTTAGGTGTCTAATATTTTTTGATGTGCAGCATCTGCGTGACTGTGGTGGTGCTCAACGTACATTTTCGGTCGCCACAGACGCATACCATGGCTCCTTGGGTACGACGTGTCTTCATTCATATCCTGCCCCGACTGCTAGTCATGCGACGTCCGCAGTACCAGATCGACAAACGCAGGTATGTTTTGTTACGTTGCGAGGTAATAGCTACCTAAATTCAAAAGGCACAATACTGAGTACTATTCGGCCACGGTATAAGTGCGCTTGGAAGAGGGCGCCACTGTTTTTGTTGACAATGCGCAACGTCATCAAGGTTTGGGAACAGAGGGAAGTGAGGTGTAAGGCGATGGGGAATGTAAAGTTGCACTCCTCAGCCTCGCTAGTAAATGCAACTTGAGACTGTGGATGTTTTATTTACCTGAGTGTCCTTCCAATGCCTCGCACTCTTGTTCCGTAGCTGTTAGTTCCTCTTCACACCGAATGCACGCATATCGTGGCCGACTAGTACATTATTTTACTTTACTTTATTATCCATAGACTTATACATGTTTCAGACATTGTCAAGGAATTTACATTTACAATTTTCACCTTTTGTATAGCACATAGTATTTACATTTTCACATTTCTTTACAATAGATTTATATTTACATAATAAACTAAAGTTCGTGTCACCTATATAAACATTTGTGTGTTAGGTATGTTTTAAGTTCACTTTTAAATCTTTTTCCTTTGTGTAATTTAACAGTCATTGGTAACAGTCATTATTTTATAAAATCAGTCCTTTGATTAATGGATGCTTACACATAGATTTGATGTTAACTTTCTCTCTGTAGTAATTGTTCTTACCTCTAGTATCATGGCTATAAAGCATACTGTTACATAACCCATTATTTCTTTCTCTATTGCAATAACTATTACCTTATACATATAATCCTACCACAGTAAGAAGTTTATTTTCTCTGAAAACATTTCTAGACGAGTCTGTGTTTTAGACCATATATACATCATAAACATTTCTTCTGTAATACTAAAACCCTATTCATGTTAGAAATACTGGTGCTTCCCCATAATTCTATACCATAGGAGTTATAGGGGTGAATGATTCCAAAGTAAAAAATTTGTAGCATTTTTTTGTCTAGGTACAATGATAGTTGTCTTATTGCGTATATATTGGAGCTGATTTTATTACATATGTAGTCAACATGAACTTCCCAGGTTAGTTTATCATTTATGTGTATGCCTAAGAATTTGTGATTGTCGACTTTTTCAATTTTATTATTATTTAAAAATGCAGCACAATCAGCTTCTTTATTCATTTGGAGATGTTCAAATAGTATCAGTTTACTTTTCTTAGAGTTTATTTTTAGATTAATGTTTTTAGGTAGTTTGGCAACTGCTTTATGGAGTGGGACATTGTTGCTTCTAATTGATTATGGCATTTATCAAAACAAATCATAGTTGTGTCATCTGCATAATAAATAACAGTGTAGGTCATATAATCCGGCAAATTATTTACATATATTAACTTAAGATGAGCTTCTAAACTACGTATCTGTTAATAAATGAGATTTGGCAGGGCATAAATTATTTCAAAATCAGCATAATATATCTTAGAGAGCAAACGTTAATAAGTATTATTTCAAGCATTAATTCAGATAGACTTTTGTGGATATTTCAGGAGATTTTAAGGATTTTTGAGGGGATTTGATTTTTAATTTGGTAAATTTTAACAAATAACACTAAATCATAAATACTATTCATTACATATACATACACAATGCTTGCAAACCCTGTAAATATTTCTAATGTCAGTACCAACATTATGAACTTAAGTGGCATGCTTTCATGACAGAAAGATGTATTGCAAGGGTGGCTAAAATGCCTCTCTCCCTCGAGTCGTCAAATATGCAACACGCACTACACCATATGGAAAATAAATGAATACACAGCTAGAAATGGAGTGGCGCCTGTGAGTCCCACTGCCTCACGAGTCCCGTTTTCGCCACCACTGATGTATTGTATAAGATGTAGCAATTTCTTAGTTATTCATATGCTTTGTGTTGCTAATATATCTGTTTTTACTTTCTCTACTACGTATAGTAAGTAGGGAAAGTACTGTATTCCACCCAAAATTTCGATACCGAGATTTCACCGGAAATATATGTTTTGAGACCCCCTGAATTCAAAAAAAGTATCTTTGGAAACATGTCTGTGTGTGTGTCTGTGAACAGCATAACTCAGAAACTAACAGTCGGATAAACACCAAACTTGGTATTTAGGTTCGGTATCTTTCAGAGATGCGACAGCAAGGTTTTCAAGAAAATCCCCTTACCCCAGATTACTCTTTACATGCAACATTTTTCGAAAATTTTAATTTTCTCAAAAATGGCTGTAACAATTTTGATTAATATATCATGTGTTTAACATATTTTTATGACAAATAAAATGTATATCTTGAATTTTCTGGGAATGTCTCCAAAAGTATTCTTCATTGTGAAAGACTTTTGCATAACTGGTAAACCATAAGGGATAGACAAACTTTTACTACACAAAAATGTAGATCGCGTTAAAATACACAATTTATGTCATTTACATTTTTTTGTTGTTGAGTGAACCATTTTCGAAGTATTGCTTGTTATTCCCTTAAATTTTCCAAGACATACTTTTTCTCAAATTCGTTATTCATTTTTTTTTGTCCTGGTAATGCAAAGAGAATGGAATACTCCACATAGCAACCAGCTCTTAAAATATTTGACTATAGGTTAAAGCCTACCAATTCCCCTTGCATCTACAAGAAAATTAGCAATAAGATTAACATCTCGATTAACATGAAGCATATGGAGAATAAGAGCTTGTAAAAATAGTTTGTACAAGAGTAGAGAAAATCGTGTGAGTGTAACACATCAGATTGTTTTTCTAATAACATATTAATGTTCGCGCACTTGCTTATTCTTTTTTGTCTGCTTTATGTTACTTCTACCATCACACGAAACTTTTACAGTTCATTTATATTCAGTGAGCTGGTAGTATTAGATAAATAAATAAAAGCAATGTTATTCCCTATTATCACTAAGAAGTGAGAGTATATTTGTTGGTGGATTCACAATGCAATTTTCAAGTTGTGATTTAGCAAAACTTTGCGAAAGCTAAGCACTTGTTTTTCCGTTTTATGGCTTTTCTACAAATTTTCGTAAGTATATTTACTTACGTAAGACAACTAAATACATGAATAGCTTGAAACTGCTTGAAAGTAATCATTGAATTCAATTGCTTTTTGGTATAGACGAATTCTTATATATGGATATGTGTACTAACAAGGCTTGTACGAAACTCAAATCATCTACTAATGCTCTAAGGACGCAATGAGTTGAACGTATATACTGGACTGAAATAATGAGGTAAGGAGACAAATGTATTACATGTTTCGAAAACATTTGTGTTATGCACTGAGAATTTTATATAAAGCAAAGTGCTTTAAAACTGAGAAGAAAACAGTCACCAAGTGGCTGTTCTTTGAGTAAAGCAGAGAGAGAGAGAGAGAGAGAGAGAGAGAGAGAGAGAGAGAGAGAGAGAGAGTTAACTTGCTAACTAAATCACCTACTGTGCACTGCTTGACTTTCAACTGTGCAGAAAGCAGGAACAGATTTTAGTGCAGTATGGTATGCAACATTTTTCTTTTGAAATACTTTCAATTTCCAAGAAGTTCTAATTGTGGAAGAAAAGCAAATGGACTCACTTTCTTAATCTACTGCAGAAGTCTCTCAAAGATTTAATTTTTTGAAAATCAGAATCATGTAGAATGATTATATTTTCTGATAGAGGAATAATTGAACTGTTATTAATGAAAAAAAGAACAGCAACTTCAAATTTTGATCTAAATTTCAAAGCTTTCGAGATAAATCAGATTAGTATCGATCTTTCTTCTAGCGTTAAAAGGCCGTTCTTACTCCCTACGGCACCACAGACGGTGGGCACTGGTAATAGATAATTTTAGGAAATTTTAGCGTACCTCCCCGGAATTTGCCAGTTATGAGGACTGAAGATAGCCTGCAAAAAAGCCTCAATCAGGGAGGACGGTCCTGGCTGAATTTTAACCGCGGACCTATCTCTCATGAGTCCATGCTTTAACGAGCTCAGCCACCCGTGTCGGTTTAATATCGATTGATGCATAGGTACATTTGTAGCATTTTGAACTTTGCCATCAAATGTAAATGCCGCACGATGATTGAATGGTCCAGTTCATCACATCTGCTAATTTCTCTGATGACTGGTGTGGATAATCGTTGATTGAGCCCAATGAGGTTACGAATTTACGTCAAAGTGTATCTCTTTGAAATAACAGAGACACTTTTACTGTCGTGCTTTCTTTTGCCATTCTCCCCATAGACGGCACAATTCTAGTCCCTTCTACTGCCTTTGTTTCTCTATTAAGCTAAACAATTGGAGAACATGTTGGAAATATTTGCTTTTTGCTTTTCCTACTACGTATAATAAGTAGGGAAAGTATTGCATTCCACCCAAAAATTAGATACCGAAGTTTCACCCGAAATGCATATTTTGAGGTGCCCTGAATGTAAATAACGCATCTTTGGAAACATGTCCGTGTGTGTGTCTATCTGTTTGTCTGTCTGTGAACAAAATAACTTGAAAACGAAAAGTCGAATAAATTTTAATTTACTCAGAAACGCTCTAACGATTTTGATTACAATATTATATGTTTAAAATATGTTTATGGCAAATGAAATGTATATCTTCAGTTTTCTGGAAATTTCCCCAAAGGTCCTCTTCATTCTGAACGATTTCGCATAACTGGTAAATCGTAAGAGAGAGACAAAATTTTACAACACAAAAAATGTATATTTCGTTAAAACACACAATTTTTGTCACATAATTTGTTTTGTTGAGTCGCCCATTTCCGAGATATTCCTTGTTATTTGTTTGAATTTTCCAGTACAAATCCTTTTTTCTCAAATGGGAATTCGTTATTCGCTTTTTTATGTCCTGGATATGCAAAGAGAATGGAATGCTCTACATAGCAACCAGCTCTTAAAAGATTTGAGTGTCGCTTAAAGCCTGCCATATTTTCCTTGCACCCACAAGAAAATTAACAATAAGATGTTTATCTGCAAATGTTTATTTGAATTAACATGAATTAGATAGAGAATAAGCGTTTGTAAAAATAGTTTGTACTATGTAGAGAAAGTCATGCGAGTGCAACACATTAGATTGTTTAATTGACACTCCATCTTCTTCAGATCACAAATAGCACAACCATTCTTCAAATTTGCAAACTTCAAGGCATATTTACTGGCACAACACTCCAAATTTGAATGACAGATGTCAAACGGTAAATGGCAAGCAGTGTTATGATAACTAACATAAATTCTATGTTTTTATGCATTAATCTTAATATTTTATATGACCTACGTATTTTTACTTTCTCTACTACGTATAGTAAGTAGGGGAAGTATTGCATTCCACCCAAAAATTCGATACCGAGATTTCACCGGAAATACATGTTTTGAGACCTCCTGAATCCAAAAAAAGCATTTTTGGAAACATGTCCGTGTGTGTGTCTGTGTGTGTGTGTGTGTGTGTGTGTGTGTCTGTGTGTGTGTGTGTCTGTGTGTGTGTCTGTGTGTGTGTGTGTCTGTGAACAGCATAACTCAAAAACGAACAGTCGGAGACGCACCAAACTTGGTATTTAGGTTCAGTATCTTCCAGAGATGCGACACGAAGGTTTTCAAGAAAATCCCCCCACCCCAGACTACCCTTTACATGGAAGATTTTTCGAAAATTTTAATTTTCTCAAAAATGGCTCTAACGATTTTGATGAAAATATCATATGTTTAAGATAATGTCATGAGAAATGAAATGTATATCTCCAATTTTCTGGGAATGTCTCCAAAAGTATTCTTCATTGTGAACGACTTTTGCATAACTGGTAAACCATAAGAGATAGACAAAATTTTACTACACAAAAAATGTAGATCGCGTTAAAATACACAACTTATGTCATATACATTTCTTTTGTTGAGTGAACCGTTTTCGAGATATTGCTTGTTATTTCCTTAAATTTTCCAATACTTTTACTTTTTCTCAAATTCGTTATTCATTTTTTTTATGTCCTGGACATGCAAAGAGAATGGAATGCGCCACATAGCAACCAGCGTTAAAATATTTGACTATCGCTTAAAAGCTAGCATATTCCCCTTGCATCTACAAGAAAATTAGCAATAAGTTTGACATCTCGATATCTCGTTTAACATGAAGCATATGGAGAATAGGCGTTTGTAAAATTAGATTGTACAAGAGTAGAGAAAGTCATGTGAGTGTAACACATCAGATTTTTTATTTTGAGTTCTTAACAACAAATAAACATTATGCAGTATTTGCATTCATACTGAGTCTCAGAGAAATCAATGTAACTCTGAATTTCAGCTCGTATAATTCATATAAATAACAATTATTGTTGAAAGGGTAGAATCAGACTGAAAACTTCAATGCCATAGGCGGGATTTAAACCATGGGTCTTCCGGTTTCCGTCCAGATGCTCTAATTAACTGAGCTACCATAGCAACAACCGCACGGCATTAAACTCCCCAAATTTTGAGATGGCATAGTCCAATGGCGACTTACAATGTTGTAAGTACGTTAAGTCCCAGGCTTCATAGTTTAACCAACTACTGGAACAATCAATAGTAATTAATTGTTCTTCCACTCAAGCTGTGTGACATTTTTGTCGTTTTTAAGTTATGAATTTGAGAAAAATTCGACTGAGTTGAGGAATTTACTGCCATGGTACAGCAATCGGGCGGAAATAGGAAGATCGGCGGTTAAAATCCCGTCTATGGCACTGAATTTTTCAGTCAGATTCTAAATTTCCAACCTTGTCTCACACATGGCTTGTGTAAAAGAACAATTGGTGTTCTTTTTCTTCTAACGGTTTAAAAAAAGTCTATGGAATGGGATATATTTTTACCATTGAATTCAAGTGGTAAAGATTCTTGCATTATGTATTCATTGAACTGAATCCGCAAAACTTATACATTTGTCCTTGTTTCAGCTTGGCAGGCTCGTCAGCGCGAATCATGGTCCGAACCTGTAACGGTCTGGAGCTGCGAGACCCCACGTTGTTGGCCGAATCTTCAGCTTCAGAACTCGTCGATTCCACACATACCACCGAGTTGTTTCCCACGCTGGACTCCCACGACGAGTTTGCTCCCAGGTCCGTATTCATTCCACATACTGTCGCAGTAATCGGTTGGTGTTATCTTATTTACTGGGCGGCTGTTATTGTTTTATTATTTTAAGATTTGGGTTCTTTGTCCTCCAACTAGCTATTATGACTCAGTCGAGCAAATATCTCTAAGCAGGGCGTGTAAACGGAAAGGAGTTGTTACTAAAAGATAACAGTGATAAAAGAATTTATTTTCACACTTTTATTGCCGTCACACTTAATTAATAGTTCACATCTTTAATCTTTATACACGCCTGACTGAAACTGTTATATTTCCGAATGTAATTACTGTCGTATTAGTTGCCGCGTACTTCACAGTTTGTAACTAACTTTACGACGCGAGAGATTCTTCCAAACCGTATGACGTGCACTTTGCAAGAGATTCTTCAAGACTGTGCGACGTGTACCTCGTGAATGATTCCATACTACTGCGTGAAACATGCTTATGGCTCGAGAATATATACTCCTTCACCTCGAAATGCCGAAATGTTATAATAGAGCTGCTATTGGTTACCAAATCGCGCCAACATTAGTGTCTGTTTTGTCAGCCAATCACTACTACTAACATATATGCTCTAGGGAAGATATTCCTTCCAATTCTAAAGAAAGGCGCGCTACCCTGACGTCATTTGTTTGTCTCTTGTTAATGATAAACAAATCACCCCTTCGGTTTATTGTTACCCACTTCTATTATCAGTTTCAGCAAGGCCGTGTAAACTTATTTCCTAACAATGCTTATGGCTAACAAACATCTAAAATCATTGTCATACAGTAATATTAATTTACACTACAATCACTCTGGCATTCACAGTGTTGTGATATAAAATATTGCCTCAATACAAAACTCCAATTGTGCGATTGTGAGATTATTGGAATTCGAAACGGTATGAAAATAGAATATATATTTTGTAGGCATAACCAAATTCAACATTAGGTAATGTCTAAGATTATTTAATGTAGTTTTTGTACTTAATAAGGAATAAAGTAGAATGACCGGGATGGCCGAGAGCATAACGTCTGTGGCCCGCATTCGGGAGGTCCGGGGTTCAAACCCCCGGGGCCGACCAACGTGATCGAAGGTGTTTTCGAGGTTTTCCTCTGTCGCTAGACGAATGCTGGATTGGATAATTTCATCCGTGAATTTTCCTTCTTCTTCACCGCCATACCAAGCATAGGCATCACCCATGTTGGATATGCTATGATCTAAAGTTTGTTGCTCCTCGACAGGCTACCGAGCCAAGGCATTGGCTTGTAAGTCCTTGGGGGAGTAAGTCATAAAAATATTGTGCATCACCAAATCTTCATATATGAACATACTTTGAACTTAGTCTTTTCCGTTAATTCTCACGAGGATAAAATGAGCTGCAGGGAAACAGTTCTGCAATAATACTCAACCAGTGATTTTGCCAAAATTAGATTCTTAAGACACGACTAAAACAATTTCAGCTTGCAGTCAAGTTTTCTTCTTGATAGTACTTGCGCGCATATTGGGAATTTCCTGCAAGAGTTTAATGCTCTTTCTGTCTTAAAATGTATTGTTTAAGAGATTTCTTGACGATGAAACGGAAAACAAGAATATATAAATATAAAGTATTAATGTATAGCTATGTATAATTCTGGCATTTTCTCAGGGAATGTTCTTTTAACACTTCAGTAACCGAAATTGAGTGAATTTCTCGCCTGATGTTTTATTTTAGTTCTTACAACGTATGGACTTTTGTTGCACGTGCCTTATTTTTCAACTTCCCCATATATAAAAATCGTATACAATTAAATTGAGGAGTCATGAGGACCATAACTGTTTACTAATATACCCTATCTTCAAACATTTTCTGAAATTTAATTATTCATCAGCCCTATGTGCGTCAGTAAAGTCTTTGAAAAATCCAAACTGACATTTAACGTTGGTCAGCTGTTCAAAAATTATGTAAGTTATTTGTGTACCTCTCTGCATTTATTGTTTGTTCAAAAAATATAGGCCTATATTTGTATGTATTTACTAAACACCAATTTTCACATCGCGCAAGGGAGTCTCGTGTGTAAAGTCGGGTTTCTCTGTGCTTCAATATCTTTTATTTTACACGAAACATGGGCTTAGTCAGAGAAGAATATTAAGCTTGGGTAAATTATGCTATTATTTCACAAAATCCAGTTACAGAAATGTATAAAACTTTGCTGATCATTTGGTAAATAAGGTATATGCAACATTATAAGAACTGAAACAAAATTTTAGGCGAGAAATTCGCTCAATTTCATATATTGAACTCTCAAATGTGAATGAAGATTTCCTGAGAAGATGCTAGAAATGGATAGAGAAGGACAATATTTCTAATATGTCTTGTGGTAAACCATGTGCTTATTAATATTCTAATTGCAACTATGAGAACATGGGATGGTGAAGTATAATAAAACTTCACTGTCATTTATTCTGGTAATTTTCGATTTTAAACGAATCGCCCTGTGGGCTACCTGAAGTCAGAAATTGCACCTTTAAACTTTTGTTTGCCTGCATACTAGTTTTTCACACAAGAATGACCAAATCGATTATTGTGAATCTTTGTAATAACTTACCTTAAAGTATGAGGCAGTATTTTTAACACTTAAATGATTTCAGTCTAATTATATAGTGTATAAATTCAGTAACAGCCCTCTTTAAAGCAATATGTGTATGTAACAATATATAAAAAGGTGTATATTACAGTCATTGTATACGTTTATATTATTGTATACATGTAATAATGTTATGTGAATGTATTACGTAATTTAATAATGTAAGAGCTGTGAGAAATAGGTCAAACGTTGCTAACAATGAGGTAACCTTAAGGCAATAATGAATTTGAGAGTTTAACAATCCTACTGGTAATTCTTGGAGCAACAATAATGTAATTTTTGAGACAGTTTAATAAATAGCCAATCAACAACCTGCAAAACCTTTATTCAAATGAAGGTATTCTATTGGAGTAGGATTAGCCAATCAGAAACTGAAATATAGCAAAATTTACAAATTCAGAGTTCAGTTGGTTGTAGACAGTGTTCCTAACCGGACGCGAGATACGTTCTCGAGAAATTTAATACGTATTTAGTGTGAGACGAAAAATAGTTTACGTGTTAAAGAGTGCAAGTAATTAATAAAAAAATCTCACAGCTCTCTATATCGGTGAAGTGTTATTTAAATCGTGTCAAGCATTAATAAAAGGAGTGAAGTAAAATTATTATCTGTGTAAGCCTACATTCTTCAGTCACACCGCTCCCTGCTAAGACATTCATGTCTCTAAAGAATATAAATACTGAGCACCCGAGGCAAATATAAATATATAATATTTAAAGAAACAGTCAAAATTACAAAGTTTTATAATTATAAACATTTTGGGGCAAAGGCCACTGGAAGCTTTTTACCATACGTGCGGTTGCAACTAATTCAAGTTCGGCTCCCCAAAGCCGAAATATAATACAACTCATCTTTCAATACAACCTACTTCAAGTATCACTTAGAAAATAGGCTACATGACATCTTAATTACATACCACAAGCTGTGAGGCTTATATGTCACAAAGTCAAACCAACGCAATATCTCCCTTACTATTGTTTATTTAAAATTTTATATTTGGGTGTTATAAGCATTGATTGTGTTACTTTTATTGTTTACAGAATTTTATCTGGGAGTGCCTATGAACAACATAACTGAAAAACGAATTGTTGGATAAATACCTCCGTAGGGGGGTACCGTCCCCTTCAGCTCTGTGGTGCGGGCGTTGCGGATCCTTAGCACTCGTGGAACTTTTGACGTTACTAGAAGTACGTCGGTCCGAACGTTCGAGCCCCTCCCGTCGGGGAGCCGTTTGGATTGGGTTGGTCTCGACGGGGCAGTGGTTCCCGATACCCGTGGGAGATGGGTACGACTGTGTGGTTTTCCATGCAGTCGGGGTTGTGAGACGGCATGCTAGATTGCTGTCAACCCCACCGAGCTTATCGGTAGTCGCCCTTCGGTGATGACGCGCGTAAGTGGCGTATTCACTTCCATCTCCTGCGTAAGCAGGGGGGCCTTTTTAGACTTAAGGTATTGACCTCATGGGAAACCACTCGGATGGCGCTGTCCCTGGGATTTTAAGGGGGGTCGTGAGCTGTGGCTTTTACCCTGGTAGACCTTGCTGAACTGTTGGATAAATACCAAACCTGGTATTTAAGTTCAGCATCTTTCAAAGATACGACATGACAATTTTCAAGAAAATCCCTCCACCATAAGACACCATTTACACCGAGCATTTTTTTGCAATTTTTTATGTTCTTAAAAACGTAGTACACAAAAAAATAGGTGTCTTTAGAATACACAATTTATTTCAAATAAGCTGTTGTTGACATAAGACGTTTCTGAGATATCCGTTATTAAAGGTTCGAATTGTTCATTACTTCCTGTCAACATTCAGTTGTTCCTCACGATTGCCTAGAAAGAGTATGGAATTTTAAGGCCAATATATAGCGTCCAGTTCTTAAACATTTGATTGTCGCTGCTCTCTTTGTATCTATAACGACATGTGTAATGTAGGATTATTTGGAATAAAATTATGTAGATAGAAAAATAAGTTTTGTTAAGAATAGTTTGTATTATACCCACTAATAAAGATAGAAAATGTTATGGGAACGTATCACTTCAATTCTTTTTTTACTTTCTCTACCACGTATAGTAAGTAGGGGAAGTATTGTATTCCACCCAAAAATTCGATACCGAGATTTCATCGGAAATATATGTTTTGAGACCCCCTGAATCCAAAAAAAGCATTTTGGAAACATGCCCGTGTGTGTGTGTGTCTGTGAACAGCATAACTCAGAAACGAACAGTCAAATAAACACCAAACTTGATATTTAGGTTCAGTATCTTCCAGAGATGCGACACGGATGTTTTCGAGAAACTCCCCCCACCCCAGATTACCCTTTACATGGAACATTTTTGAAAATTTTATTTTCTCAAAAATGACTAACGATGTTGATTAAAACATCATATGTTTAAGATATTTTCATGACAAATGAAATGTATATCCTGAATTTTCTGGAAATGTCTCCAAAAGTATTCTTCATTGTGAACGACTTTTGCATAACTTGTAAACCATAAGAGATAGAGAAAATTTTACTACAAAAAATGTAGATCGCGTTAAAATACACAATTTATGTCATATATATTTTTCTTGAGTGAACCATTTTCGAGATATTGCTCGTTATTCCCTTATATTTTTCAATATTTATTTTCTCAAATGAGAATTGGATATTCATTTTTTATGTCCTGGACATACAAAGAGAATAGAATGCGCCACATAGCAACCAGCTATTAAAATATTTGACTATCGCTTAAAACCTACAATATTCCCCTTGCACCTACAAGAAAATTATCAATAAGATTAACATCTCGATTAACATGAAGCATATGGAGAATAAGCGTTTGTAAAAATAGTTTTTACAAGAGTAGAGAAAGTCATGTGAGTGTAACACATAAGATTTTTTTCTCTCGTAGTCGTGCAAAAAGCATGGAATTTCAAAGCCATCACATAACGACATACTCTTTCAAAATCTGACTATCGCTCTAGCTACTGTATTATACAACGACATGTGTAAATGCAATGGGCTGTTACATAAGACCACGTAAACACCCTAACTTTTGACATCTTCGGATATATTGGTTATTTTTCGTTGAATAGTATTGAAGTAACGTATATGCGGTAATTTAAAATCTAAATTGTTTAAATTACTGCGCTACTCCTCAAAACTTGATGGGACATGGCAACACATTAGCTAGCACATATTTAATAATGCTCGTATTAAGGAGGTTCTGCGCACGCGCAACTAGTATGACGCAATTACCTTATGGGGCCAAATACATACAGGACGTGCACACTTGAAGTAGTGCACTACCGCGCGAAGGCTTTTCCTCACTCTGTTTTCATACTATCGCTATAACTTTACGTAAATGCCACTAGGTGGTAACACACTACGGCAGAAATTGAAGTCACTGTAGCAGAAGTAGATAAGGTGCACAAGCACGGAAACTTCCCCCGGTTTCTCTATACCATCAATAATCTCAACTACAATTAAATTTACACGTTACTTCCGACTTTCCCTAACACGGTGTATACGTACATACAATAAACATTAAAAAGAACTTTCATTCGTCAGACATGTTATGCATAATTATTATTGTTATTACTTGGAGGGGCTGCATCTGCATCAATTTCTTTATGATCATAACTATTATGTAACAGATGCTATTTCACATCTTCAGGGCTGTCTGACTAAAATTTGTGAACACCCAACATTTATATACTTACGAGCCGCTATTGTATAAATGTATAATGAAGGTTTATCTGGATTAACAAGAAGTAGACAGAATAAAGAGCTTTTGAAAGAATTGTTGGATTCGATTATAAAGTGGAGGGGATTCGGCACCGATCCAGGAATGAGGATACTACGCCGATGCCGCACGGGGATGAAGTGAAGATTGGGCGGCCGGAACCAGGAGTAACGGCACAGTAATCATTGATATTCAGACAGGCAGACCGGGGACCCCGTCCCACTAAGAGTCCAATTCCCTCCCCAAGGGGCGGTCCTTAGACACCGGCAACCAACCAAAAGCCGAGGGATGGAGAAAGTTCACAGAGAGCATAATTTTTTCCTGCCACGCTGCACCGAAATAACATTGTCGACACTTTCAATCCGGAAACAGACCAAACGGGGTGAAGGATGAATGAAATGATTAATGGAATGAAATGGAGAGACAGAGATTTGGATATTAAGCAAATCACTCAAGCCTGACGACCCGGGAAAACCCCGAAAAACCCATGGGTCATATGTGTGGTTGCCTGGGATAGAACCGAAACCTCCCGAATTTGCGCCACAGAAGTTACACCCTTATCCATTCCGCTCGGCTTTGTAAGAATACGTTGTAGAGAATGAGTATAGAAATTCATGTGAATCAAATACGTCAGATTTTTTTATATCTTATGATTTTCTGGATATATATAGGTCAATGATAATAAGATCACTTTCCAGGCCATTACAGAAAATTCAAGATATAAGTTTGTTTTCCAGGTCATTATCTCAATTGAAACTAAACCGTTGGAAGTTGTTTTAGAGAAAATGAATACAGTATTTTTTTTAGTTCATTTATACCCCGCCTTTAAGTGCATTGGTCTTATCGGCGGCCTTCCCTTTGGAACTTATTGCCTATTGACAATGGTGTTAACTCGCATTCTCTTGTTGTTTCTTGCACTTTTTGGGTTTTAATCATTAGATCACCTCACATTCACACTCTCATTCATACTTCCAGACTCCGCGGAGGATAGGAAATAAACTTGGCTGAAGAAAAATTCCCAACCTACCACCCGGGAATCAAACCCGGAATCCCTCGCATGTAGGCAGGTGCTCTACCGACTGAGCTTCGGGGCCAGTCAATACTATTATTATGTTGTTATATACAGCGTTTCTTTTTAAATGGGAGAAATTCTAAAAAGCTCTGCCTAAGCACGAAAATTGCTATTTAATCTCCTTTTAGTTTCCATCTTATTCTCTGACTCTCACTAACTTCCTCCTTCCATTTCTCTCTCATACAGTTTCTTGTTTGCATTTTGTATTCAGAGCACCTCAAAACGGATACGTAACTTTGCACAGAACTCCGGATTTTCTCCATCATAATACCCAAGAGGTAGAGAAAGGTAAAGTACAAACAGGGAGTCCTTTTTTCATTTAAATATGAAGTATTTTCTCGAAAACATACTGAGAGTATGGAATAATGCTCTAACTTAAACTGATGTTCTTAAATAAACGCCTGAAAGCAGATAAAATCGAATGGGGTTTGTGGCTGCTGAAATCTATACTAGCTCCGCCGCGCTGACCTCTGACATTTTACGCAACACAGTTTGGCTTTAGTTTTAATTGGATACATTCAAAAGGTTAATTAGAAAGCTTTCGTGAATTTATGGAAAATCCTGAAACTATATTTACAATATCGAATGAAAGTGAACCTTGGGAAATGTGCCAGAGTCTCCTTGGCCCATAAATCAGCTAACGCTATTTTCTTCCCTGGTTGTTTCTGTTTAACTTTCGTTGTGGTTACACTAACTGTTTTGAGGTGAAAATCAAACTTCATTTATTGCTTTTAAATATCAATTTGAAGCCTAAAGCTCTACTCCAATTTCCAAACAGGTATATCCATTGAAAGAGGCTGTTTTATTTATCCATTTTAAATGCTTGACTTATTTATATATCCAGGAGTAATTTTTAAGTCTCAAACATGGGACAGTGTAACAAGTGAGGCATTGTAGTCTGTTCTTATTCTTCTTTAACTGATTACCCTCCTCTGGTAGGACTTACAAGCCAATCTCTTGGGCCAGTAGCCTGTCGAGGAGCATGCAAACTATGAAACATAGCATATGCAGAATAGGTGATCAGCCCAATGCCTTGTATGTGGTATGAAAGGGGTGATAGGAAAATTTGTGGGGCAAATTAACCAGCCCAGCATTCGGCTAACGACTAACTTTAGTCAGGTTGATCGGCCTCGGGGATTTGAACCTGGGACTTCCCGAATGCGAGTTGCATACGTTATCGGGATGTCACCTCGCTGATCTGTTCCGTGCTTAATTAAGCAAACTATGCCATGTTGTTCTTGATTTTCCTTCCTCCTATAGGTACATAATTTAACAAAATTTTTGGTGTTCGTCCTCTTTTAACCTTAACTATTAACAAATACTACTTTCTCTGCTACGTTTAGGAAGTAGGTGAAGTATTTTATTCCACTCAAATGTCTTTTGTCGAGATTTCACCGAAAATATTTGTGACAAGAAGATTTTAAAATAATCACCTCACCTCAACTAAACTTAACATGCAACAATTTTTAAAAGTTTGATTTTCCTAAACATAGCTGTAAGGATTTTGATAAAAATAAAATATTTTAAAGATATGTACATGACAAATAAAATGTATACTTTGAATTTTCTGGGAATAGCTGAAGGAATTTTGTATAAAATTGTATAGCAGGTAAACTGTAAGCGATACACCCAAACGCGCCATACAGAAATATAGATCTCTTTAAAACACACAATTTACTTATAATAAATTTTTCTATGGCGTAAGCCGTTTCCGAGACATCCGTTGCTAAAGTTCGAATTGTTCAATAATTTGAAGGCTAGCATATAGCGTCCAGTTCTTAAACATTTTAATATCGCTGTTCTCTCTGTATCTATAATGAAATTTGCAATGTAGCTGTTTCTGCAAAAGTTTATTATGATTAAAACTAGTACACATTACAATAGGATTTATATTCACTAATAAACCATAGAGGGGAGAGAAGGTCATGTAACTACATCACATCAGATATTGTTTTTATTACTTTCCCTACTACGTATTGTAAGTAGGGGAAGTATTGTATCCCACCCAAAAATTCGATACCGAGATTTCAACGGAAATATGTGTTTTAAGGCACCCTTAATCCAAAAAAATCATTTTTGGAAACATGTCTGTGTGTGTCTGTGAACAGCATAACTCCAAAACGAACAGTTGGATAAACACCAAACTTGGTATTTAGGTTCAGTATCCTCCAGAGATGTGACACGAAGGTTTTCAAGAAAATTACCCCCTTCCATATTACCGGTTACATGGAACATTTTGCGAAAATTTTAATTTTCTCAAAAATGGTAACGATTTTGATTAAAATATCATATGTTTAACATATTTCATAACAAATAAAATGCATATCTTGAATTTTCTGGGAATGTCTTCAAAAGTATTGTTCATTGTGAACGGCTTTTGCATATCTGGTAAACCATAGAAGATAGACAAAATTTTACTACCAAAAATGTAGATCGCGTTAAAATATACAATTTATGTCATATACATTTTTGTTGTTGAGTGAACCATTTTCGAGATATTGCCTGTTATTCCCTTAAATTTTTCAATACTTTTTCTCAAATGCGAATTCGTTATTCATATTTACTTTCTCAACTACGTATAGTAAGCAGGGGAGGTATTGTATTCTACCTAAAAATTCGATACCGAGATTTCACCGGAATCCAAAAAAAGCATTTTTGGAAACATGTCCGTGTGTGTGTCTGTGAACAGCATAACTCATAAACAAAGTCGGATAAACACCAAACTTGGTATTGTGGTTCAGTATCTTCCAGAGATGCGACACGAAGGTTCTCAAGAAAATACCCCCACCCCAGATTACCCTTGTATGGAACATTTTTCAAAGATTTTAATTTTTTCAAAAATGGCTCTAAAAATTTTGATTAAAATATGATATATTTAAGATACTTTCATGATAAATAAAATGTATATCTTGAATTTTATGAGAATGTCTCTAAAAGTATTCTTCATTTTGAACTACTTTTGCATAATTAGTAAACCATAAGAGATAGACAGAATTTTACTACACAAAAATATAGATGGCGTTAAAATACACAATTTCTGCCAAATGCTTTTTTTTTGAGTGAACCATTTTAGAGATATTGCTTGTTATTTCCTTAAATTTTCCAATACTTATACTTTTTCTCAAATTCGTTATTCATTTTTTTGTCCTGGCAATGCAAAGAGAATGGAATACTCCACATAGCAACCAGCTCTTAAAATATTTGACTATCGCTTAAAGCCTACCAATTCCCCTTGCATCTACAAGAAAATTAGCAATAAGATTAACATCTCGATATCTCGATTAACATGAAGCATATGGAGAATAAGAGTTCGTAAATATAGTTTGTACAAGAGTAGAGAAAGTCATGTGAGTGTAACACATCAGAGTTTTCTTACTGTGTGATCCGTTAACACTTACGTATAACTTTATAACCTCAAAATTACATTAATTTGTAAAATCAATGCCAATGTACCTTATATCTTTATCATAGTTTTATTTATTTTATTTTTTTAATGTTTATTAGATTTTGATTTTTATTGTTGTTACTGCTGCAAAGCTCGAATGGCTTGGTTTAATAAAAGGCACCGAAAGCATTGACTTACGACTCCACTAGATATAAAAACATACCCTCTCTAGAAAAAAGGAAAAATAAGGTTATACGAATTATTTTTCCCTTTCTGAGAGAAGTGCATCATCAGCAAAAAAGTTTTTTTGCCACCAGAGGAGGTCTAATAAAGCACTCTGAGAAAGTTACATACTGTTAGGAAGACGGAAGCAGAAGATGAGTTGCGATCAATATCATGCATCTCTCTCTGGGATATCTCGACAAAACGCTGCTGTTTCCAGACAACGTATCTCCCTTAAAATATGCTTTCTTTTATTTCACAAGTGGCATCAAGTATTATGTTCATAACTGCTGATAGGAACATGGTGTTTGTGCGTAATCAATAAGTAATTTGCGGGACAATTCGATAGGTTAGTCTATTGTGCCATCTTCAATTTCTATACGGCATATTTCAAGCGAGATGGCTCCACGGTAAAGTGTAAGGCTGCATTCGTGAGGCCCTGGGTTTTCGTAGTTTTCCCTGTTTGACATAGGTGAACGCTGTAGTGTATTTTCTCCTCCATTTCATCTCATATTCTTTCGTTTCTTGTTTCAGGATGACTCTGGGGCTGCGGTTTGGTCGGTTTTCGAAATGTTTCCCCGGTCCACTGAAGGGACTTCTCCGAGCGGTCCTCTCGTGGCCGGGTGGTAAAGTCTGGAACTGATAGGGAATTCTCTCTCTGTCAACTTGCGCCGGCTTCGCTCTGCAATTCGCGTGTTTCCTGCGGTTTCTTGCCTCATCCGATCGTCCCGGGAATGTATGCCGAAGGTCGCAGCTCTAGTTGTCATCCACGTTCACTAGTCCAATCCAGTCCTCCTACTTATCTCTAGAAAGGCCAAAAATTCGGTACCAAGATTTCACCGTAAATACACGTTTTGAGGCGACCTGAATCAGAAGGAAGTATGATTAGAAAAAGTACGCGCGCATGCGTGTGTGTCTTTCTGTGAACAGCGTAACTATATAACGAAAACTTGGTATTTAAATTCAGCCCCTTCTAAGGAAGCAACACGGAGATTATAAAGAAAATCCCCCACCTCAAAATACTCCTTACAGGGAAAAATGTCTTTACTTTTTATCTTCTTAAAACTGGCTCTGACGATTTCGAGTAAATCACAGGTTTAGGATATTTGCATGGCAATTAAAATATCTAGAATAATCTGTGAAGGGACTAGGCTGACCTCTTCATTCTGAATAACTTTTGTGTAAATAGTAAACTATAAGTGTTAGAAAAATCTATGGGATGAACTGGGCTCATGGAATAAGCAGAATTTTACAGGAAATAGAAATGAGCAGCTTATGGGAGGAGAGAGAGTGGTTAGTTAAAGGTATCTGGAAAGAAGTGAGGAACAGATTAGAAGATATAGAGAAACAAGAATTATTTCAAAGTCTGGAAGGAAAGAAACGTTTGGAACTATATAGACAACTAAAGGTGGACTGAGGAAGGGAGAAGTATGTGGATGTAGGTAATAAGTTGGTGAGAGAAGGGTGGGCCTGGTCCAGATTAAGTGCATATAGGCTAAGGGGAGATAGGAAGGGAGCGAATTTGGATTGATGTCCTCTTTGTGGAGAGGCAGATAATGATTTGCATTATATAATTGAATGTGAAGAAACTAAGTTGTGGGGAGATCAGTTTTTACCTAAAGAATGGGAGAATGTTAACAAAGAAGTATTAAAAGTTAGGATAATGAAAATACAAAAGGAGAGGGATATAAAAAGGAATAGAATATATGGGGAGAGGAAGAGAAAAATGGTTTAGAAAAATAAAGGAATATGAATTTGTTATAACCCACTATGCATAAATAACCACGGTGTTAAAATGCATGATGGGCCAAAGGAAGAACAAATAGCAACTCAAAGTAATGTATTAAAAATTGTAAGAATTCTGTATAGCATTATGGAAATAAATATACATACATATTACACAATAAATGTATATCTAGTTAAAGAACACAATTTATGTAACATAATATTATTTGTGGCATAGACCACTTCCGAAATATTCTTTGTTGGTGGTTTGAATTTGTACCACGTAGCTAGTAGGTAGAAAATTTTAAAATTTCACCGGAAATACATGTTTTGAGAACCCTGAATACAAAAAAATACCATTCTTAGAAAATGTTCATGTGTGTGTGAGTGAACAGCATAACTAAAAACGAAAAGTCGGATCAGCACCAATCTTCGTATTTATACTCTGAACTTTCTAAAGATGCAACACCAATATTTTCAAGAAAATTCTATTACTCCAAAATATCCTTTACATGGAACATTTTTCGACAGTTTTTATGCTATAAAAATGATTAACGATTTTGATTAAAATACCATATATTAAAGATATTTACATCACAAATACTATGTATGTCGAATTTTCAGGGAATAGCGTTTGAAGACTCCTTCATTCGCAAGGAGCTTCGTATAATCTTCTATAACTAATAAACGTTAAGCTATAGACCAAAACGCACTACACAAGAAATATACATCTCTGTAAAACGCATACTCTATTTCAAATAACTTCTTTATGGCATGAGCATTTCCGAGATATTCGTTATTAATGGTTCGAATTGTTCAATACTTAGCCAGTGTTTAACGTCCTGTCAACATTCAGTTGTTTTTCACGATTGAATGGAAACAGTGTGGAATTTTAGGGACAGTACATAGCGTCCAGTTCTTAAACATTTGACTATTGCTGTTCGCTTTGTATCTATAACGAAATGTGTAATGCAACTATTTATGCAAAAGTTTATTTGGATTAAAATGAAGTGGATAGAAAAATAAGCGTTAATAAGACTAGTTTGTACACCCCTAAGAAACGATAGAGGGTAAAGAAAGCCATGTCAATATATCACGTTGGTTTTTTTTGTTTCAAGTAGTAAGCGGCTATTGTTTTGTCCATGGTCATATAAGGAACATGCTATTTCAAAACCAACGTAGCGATTCGGTTTTTAAAAGTATGACTATTGCCTTTATTTACTGTAATCCTTCTTATCCCTATAACTAAATTGGTAAATATGTAATGAAAATTTAACAAAAAGTAGATACAGCAACAAACTTCTGTAAGAATATTTTGTAGAAGATTGAGAGGAGAAAGTAATGTGAATCGCTAATAAAGCTAACTGAAATTTTATCAATTAACAGGAGGAAGGAACTATTTCCTCATAATTATTTAAATCTAAACACTGCTGCTGTAAAGAAGAATATTAGTTTATATTTATTTTAATTGTTTTCAAGATGCTTATGATAAGGAAAGAAATACGTTTTTCAGAATTAACGCCACAGAGGAAAACGGCTTTTGGGATAGTTATAAAAATAACCATTGGATTACTAATATAGAGAGAAGAATCATATTTCAACTTTTTATATAAAAGAAATTGAAAAACAGTACGTATTGTGCAGATAACTAGATGGAAACAGTATATTATACAAGACAGTAATGCTAGTAACTAAGGCGTGAGTATGTTTCATGATTTTCATATGAGCGTCTTAATTACCGTTATAGTCAAGTTCCATACGACTGTTTTTGGTCGAACACACTATAATTTCAAAATTAATAACTTAAAATACAATAATATAATTAAAGCAAATATAATTGCAACAGAGTTAACGAGTCCAATAGAATATATTGATATACAATATCAGAATGACCTGATATATACAATATGCAAACAAAACAATATTCCAGATGAAATGAGAGCCATAGCAATAGCTACGGAAAATGAAAGATACCAAGAAAAAGAATGGCTACGAATATATACAGATGGATTCCTCATCAATAAAAAAAATTCAGGTGCAGGAGTATACTGCAAACATTTTTCACAGTATCTAACATTGATGAAACGTCAAACCACTATGATGGAGAATTAACAGCTATAAAAGCAGCATTACAAAACATTTTATATAGACCGTACATAAAACAAAAAATAGTCATCTTATCAGACTCAAAATCAGCCATAGATGGAATAGTAAATTAAAATAATAAAACAACAAGAAATATTAAAGAAATAAGAAGCCTAATTAAAGCAGTTTAACCTAGAAATCATGTCACTCTACAATGGATCCCAGCTCATGTTGGACTTTTGGGCAATGAACATGCGGATCAATTAGCAAAGAAAGGTGCAATACAACAAATAAAACCTGTAGGACAAATATAAATAAATAAACAATTAAATAATATTAAAGAACATTTCAAAAGACAGCAGAGACTTGATGAAGAAGATAAATTAAAGCATAAAGATTATAACACTATTAAAGATAGAGTTGATATACAAAAATTGCCAAGGAAGACTGCAGTGGTCATTTTTAGGATGGTAACTGGCCACGATTGCCTCGCAGAACACCTCTACAAGATACGATGCCTACCTACACCCCTACACTCTCTGTGAAGATGTCATCCTGAACAAACAACATCTCGCCAAATGCAAAGGCCTTAAAACTGATAACTTACAGACTTTATATTGAGAAGCCAGAGGGAAAATGATGCAGATCAATTAATCCCCAGTTCCATTGGTGAACAACAACAACAATATAATTTCAAAAGTTTGGGTTTCTACAAAAAGACCCCACCTTATTAATTGTGTGTAATTTAATGCTAGTCGGATTACAGGACTTTGAGCGTGTTGGTGACTAATGCAACAGATAACAGTACTGTATAGTCCAGGCAATATTTATTGATTCTTTGCAGGTAACGTGAAAGGAACACGTATTAAAACATAGGAAATGAGCTGCATTTATTAGAATATTAAAATTACAAGGATCACAATTTATTTTATGTTAAATACACGCATTTCATTGTTTATCTGGGAAATGGATCCCAATGGACTGCTGATTTGAAGGTGTTAAAAGGTATCGGAGAGGTGCGCGCGTCGCCGATTAAGATGATAATGAGTCGCTGAACTAAAATGATGCCGTAATAGTTCAATTACGTCACATTTTGCGTATTTAAGTGTGATCGACCAAAAAGGGTTTAACATTTTAGTTTTATGATCGTTGAGGTTGTATGCGTTTACAAAAACATAATTTGTTACCCGAAAATCTAGAAACACTATCATTTTCTTGTCATAAACAAATGTATTGCTTCCTAATGATTAAAGGTCTTCCGCCAAGCTACACTTACACTTGTTCGCGTACATAGTGGGATTTAAAAATATTTATATAGATATTTTTAAAACCGGTGTTAATGCAATTTAAAACGCAAATAAATGTTTAAACAGCTCACAAAAATTGTGTCTCTTCCCATGTGATTGGAACTATATACGTTTCCCTTAGTAACAAATTTACGTACAGGAATAATTGGATTGTGAAGCGGAGGGATTTGGCACCGATCCAGGAATGAGGATATTGTACCCACGTCCAAAAGGGAACGCCCTCGGTAGGGAGAAATGGGGTGAAGGAAGACACAGGGTGGCCGGAACCATGAGTGACGGACAGCAATAACAGAATCCCTACAGTTTACTGATCGAGAAGCCCCGGCAGTCGGACAGACAGACCGGAGACCCCATCCCCATATAGGGTCCAACGTCCTCCCCCAAAGAAAGTTCCTTCTACCTCGACAACCAGCCGAAGAATAGAGAAACTTCGCAGAGAGCATTCTTTTTCCTGTCACGCTGCACCGAAACACCATCGCCGACACTTCCAACTGAAACAGCGTGAAGGATGAACGAAATGATTAAGTAATGGAACGAAATGCAGGGACAGAAAATTCGGGGGATGAAAGAAACCACTCCGGCATTCGCCTAACATCCCGGGAAAAACCCGCAAAAAAAACCCATGGGTCACAGTTGGAGGTCCGGGTTCGAAATCTGCAAGCATACAAATCGAAGCATACAAATCGAAGCATACAAATGTTTGTTATGTAGAATTTAAGAAAAATGTTAATAATGAGGGAGATTTTGGGCCGCATTAGAGCCCTCACTTTTGGGTAAAGTAATTATTATACACTATGCTTCTATAAGCAGCTTTAAGATATATT